>ML685770.1:3546573-3669127 GCA_007922175.1 Pelusios castaneus
TCTGGGGGGGGACTGGATGTTGCAGTGTACCAGGGGGACGGGTGGCCTTCAAAGAAATTCTTTGAAGGACTACGGGGTGTGGGAGGCAGACACGGCTGAACTGTATGGAGTGGAGCCTGTACATTAATCGCCTGGGTCTGCAAAGCAATCATGCTCTTGAGCAGTTCTGTTTGCTCCTTCATCACACTTAACAGTTCATCCCTGTGTTTCTGCCTCCTCTGTTGGGATTCCTCTCTCCAGGCTCGATTCTCCCTCGCGGATTCCTGTGCTGTTTTCAGCAGGTCCTGAAACGTATCCTCCCTGTTTCTTCGAGCACGCCGCCGAATGTTTCTCATGGGGTCAGCTGGGGTAGACACCGGCCTTGTGAAGGTCAAATCTAAAAAAAAAATTAATAATAAAGCTGTTGTTAACACATAGCCTAGATAACCAATGTAACCTTCCAGTAGCACATTCCACTGGAAGGTGCAGGGCAGTCAACATCCTATGCTTTGCTGAAGCGGACAAGGTACGTCCTAATAGAAAGCTTACTGGGGGCTAACATTCTGCACAGGGCACACAGATGGAACTCGATATCTCTCTCCTCAGAGTGCCCCTGCCAGCTAGAATACATATCCTACATGCCACCGGTTGCAAGTCAGGACCATATGCTGCTGCACTGTGTGCTGCCATGGTTCCCAGGGCTGTGCTTTGCAGCTGGAGAGGCAGAGTATCCATCTTTGGGAGCGTAGACACAAACACTCTCCCATCTAACCTGAGTAGTAGGCTCTGGAGGTACATTGAGGAAACCTTTACTGACCTAAATACAGATGATTTTTTGACAATCACTGCTTGTGTTGATGCACTTCTAATGAATGCAGAATAAAGCGCGTGCAGAGCGGGGACCGAGACAGCAAGCACCCCCACCCCGGACAATCATATTTTAGCAGGAGCCATAGCTGCACGAAAGAGAAACTTACTGGAACCCCCCTCTGCCGCCTCAGAGGACACGCTGCAATTCATGTCTTGGGTGGACGTCTCAGCGGGGGTGCAGAAGAGCTCCTGGCTACACGCTGTTGCGCTTTCCTCCAGGTCATCCTCTATCTCCTCCTCCTCATCGATCACGTCCTCATCCTGCTCGGGTCTGGCATTCACTGGATGAGGGGGGGCCGATGTGTCCACGGGACTCTTTGCAGTGGTTGTGGGGTCCCCACTGAGGATGGCTTCTTTCTCCTTATAGTACCTGCATGTAGCAGGCGCTGATCCAGAACGGCGGTTTGCCTCCTTCACTGGGTGATAGGTTATTCTTAGCTCCTTCACCTTTGATCTACACTGCACAGTGTCTCTATCATTACCTCTCTCTGACATGGCCCGAGAAATTATGCCAAATGTATCATAATTTCGCCTGCTGCCGCGTAGCTGTGCCTGCACAGCGGACTCTCCCCAGATGCTGATCAGGTCCAGCACCTCTGCCGTGCTCCAAAGGGGTGCGCGTCTTCCACGACAGGCCGCCATTGCTACTGATGATCGGAGCTGCACTCCACTCCACGAGGAAGAGAACAGGAAGTGAAACAGACGAGAAATTCGAAAATCCCAGGAATCTGATCAGGGCGGGGACTGTTTCGTCACGGCCACAGAGCGGGTGGGGGGAAGACCAGAGAGGACGACTTTGGAATGCTGGGACAGTTCCGGAAGCCAATCATTGCGCGATAAGCGTACGCAGGAGTGGAAAGGTGCAACAGCTGTTCCGTGTTAACTGCTACCACCCTCGTCGAGGTGGTTTTTGTATTGCGCTACAACAAGGCAGTTAACGCGCAACAGCCGTATTGCACGTGTGTACGCTGTTGTTGGTATCGCGCGGTAATGATTGTTAATGCGCGATAAAGTGATCGTGTGTACAAGGCCTCAGGCAATTTTCTATAAAGAACTGAAGATGGCTGCAGTGAGTGAGAGAGGCTCCTGCAGAGAAGACCCTGAGACCACGGGAATTGCTCCAGGAAGGAAGGGCTGGGAGCAGACTGCTGAGGCAGGAGGACAGACTTTTGTGTTTAGTTTTAAGCTTTATGCTAATTAAAAAAAAAAAAACAAACCAAACCTACCCAGACCCGATGAAGGGATGTGACTGGTAGAGCGACTCCGTGGATTTTGTTTAATGAGTCCAGAAGGGGAAACCAGAAGCACGACCACTCTGCAGACCCAGCCCTCGGTGCTGTGTAGCAGCCACTCACCAGAGTGCTCTTCCTCTACCAACATTAACATCAATGGCTATGTCTACACTAGAAAAAGTTACGGCAATTTTGTTAAGTTGACTTAGTAAGGTCGACTTTAAGCCAACTTAAAGTCGACATTATTAAGTCGACTTAACAAAGTGGTTTCCAGGGACGTGGACTTAGTCCACTTTGTTAAGTCGACCTAACTGCCCTTAGGTCGACTTAACAAAGTGGTTTCCAGGGACGTGGACTTAGTCCACTTTGTTAAGTTGACCTAACTGCCCTTAGGTCGACTTAATAAAGTGGACTTAAGCATCTACACTGTGCTTAGGTCGACCTAAAGAAAGGTTAGGTCAACCTAAGGAGGATTAGGTTGACCTAACCAGCAGGTCTTACTAAGTCGACCTAAGCTTTCATTAGGTCAATTTAAGGAATTTCTTAAGTCGACCTAATGAAAGCCTGGTGCGGACAGGGACTAAGTTAGGTCGACTTAAGCCTCCTTAAGTCGACCTAACTTGCAAGTGTAGACATAGTCAATGATTTTTAATCCAGCCTTAGCTTTATTCAGTCATGGAACTGCTGTAAGGGAGACTGTAAACATAGATTAGAGAGAGAACTGAAATCAGTCCCCTGCTGGATTTCACCACTGTGCTGTGCTATGAAGACAGATGTAGAAAATGGCTCTTAGATTAGCTTCAATTTCAGTGTTGTTGACTGAGAGGAAATTTAAACAAAGACCAATACTTTTCTTATTGATAGGAAATGGAAACATTTACAAAGGAGCTGGAGAGAAGAATCAGGAATTGTAGTTAGGAACAAGAGAGAGATAAAGAAAGCCTAATAATTACATGTTGACTCATACAGAGTGCATGATCTGCACATTTCAGATGTGCCCTGCTACTTCCCCCCTGCCCTCCCCCCCCCCCCACCTAATCCTGAAAGGTCACAGGAACATACCGGATGCATGTTGAGTTTACATTTCAAGGTGGCACTTGCCTCGTACAACCAGAGAACAAAAAGGAAGAAAAGTATATTTCCAAAATATAATCAAGACTTATGCCAGAAAGAAATGCACTATCATCCATTATTTGTGGCATTAGATCCTCGTATACAGAACAAAATGCATAATTCAGTGTTATAAATGCTCCAAGTAGCAAGTAATGGTAACAAAGCAATATATTCATCATTTCTAGCCTTCAGGCCGAACATTATTTCCATTATAACCTTTCATAAAATGACGTCTCTCTCTTCTTCTTACAAAGAGATAATTACCTTTTTGACACTAGCTGCTGAATGACTCGATCATTATAAGAACTCCTGGTGTTTGAAAACTGCTACAATATCTCCTGTTCTTGAAGGCAACAAGGCATAGCCAGACCATGACTCTACGAACGTAGATTGTCATTTCCTAGAAAGCCTGAAGGAAGAAAGTCACAGTGGGGAAGGGGAAAATTCCAAAATCCCCCTCTCAAATGTCTCATTCAGATTGTTCTACTAGGGGAGCAGGATTTGGTCACTCCAGGACAAACAGGTGTTTTTGGCCCAGAACATAAAGATCTGAGGGGATTGGCAGGAAATCAGGACCATATGTTATGGCTCTAGCAGTCCCTTTCCCCCACTCTGTTCAATACTTCAAGGTACTGAGCACCTCCTTTGAGATGCTAATGCCTCCAATGCACATTAAGGTCAGTAACATCTGGGAAGTCAATGGGAATCTGCCCACATCATTCTTTCTCCAGGACTGGTCACTCAAATGTAAACTCTCTGGGGCAGTAGCTATCTTTTTGTCACTTGTTTGTCCAACGCCTCGTTCAATGGAGTCCTGATCCTTGATTGGTGTCATTTGATCAGCAAAATACAAATAAGAATAGAACTAGGACTAACTATCAAACTACAGTGGTCACCATAAACACTTTCTATTTTTTCCTTTTACCTAATTAACTTCACCGTGATAATCTCTATATTTGTAGTAATGGATATAATGGCACCATTCACATATTATTGTAATAAGAGCATAGGAACAGGATAGGAGATGCCATATGTCACGGCTACAGAGTCAGTTGTGCTGTAGAACCCCATTGCTCTCTCTTGAGGGCACCCCTCTGGCGTCTGGTTTTGCTAACTTCACCCCACTTACTACAAAGTCCTACCGCTCTTAAACTGGGGCCCAATCTATGCTGCAGGAAAATTCAGCAGCAGTTGACGGGAGTTACGCATGCTATGCAGAGTAGCATGTGTAACTCCTATCGACTTCCTAACTCCCCTTTAGCACGTTGTCATCACTGTGCTACGCCACTTGAGGGGGTGGTTTCATTACGTCAATTTTCAGACTGACTGACCATGTCTTAACTGACCACTCAGTCGATCTGGAAAAATCAATTTGATGGTGGTGACTTTGCCACCATCAGTATAAACATACCCTGGGTCTCTGGGAGGCAGCCTCCCTGTTACCAGCCATGTTAACAAGACAGCCCAGTTGTGTTTGGCATCTGTAAGCTCTTTTCCTCTGTGAGCCTGTGACCAGCTGTTGATTAAAGTGACTCAAAGCCAGCTTCTTCCAAACAAATTATTATTCAGTCACCCAAAGGCACATAGTAAGAAGAGGAAAAGGATAAAACAATAAAAGGCCTAAATGTCTGGGTCTCACCCAACCTTTATTCTTTCCTTGCAAGTTTTAGGTAAGAGCTTGTACACACGATCACTTATGTCAGTGTAACTTGTGTTATTCAGGGATGTGAATAAGATACTCCCTCCCCCCACCACGCCCAGCCAACCAAGTTACATGATTGATGTAAGGAGAGATGGTTATATTATGCTGATGGGAAAGAGCTATACACTGAACAGCTATAGCACTAAATCAGACCCCATACTCCTGACCTGGGAGAGACAGACAGTCCTGCAGCATTCTCTGACCTGGTCTACACTCGCCACAGTGGCTCCTCTACACTGAGTCGAAGGGAAAAGCCCTTCCTTTGACACAACACTACTCTTTTTCAGGGGGTGGACTTACCAGGTCGACTTTCTGATCAATTAAGTGAGTCTTCACTGACCCACTCAATCAATCTGGAAAGATCGAACTCACATGATGAATTTGCAGCCGTCAGTACAGATTTGATCTCTGTCTCATAAGGGACTCATCTCCACCTTCTTCTATCTGATCTGCTTCCTCATCAGGTCAGAATTTTTAGCCATTTAGTACGTTTTTGATCCTAGGCTCTGGCCTGCGAAGAATAAACCTGAACAGTCTGGTTGGAGCCAGGCAATTAATTTCCCAATTAACAGCTTCCCCACTGTTTCTCTGGTAAAACTGTCACTCTCTCCCCTGGACAGCCTCCTTTGATGTAACTCCATACACGTGGGCAGGATACTATCAAGCAGGTACACTGAGGTGCTTATATTATCCACATACAAATTTTTTTTTTTAAAATTCAGCTAGCTCCCTCATTCTCCACACCACAATTTCATTAATGATCTGCAGGTGCCAATTCTACAGCTTGTATGGGTGGCCACTGTACCGTGAGATTTCCCCAAACACTTGTTAAAACTCCTCCAATTACTACTCTAAAAAGGTGCTTAATGAGTTTTCTAATCCTGTTGGATTGACATTGACAAGAGTTAGAAACTGAATGTGCAGGATAGGTACAGGGCAATGTAAGCTCCCGCACCAATGTGCCTTAGGACTAAGCTGGAGGAACTATCTTTAGGGATGAAAGGTTGGTTTCTATGCACCTTCAATTCTTGACTTCTCGCCAGATTTTCCAAAAAGGTCTGCTTCTTATTTTCACTTCTGTTCTTAAATAGACAGGTGTCCACAGAGAACTGGTCTGAGACTGTCAAGCCACATCAGTCACTGAACAGCTGGCAAACTATAATGATTTTTGGTCTCCACAGATCTGAGCTGGATTCAAAGTGACAACCTAGAGGTGAAAGGCTGCGCTGTCAGCACCCTGAGTCACTCAGGCTATGTCTACACTTGGTAATTTAAGTTGACTTAGTATGTCTACACTTAAAAATAAAGTCGACTTAAAGGGGAACTTAAAAAGTCGACCTAGAGCGTCCACACTGGATGCCTAGGTCGACTTCTAAGGGCTTAGGGGGACCTAGGGGAGATCCACGGGGTCAGAGGGCGGCACCCCTTGCCCAATGCCAGGGGGCTCGGCCTTTGCCCCATTGTACCTAGGTACAATGGGGCAAAGGGGGACAGGGACCCTGGCAGGGCATAGGGGCAGGGTAGGCAGTGGGGGAGCATGCCAGGTTCCCCCTGTGCCCCGCCCCCCCCGGCAGGGAGAGCATTGATGTAGCCCTGGGGTAGCCCTAGGTCAACTTAGGGCTACCCCACGTCTACACTGGCTTAAGTCGCCTCTAGGGAGTCGACTTAAGCCTTAGGTCTAATTGAAAGGTGGTGTTATAGAGTCGACTTAATTTTAATTAAGTTGACTTTATTTTCCTTAAGTCGACTTAAGCAAGCTGCTTAAGTCGACTTAAGGAAATTGTAGTGTAGACGCAGGGTAAATTAAGTCGACTTAAGCAAGCTTAAGCCAGTATAGACGCAGCCTCAGTGCCTAGTTCTCATAAAGTTTCTAGTGCTAATGCACTCTGTAGGCCAGTGCTTGAAACTGGAAACATTTTCTATAGCAAAATTAGTAACTCAGCTTTACTTTAAACAGCAATTCATATATTAAATTCATCTGGGAAAGCACAAAAATAACAAGGCATTAGATCCCTAAATGTGGTGTCAGTTGTCCCACCCTTGTCATCAGTACTACAACTTTCATGTGATGATCACAACCAACATTTTCCTCTGTAACATAACCAGGAAGAGTTTGTACAATATGTACAGAAGTAGAATCTTGATACAGAGAGGACTCCGATTAACTATAAATGGCACCGATATTTTTGGAAGTGTTGGATAGTTATTGGGTAGATTATACTGGTGCTATACATTATTTTCATAAAACATTAAATGATCACTAATTTGTGCCCTCAGTATGTTAAGCAATGAAATGTAGCAGCAACATATTAAGCAATGAAATTTAATATGTAGCAGCAACATTAAGTTTTCTATCCATATAGTTCCCAATTATGCAAATGATCAAAGACACAGAACTGCTTGCTCTCCCCCATAATTGTATGCAGATCCCATTCCTGAATACACTTATTCATGTGCCTAAAGGTAAGCACGTACCTATCCCATTGACTTCAATGGAGTTATGGGTCTGAGTATCAGCAGAATTGGAGCTTTAGAATATACAGTGTAGATCCGTTAATGCGCGGTGGTAGGGAGACAAGCCATCGGGACCGTGTGTAAAACAGACTGTGTGTAAACAGGACCAAAATGGCGATGAAAAGGAAAAGGAAGTGCTAGTAAACTAATTAGTGCTACAGTACAGTTTTAGATACCGTGTGTTAACGAGTTCCACGTGTTAAGTTGGTAGCTTTAGGGGACATGACGCTAGCGTGCGTTAAACGAATTCGTGGATAAACCGATCACACGTTAACGGATATACGCTGGATTTCACTTTGTAACCGTGTGGACTCAACAGGCTGGCTATGGGCACAGAGGTTCATGATGTTCTACTGTTCAGAACTGGAACAAGATTTTGGAAATGGATTTTAGTATGGAATAAAGCTTTCCCAAAGAGTATTCATTATAGCCTTTCCAAATATTTTGGTTGATACAGCACTACTACTTACAAATTCCACATAAATATTGGCTCTACATATAAAAAATGTATGACTCAACTGGCAAAGTATGACTTACACCATAATCAGCCCCAGCTTTACAGCTTCAGTGCTTAAGGTGGCCTGGCTGTTTTGAAAATGCAGTTGCTAAGAGGCGTCAACGTTATTTTGATTTCGGATCAGAAGTGAACCGCTCTAGTAAATGAATGAAAACCTTCCACTGACCCGTGAAATTAAAATATCAGACTTGTAAACCGAGGAACTCTGCCATGCACAAATTGTTGCCAATTGCTCTCACCATGATTATCTTGAAGTTAAAAATCTCTCATTATCCAGCGCTGTTAAGAAACCAGTCCTGCTGTTGTTTTACATGAAAAACTTCTGTTGTCATCACTAGTGATTACTCATGTGGAAGAGCTGCGGGATTAGGTCCTAAATTAATTTTAGGATTAAAAAAGTAAAACAAAATGAAAAAGTCCAGGCACTCGGCATCTTAAATCCTGGGTTTTTTTCTAGACATTTTCATAGCTCCAAGGACTCTGATTAAGCTGAAAGTCATCAGCGCTTTGAAATTTGATTCTCCACATCACAGTCATGTTTGATGTACCCTTGGAGGCTAAATGCTAAATAAGAAAGTAGGAATTAAGTGTCTCATGCCTGGAACTCCCCTTGCCTTCAGGGGGAGATTCATTCATGCTGGGCCTACAGTATTAGGCCCATAGCCAACTATGGAAGAGATATGATCTCTCATAGTGCACGTCAGCCACCTTTGGCTATTTAAATAGATGCCTTTTGTGTTTGTTTAGAAATAAACAAACAAATCACTATTCCCAAATTAAAGCCAGGAGTCAGCAGTTCCTATTCACCTGGCAATAGAAATCGATCTTATTATTATGTTATTCATTTATAAAGAGCCCATCGCTGTGGCAGCTAGCACACTTATACATTGGAGTCAAAAACAAGCTCACTTGGGTAGAAGCAGTGGTCAAGTTACTGCAATGTTAGTCTTTGTCAGGAAGAAAATGAAAATTAAACAAAATCTCAAACCAAAATCGGTATAGCTTGCCCCCAGCCAGCTTCAAACCAGCCAGCTAATTCATTTTACCAGCCTTCTGTCTTTGCATTAGGGCAGGGGTTCTCAAACCATTTTTTCTAGGACCCCTGAAAATATGTCAGACTGTGATACCCCCCCCCCAAAAACCCCAGAAGGACCCCTCCCCCATTCCATGCCATACTTACTTCTGCACCGCTACTGGGGGCAGTCCTGCTTTCAGATCCGGGCACCCCAGCCTGCAGCTCTTTGACCACCCAGCTCTGAAGGGCTCAGACTGTCAGACCCATGCATTGCTGGCAGCCAGAGTCTCGGCATAAGTGGGGGCTAACAGCTTATGACTCCCTTATAATAACCTGGTGACCCCTGAGGGGCTGTAAACCCCAGTTTGAGAACCCCTGCATTAGAGCTAATTGGGAACTTGAGAAACGGTTGTGTGGAGATGTCTTTTTGTTTGTACAGCACCTCACGCGATGGGCTTTGATCCATGACTAGGGCTCTTAATACTGAGAGCTCAAACTTGCATCATAAGGATAAGTGGACTGTTACTGCCAGCTCTAAATTATTGATCCACCATGTCAATTTGGGAGGACATTGTATGGACTACTTTAAATCAGCTGGGTACATCTAACTCAAGTGCTATGACACTGCTTTCCTTCTATGATGAGATGACTGGATTTGTGGATACGGGAAGAGCTGTTGACATGGTATACCTTGACTTTAGCAAGGCTTTTGATACGGTTTCCCATAGCATTCTCGTCGGCAAGTTAAGGAAGTATGGGTTGGACGAGTGGACTGTAAGGTGGATCGAAAACTGGCTAGATCAACGGGCTCAGCGGGTAGGAATCAATGGCTCGATGTCTGGTTGGCAACCGGTAACAAGTGGAGTACCCCAGGGGTGGGTCCTGGGGCCGGTTCTATTCAACATCTTCATTAATGATCTTGATGATGGAATAGACTGCATGCTTAGTAAGTTTGCGGATGACACCAAGTTGGGGGGAATGGTAGATACTCTGGAGGGCAGGGACAGGATCCAGGGAGACTTGGACAAATTGGAACACTGGGCCGAAAGAAACCTCACGAGGTTCAACAAAGACAAGTGCAAAGTCCTGCACTTAGGACGAAAAAATCCCATGCACTGCTACAGGCTGGGGACCGATCGGCTAAGTAGCAGCGCTGTAGAAAAGGACCTGCGGGTGATGGTGGATGGGAAGATGAATATGAGCCAACAGTATGCCCTTGTTGCCAAAAAGGCCAATGGCATATTAGGCTGCATCAGTAGGAGTATTGCCAGCAGATCGAGGGATGTGATAATTCCCCTCTATTCAACACTGGTCAGGCCGCATCTGGAATACTGTGTCCAGTTTTGGGTTCCCCACTACAGAAAGGATGTGCACAAATTAGAATCCAGCAGAGGGCAACAAAAATGATTAGGGGGCTGGGGAACATTACTTACGAGGAGAGACTGAAGGAACTAGGCTTATTTAGTCTACAGAAGAGAAGACTGAGGGGAGATTTGATAGCAACCTTCAACTACTTGAAGGGGTGCTCCAAAGAGGAGGGAGCTAGGCTGTTCTCGATGGTAACAGAGGACAGAACAAGGAGCAATGGTTTCAAATTACAGCTGGGGAGGTCAAGGTTGGATATTAGGAAAAGCTTTCTCACTAGGAGGGTGGTGAAGCATTGGAATGGGCTATCTAGGGAGGTGGTAGAATCTCCATCTTTGGAGGTTTTTAAGGCCCGGTTAGACAAAAGCCTGGCTGGGGTGATTTAGTGGGAGTGGTCCTGCTTTTTAGCAGGGGGTTGGACTAGATGACCTCGTGAGGTCCCTTCCAACCCTATCGTTCTATGATTCTATGACATGCCACAGGGTATATTACTGACTGGAGTTAAGGTTTACAGCAGACAATTACTGCTCTGCAAGTTAAAAGCACAACCGGGCATTCACCCCAGAGGTTTGTACACAGACACAGCTATAGGGTACATTAACAAGGTGTGGATGCCAGTGAAGTGCTGTCTGTCAGACTGCAGTGTGTCATGGACTCCATTAAAATCAACCAGGTTTGCCAGTCATTTGACAGCTGGGAGACAAGCTGAAAAAAGGCTTACATAGGACAGCTCACACCCCAGAGTACATTTTTAAGAGTTATTTGAATAAAAAACCTGACTGAATTTTGAACTGTAGAAGTGCAAAGGGGTTGCATTTCTTCTGGGGAGTGGGAGGATTTCTGCTTCCAAAAGTCAACGCTGTATCATAAGTCAGACTTCCCAGACACCTGTTGGTCAGCACTGAGCATTGCCTAGACACTGCTGTCCCGTATTAAGGCAGAGAGAGCCAAGTCAATAAAGACTTCCTCAGGCGGGAACTATTTCCAAACTAACAGGACTGAGAGGAGCGACTGGCTTTCCCACCTCCACCAAGACCAGAGAAACTCATGGCAGAGAATGCTTCCACATGTTGCAGCCTCTCCTCCCACTCCCAGCTCTGTGCACCTCCTGCAGCCAGTCACTATCCCCCACCTGTAAGTTTCCCATCTTCAAAGCGTCTGACGAAGTGGGATTTTCTCCCAGGGAAGCTCATGCGATAAATAAATCTGTTAGTCTTTAAAAGTGCCACGGGACTCTGTTTGTTTTTCTGCAATAGACTAACACGGCTCCCCCTCTGGAAGGGCCCCCTACCCACTGGCCGCGCTCTGCAGCTAGTCACCCATAGCCACTGGGCCAGCACTGTGTGCCCCCTCCAGCCAGCACAGCTCGGAGCGCCCCCTGCAGCCGCTGCACGCCCGGCTGAGCCCTTTCCAGCCAGTCACCCAAAGTCACTGGACGGCTCCGCGAGCCGCCGCCGCTGCAGCCACCCGGCACCCGGCACCCAGCTCCCCCCAGCCGGGGCTGCGGCTCCCTGCAGGACGCGCTGCGGGTGCAGCCAGAGCCGGTCCCCAGCAGCTGCCCGTTTGGAGGGGACGGGCGCGCAGCTCACTGACCTGGCATGATGGCGGCAGCTGGAGAATCCCTCCCGGCCGGGCCAGTGCGGAGACTTCCTTGTTTTGCAGCTGCAGCAGCCGGTCCCTCCCCTCCGTGCGCTGACAGGCCCGTTCTCCCGCGGCTGGCAGCTGGGCTCAGGTTACAGCCTCGCTCCCCAAACCCCCACCTCCAACCTACCCCCGCCCCGCTGCACGTCAAAAGAAGCCGCCGCCGGGCCCGGCCCAGCCAGCTGTGTGCAGTGAGGGTGGATGGGCGCAGGCTTGCTTTTCCTCGCTCCCCCTCCGCCCCCCCGGATTGGCAGCTGTGGGCTGCATGGCGAGTGGGCCCTGCTGGGCACCGGGGACCTCCTGAAACAGGCCCCGACACTGCTGCCCCGAAAGAATCAAGCCCGGAGAGAAAATGGGTCTCAGCACTAACCCTGCCACTGGCCATTAGACATTCAATTGCCTTGGTGCTTATGACAGTCTGTAGCACTGAGGTGGAACAGGAGGAGACAGGCAAGTGGGGGCTATTTCAGTACAGAACAAGCACCTTCCAAAGGCAGCAAGGGACAGCGGCTCTTCGGTGCCCCAAAAGGGCAAAGGGACTGTGCATGAAAAGGGGGTGGGGTACACAGAGGCCACACAGGTAAGAGGGTAATGCCCTCTGTTGGGGATGCAGCGAAACCAGTCTTTCATGCACACCAGGTATTTATTTGAAATGGGCTCAAGCCTTAACATTCCATCCAGATTTCCAAAGCCCCCAATCTGATGGACTCTCTGTTCAGCGGGTGCACGATGCTAGCCTGTAACAGGAGTCCCTCTAAATAGCCCTGCTGAAGTCAGTGTGACTCCTGGCCTGATTAAATGCTACCAGTGTAAATAGAGATAACAGGGTAAGGTCCCAAATCAGGTGACCAGCAAAGTGCAGGAAGCACCATGTGCCTTCAATCCTGTGCCCCAGCAAGATTCCAGTGACAGAAACATCTCCGTATTTCTCACCTGTCAGGACAGGATTGGGTGATGTTTTAGTGTGACCCAGGGACCTCTTTGGGTAAGCCTACACCTCAATTAAACATCACGTGGCTGGGCCAGATCAGCTGGCTCAGGCTTGTGGCTTGGGTTGTGGGCAGAACCAGATTAAGGGGCACTGGCCTGCCCACTTTCATGGGCCACGGCCACCAGCCTGGGGACGGGGTGGTGCTCGGCACACGGGCCCCAGGACCACATGGCAGACCTGCCAGCTTTGGGGCTGGTGTTTAGCGCTGTGTGGGGCCCAGCTGGCTGGCGCTGGGGGCTGGAGAGGGTGCTAGGGCCAGGGATCACAGTGTGCAGTGTTCCAGCCCCACTCCTGGGCTGACTGGTCTGCCTCAGGAGTGAGGCCCACTGGCACGCGGTGAGGCCTCCAGCAGTGATGCTCTAGGCACAGGCTAGAAACGCTATCAGGCTGCCGCACTGGGGCCCTGGGAGACTGGCCAGCCCAGCGTGAGCCACATGAGCTCAAGTGAGCTGATTGAGGCCAGCTGCAGCTGTGCCCAGGTCTTTTATTCCAGTGTAGCTATTCCCTTAATGCCAGCTGGCAGAGGGCACAGAGGCATGAGTTACCTGGTTTGCTAGGTCCAGTATCTACATGCTTGTTTGCCAAAGAGTGTCACAGAAGGTCTCCTTTGAAAGCCTGCGTCACACTTGTCACTAAAATCACTGCAAAATAGTATGTATGGCTAATATGGAGTTATGTGTCCATACTGAAACTTATGTTCTTAAGGTCTGTGAGTTGGAGGCCAGTCACCAAAAGTAGATAAACAAGTTTCTTTCAGGCAGAAGATGTTAATCTATTGGTTTCGCTACATGTAAACTGAGTATTGCATACTTCACAATTTCCAAAAGGGTAGCTGTGTTAATCTAAATCAGCAAAACAAATGAGGGGTCCTGTGGCACTTTTAAAGACTAACAAATTTATTTATTCCATGAGCTTTCGTGGGAGAAAATCCCACTGCATCAGACGCTTGAAGAGGTAAGTTCCTCATCTTCAAGCATCTGACGAAGTGGGATCTTCTCCCATGAAAGCTCATGTAATAAATAAATTTGTTAGCCTTTAAAGTGCCACAGGATTCTTTGTTTGTTATACTTCCCAATGAATCCCCATTTACTGCCGGAGCAAAATGCTAAACCAGTGATTGCAAAGTCTCCAGAGGAGACCGTAGATCAGTGGTTCCCTTTCCTTTTTGGGGACCACTACCTTGTCACTGGAAGCTTTCATGGACCACCACCCCCTGACAGCCACCCCAGGCAGCTCCTCGCCCTTCTCCTTCTTCAGCCACGCCCCTTTGCCGGCCCTAGCCCAATCCAGCTCCCGCAGCCAGGCCAGGACCAGATCTCACCACCGGTGGCAGCTCCAGGACCCCAACCGGGTCCCAATCCGGCTCCTGCCACCTTCGGTGCCACCAGCAGGCAACCTGAGCAAGGAGGGGGGGATGCCGGGGAGGCAATGGGAAGGCACTGTCTCCCTGCCCCTGCCCCACGGACCACCTGTGGTGCCTTGCAGACCACCATTGGTTCGTGAATTACAGGTTGGGAACTGCTGCTCTAGATGGGAAAATGCAAGCAGCAGCTGTTATACTGTTTGCAAGTGAAGACAATGGAATTGTGGGCTATTAGGGACAGAGACAAACTGCATCTTTCCACTGAGGAGGCAAGAAGATAGAGACTCATCCTTTGAACAGAAGTTCACAGCCAGACATGGCTGTGATATGCGAGGTGAGCTCCTGCTCTGCATGACATGACAAAGGGTTAGTAGTTTAGATTATGTGCTCGTGTGCACATGCTGATTTTATTTTTTTATGCAATCCTTTGTTGCTAATATTTCTCGTTGCTATCCCTTGAATCTCTGTGATCTGTTAGATAAATTTGCTTTCTCTATAAACAGAACCAGGCGCTGCATGTTAAGTGGAGATGAGTTCTGTGGTGTAATTGTTAAGGTGTGGTCTACAGTTCCTCTGGGAACAGAGGACCTGGGAATTCTAAGAGAGTCCAATGGATTGGGGCTGGGCACACCAGGGAGATGCTTGGAGGACTCGAGGATTGAAGTTGCTAACGTTAACCTGTAGCCAGCAGGACCTGTGGAGGCCTGGAAGAAAGTGTGTGGGTTCCCAGGAGGTGGTGGTGTTGAGGAACTGACTCACAGCTGGCACAGCTGGGACTTCCTCACACTAAGGGCAAGTGATAGTGAAGAGCCTCACCATCTTGGGTACCATCAGGAAATGTCACAGTGGTGTGGTCAGCAGGATAGGGGTGTTAAGGAATCTGCCATATCACCTGGCAGATTCCTTAACATTAAGGAGACAAAGGTTGTTCACACCCTCCCGTCCAAGGCATTTGTCGAGAATGACACAAGTTAAAGTATGGATATAACATCAAATTCTTAACTTCTAATTGAAATAGAATTCCTAGACATAAACAATATAATCATTCCCAGCAAATTACTACCTTTCTATTGATACCAAACATGCCATAAGACAACAGAGTCCTGTGGCACTTTTAAAGACTAACAGAATTATTTATCGCATGAGCGTTCGTGGGAGAAAATCCCACTTCGTCAGACGCTTTGAAGATGGGAAACTTACAGAATGCGAGGAAATTAAATGCAGGAGAGTGTATGACATAGGATCAGGTCAGGCTGTAACAGCAAATCAAAATAGGTGTTAGGATTCAAACACTGGGGAACAGCACATAGAGGAGGGTGAGGTCAAATCGCTTGTTGTAATGAGAGAAAAATCCATAGTCCCTGTTTAACCCCAAGACAACTGAGTCAAATTTGCATATAAATTCGAGTTCTGCAGTTTCTCTTTGAAGCTGTGATTTGTTATTCATCTGTTTCAACACAGCTATTAACAAGTCATCAAGGGAGTGAGCAGGGAGATTGAAGTGTTCCCCTATTGGTTTTGTAGTGTTGCAATTTCTGATGTCAGCTTTGTGTCCATTTATTCTTTGGCGCAGAGACTGTCCTGTTTGTCCAATATATAAGGCAGAGGGGCATTTCCGGCACATGATGGCATAAATCACATTGGTGGATGAGCAGGTGAACGAGCCCTTGATGGAATAGGTGGCTTGATTAGGCCCTGTGATGGTGTCTTCAGTGTAGATATGAGGGCAAAGCTGGCAGCGTAGTCTGTTGCAGGGATATGTTCCTGCTTTAGTGTTTCTGTTGTATGATCTGTAGTTGCTGGTAAGTATCCTTTTAAGGTTAGGGGGCTGTCTGAAAGCAAGGAGAGGTCTGTCTCCTAAGGCTTGAGAGAGTGAGGGATCATCTTGTAAAATAGGCGGTAGATCTCTGATGATGTGTTGAAGAGGTCTGGCTTGGGGGTTGTAGGTGGTGACCAGTGGCGTTCTGTTGTTGCTTTTCATGGGCTTCTCCTGCAGTAGTTGACTTCTGGGTACCCGTCTGGCTCTGTCAATTTGTTTCTTCACTTCTGCGGGTTTGTACTGTAGTTTTAAGAATGCCTGGTAGAGATCCTGAAGGTGTCTGTTTCTGTCTAAAGGGTCAGAGCAAATGCGGTTATATCTTAGGGCTTGACTGTACACAGTGGATCGTGTGGTGTGTCGAGGATGAAAGCTCGAGGGATGTAGGTAACTATACCGATCAGTAGGTTTGCGGTATAGGGAGGTCTTTATGTGCCCATCTCTAATTTGCACTGTAGTGTCCAGAAAGTGGATCTCTTGTGTGGAGTGTTCCAGGCTAAGTTTGATTGTGTTGTGGAAATTGTTGAAATCTCTATGGAAATCTTCAAGGGCATCTTTACCATGGGTCCAGATGATGAAGATGTCATCAATATAGCGTAGGTAAAGTAGAGGTGTTTTGGGATGAGACGTAAGGAAACATTGTTCTAAATCGGCCATAAAGATGTTGGCATATTGTGGGGCCATGCGGGTACCCATAGCAGTGCCACTGACTTGAAGGTATAAATTATCTTCAAATCTGAAATGGTTGTGGGTGAGTACAAAGTCACAGAGGTCAGCCACAAGTTTAGCTGTGTCATCATATTGGATAGTTCTTCTAATAGCTTGTAATCCATCCTTGTGTGGGATGTTAATGTAAAGAGCCTCTACGTCCATAGTGGCCAGGATGGTATTTTCTGGAAGACCGTCAATGGATTGGATTTTTCTCAGGAAATCTGTAGTGTGTCTCAGATAGCTAGGTGTGTTGATAGCATAGGGTCTTAGGAGAGAGTCCTCATAGCCAGATAATCCTGCTGTACGCTTGCCAATGCCTGAGATGATGCGCGTCCGGGGTTTCCTCTTTTATATATTTTTGGTAGTAGATAGAATATCCCTGGACGGGGTTCTGGCGGTGTTTCTGTCTTGATTTGTTCTTGTGCTGCTTTAGGGAGTTTCTTGAGTAGGTGTTGTAGTTCCTTTTGGTATTCCTCAGTGGGGTCAGAGAGGAGTGGAGTGAGAAGGTTGGAAGCAAATAAAAAAAATGGTTCCAGTTTGTTATTTTCTCTTTGTTTCGGGCCAGGGAAACAGAACATAAAGCAATGAAATAGGGAAACATGAGACAGAGCAATACCCAGTGAGTAACCAAGAAATGAATGCCCACCTGGTAGGAGGCAGTGCATAGCTCAGGAACAGACACTGTCACAGTTCAGGGCAACTGCCTCTGCATTTTTCCTCAGTAGTTCAGCAAGGACACCCCCTCCCAGACCTGCAGCTTCCCAGCTCCTGCCTTTCATGGTAGTAGATGTCACTCCTCCTCACCCCACATCTGTCCTGGATATTTCTGGGCTGCACTGTTCCCTGCCCTCGCTGCGTTATTCCTGGCAGAGACAGGCTGCCCGAGCACATCTCCTTGCTTTCTCTTCAGAGACAGGCAACAGTGTGATTGACTGCCCACGGTTACACATACCATACAAGTCTTTTTATGTGTGCCTATTTTATTCTTAGAATTAGAATGTTACAGAGAACATATTCAAAACAATAAAAGGACCTACATGCATGCTAATAACCTTGCCTCAGATCACCCCCACCCTAGCAAGGGCTCTCGCGGAGCAGTCTTTCATCAACTCACCCATGCTGTTTCAAGGTCATCACAGGTTCAGCTCCGAACAAGTCTCTAACCTCAGTATGCCCAGTTCTTCCAACCCTTCTGTAAGGATCAGGGCCTGTGCAAACCAGAGGTCCCATCCCATCTATTTGCTGGGTAAGAAAGAAGCCTGTCTAAAACTGGACTATTTATCCAAAAATCCTTTCTTTCTCTGTCAGTCCTTGCAGAACCCAGTTTGAATGAGCATACTGCACACCTCTCCAGTGAGGTGAATTCAAAGGCCTGATAATAAATGAATTACACTAACACCCCCTCCATCTAGAGGAGTTGCATATAGTTCCATACTAACGTACACACATACAACTGCCTTGTAATACAATGTACCCCAAAGGTATTAAACCTAATTCGGTATGGTTTAATTTAATTCAATAAAGATTATCTTAATTTCATATAGCTTGTCCCGGATATAGTTGGTCTGTCACAGGTGCTGAAGGGAAAACCATTGAGAAATTGAGAATACTGCTTATGAAGCAAGATACATTATACACAGATGTGGCCCTCGGGGAAAAAAAACCCAACAGCCAGGAAGTTGGAGCTGGCCAGCTAGAAGGTGGCAAAAATGGAGTAGGAAAGAATTCCAGATGTGGGTAGCTGCAAAGAGGCTAGGCGGCATTGGAGAGAGTCCAGGAGCAGAGAAAACCACCCACGGGAGAGCATTAGAGCTGGAAGACAAAAAAGCACAAAGCCTGAGGAGCAGAAGCCAAAGGAAAAGAGGAGGAGGGGCACCATGCCCAGAGCACACTAGATTTACAAAAGCAGCTTCCTCAGACCATGGGTAATCCTCACCAGGGATCACACAGGGAGTACAAGCTATGCCCTGGTTACTGCCTTTGCAGAGATATGCAGTGAAAATAAGGCCCTGATGAACAAAGAGCAACTCCCTTTCTCTCCAAAGTGACTGGTAAAGCTTTGCAGGCATTTCGTAAAACCAAAGTAAATGAGGTAGGAAGTATGATATTTTGAAAAGGTCTGTGTTTAAAGGATTTCAGAGTCTGCCAGAGGCATATCGCCATTGCCAAGTTAAATCACGGGGAATATGTTTATAAAATGGTGGATTATTTGAAAGCAAGCAAACAAAACAGGGATTCAAATAGCATGGCATGGTCCTGATAGACAGACAGAGCCCATTGAAAATTCTGTGCTCTTATCAGCAGAAAGTGGCAATGTGTCCCTAGGGCAGGGAGAGGATTCCTCCCCTTTACCTGAGGCAGCCTTCAGAGCAAGTAATAGCCCAAGGGAGTGTGCTGCGGAGCAAAGTGCAGTTCCCTCTTTGGAAAGCATAGCAGAGGCCACCCCGGCAACATCCCAGAAAGTGATCTCACACAGAGATTCTTTATAGAAGCAGGAAGGATGTACCAGGAAGCCCCGGTGGGCAAAAAGAGAAGTCGGGGGAGCCCTACAAACAATTGATTCCAGGAAACCAGGATTTTAAAAATCTCATTTTTTTACAGAGTTTTTTTTTTTTTTTGGGGGGGGGGGGGTGCTCGTTTATTTTCTGCATTTTGCTCCACACGGAACAATGGAACTGCCCAGTTGTTGGGCTTAAAACCATTTTTGTCTTTGCTCATCATAATAAACTAGCAGTGTTTGCAGAGGCACCCCTACCCGACCACCAAGGAGGGGACTGAAGAGATTCTGTTGCTTTATTCAAAGAAACCACCTAGACCAAATTCAGGATCAAAGGCACCAAGGCTGCAAACATGGGGGGCCAGATATTTGAAAGTACTGAGCACCCAACAGCTACCGTTGTGATACCAAGGGACAGATTTCAGAAGCGCTCATGTTCAACCCACTCAATTCTTTTGAGCATCCAGCCTTTTCACACATGAATTGCCCCAATGGTCTAGGTCAGTCATATAAGCTGAAACAGAGACTAGCCTACCTGGAAATCTGCTGATTGACAGGACAATGGTTTTGCAACCTGTTTCCAGTAACACAGTATCAATCTGCTTGGCTGTGCACTTTTGTAGCACTTGTCTTTACCCCAGGCAGGGGTTAAAGTAAGGGGGAACGCACCGGAACACAGTTCCAGGGCCCTCAAATTTGAGTGTCCAGAGTTCCAGGGCCCCTAAAAATAGAAAAATCTGGCAGAAGGTATGTTCTGCCCTGCTCTGGCTGCCGGCAGGTCCTGCGCCCCACCGTTGTTAATCACAATACTTATTGTGTTATGCAGTGTTTGCTAGTTTGTGACAATAATTGCTATAGACATAAACACCATATAAAATTATAAATATTTTTATGGAGCGATAACTGATGCATGTGGTACTGGGAAGTGGCTGCAAATGCTTACCTGGGCTGGGGCTCATACATGCATGAAGGGGCCCAGACAATACGGGAAGGAGGCCCGGAGATTAGGAAGGCTCTGGGGCCCGTCAAATTATACTTTAACCACTGACCCCAGGAGTCTTGAATGACGATATAATTTCTATGCAGTATTAATTCTAGTGTCACGCCAGGTTAACACATACAGATTTTTTGATCTTTAGGCATAAAGATTAACATATTCTGACAGTGGCACTTTTAAAGACTAACAAAGAACTCCTTGTTGTGTTTCGCTGAACTAAACTAACACAACCACCTGTCTGGAACATATTCTGCATGTGTTTATTACATCCGCAGATAGACGTTTCTGTGGAAGTTAATCTACAATTCTTATCATTTGTGCTCTGTACAGCTGGCATGGAAATAAGATACCAATACTGTTTCACTTTAAGGAATACTGAGATTTATTTTGTTGCCAGCCACAACCAAAGCCATCCTGCACTGAAAGCTGATTTGCTTATGGCTTTTTAATTTTTGAAACACAAAACATTCCCTTGTGTGTGTGTCCATTGTCTTCACAATTGATGGAGAGAACTGCTATTGTTTTAAGCTAAGAGAATAAGCTATAAAGAAAACTTGGCTCTAGTACTTATGCCCTTATACCTGTGAAACCAGTGACAGTTTGGTCTCTGTGAGGACTGCAAGATTTGGTTTTCGAGTGTTTATTATTGATGCCTATGTGCTGATAGCTTTCTTGGCTTTCCCCCTCTTTTGCCTTCCTGGACTCATTCAATCCCCTACCCTCTGCTGTGCTACTTGGGATGTCACAACACATCACTTTACTCTGATTATCTCTCTCCATTTGAAGAGCCAAGGAAGTATAAATATTGAATTAGCTAATATGTATGGCCCCCCTGCTGGATGGAACCCCAGCCCTACTAAAGAGTGCATTATAAAATAGCTTTAATGTGACTATGACTTACCTCCCATAGTTTTGGTCTGGGCTTTAGGAGCAAAGAGATATAAATTCCATCCATGCTTACAAACCTGAAGCTCTGTCTGGCTGTGGAGTCATTCGTTGCATCATACTATGTTGTGTTTTCGATACCACAATTCTATCTATCTGAATTTTGGGTGTAGTAGTCAGTTTTGCACAATGTTTCAAAGCAGTTGAGACTACTGGAAGGGAAGTAAATCTTAAGACCTCCTGCTTCACCAGAGAGAATGGGCAAACCTTGAAGACAGAATATTGATTGGCTAGATCCAGAGACTTGACACACAAAAGGATAACTTACTAAATAATTAATTATTCAGAGTACTCAAGTAGGATTTTCTCTCTGCACCATATGCAATTTAGGTGCTGCTTTTCAGTTCTCTTTATGATACCAAAAGGTAAAATACTTAAATTCATACACAATAAATACATTTCAATGGCCAATTTAGCTTGCTTGCAGTTTGAACTGGGAATATATATTTAGGTCTGTGGAATTGTCAATTTTAGAGGCAATTAATTGTACAATTTGTAAATATGATTTAATTATCCACATTAATTTAAATGTCCCACAAACAATTTTTGCATTTTTCTAATCTGCACATGCAGTTTATGTTTGCATGCGCAATTTATCTTAATTGGACAATTAGAAAAGTAAGTGCATTTATTTATGCTTAACTCGGAAATGTAAACCAAACTTGACAGATAGATTTTCACATCTAAGAAAAAAGGATCCACTTCTCTAAGAAAAGGAAAGAGCTTCAAATGAAGTTTCTAATTAAATATAGATATATTAGCTTTATGAAGCAAAAAGCATGAAGAGATCTGTGTCATTTAAAAATTCCCTGTAGCACAAAATTCCATGAGCATTCAGTTAGTCAGCCAGGTGCAGAAAAGAGGCTGACATCCTTACAGTGTTGTAAGAGTAGCAAAGCTGAGCCTCAAGTTTCCATGCTGTGATCAACAAAGATACAGTATTTATTATTCTGGATTTCTAATAATGTGTGCAACATAGGTAAAGGAAATTGTTTAATTCAATTCACACATTTTGTAAGAGGTATATTTCTAACATGTTATACAAAGGTGAAGGGAAGACATTTTGTAAATCTGACTTGCATAACCCAAGATAAAAGGAAATATTTATATTGAAGAGGAACACAGATCTTCCATCCTAAAGGGGTTAAAACCATGGCAAGCGGAGTCAGACACAGCATTCTACCCCAGACATTTCAATCCAGCATCTTTTCAGTGTTAGAGCATATACGCAGTCTGAAGATCTGAGGGAAATCCTCTGATGCTCATAAATTATATTGTCTCCCTAGCATCTTGCTGAGCTGTGAGATTTGTTTTTCAGACACTCTACTGTCTTTCTAGATAATGGTTTAACATCTATAACCATAATGGAGTGGGTTGCTTCCATACCATGCCTCCCAGAGATACTGTGACAAGACAGCTATGTGGTCCTTTCTTGATCCCAATGGTCCCCTCTAGCCCTTCTATGACTCAGGGGGTGTAAAGAGACTTTTAGCATGGATTAAAACTATTTTCAGGACAGAAATCCTACAGGATCTGAAAGGTGAAATGCAAATGGATCACTTGACTCCAAACAATTGAGATGGCTGTGCTATCACAAAGGCTTATTTGTAGAAAAAATAGACATCATGACACAGTGACATATTCTTAGAGATTCTGACCTGACAGCTGTCTTGGGACCTGACATTTATATTTGCCCATTGAGCAAGATCTCAAGAGGAATTATTCAAGTATTTTTCTTCGGTTCTCTAGTCGTATTTATCTCCCCCATCCCCATCCTCTCTCTGGAGAAATGAAAGTTTGGTTGGCTGCATTTTGTATGACCATCCCAGCTGATTCATGTAAGGACATCACACCCTCTTTGTACATACATGGTAATATGACTATCAGGAACTGGCTGCAAACTGTGTCACCAGCAGGCCCCCCTTTTGCTGTTGGGAATTTAAAGCTCTTTGGTCCTGACCTAACGCCTATTGGAGTAAATGAAAAGAACCGCATTGAACTCAAAAACTTTGGATCAGAGCCCTGCTGTGCCCAATGTTTATGATCTTTGCAGCCCAAGGTGCAGTTTTAACACTCACTGTCCACAGCAGAATTCAGCACGGACTTGCACAAGAGCACTTCACACACACTGAAATCTAAACTGCTTGAACAAGGCGCAAAGAAGGATTTTGATTAGATACAGCTGAAAGCAGCATTGTCTGTAGATGCCCCCAACATTCCTTGCTGGCGGGATGTTTAGAACTGAGGCTACAATTCAAACCCATCTTCACTTTTTAATATTTAGATCTTTTAACCAAAGATACTGGGGGAGATTCTGTGCTGCACAGAAAGGCCCTGGAAGGGGAGGATGGGACTTTTCGAGCCTGCAGAGGAGGTATGCATCTCCAGTGTGCTACAGAGCTCAGGTCCCATTATGTTGCCTTTCAGAGGCTGGGTGGAGCTAGTGGCTTCACCACTCTGTGAACCCACCAGTTATTTCCCCAATGAAGTGGAGTCCAGGCAACAGAACATCTGTTCCCAGCCTGAGAATGGAGAACAAGCTGCAGAATGGCTCTGATGCCAGTCCATGGTCTTGTGGAGAAAGAATTGTTTCCCCTCACTGCCACCTAGCTCCTAGAGATCCTCAGTGCACAGCCCAATTGCTTGTCTTGTGTGCTGAAGGTAAGATTAGAGCAAAGGGAGATGGACTGGGCCATGAATCAAGAGCCTTCTTTGGGATCACTTTATTCCCTGATACTTGTCCAGTGCTCTACTTCTTAGCCTGTTTTTTACCTCTCACTTGAGAGTTTATGTCTGGCAGGACGTACCCTTCAGAAAGTGAGAGGAGCTGCAATCCAATGTAGCTGCCATTTCAGCATATGAAGGTGTATGACTTTTGTAAGTTCACTCACAATTATGTTATTACTGGTAAGGAGAATTCTTCTGGGGACCCAATCTGGATTGGCTAGTCACAATGAATCTGATGGTGGACACAAAAACACCCTGGTATGGACAACCAAACATAAACATAGTCGTAACTGTGATGTGGCCTGGATTAGGCAAGATCACCTTGGTGGAAACCCCACCCAGAGCCAGATCCAGGATATTTCAACTGGACATATTATGGTGTATGTATTTTCAATATTAGCATAAGTACCACATTTTGCTTAATACCACTTCAAAACCATTACAGCCTAGGAGGAAACTAATGTTCATTTTAAAACTGCCATGGTCTAAGAGATGCAATTTCTAGATTTATTGCTCCCTGCTGATGGCAGATATGCTATGTCAGTGGAGGCCAATTATTTTCCAAAGCTCAGATTCATCTTTGATTTTTATCTCCTAATTCTGCCAACAGTCTAAACGACCTGCCAACCAATGTGTTTTATTTTCCACAGTAACAGTTTAAAGGACAAACATTCCTACTTCCTGATTAGCTAATCTCAATGGAGAGTAGAGATTTTTGCCTCTGCTAAACAAAAATACTTGTTTAATTTAATTATTTTATTTCTTAAATGTTGCCATTGTCACCTGGAATTAGAAGGAGAAAATACAAAAAACATACTATCAGTTATGTCTTAAATCACAATAATATTCTTTCTCCCTCCAGGTGGATAGGGCAGTGCAGGAAGTGTGCTTAGTGAAATCTCTGTCTGCGTTAAGAAAATAGAATAAACGCAGACAATTCTTCAACGATCAGATTACACACTAAATTCCCAGAAATAAGCATTGATTGACAATTTGCAAAACAGAATCTAGGAAGGAAAAAAAATCTCAGCCTTCATCAAACTACCAGCCACTCCTTTGTCCAATCCCTCACCCCTCCTCTCACTGTTCTTCATGATCTGTTGTTTTGCTTCATCTGACTTTGAAAGCCAATAATTCATTCAACTGAAAACATTCCATATAAAAACGCTGGCCACTTACATGTCCTGTAGAGCATTGTCCATGGGTTTCCCAGCTTTCCTGTTATATCTGAAATGTAACAGGGGCTGCAGAAAAAGTCTCCCTGCTTCGATGAACAGAGAGGTCACTGACAAGTAAATAAAGTGAAAGTAAAGTCACTGAGAGCCACGTAAGTCTTCCTGTGACCAGCAGAGGCCTCCCTTGTGTGCTTACAAGAGAAGAAAATGCCAATAATGCAAACTGCTGCAAGAGGAGAAATGGTCAAATGTGGCCCCTCAATGGGAGTTTTGCTACCAATTTTAATGGGTATGTGAGTGGGTTCTGAATTGAAGAAATCCGAGTTTTATGGAAACTGCAGGATTCTTGACTGTTGTGAATAGTTAGGATGGGTTGGCATGTGGAATATTTTTTCCCACTATTATCACCATTAGCCCTGACGGGAGGAGAGTCAATAGGCAAACTACAGGTCAAATACAGATTTGCCACATGCTTCCGAATGGACGACTGTTTTTTTCATTTACTTATTATCACTATTATTATTTTTGAGTTGTTTTCTCTGGAGTCTGGACCTCAACTAAGAAACGTGGGCCTTGACAAAAAGTAATTGATTACCCCTGCCTTGTGGTTTATTTATTAGCTGGAAGTCAGCCAAAATAAACCCTTGAAGCCAAACACCTCAGATTTGGGGGGAAATTCTGCACCTGATCTAAACTTTGAGACTGGCCTTTTTCCCTGATACAGTCCAAACTAAACTTCTAGATGTGAATACCTCAAACTTTGAGGAAGCTTAAATCTGAACCTGTATACTGAATCACTCTGGCTCATCTCCATGTATTTGTTCCACACATCAGAGAATCTAAATGTCGTGATTTGGCTGAAAGGCAACATTTTCCCTCAGCACCCTAATCCCTACACTGCAACAAAATGATGGAGATCAGCAATGGAAAGTGGGAGCATGTCCTTTTCTGGGCGTGCCGGAAAAGTCAACTTATCTAAGCCTCAGGGGTGATCATCCATCAGCTGGATAAATGTTATTACAAGCACTATTGTGTTTGTTCAGTTGGGAATATATAAGATGAGGAACTCCCAGAAGTTCATATATTATTCAGGGTTTGAAAATACACTCGCCACAATGTCTCAACCCGTGTAAAATACTAACAATGCACAATCACACAAAATTAACTATTTGGCTCAGTGGTAATTCAAAGACTTCAAATCCCCACACCAAAGAAAGAACAACCCTCCACTCCCCTCTCAAGCCCCAAAACTCTACCACTCATGTGTGTAAATAAATGAGATGTGCTAAGAGCCCCAAAAGGCCACAAACTCAGACCCTGCCAGAGCTGTAGAGGGAAAATATTCAACATTTGAAGATTTTTCATTTCCAGACTCCTTGGATGAAAATATTTGGACTGTTTGCTGGAGTGCCTCAGCTGATCTCCGCTGTCAGGGAAGGATGAGGAGGAAATGCAGTCATTAACCCTTTGCAGGGTCAGGGCTTAGTTTGAACAGTTGCATTCTGCTGTAGATGGAGTTTCACAGTCCAACCGTGCACTGTTTCGCAAATGTTATGCTGGTGCAATTCCATTGTTACATTAGTATAATCTGGTGGAAGGAAATGGAGAATCAGATTTCTGGAATAGTTTCCAAGCAGGCAACAGTGAGGATAAGGTACCCGCTAGTTCAGATACACACATACTAGTTAGCAAATGACCTTAGAAATGACCAAAGGTAGTGAAATAATGACATCAGGAGGAGTTTCTGGAAATCCTCTCTCTCCTTAATAAAGCTTTATTAAAAAATACAAAAACAGCCTACGGTAAGAAGGAAATGCAGCTATTTCCATGACGAAGGCACTAGAATTTAGCCAAAAGAGTTTCCATAGAACCTTTAAAATTGCATAGGGTATAATTCAGGCAGAATCTGACCCTAAATACAGAAGGTGCATTTTTGTCCCATAATAAAAATTTTTTAAAAAACCCCATACTCAAAACCTATATTAAACTGCAAACTGCACCTACAGTCTTTATTACACCCCACCCCAGCCCCGCTACCACCCATTAGTCTTTCTGCTTTCCCTTTCCTGCCTCTAATTCTTCAGCTACTCCCTCTTTCTGGAGCTTGCTGCTCCCCTCAGAAGCCAACAATTTTTCTCCCTCCTCCAAAGCATCTCCCTAGCGCCAGAGCCTGGGACCTTGTTGCTTCTCTCCTCCACCATTCTGGAGCCTTCTACTTCCTCCCACACACCTAGTATTCCCTCCAGCCTTCCCTTTTCCCCTTTAGATCCTACCTTCCCCTGGTAATCCTTCTCTGCCTGAGTTTCTCTTTCCTGGTCACAGTGGAGGGAGGAAGGGGAGCCAGCTGCTAGACCAGAATAAAAACACATTAATTTATCTCCAAAGATTTCTAAAAGTGTATTTAAAAGGTGGAAGGAAGAGAATCCAATTTAAAAACACTTTTTAGTATTAAATTGAACATAAGAAACTTCTCAGAGAGACCTGACTCTTTTCCTTGTCAACTATTTGTCTTTTGAGTCTCATCCATGCTTGCAGTCCTCAGAGGGGTTGGATTATTAGATGACCTCCTGAGGTCCCGGCCAACCCTAATTTTCTATGATTCTATGAGACTTGCTTTGTCCTCTAACCACAGTTTTCAATGAGTACCCTATTAAGATGAATGAGGGGAGTTCAGAGATTTCTTACCATCTGTCTGCTGAGTCTGCTACAACTTCTCTCCACAGCATTGGGTTGGGCTCTGCTCTCTCTCTCTCTCTCTCACACACACACACACACACACACACACACACACACACACACACAGAGAGAGAGAGAGAGAGAGAGAGAGAGAAACCCTCTCTTATCAATAAACAAAACCATGAACAACTAGGAAATATAAAATGAAGGATTAAAATGCTGCAAAGTCAAACACACATAAGACAAGAAACACCAGAATGAATGCTGATCTTGTGATACAACCTTATTCTGGCCTTCTAATATATTAATTATGATAAGGGGTTTAATTCCATGTGGAAGTGACTACCTGTGAAAAGTTTGAACCAAGTGACTTGCCAAGCAACCCACATAAATTTGGTGGTACAGGCAGGAAAATAAACTAAGTCTCCAGGGTGGTGGCAATTAAAGACCGTGCTGTAATGTGTATGAACCAGAGGGCTGAACTCAGTTTTCATGGGCAGCATTCATTTTTGCTTTTCCTAACTCTTGAGTGTTTGACTTCGCTGCTTTTTATCCTTAACTTTGTATTTCTTAACTTTTAAGCTTTAGTTTTGTGAGATATCAAGGCTAGCAGGCAGTCACAGAGTAGACCTATTTGGATACAGGGTGGTAGGCATGCGCAAGCTCGCCCATTGCTAAAACCTCTCCCCTAGCCTAATGGCACTTTGCCCAGAACCAATAAACACCAGGGGACAACTAATGAAAAACGGGAGACAGGTGTGAGGCTATAGGTTCAAAATGAGGGTTTCCGAGGGGAACACCGAGCAGAGAACCCCAGACAGTGCCCACTGCTCACGGAAGGTGTCGAGGGAGCCAGTGGACGCTAACCAGAGGAACTCTGCCCAGAGACATGATCAGACCAGGGACTGGAAATAGGCCCCACAGTCGCAGGTCCCTCCCTCAGCCAACCTCCTCTCCCTGGTTTTGAAGATGGCTACCTTGACGTAAGCCAGGAGGAGGTTGGCGAGGAGGTCCCGTGATTTTGTGGGGCCACGGATAGGGAGTGCATATAGAAACAGGTGTGGCGAAAAGTGCAGCCAGAACCTCAATAAGAGGTTCTGGAGGAGCTGGAAGAGGGGCTGCAACCTGGCACACTCAAGGTAGGTGTGCGCCAGGGTCTCCCTCATGCTGCAGAAGGGGCAAGTGTTGGGGAAGGGGTGAACTACGCCAGGTACATGCCCGTGCTCACGGCTCCAACAAGGAGCCACCAACCGATATCCCTGGCGGGCTGCATGGTCAGGGTGGTATAGAGGCTGGCCCACCGGGGATCCTCGCCCTCCACTGATGGGATTAGGTCCTGCCATTTTGTATCAGGGTGGGACACGAGGGCAAGGAAGTGGATGGTATGGAGCATGAGCGTGTACAGATATTTGCGGGGCACGGTTCGGAAGCAGGCCGGATGAAAGTCTAGCAGCCGGCTAGGGGCGTGGGCGGCTGGGGGGGAATCGCGGGCCCGGGGCCCGATGTAAAGTTCTGGAGGGCCAGAACTGAGGGGAGGGCGGGGTGCACCCTCTAGCAGGACCCGCTCGAGGTAGAGCCGAGCTGCAGGGGGCAAGGTTGCCTTCATCTCCTGGAGTAGGCGCCGGGCGGTTCGAAGGATGGAGAGCCCCATGCACTGCACCAGCACAAGGGGATCCACCCAGTCCCCCCAGGAATAGTCCAGGAGGTCTCTGACTTTGGTGACGCCTGCCAGGACTAACCTCCACCTCACGGAGGGGGCCTCCGCCACCTTCACATGAAGATGGAGGTTGTGTAGCAGGGGATCCGAGAGGAGGTCCTCCCCCTTGGTGGGCACAAGGGACCTGGAGGCCAAGACGAGCCTCCAGGTCTGGAGGACGTCCTGGTAGAAGACCGGCAGCTTGGAGAGGTCTCGCGGAACACCTCTTAGATGGATGTAAAAGAGCTGCCGGTCGTATCGGAGCCCTTGGTAGTGACGGAGGAAGGTGCGCGCCAAGTGGTTCCATGACAGACTACCTGCACTGTAGAGGAGTCTCTGCAGGGCCTGGAGGCGGAAGGCGTGGACCTGGCTGTGAATACAGCACAGGCCCTGCCCCCCCTCCTCCAGGGGGAGACTCAGGATCCCTGCAGTAACCCACTGCAGTCCTGGCCAAAAGAACTCCAGAACTGTCCTCTGGAGGTTGGCCAGGAACGTTGGGGGCAGGACCAGGGTGTTGAGCTGGTGCCAGAGCATGGCTGGGACAAGCTGGTTGATGATCAGTGCCCTCCCCTGAAAGGAAAGACACCACAGCAGTCCTGTCCATCTCCGCAGCCGCTCAGACACCCTGTCCTCCAAACCTCGCCAGTACTCCTCCAGGGAGAAATGTGTGGCAGAAAGGTAAATGCCAAGATAGAGCAGTGGACCCGTGCTCCACCAAATGGCTTGAAGCATGGGTGGGAAGGAGCCTGCCGGCCAGCTGGCCCCTACCATTAGGCCAGAGCTCTTGACCCAGTTGACCCGGGCGGAGGAGGCTGCCGAATAGATGGCCAGGCAGGCCTCCAGCCATTCCAGGTCGCCCATGTCCTGGACCACGAGGAGCACGTTGTTGGTGTAGGCTGACAGGACCAGCCTCAGCTCCAGCTCACGGAGCACCGACCCCGTCAACCTCCGGCAGAGGAGACAGAGGAAGGGCTCCATGGCCAGAGCGTACAGCTGGCCTGACGGCGGACAGCCTTGATGTACTCCTCACCCGAAGCTGACCGGGTCGGTCAGGGTTCAGTTGAGCCTGACCAGGCACTCTGTGGAAGCGTACAGCACCCGGAGAAACCCCACAAAATGTAGCGAGACGGGACGCCACTCACAGAGTAGAAGATGGGAGATATGTAAGCCCCAGAATGTTGAAGGCTTCGTTTGCTACTGACTAGCCAGGGTTACTGCAGGTTAACTGGGAGCACCTGAGATCATTTAAGCAGCAGCCAGGTGCTTGATAAAAGCATCTCTGCCAAACAGAAGGTGCTCAAGTGGGAGAAGGAGTAGGAGGGCTGGTGCTTGCAGATGGTAACTGAGCAGAAGAAAAGTACAGGCAGAGGCAAAGGACTGAGGAATAGAAACCTGGCCTAAGGGGAGACTGGGTGCAAAGAACCAAAGGGGCAGAGGGGGAAGACAGCCCAGGGGAAAGAACTGTAAACTGGGGCTCTGTCAGCAGCACATAGCTGCACCTCATAGGGCCCCCTGGCCTGGACCAACACCCCCTCACTCTTCCCAGGAGCTGTGCCAATGCAAGCACCCCAAGGGGAAAAAAGAAAAAAATCAAAGAAATCGGGGCCACCCTGGCCCACTAGACCTAAGAAAGTGTGAGACCCACTGCAGGAGAACTGTCAGTTTGCCACAATTTATTAATAAGAACAACCTTAACTAACATTAAAGATATTTTGTTTGAGAGTTTCCTTTGGAATAGAAAGAAAATCTGTTGTGTAATAAAATTATGAATACAATACTAGTGATCTTTTCTATAACAGGCATTTAAATTGCAGCATTATTGTTAGCAGAATGTCAAAGTATGCAAACAAGTCAGCATGAATTCAAAATCTTTGTATTTTGAGGAAAAGTTTTAATGTCATGAAAAGTTTTTAGAAGTATTTGAAATATACAGGTTTCATGGTATTGGAAAAAATAGATAATTTGAAAGTTGCAGCAGCATGTACTTTTTTAAAAATTGTGTAACAAAATGTGTAATTTCCCACTTTTTTAAAAAGATAAACACCTAGAAAGCTATCGCCCTAATTTGTTAAGAAGCGACAAGATACCTGAAATAAATCTGGGATCTTCCTGTAATCCTTTCTGAGGAACATAAACAATGACCCATTGAAAAGAAACATTGCAACTTACCCAGGACGAACCCAAAGGATCACTGCAAGAATTTATACAAAGGCCATATGCGCTTGCTCTCTCTCTTTCTTGGTCCCAAATAAATTTTTAATTATTCTACCTCATAACAGGGAGTATTCTTGATTGTTTCAGAGTGGGAAACCACACAGTAGAAAATGGCTTTGTTTAATTCCTCCTTAAGAGAGAACAAGAAGAGGTCATTCAGCAGGCTTCCAAATATTAATTTATAATGCTCTATGGAGGAAATGCATAATATATAGATAAGCACTTCACTTCTTTGGTTGGGGGTAGTCTACCTTGAGAAAAATGTGTCTCACACCCCCACTCCCAAATATATTCTTCAAAAACACACAAGACTGTTAACACAGCATGCTCAAAATGTCAGCAGGTCTTCTAAAATCATGTGATTTTAAAATACATTTGGGGTCTTTTTATTTGCCATTAAACATTAGAGCCTGTAGGACTCTCATTTCCAATTTTTTCTCTGTAACTTTGAGGACTAAAAACTCACTTTGTTTTTAAATGCAAGCTGAAATTCTCTTGGATTCACCTGGCTCCAGGGGCTGGGGCTTTTTAAAAACCAAACCAAACAAAAAACCACAACCCACCAAATATTATGAGATTCTTAACAAAATCACAAGAATTGCCACCACTTCACACTGTCTTTTCCCCAAAAATGAATCTGGACAGTCCCTTTGGCAACAGACAAGTACTTAGCCCGTGGTTGTGTGCTATGACTGCCACTCAGCACTTCACAGGTTCATGTCTCAAAGAACCAACGTTCACTTAATAAACTACATGTCAGACACCTTGATTCCCATGGCATGAGTTTTACCAGCTGGTTTAGACACCTCCACCATTTATTGTCAGACCTTAAAACCATGCGTTTGGCTTTCTGAAGACAGCCTAAGCTTAGCAATCAAACAGTGCCACTTGGGCTGACTCAGCACATTTGCTTGCATTAGGAAAGCAGCTGTAAACCATTCTGAGTGAAGGAATATAAGTAAGAGATTGCACTGGTATTCATGTGCCAGTTAGAATTATCCTGTCTTATTGTCACGTATAGCAATTAAACAATTGCTAAATATATGTCCATGGGGGTTCTTTTATGTGGTAGAAGCATTTAGCTTTTTTAAGCATACGCTGCCAGTTCATTAAGAATAGAAAAGTCAATGTGAAACACCCTCTGGGAGTTGTTCTGTAGCACAGAGAGGAGGGTATGAATCTATTTAAGCTGATTAGCACGTAAAAATTCTAAAGGGGTTAATTTAATAAACATGTTTTTTTAAATGTCTGCTTAATATTCTCAACTGCTTTCATCTTCTGCCTGCAGAGCACTTGCTTCCTTCTGATGATAAATAATTTTTATATGAGCAATAAAGCCAACTCCAGGGGGTATCTTTTTCAGAAACTAAACACATTCCCCGAGGCAACAGAACCACAACTCTCATAAAAACTCTATGGGTGTTTTTCCTTTATCTTGTTATAATTTTGCTGCCTATTGTGCTCGATTGCTTAAATAAATGATAGTAATCAAACGCTCTTGCACTGAGGTAGTAAATCTACCTGGCTTCTCTGTTGTCTCCCTTGGCTATCAATGGCCTTAATCTCAAGGACTTTTACTTTCTGCATCAAACATTATATTACTCAGACTGGCCTGACTTGTCAAACCTAGTGACTGAGTTCCTCTGGTTGTACTGTGCATTGGTGCCACAAACAAGTGAATGCATTTCCCCCTTGTTGACTCTACATGATATTAAAGCATTTTAAAGTCACGTGCTAAAGTTAAAACTACAGTGAGCTAAATCCCCACTCAGTGCATATTCCCACTAAAATTAACAGGAGACTGGATTTAGTGAGGATGGCAGGAGTCTGCCATAAACCTTGCAGCCCAGTCAAAAAATTGGTGCTGTCCTAGCCCATTCCTTGCTGCTTACAGCCCATGATTCAAGCATGGAAGGCTGAAAGGGGGTGGGAGGGACTACCTTCCACAATTTTAACTCAATAAGAAAACAAAAGGAAGCTGCATATATTCAGATGGAACTCAATCTCACCTGTAATCTTGTGGATGTACTCCCCGAAATTACACTCAGCAACATTTTCTAAAGCGCATAAGGGACTTAAGAACCTACAGTCCAGACCTTCAAAGGTATTTAGGTGAGGATTTCAATGGGAGTTAGGCGCCTACATGCCTTTGAAAATTCTGACCCTAAGTGCCTCACTCACTTTTGAAATACAACTGTCATGGAGCCACAGGGCCAGTGCTCCTGTCCAGCTCTGGAACAGTCCCTGGGAGGCCCCTCATAGGTTACATTCTCTCATTGGGATAAGTCCCTTGCCTTCACCGCCCCCTGGGTTCCAAACGCTGTTGATTCCATGAGCTGCCCTCAGCGGGTCCATGTGAGTGGGACACCTGGGGAAGGCCTGCACACCCAAAGGGAGTGATGCGTCCCTGAGCCCTTTAGACTGGAGTGACTCTCAGGCGTTGTTGTAAAAACAGAGTGGTTTATTAGATGTCTGAAACACAGTGTAGAAAGCTCTTATTTAGCACAGAGAAAGCTATAGCATGGTCCACCTGGGTCAGTCCTGAGCCCAGAGTTGTCTCTCTGATGCACCCTGGAGACCCAATCTAGAAGCATATGTCCTGTTTCCAGCAGCCCCTTCTGTCCTTTGTTCTGATTCCCAGGCAAAGCAGGTCACCTGGTCACCCACCTCAGTTCTTTGTTCTCCTACTGACCACAACTTTCTGCCTTTTTGGAGATGGGGTCGGCAGTCCTGGGTTGTTAGCTGGTAGGCACTGAACATCCAGACTATTGTCCTCTGGGTTCCTCATGGGCATAGGGGCACTGACAGCCGGTCATCAATCACACCTGGATCACTACAAAGAATAAGCCACCTTTCTCCACCACCATGCAACACATAGGGAAACTGAGGTACATACTGCATCAGATAAAATAATAAGAAAATTACCACTTTGTCACAAGGACTTAGGAGTTTTGGGGCATTTTATCCACTAGCACTGTGATGAAACAGCTGGGAATTGGAGGAGCATTATGGGTAAACTGATGAGGGCCAGATCCCACAAGGCACCGAGAACTTCTTGCAAGATACTGAGTATTTGTATCGCCTGGTAAAATCAATGGGAATTGCTTGTGCTCTGCAACATCCATGAAGCACCCACAATCAGAACACAGATGGGCACGCCATGAACCTACTCAGTTCCTGGATTCCTAGAGGCATCACGCCACCAAAAAGCTTGACTCAACAAAGCACACAGGGATATGCCTAACATCACTGCACTGGGACTTGAGCATGTGTTTAAAGTTAAACACATGCTTAAGTGCTTTTCTCAATTGGGGCCAAGATGAAGGGGTTGGGTTTGTTTTTTTTAGACTGTTCAGCAAACTACAACAATCTGAGCTGGTGAAAATGACCAAATGCCTTTCGAAATTAATGAAAAAAGGATGTGGTGAAACATCTGAATTTATCATAATGAAGTCTCACAATTAAGTCTATTGTTGTGGATGCCCTTACAATCATTTTTTAAGGGCTGGAAAGTAGCAACAATTCCTATTATTTATTGGATGAGAGAACAAATAAGAATGCTACATGAACATGTAGAACAACTATATTGTAACCATAAAATATGAGCCAGAGCAGTTTCTTAATTATTCCAAACTGGAAAAAAAGAAAAGGAAATGCATATTCTGATTTGAACAATGAGGTCCTGCATATACATAGAAGGGATGAATTAACTAGGAATGCCATTCTCAAATAAAATCACAATGCTTTTTCATTAAAAAGAAATCTTTATTGGGATTCTCATACCAGTGTGCAAAAATATGTTTGTTTTTTCCTGACATGTTTAAAAAAGGAACACAGGTTAAAAGAAGTTTGCAGCCATGTGAATGTGTCATTGTCAGTGACTTTACATGAAGCAAATATACAAATGGTTACCGTTTCTCTCTATATACAATATGTGCAGGAGAATTTTATATTCTTGCCATGGTATTGGGCACTTTGCAGAGAACGGCTACTTACTGTAAGCAACATTCATTATATTATTTAGGTTAAATCTGAAAGCATTTTTAAATAATCTTGATGTATAAAATTTTCAGATTCATAAGAATAATTAAGTAGTTTTCTACACAGTCTTTAAGGCACATATTTCTAAGCATTTTTCATTTTGGTCCAACAGAGCAAATCATTTGTTACTGACACTGATTATCCAGGTATACAAGAAATGGATTTCTTATAAATATCCTTATCGTGTCCATAGACCTCAACAACATGTATCGCACTCACTGTTTGCATTGGAATGTCAGGTCTCGGCAGTAACTGTTTGTTGGGTGTGCTATTGCTTGTGTTTAACTTGGACTGATAATCATTTTCTCTGCAACATGCAGAACCTACGGTATTCCTAGTCCATTCTTGGTGGAATCTGCAGGTAAGGAAGCAAAAGTTATTTGGGTTTTACTTGCTTTGACAGAATCAAAACTTTCAATTCCATTTTATGTGCATCTCAAGCATTTACCAAACAATTTGTGCTCTAATACACAGACTGCTTTTCTCTAGCATTAAAACAGTGGGCAGTGGTATAAATATATCTACATGGAGGGGTGGTAGGGCTCTACAACTTTCAGATGCAGACAAGCCCTAAGGCCCTCTCTCTACTTGCACACAAATACACGTAACCTGTTCAGAAGCAGCCACAGAAGAGCATCTGCATGGTTTAATGTTGCCAGCAGCAACTCCTGCTAGGACACCTACTTGGATACCTACTCATGGGCTGAGCAGGAAACTGCCATGGGGCACAGCAGCTTTCCCTGCTCTCACCCTGTCTCTGAAACATCATCAACCCCCCTCCCCATGAAAGCAATGCAGAAGAGCTTTTATGAAGCTTGTGGCTAGGAATGGTGCCAAAGAAAGTGCATTCCCCCTATTGAACAGTCAACTCTCTTGCCCCACCTTTGCATGGGTTCCCTTGTGCCAGGGGGGTAAGTATCCATTCTAAATTCCACCTCACCACATACACTTGAAAAGCAGGAGTTATTTTTCAGCATATTTTTTTTCCAAATCAAAACAAGTAAATGGCAAAAAGGTTCTGCACACTGACATGAAAGATTCCAATCTGGTTTTCAAGCAGCTGTGGCTTCCCTTTGCCCCTGTAAACCACGGCAAAGACTTCAGAGAAACTCTCTGAAGTACCTCAGAGATGGAGCTGTTGCTCTAACAGCTCCACCACCCTTCCGCTGAGTTAACTGTGTGCATTAGGAGAGGAAATATATGTTCCACTGGCAGGAAGTAAGGCGGAGGTGTGCAGATTATTTACCCTGCAAAAACAAGGTGCTACAAAAATATGATATTCAAACTCTGATGCTGCAGGCAGATGTAGAACATAAAATTTGTAACAACTTCCTGACCAAGTGCTAGACATTCACTGCCAGGAAAAGAACATGACATTACCAGTGCCAGTTTTTACTTATAGACACGAGCGCTGCAGGCTGAAAGAAAACTCAGACTGCAACATGCCTGTGAAAAAAGGAACCAGTTACTGGCAGCACCACAATTGGGCACCATGTGTTTCCAAGGCAGACACTTTTTTTAGTGCCAATGTTCTTGAGGTGATAGCCAGTATTTACAAGGCAAAACAATCCCATCAAAACAGCAAGTATGGAGGAGGAAAAAGGCTAGAGGGAGAAAGGAAGGGAGTACCAGAGGCTGGGATGGGGAAAAAGGGGAGGAACTCTGTAAATGCACCTTTGTCTTCTAGTTGTTGCACAGAGTACTTGCATTTACAAGCCCTCTGTGGTCAAGGGGCCATGTTAATTCAGCAGCAAAGTGCTTTCAAAACAAGCTATTTTGGGCCTTTGAGCATTGAACACAGAAGCTCACTTTTGCAGCTGATATAATTGATCCCATTGTGAAGCTATTCTACAAAGCTTTGTGTTGGGGGATGAGGAGGGTGGTGGTTCATTGGGACCTGCACCACTATAGTCCTGTGATTTTAAAACATTCCCCTGAAGACTGCAGTTAGATCATCTATGTGGGACAAGGCCTAATCCCATTACACTCAGCAGCGGACTCCCATTGATTTTAACCAGACTAGGAATTGGCCCTAGATTATTGTGTAGTCATTCTCCACGAGCAGATGTTTCGGGAAGAGGGGAGGAGAAGGGGAGGCAGTGGAGTGAGCCTCAGCTTTGGGTAGACGCTGTGATATGGGAGGATCCCAGAGCTTGGGCTGAGCCAGAATATCTACACCGCAACTAAACAGCCCCTGAGCCTGAGCCTTGTGATCCCAAATCAGCTGGAACAGGCCACATGGGTGTCTATAAACACGCGTTTCAGTTTGTACTTTTATTCTCAGATGCTCCCTCTGTCATCTGCCCCTTTTTGTATTTTAACAGTCCTTCTCATTCCAGTTTCCAGCTGGAATATTCCAGAGCCTCTTAGAGTATGTCTACACTGCAATTAGACACCTATGTCTACCCAAAGCTGAGGCTCTTCCCACTGCCCCAGCCCAAGCCGAATGTCTACACTGCAGTTAAACAGTCCGTTACTGGAGTTCTGTGAACCCAAGTCATCTGGCATGTGCCAGCCACTGGCTTTTAACTGCAGCACAGACATGTTTTTTGCAAGTGACCAGTGGTCTTAGTGCTTGCTTGAAAAGAACTGCAAACACGGCCATCAACATTGGTCATGCTGATGTTCTTGCATGGCCGTGTTTGACTTTAAATTTGGAAAGGACAGCAGATGCAGAGGGTTTATTTAGCTGTTTTTTTAAAAAAAAATTTTTGCATTCGTGTCTCAAATCTATTTCTCTTATAATATAAAATCAGAAGGCAGCCTGTCCTATAGCTCCTGAGCAATATTGGAAATAAGGCTATACAGTTCTCTCAGTAGCACAGAAGCAACTGTACTCAATGGGGGCTGGCACAATTGTGGGGGGAGAAACACAGACACAGCCTGCACCAGTAGAAAAGAGTAACATACAGATCGGTGCGTCAGTGGATTTTTAGATTAATTGAATGAATTCTCCTTTGTGTGAATTGAGAATTGTTCCTAGCCGGAAGGCATGAGAATGCTAACAGGCCTTCCTTGCTGTGAGAGAACTCCAGCCCAGCGGGACATCATAAGCACATTTTGTATTTCCTGTCTGTTCTTGGAAATGACTTTGAAAAGTGATTTCTAATGGGAGGGGCTGGAACTTTTCTCTTGTTTTATGTTAGGTGACTTCACCCGGGGAATAATGTTTTCATAATGGCTGCAATAATGGAAACCTTTCTGAAAGACAAACGTGGCTGTGCACACCGCATTAGTTGCAACAGTATATTAAGGCAAGAAAAAAGTAATATAATTTAGCAAATATATGTAGCACGTTTAACATGGCAAGTGCTTTACCAGTGTGATTTGTAAGGTAGGGAATGTTATCATCTGCCGTTGACAGCTGGAAAACTGAGGCAGGAAGGATAAGTGCCTAAATCCTACTATGGCTGGTTCAATGGGATGAGGTGGGGGAGTAATCATCTAGCTTTAAGATGTCCTGATCCACAGAAATATGCATAACAACCTGCATAACATTAAGGGGATAGGCATCACGACCCTGCCTCTATTCTGGAGCTGTCATTCTCAGCTGTCAATTTCCTAACATCAGTGAACTTGAATCAACATCTGCCGCCTGGAAGCAGCTTTCTCTGGCTTCGAGGGACCCGTACCTGCTCACCTGCAGCAGGAGGGCGAGAGGTGTCTGAATGACAATAAAGCTTAGTCAGTTGTGAAGTAAGAGGTCATTTCAGCGGTGCCAAGTTCCAGAGGGTTGGCCGTGTCAGTCTAGCTCAGCAAAACCAACAAGGAGTCCTGCGGCACTTTTAAAGACTAACAAAGTTAATTTATCGCATGAGCTTTCATGGGGGAAAATCCCACTTTGTCAGACACTTTGAAGATGGGGAACTTACAGAATGGGAGGAAAATAAATACAGGGAAGTGTAAGCGGAAGCGGATCAGGGGCCGCAGGGCCCCTGGGCTTCTCTCACTGGTGTTCCCCATCCCCGCACCTGGGGCCCAGTCCCCCGCTCCTGCCAGCCTAGGGCTCTGACCCTGTGCTGGGGAGGGCAGCACTGGGGGGCCTGGGGCCAGAGGCCGGCCCTACGGCGGGCCGGGAGCACAGAGCCTGGTCTCTGGGCTGGCCCATCTCGCCCCTGGGGTGGAATCGGGCGGGAGTCTGGCTTGTGGGCCGGCCTGCACTGCTTGACGCCCCCAGTGCTGGCAGGGCGGAGAGCCCCCACAGTATGGTGGGCCCCTGGGCACGGGCCCCATTGGCCCATGCGGTTATCCGCCCCTGAGTATAAGTCACAGGATCAGGTCAGACTGTTACAGCCGTGCCTGTGTCCTTCATATTTTAAAAGGATCATTCAGCCCAGGAACAGGTGCCACAGTTTCAAGGGAACTGCACCTGCATTCCCCGTATATGGTCCCTCCAGAGCTCCCATTTAAAGGTTTCCACCTATCAGGCATATCACACTTCATCTGAGAGAAGACCTGAGTCTCACTCTTTTCCATTTAAGGCTGCAGAGCTCGCCAATCCACATCGAGGCCTGGTCTACCTGTCGGTAGACTTCAGTGGCAATCGACGGGAGATATGCAAGCTGCTCGACGTACTAACTTCTGCTTACTGCGGCATCCCCACTGCGTTGTGCTGACGGGAAACACCCTCCTGTCAGCACAGTGTTACTCTTCTTCAAGGGGTGAATTAATGCTATCGAATTCTAGGATTGATTGAGCAGGTCTCCCCTGTCACTCGAACGATTCCATGGAGTCGATCGTGGACTGCTGACAAGACTGCCCATAGTGTAGACATACCCTGAGATACGCTCAGCACGGCACACCCGTGCTTTGCTGTCTCTCCAAGAACTATGACAGTGTATTGCCAGCATTTACAAGCTGCCACAGAGTCTCTGCTAAGCAAGTATATTTATTTTTAAGTTAAAGACATTATGGAGAAAGTGTATAAAGGCAATAAAAAAAAAACCCCCATACCCATGCTAGGAAAGTTATCAGAGGTAATCCCCTGACACCTCCAACATGGGGCTCTGGTAGGGGTCATGCCTTCAAACCCCATAAGTGGGTTTCCCCTGTGCTTACCAGGTCACAACTGTCTTTAAAAATCAGGAACCAGATCAAAGGCCCTGAGTCAGTTTAAGTTCAGGCTATTTATCCAAAAGACCTTTCTTAGTCTGTTGGTCTCTGGTGAATCCACTTTGAACCATAACATGAGAGTCTTCCCAGGAGGCAGTACCTGTCTGGGGATGTTATAAACTGAGTGATTTGCCTCAATCATCTCCTACTGCTTTACTTCTGGAGTGCTTTGGGAACCCTAACTTGGGATGTCCTGACTTTCATAGATTCTAAGGCCATAAAGGACCATGGTGATCATCCAGTCTTGTATAACACAGCCCATAGAACTTCCCCCAAACAATTCCTAGATCTGATCTTTTGTAAAAATATCCAATCTAGATTTACAAAGTCATCAGTGATGGATAATCCACTACAACCCTTGATAAAATGGTTAACTGTACTTTTCTCTGTTAGACTGAAGAACCCATTATTAAATGTGTTCCCTGTGTAGCTACTTAGAGCAGGGTTTCTCAACCTTTTCAGGGTCACGATACAGCTGAGAGGCTTCCCAGCTGTGTGCAACACACCACGCCCTGCCCCCAGCTAAGGCTCCTTTGGCCCTGCTTTGGGCCTGAGCAGGACAAGCTCCAGTGTAGTGCCGAAAACCCTGTTTCAGGAGATTGTGTTACTTTGGTATGACAGTAAAAATCTGCTGAAACAGGGGTTTTGTCACTAGGGCTGGGAGCCTCCAGGGGCTGCAGAGACCCTTGCAGCCTCAGGACTGCCCCCAGCCCACTGCTGCTCCTCTCGCCCTACTTCTGAGTGGGGATAGGGGTGCCAGCAAGCACTAGTGTTGGGAACCTCTTGGGGCTCTGCAGCCCCGGGAGGCTCCCAGCCCCGGGACTGCCCCCAGCCTGAGCACTGCTTCTGCCAGCTTCCCCTAGCTTTAGCTTGGGAACAGAGAAGGGAAGCTGGCTGGCAACAGTGAGCAGGGTGGTGTGACGCCAATGTTTGGCAACACACCTCCCTGCTCTTCGAGACACACTCTCTAAAAGTGGCACCTGAGATCAGGGGCCTGATGCTGCAGGGACCTGCATTCACAGGTGAGCTGAAGCAGGGAAGGACAGAAATGGTGGTATGACTTCGTTTTGCTCGCCCGATTGTGGGGGCAACTGGAGGCTGATTCAGTCGCTGATGGAACTTGGAGCTGCTGCAATCAGGCCATGCCCCAGTGCCTGGTATACCATTGCTGTGGAGGTTGCAGGGCAGAAAATGATGCTAAGCCAGGCTTCCTTTATATTCAGGGAATCTCCACCTGTCTCTTTAGAGCAGCATAAATGGGATTTAGCCTATGGCTCTAATTCAATGGAAACAGGATCAGACCCTAAGAACGCAATGGCCCCTTCAGCCATACCTGTGGCAACCCTACTGTTATCCTGTAAGCAAGGGGATGTAGTAGTGAAAACACAGACACAATGTTAGACCCAGCAGCACTTCCTGGCATTGTTGGATCACTTGCAGTTTGGCAGTAAATTGCTACTGATTGTAGAACATTTTGCCCCATTTGATCTTTCCAATGATGTATCTTCCATCTCGATAGCCTTCTGTTGTTGAGTTTTTGTCCTCATTTTGTGTCTTCCTTCATATTCTGCTCATTTTTCCCCCTGACTAGGTGTTTCTTCCTGTGCTTCTCTTCTCTCATTGATGTAAATCTGCATCATTCTTTCCTGCTTCCATAAGGCTCTCTCAGCCATGCTGCCCTTTAACGTAGCATTCTGTTTCTATCCTTTGGCTTTCTAGTTTCCTGGCCCAAACATGGGCCTTTACCCAAGACACAGGGCAGCGGAGAACCCAGCCCTTTACAGATACTGTATGTAAGTAGAAAAGAGAACACAGCTGGGATTTCTGCATGGGTAAATGCTGGGAGTGCCTTTCACTGATTTTGCTTCATCACTTATTTTGACACAGTGGCTTCAAATTCCCAAGCATGTTTTGTTTTTCTGCAGTCATTTTTCTTAGACATCTTTTTATTGGATATTGCTTATCTGCTTTTTGCTTACTATACTGATTATGCAGAATGACTGACACCCTGTAATTGGAAAGGATCCCAGGCGGAATTTCACAATCTTCCAAAGACGAGCACTAAAAATAATTTCTGGGGGTGTGCACCAATGTGTTGCCCAGCTGCCGAGATTTTGGCTTGATAACATGCATCGGCTATAGTTGGTGTTTAAAAGGAGGACTCTCAAACATACTCGGAGCCATGGGTTTTTCCACCTCACTTGACTTACTCCTGCAGTCTGCCCAGTGAAACTGGTGGTAACAGTACATCTTAAAACTAGCACGAGAGTGGTAAAAAATAATCCACCTCAAACGCCAAACACTCCAAAACTCCTGTTTCTGGGTGGTGGTGAATGTTTCTACACAGCACTTCCTTCAAAAATGTTCATGAGAAAAACATCCATCAGATTTAACTGCAGCTCCTTGGGATGCATTGCTGTGCTGCATCGATTGGGTTTTGTCACATGACATTTCTTCTGGTGGCCTGATTAGTTGAGCCTAACCTAAAACGGTCGGCAAAAACCATCTGGCCTTGTCTCCTCAAGCCTAAAGGAGAGAGAGACAGCGGATATGTTACTGGAAAGGTGACAGGGGGGGTAATAGGCAGCTGCTTTGCTGTTATCTTCAAAAATCCCTGGCTAGGGGGATACCTGGCCATCAGTCCTCACCAGCCAAAGCCACAGCTCTTTCCCTGCAAGGAAGGGCCTATTCCAGGGGATAAAATGAGAGGACATATGATGAAACTAAGGGAAATAGAGCCTTCCTTAGGTGTGGATATTTTCTACCATAATCTGGACTTCAATGCAAAATTGAATTCTCAACTTTTTCAGTCTCCTCCTTCTATCAGTTTTTCCAAGAGTGGGGCTGGTGGACAGCATGTTCTTGGTTTTGTAGCAATGAAGCACAAAGAGTGGAGTATCCTGCATTTACTGAATACTTTCAAATGCACAGGGAGGATGGTTTACGGTGTATCTGAGCTACTGAAAGTAGTTTTCTATCAGAATCACCAAGTTCTGCACGTTTATTAGCTGATTCCAGCCATTCTTCTAGGGATTCAAGGGGAATCACTTAAAAGTGGGTGAAAGGGGATGTTGGTGCAGTTTGGCAAGCACAGATAAGCCAAGGAAACTTCTCCCTCTTCCTATAAACCGTGAATCCAAGACCAAAACAATTTGCCTTGCCCCAGCTCAGTTTGTATTCAGCTGAACAACATCTGTAATTGACTGATCCTTTATAGCCAGACATGCAGCTATGCTTGGGTGGAGGGACGCAGTTTTATTTTTTCTTTTGCCTCCCATTACTTCAATAGGATCTCTCACTGACAGTCACTTTAATCTCAGATTTCAGTGGAGAAAGTCTGTTTTTATTAAGCTTTGCGAAAATCCAGGCTTGTGTCTGTCCACATGTGGTGCAGAGCCTGGCTGGTTCACCTGCCGAGTCATACTTTTCTAGCATGTATAAAATATCCAGTAGGGATCCTGGCTGTGACCAAAGGTGGAATGTTGGTCTAAGGGCTTTATCTACTAAGGGATGTTACTCTGGAATAAGGTGGAGTGTGAATTTAAAGCGGAATAGCTATTCCAGAACACACCCACAAGCAGAGACTCTTACTCTGGAATTACTTTCCCAATTACTTTCCCTGTGCAGGCAAGCCCTAGCTACAATTGCTACTGCCCCTGAACACAGGTGCACAAGTTTTTGCCGTTTGTGCAGGGATCTCTCTTCTCCTGGGACTGGGCTCCTGTACTGATGACTTTGTACTTCTCTCTGCAGATGCTGCTGAGGTTCATTCACATTGCTTCGGGCTTTCCACAGCACCCAGGGCCACAGTCCCTCTCACATACTTTCCATCCAAGGTAAGGTATCCCAACTCCCTTTTCACTCTGCTCCCTGTTATATGCCATTAACACACATCTTACTGGACACCTTTTGGAACCAAATCCCAAGAAGACAAGCATTTTGATCCCTGCCTATGGGGATCATCCTCGCAGCAAGTGACTATAAATAACTCAGGCACTAGTCAGATACTGGAATATTACAAGAGGCTGGTCATGTTGCCACCATATAGAGCTTAGAGATATGTCCCTTTATTAAAGTTAATATTAGTAACCACCGTGTACTGTTACTTCCTTCCAAATAGCAGCTGGAGGGCACAAACTGCAATTACTAACACACACCTCACACTGGATCAAATTCTGATCTCAGGTTGGTGTGTGCACCTCCCCCATCACTTCAATGTGACTTACTCATGTGAAGCCAAGGTCAGAATGTGTCTTCTTCCACATACAGAGGTCACCATTAAAGTCAGTAGCTGCCAACCCAAAGGACACCATTACCACATTGATTTTCTTATTCCAAGCACAACAGAAAACTGATTCTCTCTGACAAAAGCTAGCTGTTTGATGCTGACTCACTAAGTTATTTCATGAACCATAAGAACGGTCTGTTCTATCACATATAAATGGGGGTTTTCTTCTTAAACTATTTTTGATCCCTGAAACGGAAAATATCTAAATACAGAGCAAACAATCTTTCAAACAAATTTCAATCAAGACAGAAAAAAGTGTGTACTGCACACTTTTCCAAGAATGATTTTAACCACCAGAAATAGGCTAAAGATATACTCAAGGGGTCGAGGCTGTGTCTTGAAGACAGTGTTTCCCATCTGCCTGTTTACGGAGGTGTAGTAGCCATGTTGGCCCTACTGTATTAGTGAGACAAGGTGTGTAAAGAAACATGTTTTGTTAGGCTAGCTTCTGCTGGTGAAAGACACAAGCTTCCGAGATTACCAAGAGCTCTGGGAGAGACCTGAAGAGATCTGTGTAAGACAGGGGTGGACAAAATTGGCTCACAACTAGGCTTCAGAAATTTTACTTTTGGTCACCAGAGGGTCACTCTTCCATTACATTCTGCAGTGGAAGTAGGCAACAGGCTACCAAAACTGGTCACCATGGCAACCAGAAACATACATTTGTTGAGGCCTGGTGTAAGCTTGAAAGCTTGTTCTTTCACCAACAGAAGCTAGTCTAGTAAAACATATTACCTAACCCTTGTCTCTCAAGGGGTATGTGTACACTGCAATCAAAAACCCATGGCACAGCTGCACCTCGCCCAAGTCAACTGACAGCCTGCAGGACTAAAAGTTGCTGTGTAGATGTTTGCGGTCAGGCAGGAGCAAAGGCTCTGGGACCCTCGCCTGAGCCTAAACATCAATTTTACTGTCCTGCAGCGTGAGCCCCGCAGGCCTGAATCAGCTGACCAGACTTGCTGTGGATGCTTAATTGCTGTGTAGATAGACCCTGAGATACGTTAAGCATCAGGCAAAGGGGCAACTGCTGTGATAGGAATTCTTCAAAGTCAACTCTATCATAAAACTTACATCAGTCTCCATGGCTCTACTATTTTCCCTTCAGATAAGCACATGCCTTATCTCTCAGCTGCTCTGGTTAAGTTACAAGAGGGACCCATCTTCTCTTAATTCTCATACATTAAAAAAACAAACCAACACACACACACACACACACAACACACACACAAATTCTGCAGAAGGAAAATTGATGCAGCTTCTGATCCATTCATGGCCACTGCACTGTGTGGCTTTACTCATTAACAAGAACAGGGAAAACCCAAATAAACCATATTTCTTTAAGCCTAATTCCTCACTGGAAACAACAGGGAATTCTGATTCATAATCCAAGGCCAAACATTCCCCAATAACAGGATGTTTTCTCAAGGAATAAAAGTCAATTCCGCCAATGATCCCAAAAAGGTATCATTACTGACTTTGGATGGATTTACTTTCACTTTGTCCCTGGGTTTAGCAATATCCTGCATTTTGGCTTGAGTGCCCATGGCAACCAATGCAAATACCCCAAAAGAAAAGTTGCCCAAGTGTGTACCTGTATTCTATAGGAAAACCTATTATCTCATTTGGTGTCTTTAATGTTCACCCATTGTATAATACATCAGGCAGCTTCTATTTGCACTTACATAGCCATCCTTTGACACTGTCCAGCTGTTAACAATAAATGGGGTGTAGGATGATGAATAAGATTTGACTCTGTCTAATTCATTATACAACAAATAAACCTTCAAAGTGACACAGAAAGCTGACATATCATTTGTTATCTTCAAGGTTCATTTGCCACATAATACTTTAGACAAATCCCACATCTCATCCCATGCATACAGATCCATTTACTGACATTAAACTGTAGAAAATTGTAACTTTCATAAGAGTTTTCTGGAACTGAGAATATGAATGTACTGTTCTAAGTAATTACACAAAAGTGTGATTGGGATGCACTGTTGAAAGATCATGTTCATCCCTGCAATAGCTCCAGGATAGAGACTTAAGCAATGTTCATGATTGCCCAAACTCAGTCAAATGCTTTCCAGCTCTGATTAGAAGAAACAGCCTTTCTGAACATGAGTGGCCATTGTAACAACCAGAATTTTACCTCAAACCTGGATATTTTGATACAAATTGCTGAAGTCTAGTTGATTGTTTCTTATATCAGAATAACTGGATCCACACTCTCTCCACATCAGTGAAATACACTGGAAACTTGATTATTTGAATCCTGATTAACCAGCACTCAGTCATCCAAAGGCAGGATACATCCTCCAATATTTGCTTTCAGCACATTAAGTTTACTATGAAGCATTCTTAAGTCCTCCCAGCCTCTTATTTGGAGGTTTTTAAGGCCGGGTTAGACAAAACCCTGGCTGGGGTTATTTAGTGGGAGTGGTCCTGCTTTTTAGCAGGGTATTGGACTAGATGACCTTATGAGGTCCCTTCCAACCCTATTGTTCTATGATTCTATGATTTTCTCCTGCCAAGTTTATAAAATCTCCACTCTCTTAATGAACAAACAAACCATTTGCAGACCTTAGAGAAGTTTTTTATCTGAACCTTTGCTTGTCCAGTTGACTTGTATATTCCCTGTTGTGTTCAGTTAAGGAAGCATGTACAGCGTTTGGTAAACAGAATGAGAGTTTCGCCCTCATAGAGTAGCTTAGATAAGAACTTCTAAGGTGCTGGTAGCTCAAGTGGAGCAATAATATTTCTATTTAGCAACTGCTGGTTTTCCATTTTATTTTAAAATATTTTAAGAGCCGATTGTGCTTTTACCCCGTTAACACATCAGGACACGTAGCTGTTCAAAATTACAAATCAGTTCCTAATCCTTTTGAAAAGCAGATTTAGAGTATAGCTGCCATTGTAATTAGCTTTAGAAGTCTTTCTGAATCTTTCCCAATCTAAAAATTGATTAAACAGCAATCAGATTTTTGTTTAGCTGCACTGCTTAAATATAATTTCTAGTTGCACTGTGGAATAGAAGATGTTTTATGAGCTGTGTAAAGCTGCTTTCTACAGGTGACCATTACAAATCATAGATATTGCTGTAAGCAAAGTCTGTGAAGTGAGCAGTGAATTGACAGTAAACAGAGACTAATATACATCATTGCACATTAGGGCTAAGCGATAGCAAAATGATAGTTCAATGAAGTGAGACAGAGAATTATGTGGATGGCACGTGAAACTGAGATTAGAATCTGATCCACGGTACTATCATTTTCCTTCACACGTCTCTGCTGAGTTTAGACCAGTAAAACAAAAAAATCGGTGGAACACATCTGGACAAATTTAGAGAGAAGTTTAAGCCGATGTAATTTACACCACCTATCAGTCCCCTCAACCTGTATGGTGTATTTGTGACAGCCTGTATGGTCCCTTAGACATCCTGGGTGAAATCACTGCCCCACTGAAGGCAAAACTTCCACTGACTTCAGTAGGACCAGGATTTCACTCAAGATTACTGATAGGATAGAGCAGTAGCACCCATTGGTACCCAGTGTGCTAAGCAACGTACAATAGAAAAGGAATTCTTTGCCCCAGAGAGCTGACATTGTTATTGAGGGATGGACTGTGAAACTCTTGAGGCACCCTGAGTGGGATCTCACTCCCCAGATGGCTCTATTGGCTTTGGCCGATCCAGGCTGGCCCTCAAACTGACACCCACTAAACAACTGGCAGTGGTGGTCTTAGCCTATCTGGGGCCTTAGGCAAAGGCCACTTGCGGGGTCCCCTACAGGGCTCCCTGGCACTGGCACCACCCCCTCCCCAGCATCTCGCCGGGGGGCCCTGAAATCCCATCCAGGGCCCCCCAGGGTCACGGATTCCTACAGGTGGCCCCCTCCGCCCTGCTGGGGCTCCAACCTCCCCCACCCATGGCCACTGTGCCCTGGTCCCCCCCCACCCCGAATCCCTGTGACCAGCCCCCTCCATGGCCCTTGCACCCCACTGGGGTCCCCAACCTCCCCCATGGTCCTCCCACCCCACCCAGGGGCCCCCAAAACCTCCACAGCCCCAGCCCTCTGCAGCCAGTCCCGTCAGGGGCCCTGAAACTGGCCCTGCTGCCCCACTGGGGACCCCAACCCTACCACTGCCAAAGGCAAGGGGCAGGGCAGGAGTGCAGAGCCGGGTCTCTGGGCCGGCCCATCCCAACCCGGGGGCAGAGCAGCCAGCCCAGGGTCAGGGTGGAAGCTCGGAGCCTGCCCTCTGGGCCAGCCCACCCTGCCCCACCTCCCCCCAGCTTCGGGGCCCCCACAGACCAATTGGCCCTGGGCCTCACCCTTCCACAGGGATGCCCTCCCCCCAACCCCCACCATGTGTTCTGCAGGGCAGGAAGCACACACCATTTTTGGGGTAGGCAAAGGGGCCCCTGACTGCTCGGGGCCTGCGGGCGCCTGCTTCACCTACCCCAAAAGCCGCCTCTGATAACCAGAGGCTTGGACTCCTCCACTGCCCTGCCAGAAACCAATCAATGCTGCACAGCAAAGCACGACCTTCCACACACCTGGGGGAAAGCTGGCAGGTGGGGAGGGGAGCGTGCCACGTGCAGAGGTTGCCAGCAACGCCTCCAGCCCCAAGGCACAGCTTGTCCTGCTTTAACCAACGGTGTGTTTCTCAATCAGTGTCGACTTAACTCGTGTCCGTAAAGGTAGTTACGCCGGCTGAGAGCAGGTTTAATCCAATACACGTACGAGCGCCAGTTTCACTAATTGGATTTAAATTAACACCTTTAATTAACTTGGAGCAACACTGCATGTAGACCAGGCCTAATCCAATGGCATTGAGGACAGAGCAGAGAGAGCGCTATGGCTCAAGAGCCGCCTGGTTTTCAAGCAGTCTGGCTGTTGAGACTTGCCCACGTGCTCAGGGTTTAACTGATCACCATATTTGGGGCTGGGAAGGAATTTTCCCCCAGGGCTGATTGGCCTGGGCTCTGGGGGGTTTTCCCCTTCCTCTCTTGCACAGGGCATGGCTCACCTACCGGCAAATTCTCTATATCTTAAAGTCCTTAAATCATGATTTAAGGAGGTAAATAACTCAGTCATAGGTTGGTGGCCTATTGCTGAAGTGGATGGGTGAGGTCTTGAGGCCTGCATTTTGCAGGAGGTCAGACTAGATGATCGTACTGGTCCCTTCTGACCTTAAAGTCTATGAGTCTATGAAAATCTGGTCTTTGTGACATCATTAATTCCCACAGAAAACAGAAAATGCCACAAAAGCTTTAGGGCTCAACCCTGCATGGTGCCAGGCACCCTCTGCTCCCACTGATTTTAATGCCAGCAGGGGACATGCAGCACCTTCCCAGAATGCACAGCGCCTCAGAGGAGTGCCCAGCTTCTTGCAGGATGCAGCACACACCAAGCACTTTTTTTTCCTTCTGAGGCAACTTTTCCCCAATCCTCCTCCTAAAATCTATTCATCTCACCTGCAGAAGCCTTCATTGTCATATGCCAGGTTAGTCCCATCGTCAAATACTGGTTTATTCCTATGCTTTTTATTGTTGTTGTTATTTCTGCCTTTAAAACCAAAATAAGCAGCATGCATGTTTTCCAGTTCTTCACTTCTGAGTTGGTACCACAACTGCATGTCCCTGTAAAAACAGCAGCAATTAAAGTGTACAGCCATGGTAAGCAGGTATGCATATAGGCGTTTAGCTTCCTCTGATTCATGAACACACAAGCTTAAAATCATCCTTTCTGAGGAAACCACATGCTTATCTTTGAGCATGAACCTAAGACCAGACCTAAGTATGTGTCTTCCTGAAGAGGGAAGCTTTCTTCAATTGGGACCCATGATAGGATAAACCTTATGCTTGAAAATTTAACCCAGACTTTTGTATTTACTGTAACAAAAAACAAAACAAAACAAAAAACCAGATTCTGGGCAATTCCATGTGGAACGCTTAGGGCAGTTCAAAAAAACCGGTAGAAAGGTTATCATTTTTATTCAGGACTATAGATTTTTGGAATAATTTTCAGAGTGTGCTATCGGTTGAGACCTTATTACATTCCAGAGGACTTTCCCATGAGGAATGTAGCGCTTTCTGTGCATGTTCAGTTTGGGCATGACAGCAACCCACTTCTTGGTCCATTAGGTATTTCCCTAAAGCTTAACTTATAAGTAAAAAGCATAGTGGCCCTTCACAGACAAAATGCTCATGGACAGCAAAGGAGGTTCAGCCTGGGCACCAACAGCAGGAGCTGGCTTTTTAAAATGTCACTGTCAAAAGATTGCTGACATCTTCTGGAAAAATGAAAACAACTCCAAAAAAGCCCTGCAGTATTGCCAACCTTATTTACCTTCTGGTGTCTGACCCCCTTAGAATACCACTCAGGCCACATTTTCAAGATTTTCTCCACAACCTCAAAGGTTAGAAACTGATTTTTCTTTAAATGAAATCTGAGATTCTTACATAATAGGACTCCAGAAGCTGGGGCTTTAAGAAAAACAGCACATTTCACAAAACTTGGGATAGAGATGAGTTGGCAATGCTGATTTTGTATTGATCAGGCCTTGTTCTTTCAAGATGCTATCCTGATCCTACAAGAATACGGGAGCTCTGCCCACTGACTTCAGTGGGAATAGGACTGTGAGGGAGCTAGGTTACCACTAAGGACACTAGGATTTTCTGGGATCTTCCCCCTTTATTTCCTTTCCTCTCATCCCCAACTTTACTGTGCTAACTTGTCTTTCATCTAAGCCTCCTAGCAGCTGCTCTCTCCAGGACGTGTCATCACCACTCCAAGCTCAGAAAGAGGGATGTTTCTATCTTGTGCCACCAGCTGCTCTCTGCCTATGGGGCTCAGCCACACAATTTACTCAATGGTCCCAGTTCCCTCCGGCGAATGGAGCAGAGGATGAGCTTGATACCTGAACCAAGAACCCACACAACAGCACAACAGAATGTCATTGGAACAGCCTGAACTCAATTTACACACATTGGTGATATTAGGGCTGTCCCTGGGGGATGCCGGGTCCGGGGCAAACCACACTGTATTTTGTGATGGCCTGAGCCTGGACTTGGTCCTGGCATCAGTAGGGCAAGCCCTCATCTCCCTGCAAATCTGGCCCATGCGTCCCCAGCCCCAAGCAATGCGGTAGCTGCCCTGGCCCCACCTTTCCCCGCTGCACCTCTCCCACGGTGGCCCAGTGCCCTGGCCAGGAGCCTCTCCCGCCCCAAGGAGCGTGGTAGCTACCCCTTCTCCCAGTCCCACCTGTCTCCCACATTGGCCCAGCCTCCTCCAGCCCAACTCCCAGAGGAATGGCCTCCTTTGGCCTCCACTGCTGAGGCCCCCCAGGATGCAGGGCCAAGGGTGGGTGCCCTAGTTCGCTATACCTTAGGGACAGCTCTGGGTAATATTGGTTAAAAATGGTCAATTGCAGGAGAGTACTTAGCCCCTCGGAAAAATGTAGCTAAGCAAGGATGGGGAGGTGGTGGCAATAAACAAAGAATCCAAGGCAAGGGAATCATATAGTGATGATGTAACTAGAGCTGGTTGAAAATTTTCCGGTGCAATGTTTTTCCATCAAAAATGCCAATTTCTATTCCACGGGAACATGGTGATGAATACAAAACTAGCTTTCAGGGGGAAAAAAACCCTGAAAACAGGCATTTTGATAAGGTCACACTTCTCAGAACAAAATGTTTTGCGGTTTCATTTCAGAAGGACTTTTGGTTCAAAGCTTTATTTTTATATTATAGCATAAACAACGATATAGAAAACGTAAAAAGTCAAAATCAAAACAAAATACCTCAGCTGACCCCCAAAGGATTTTTTCCTCCCCCAAAAACTTTGTTGAGCAGGAAAACTAAAAAGTTTTGTTTTTGTTCAGATTTCAACACTGTCGAATCCCCCACCGAGTGCAAACTCCAGTTCCAGCACAGCTCTAGATATAATTGTATTGAGAGGGGCCTAGAGCCAGGACTGGCCGCCTCCTCTTCCAACATCACTGGCTTTCACCTCCCACTGCCTCATCTGCCCCAGATGGCTCCTTCCAGGTTTGCATCCAGCAAAGGGAGCGGCAAGAATGGAGGTAGAGTTGGTGTAGAGCAGGCAATGGAACAGGGCTTTGTGGATAGAAAACTGGGTAGGTGTGAAGGAGTCAGAAGGCTTTTGCCTGTGAATCACTCCAAATAAATGCTGGCGTGGGAGTGGAACGTGCAAGAATGATGAAAAGGGAACAGCCTCATAATGTCAGCAGTGGCACAGATGTCAATGTACTCGCTCTCCTGGGTGGAGGTGGGGGGTGTAGGTGCACGTAAATCTTGGCTTTTTGCAGAAGATGAGATATGTAATGAGCCAGAGCTATATCCTCTTCAGAGCAATAGGAAATCAGGTGGTGCATAAGGCTCTGTTTGATCATTCAGGCACTTTTCACACCCTGGGAGGTAGAAGAAGTGGATTCAAATCTTTGCCTGTTTCAGAGTAGGGAATCTGAGTCAAAATCTCATTACTTAATCACCAGACGATATAGAGTCACTCTCTCTGTCTGGTCTAAGGAATATTTAAGTAGTTATATCAAGTGGATCAGATTCAACAGAAAAGACTAAGAACAGAATAGCCTATAGCTGAGGGTTTAAAGTGTTCAGCTGGGAGAAGAGAAATCTGAGTTCAAGTCCTTGCTCCAGAGTGGGGATCCAAAACTGGGTCTTTCACATCCCAAGCAACAGCTCTGACCACTGCAATGAATGGAGGAAAGACAGAGTTTGCTGGCCTGAAAAAGACTTTTCTGATTTGTTGAGAAATTCCAAACCATTTCAGAACCAAACCAAGTATTTTTTCCAATTTTTCTGTTTGCCGACCAAGCAGGAAAAGTCCATTATTCACCCAGCTTGGGGCACGAAGCAAAGTCTTCTTTCTTACCAGCACACCTCTGGTGTCCACCTGTGTGACCATTTCAAGTCAACTTTACAAATAGTGGGCACTTTGGTGGCAGACCCGCTGTCAGGTTAATTCCCCCAGCAGACTGTAGAAAGTAGTAAAGTTGGAACACAAAGGGAAAAATAAATACATCAAAAAGAGGAGAGGGAATAATAGAGTCCATCGCATCAGAATCCAAAGAGAGGAAGAGGGCCAGTGGCTAGGACTTGGAAGACATGTGTTCAACTGGTTCCTACATCACAACTTCTTGTTGACACTGGAGAAATGTTTGTGCCTCACTTCCCTCATCTATAACATAAGGATACGACTATCTTGCAGGTATGCCATTAGAATGAATACATTTAAAAAGATGGTGAGACTCTCAAATGTTAGAGCTATTCGGGCCATATGGGTACCATTCTCTGATGGGTCTCAGCCAGTTTCACAAGATTTTCCTTGTGGAATGATACGTACCTTTCAGTTCTTCTTCTTTCATTTTTCTTAACACACTTGATGATGCAACAGGTCAAAAAAGCCATAGACATCAGGAGGATGATGGCACAGCTCACAATGGAGGCAATCACTGCTACTTTAAATCCAAAAGCCTCATATTTTGATATGGCTGCAACAAAGCAAAGACACAAACAGGTTTCCAAAATGCGCACCTTATTAAAGGTAAAATTTTCATTTCCAGAGAGGTTGCTGTATAGGTTTTTTATCCCCCTGTCCACAACGAAGTGGACTCTTTCCCATGGAAGCTCATGCGATAAATAAATTTGTTAGACTTTTAAAGTGCCACAAGACTACTTGTTTGTTTTTTTCATTTCCATTAAACTGTGCTGCAGTGTACGCGCTCCACGCTCTTGCTAATCATAGTCCAATGACAACTTTCACGTTAGTGTGCCCTAAGACATGCAGACATTTGGCTTCATTTCAAGCTAAGGCTGTTTCAAAGGTGGACTATTAAAAAGTCTCCAGTTTATAAGTTACTATTGAAGTGTTCACAAGTAACTTTGCAAGTAATCAATCAAATATGATCCTGCCCCTGTTGCAATAGCAAAAAGGCACAACTTTGTTGGTATCTCAAATGTAAATGATCTGCCATAGGTTTTCTTAAATGTTAAGAAGGACTAGAGCTGCATAAACAAACACTAGAAAGGAAAGAAAAGATTTAAATAAGCCCCCCTAAGGGGAAAGACAGCTCTGTACAATGATATCTTAGGACTGAGAATGGGCCAGATCATGGAAGCAGCAGTAAACATGCAGGGCTGAACATTGGGGCTCTCTGAGTGTGTTGTAAAAGTGAAAAATAAATTATCCAAAAGAAGGAAGAAGTGGGAGCAGGGTACTACAACCTATGCCAATCCAGTTTGAGCACTCATCATGTCTTGTTAAAGCTAGTCTACTTCTTATACGATCCTGAACACCAGGTTTAGAAATGTTTCTGTTGAATTCCATAGATAGCTTTATACTTTGACAATCTTTAAAACTGAGTGTTCTGATTTACTTACTATAATGGAAGCATCCTAAATCAGACATAAGTATGGCTCAGTCACAGTGAGAATTTCAAGTGCCTGGTAAAGTTATTCATCTACCTTTAATTTTAACATGACAAAGGTCCCAAGCTTCAAAATGAAGTCTATTCTGCATTTCAAACACTCTCAAGTTCATATGCACTGAGCTCCAGAGTTTTGCTTTGGGCCCATTTCTAGTTAAATTATTCTCACGCGTGTAATAAATAAGGAAAAGCACAGAGTGAAAGTGAGTTAATATTGTTGCCAATCAAGCCCTATTTGTCAATATGATAGCTGCTCCACTCTGCTACCCACAGGCATCAGAGTAATTGTACTTTACAAATACCCCCATGTTCTTTGCAGCATGATCCTTCCTGAAAACAATGGAATTAAATAATGCAATTTACAGCTACAGTCTCATGGATCATATCTACACATTTTCCTGACAAAGAACAGCACATTTTGAAGCTATAAAGCCAAATTTATCCCTGGTGTAACTGTACAGAGGTCCCTAACATTAGACCAGGCACAAATTTGGCTAAAATCATTCCAGAGTAGTAATTCATGATGCCTGAAGGTGCCTGGAGTGCTGTTTTAGCCAGTGGCAACAGCTATGAATGAAATTCAACATGCCTTCTTCTTTCCACAGAGCTCTGGAATTAATCCACAAGTCATGCCAAAGCTTGATGGGTTACCCAAGGCAAACAGCTAGAGGATAACCCAGAACAGATGTTGAGAAGTTCTGGAAGAAGAATCTTTACGTTTGCATGAGGGAACTCCAGCTGTCCACTGTGTACTGTCTCCCTTCCATATGCAGGTTACAACTCCCTGTCCCACAAGCAGGTGCTCAATAGAACATTGGAATGTTATCACTGTTCCAACCGCCGTGCCATTTCCGTGAATTATCTCTAGCGTGCCGAGTTCAGGGGGAAAGATCTGTCTACACTGCCCTGCAGATTTAAAAAAAAAAACAGAACAAAACAATACAGTTAAGGCCAAATCCCAGGTCCACTGAAGGGGAGTTTTAATTTTTACTTTAAGGGGATCATGTTTTCATTTAATATAAGGAAATGGTCACACCCAAAACCTCCCTCCAACAAACTCACTTCTTTAAGGATGAAATTCACCTTTCAGCAGAGCACTAATCAATGGCCTAAAAAATCATTTAAACCCTATGTTGATAGCTTAAGTGCCATGTAAGTGGTGCATAGACTGTAGCAAGTCTATTGTTCTCTGTTAAAGATCCTACTTCAAAAACTGGCTTTGTATTATTTTATGCAGTCCTATCAAATTGCTTGCATTCAGATTTTCTTTTGAAGCCTTACCAGTGTCTTTGTGTGTGTCAAGAAAGATCTTAGTGCATCAGAGTTTTAATCCTAGAGTTGATTATCTTTGCCTTTCAAAAACATTTCTGTTTAACTCCTTCCTCTGTAGTAACTACTTCTTCCTAACACCCTCCCTCCTTTTCTCTTTGTACTAAATTCTTTAGTTCACACAGTGTAACTGAGTGCTAGTGTTTTGGCAGTTAACTCTATATAACAATTGTTACTGCAATGAAAGACTTCATTTTGCATTTACTCTCCTACTCTATTTTAAAATACAATTTTAACTGTTCAGTCATTATGAAAATATACAGCATTCTGTATGACAGGTCAAAGACAGAGAGCAAAATGGACTTTTGGGGTTTTTTTTTAATTTTTATTTGTTTAATGGCACTTGCACAACCAGTTGCTGCATTGAGGTTTTAACCATCACCATAATAAAAACAATAAAAGAGGAGGTGAGCTGTTCTTGAACCGATTATGAGTGGGCAGAGACTTACAATCACTAAGAACTTTTCTTCTTTTGTATAACTATTTATGTAGGAGCTTTTAAGAGGTTTCATGTTAATATCAAATGTTTTATTTTATTTTTTTTAAAACCCGCTTCCAATCCTTATTTATACAGTTAGAGCAAAATCCTGCTTTCATTAAACTCAGCGAGAGTTTGTCATTGATTTCAATGGGACCAGCATATGGCCCTTGGGACCTCATTATTTTTTTGGCTTACTTTGGGGTTTTTTCTTTCCAGCACTCAGCAATGGACTGAGACGTAATTAAATAATAGGTTCCAAATTCTGAAGTCCAGGGCTATGGCACACATGCATCCTATGCAGAACTTGCCCGTCTTTAATTAATGTTGCATTTCTGATATATTCAAAAGTTATTCAAAGTTAGATCTAACTACTTGCCCTCAATTTATGCCCTTAAACAAAAACTTACAAAAGCCACAATGACGGCTACTGTTCTAATCTGTTACACAAATATGTATCAAAGATTTGATTTAAAAAACATGACTCTTGAAACCTACCCAGGTTGTTTCTGTTTGCTGTCTTAGCTCTTTCAACCTTGCACCTCGCTGCAATAATTAATAACAAGAGCAAATATTTTCTAGAAAGATTTCACCTTGATCCTACCTTCCCTGCCCCAAATAGCTGATCATTGTTGCCTGCCTGATGTGTGAATTGTGCACTCTCTCTTTTGATTTAAAAGGACTACTGTGACTTTTTTGAAAATGTGTTCACTTGTCTCCTGGAAAGCATTTGCCACACCTGCAAAAATATCTCTCTCTGCTTCAGATATCATAAAATGTTATGCTTTTGTTTTTTTAAAATGCCAGAATAGAGTATGTACTAGCCAATAAAGTGATCAGAGTTGACATCAGTGATGCTGATGTCAGTGGGAAGCACATAGCGTAACTGAGAGCAAAATTTGGTACACAGAATCTCTGTTTAGCAGCATAAACTAGAATTTCATTGCAATTTCACAGGACATGTGTCTATTGGCCTGAAAGCTCTAGTATCTTCATCCAACCACTCACTGTTCTCCAAAGAACAGATAATTTGCCATTTGATTCTTTCCTGCAAGATTTATTTAAATTATTCTGTTGTTGACCTTCTTTGAATTATTTATACCTCTGTATCTAGTTATATTATTCCTTATTTTTTTGTGTTGTACTATCCCATAATAATATATACAGAGTAATTAAAACTTCTGAGCTCCAGTTATCTTGAGCTGTGTATTTTCAAACATTCCTTTCACCTGAGTCTTTAAGAGTTTCTAAATCTTACACCTCAGCTGAAGTGCCACTAAACTATGTGGATTTCCCTGGGGTGCCCCTGAGGCATGGTAATATCATGCCAATTTCTTAGGGATCATTCCTGGACTGAGTGTACTTGTGAAAATGGCTTTTCTGGACAGCGCTAGTGAAGAGCAAAGCTTAAAAGTTTCGGTGGTTAAATTTAAACAATCATCCAAAAGTTCAGATGCTAATCTGAAATTTAAACTATTCAAACCTCGGTGGTCTGACAGCCAGGCTAGAAATCTTGTCAGACCAGGCTCTTGGGAAAAACGCTTCTTTATTTTGCCCACACACCCTCTCTGGTGCGGATTTCAGAAAGTGGAGTCCAGGAAATGAAGGTTTTTATTTTGTTTTTTCTTCGATTTTTTCAGAGCATAATACAAATGCACAGATGGGTCTGGATTTGTTCCCATTTGAATTTGGGGATAACTTTCAGGCCAGTTCTTGTTTTATCTAGAGAGAGACCAAAATCAAAACTCTGGATCAGACCATCCTTGAATAGTGAGGAAGTCCAGGTCTAAAGCCAAGCTTTGTGGCTCAAACACATCTCCAATTTCATCTGCACTTTTCTACTCATCCTTACTTCCTTGTCCTTGCCCATCTTCTTTTCTCTCTCCTAAGTGGATCCAATACCTGCTGATATTAACAACATATCATTGCTTTGCAGCCATTTCTTGTAGTAATGCTCCTGCCATTTTAACCTCTCCTCTTTCTAGAAAGATGATCATTCCAGTAGTTTCCCACCTTTTTATTCAGATTAGCAGATGTTCTGTAGCTTTATCCTTTGAACACTCGGCAGGCATGTTCATCTTAGATCCATTATAATTAGGAAGTTAGTTTTACATGTGGACTATTTGCTGCTAAATTGCCTCCTGAAGCAAAACATAAACTGCTGAATAAATATTTGTGATAGTAAAATTTGGATTCAGACAGATTTCTGAATGTCCGAACATCCAGATCTAAGGTTTTGCTCTGAACTTATAGCTAGAAAATATGAGCTTAAATGGACCAAGACTTTAACATTGTTCATGCACTTTCTGGTCTTTGCATCTCCCAGCCATCAACTTCATGCAGTTCCTCAGTGTGGGCTCAGTCCTGTGAGGAATATGAGATTAATTTGTGGTTTGTCTACTATTTGTAACCAGTTGATTGTGAGTACTCAAAATTCATGTCTTGGTTAGTTTGGATTGGTCACAAGATATTATTGCTACTCCCTTAACTGTTGAGTAACTTTCAGAATCTGGTTTCCATTACCAATATATTTAAGTTCAAAATTCATTTTCTATTTACATTTTCAAATATTAGTTTACTACAAATATTTGTGGGGAAACAAGCAGAGTGGGCACAATTCTAGTGGAGGTTTGATTCAGTAAGGGAGATAGTAACTAATCTTGCATAACACCTGCCTACACTGTGTATAGTTCTAGCATATGGTATCAGCCCTCATCTGTCAAAAACAGTAGTAACAATCACTCAGTTTTAGAACCAGCCTCAAGCCACAACATGTAGATCCAGGTTGGAATCCTGAGTGCCCTAAACGTCACAATATTTGGAATTTTGGGTCAACACTTTGGAGAGAGAGAGAAAGGTCATTTACAAAACTTACATTTCTGAGTATGAATTCACTTTTAGAGCATTTAGAGCATGTTCAGATCTTGAGTTTTGGTATGGGTCTACTGAACCTTGTTCAACAGTGGAAAAGAATGGCATTATCCACGCAAACCAGAAAATCACTTCATATGCTCAACAACCCAGAATGAAAGCTATTAAAATGTGGCATAATCAGTAAACTTTAATTTACTCAAACCAAGGCTTTTTCAGAAGTAGACAAGTGTATAATTTCCAGCCTCTGAAAAATAAATAATATGAAATGGTAAAAGAGAAAAAACAAGATAAAATACAAAAATCTCCTCTGATGGCCAGATAAGATTATCTGCATAGCAGTGTCAATTTGTCAGAAACAGTCACAACATGGTTTCATTGCTAGCAAGGTTTGGATTTATGGTTTACCAATATAACAACAAAAATGAAAAAGCAGTTTGCCAAGAAAAAATTTGGGGGGCATTTTCTCCCTGTATCGTATAAAAAAAAAAAAAGAAGAAATAAAGTTAATCCTTCAAAAGGGCACAAATTGATCATTGCTCACCACTAGTTCAGAAATAGGAAGAAGCTTAGCTCTTTCTCATTTCCCCATTATTCATGTAAATCTAGCTGTGCCACTTCTTATTGCTTGACTTTTAACGCAACTGAAACATAATGCAAGCCAAATGCCAGTAAGAACTGCAATACCTGGCTCCCCAAAGAAGTAAGCCAGTAATAGGCTGATGCTGTTCTGCAGGCAAATTTTTCACCAAGATCTGTTTTGAAAATACGTGTCCCTAAGTCACAAACACACAGTGACCCTCTACAGTGAGGACCCCCCAGAAAAAGAAAGCCATGATATCCCACAAGCAGGGAGCACTCTCGTGATGATATTTTCACTTTATATCACAATAACAGTCAAAGACTCAATTAAGACTGAGATTCCTGAATGCACTGGACACTGAACCACACATAAGAACTCACAGTCCCTGCTCTCTCACTCTTGCAGTCTAATTCAGGCACTTATACAGCTCTTCGGGAAATTCAGACTAAAACCGGACACCTACAAAGCAATAAAATCATCAGGGAAGTCCGGGCCATTCAGGACTTGCACTAGTGGAGAACATTTTAACAGCTTTGAGTGGTGCTATAACTATCTAGAAGTGTGTTGCCTGTCAAGTCTTGTTATGGCTTAATTATATAATAATGACTCGCTCCAACAGTTTCTAATAAAAGAACATCAGCAATCTCAACAGCTGAATGGCCTGGCATTTCTTTTCTATTCTACTGTTTTGTATGAGTCAAGTTTAAGAGTAAGTACCTGAAAATATATAAAAAGTATCTGTGCTTTCAACAGAGTGGATAATGGCCCAAAGCCAACAACACTGTATAAGGATTTGTGAAATCATTTTTTTGGCTTGTAAGTCAGCTTGAGTGCTACATCAATGACACTAAGACGTTCTGATTTACAGCAAACACTGGAATAGGCACAGGTTTACATGAGAGAGAAGCAGAGCAGTCCAGGGAATGGGGCACTGAATGGATAGTCAGGATTTCTGGGTCCCATACCTGGCTTTGATCCTGACCTGCTGTGTAACATGGACAAATCACTTCATCTCTCAGTGACTCCATTTCTACCACCCTTTGTCTTGTCTATATCAGCCCTGATCCTGCAACATGTAAGCTGTGGATTCTATAGGTCGGGCTCCACAGCCAGACTACCTCTCCCATGATGCACCATGACCAGGGCCCCTCCTCACCCAGACAGAAGACTGGACTACATCTCTCATGTTGCATCACAACAAGGGAGCCACGCCTAAGCAGGAGAATAGGACCATGAGACACCCGACCTACAACTCCCACGAGGCACCACAACATTTACAAATCAAAATACTTTAGTTTTTGGACAAAATATTTTGGTTTTCAACTTTTCTCTGAAAAGTTGGGATTGTCTGTAGGAAAAAAGTTTGTTTTCCAACCAGCTCTAATTGTTAAGGCCAATGTTGAACACTTCTGAAAATCCCACTTTTAAAATTTGTCCTATCATTGAAAAAAGATTTTAAAACTTAAGGAAAGTGCCTTTTAAATGTAAAAAAAAGAAAAAAAGAAAAAGATGACACACTTTATTGGTATGTCAAGGCTCTGAATGTTCTTCCAGCTCCAATATAAGCAGGCTGGGTTTGAGCGTTAGGACCACACAGGAGAGGTAGGGTTAGGCGGTCTTGAGCATCTTCAGCTCTTTTCGACAGTCTGCTTTGTAGGTAAAAATGTACCAATTTTGTATCAGTACATTGCTTACCAAATAATTAGCAATAGCACAGTGTTTCTGCAACACTTTTTCTGTTACACACGTCCAAGTGTCCATGGAGGTGCGTCCATCACAGTAGGGAAGCATCTGTCACAGTCTTCAAGCAGAGATGCTTCCTGTTAGCTGGAGACATACAAGATTTCTAGGGTTTCCCGAGGCTTTTTTAAACTACACCCAATAAAACAAGCACGTCTTCGCACTGCGCACAGTTGCCTCAGGTCCTTTTATGTCAGGTGTTTCTCTAGTTTAAATTCAACTGTGATTGGGTGTGTGCAGAGGTCAGAATCTGACAAAAGCAAGCTGCAAAGCAACCTTGAGAAACAAGAGCTGTGAGGGCTGCACATTAGCAGGAGGGAAATTCAGTGCTAAAAGTGCATCCAAGGAAAGCAAATAAAGCACAGTCTAAGCAGAAGGATGTGTACAGACAGCTGCATCCATTGTCTGCATTAAAGCAAGTAACATATCATTTCCTTAGCAAAGATCTTTAAGTCACTCCCCATCTATGTTTGGACACAATCTGTGCAATTAACAGCACATGAAAATTTGGTTTCAGAATGCTCCATTTATGATGTAATACAGACTTTCATACTATGCTTCAACTAGCAACATTCCCCATTTAGATTCCAAAGGGGTAGCCGTGTTAGTCTATTGTAGAAAGACAACAGAGTCCTGTGGCACTTTTAAAGACTAACAGATTATTTATTAATCCCACGAAAGCTCATGCGATTAATAAATCTGTTAGTCTTTAAAAGTGCCACAAGACTCTGTTGTCTTTCCCCATTTAGAGTAAGTTTTACTTCTCTATAAAAGCTATTTTTGCTTTAGCAAATTGAGAGCATCACCAAATTTAAAAGGGGGCTAAAGTGCTTGTAAGTAGAAATGGGCCTCAACTGAAGCCTCACATTGAAACACCTCCCAGTCATGGAAGACACCTTGTTCAGCCGGCTCTTAGCTTGGTGGGCCCAATCAAAGCCACAGACCCAAACCCTTTTGAGCCAGGGAAAATTAAATTCATTCTTTGACAGTGTTAACTTGTCTGGTGGATAGATGGGAAGCTGTAATCTTGATCTATCTTCATTTTAGGAAGGCTTTTACACTGCCTAACATGAGATTCTCAGAATGAAATTAGGAAACTGTGGTCTAGATGAAATGACAATAAGGTGGGTGGCAATAAATGGTTGAAAGACCACACTTAAAGTCATCAATGGTTTGCTGTTAAAATGGAGGGACAATATCTAGTAGGATTCTACAGGGGTCTGTCTTTTGTCCAATTCTATTTAAACATTGATTTCGATAATCGAGAATGCTTATAAAATTTGTGAATGACACCAAAGTGGGAGGGGTTGCAAACACTTCAGAGAACAGGATTAGAATCGAAAAGAAGCTTGACAAACTGAAGAATTGGTCTGAAACCCACAAGATGAAATTCAGTAAAGACAAGTACCAAGTACTGTATGTAGGAAAAATCAAACGCACAACTACAAAATGGGGAATAACTGGCTAGGTGGTAGCCCTTCTGAAAAGAATCTGGATGTCACTGGGGATCATAAATTGAATGAGTCGATGTGATGCCATTGTGAAAAAGGCTGCAGCGTGTTAACAGGAGCGTTACACATAAGACCTGGGAAATAACTTTACAGTTTATTTGGCATTGATGAGGCTTCAGTTGGAATACTGTCTAGTTCTGGGTGCCTCACTTTAGTGAAGACATGGATAAACTGGAAAAAGTCCAGAGGAAAGCAACTGAGTGACAAAAGGTTAGAAAACCAGACCTGTGAGAAAAGGTTTAAAAAGAAACTGAGCATGTTTAGCCTTGAGAAAAGAAGACTGAGGGGGACCAGATAACACTTTTCAACTATATTAAGAGCTGAAAGTAGGACAAGAAGTAATGGGCTTAATCTGCCACAAGGGAGATTTAGGTCAGATATTAGGGAAAGCTTTTCACTAGAAGGACAGTTAAGCTTTAGAAGGGGCTTCCGAGAGAGGTTTTGGAATCTCCATCTTTGGAGGTTTTTAAGAACAGGCTAGACTAGGACTCGACAAATTTGTTCTGCAAATAGGAGCCAGCCCAAAAATGAATGAGCCAAACACCTGCCACTGCCAAAGAGAAGTTGGCACCCAGGGCAACTTCGTCGGCAAACACAAACCCCCGCTGCCAGTGGATTATCCAGGCTCTATAGATGACCTCTTAAGGTCCCATCCCAGTCTACATTTCTATGATTCTATATCCTGCCATTCTCCCTTCCTGCACAGCCTAAAGCCATGAGAAGTTCAAACTACACATCACAAAAAATACTGGATGGGTTTGATTAACAATATGTGCAAATCCCTCCCTCCCACACACACACACTTCAAATACAAGGAGTATGTAAAATCTGTAAGTTGACTCTGCCTTGTGTCTTCTATATTACTTTTTTATAAGTGGATTTGTTCTTTCTAGGCACTATGCAGCACTCCACAATTGATTTTTTTTCAGTTTACATCAAAGCCAAGTTATTCTAAGCTCCAGATCTCACTTTCAGATCTAATGGAGAGTTATAATGAATGTTTTTTCTATTAGTAAAGAACAACTAATTGATAAATAATAGTCAAACAAGATAGAAAAACAAGATACTTAAAGAGATCTCTGGTAAAGCAAATGAATATTTTTTTCTGCATTTTATTGGTACATTTACTGACAGAATTAAAAAAAAAAAGGTGTAACACCTCAGAGAAGTAAATGCATGACTTAACTAGCCACCACAGAAAGGCTGCATCATCCTAGAAGCATTCATCTACTTACCTCTTCAGTGCTATTTCTGTTAAAAAAAAAAAAAAAAAAAATCAGCTGTAAAATTCACCACAATTAAGCCTTTAAGCAAACCATTCACAAATAAAAATAACTCATGGATGTGATGTCAACTGTTGTTTTTGCTGCTAACTTATTTCATAAATGCACCAATTATTTCTATAGTGACTGTCTTTCCCCTTTTGCCTCTGGGTCTCATTTAATCCTGTTATTGACTTCTGATCACTCCATTCCATTATAAAGGAGATAAGGTAAGAAATAAAGAACAAGCGCTCCTACATAAAAAACCTGGGTTTTAACATCCAAAATGAAGAGCCTGAACAGGATCAAATGAAGTGCATATTCTAAAACAGGAGTATTACCAGCTCCCTCCTCAGAACTTTAGCAGACAAACTCAGAATCTGTTAAATACCACACAGCACACACGAGTAGTCATGGTACCTGACAGCACAAAACCAGCCTCCAACGAATATACCATTCTGAATAGGTAGGGCCCTCTCCAGCTCTTCTCTCTAGGAAATGCAGGATCAAGCTGTCAGGTGGTAATTTGAAAGCCCAATTAGGACTGATTTTTGTATCACTAACAATAGCATTGTCAATATTTACAAAAAAAGAAAAACACTAACTGTTTCTAAAATCCCACTGGCTGCTAGAGATGGGCCTCAACCAGCTCCTGAGATCTGAACATCTGTGATCTTTGGAGCGGCTCTGAATTCAAAGCTGGACCTGCCTTCATTAACTGGCCTCTAAATTTATAAAGGACTGATACAAAACCACTCAGGAAAACACAGTGAAACTATGGGGCTGTACCTGAGCACCACCAAATCTAGTCTGGATCTGAAATTTGCAGTTCAGGTACATCTCTCAGTACAACTTCCTTTCTCACTAAGGAATAATGAAAAAGAGAAAAGGTTAATGCTTTCTCCCTGGCCAACTTCCCATTGTCCCTTTTTTATGACCCCCCGTTCATCATTTCATCATGTCCACTGAATAAAGCACAGAGATCTTAGCGAACAGACCATAAAAGGTAACCAAATGACTCACTTCTTTCTGATATTCTATATAGCAGCTGATCTTGACACTCGCATCACCCATTGTGACACTGAAGACAGTGTTTCTCTTTCCCACTGCTTCAGATTTTGTGAGGTTCTAGAAATAGCCTCTCTGGCAGTGATATCATTTACTAGACAGAAGTCTGCAATTTTACAAATACAATATTTTTAATTTTCACCATTATTCTTTCCTTGGTGCTCACGAATAATGTCTCATTCATGAAACACATGCAGCCACCAATCACAGAATTTTTGCAATACAGCCAAAAATGGTATGTGGGACCACTTAACCTGAACCTATATTGTCTAATGCAAACAATGACCCCAGAAATGTTAAAATTTTCCCTTATCCATAATGAAAGTTACTTTCATGACAATTCAGATTTTAGTCTCCAGTTTAATATCTTGCTGACATAAAGCTCTGGTCTCCGTAGAGAAATAAAGCTCTTTATAATGATTCTGTCTTTGCTGAGTCTCTCATAAGGCCTATATAAGAGCAAAGGGTATAACAGAACCAGTAGTTCTTTATGAGGCCAAAACCTTTAAATCTGATTGCTCTCTACCTATAAAGGGAGAAGGCTACAAATAGTCTGAACAAACATTCCTTTTATTATTTGTTAAGGATCAACTACTTGTGTGGTGCTTCACCAGCCACAAAAATTAATGATCACCTTTTCTATCAATAATTAAACATTATAGTACCTCAAAGAAGGTTGGAAGAGATGTAGTTTTCTGGTTTTGCTTCAGGTGGAGATTGCCATAACACATTACCCAGGGTTTCAAATCAACCACGGCTTATTCAGATAAATTGCTAAATATGCAGAGGTGGGTTGGTACAGCAGATATCTAATCATAAAATACGGTTTCAAAACAGCTATTATATTCATCGATCTTCCTTATATGGCACTACATCATGATGCATTTCCCCAAAACACAGTAAGGCAGTCCCAGTCCCATGAACTAGACCTGCCCTGTGGAAAGTGTCTGGTTGAGGGAAGGGTTTAATTAATTACTGTATATACTAACCATAATATTATCCAGAATACACTCTCTCTCCTTCTCCTAGCACAGAGCTGGAGAAGTTGTCTCCGAGGCCTCACTCCCAGCAGGCTCCGCTGCAGGACTCTGTTGGGGGCACACAGGCAGGGAAGGGGAGACCCTAACTGATTACCCCTTTCTTCCCTTCTGAACTGAGCACAGTACAGAATCTGCCCCCAGTGCTTTAATCTGCATTTGACATATTATGGGTCAGATCCTCAGCTGCTGTAAGCCAGTGTAGCGGGATTGACTTCAAGAAGTTACCCCAGCCTATCGCAGCTGGGGATTTGGCCCTCTATAGAGGGACAGATCTGAACTATGTTGGTGGGATATGCTAATTAAGGTGTGGGTGCCTAAAATACACATACCCAGGAAAAAACACAGTACATCAGACCAGATGTCTATTTGGCCTTTGACAACAGCATTTCCCTTTTACCACAGATTGCCAGTCTCCTGGTCACAACTTCTGTGCAAAGCAGAAAGTTCCCTTGAGGGAGGACCACAGAAAGAAAATCCTGCAGACCACATGCTCTCCTGGGCCACAGACTGCCAAGTGAAGCAGAGTGGAAGGAGACATCAGGGGAGCTGGCCCCAGCCCTAGGATAAGTTAAAACAGCCTAGGAGCTGTGCTAACACATGCTAATAGGCTCCCATCCGCACATGAGAATTAATAGAGCACTGGAAAGCTATACCCTGCCCTAACATGCTCCCTCCCATCCACTACAAGGAGAGAAGGGTCAGCTGGTGTATGAGCTGATTAGACCCCTTCATACCATCTGAGAGCTCAGCTCCTCTGAACTGGGGTGACTCTCAGATGTCCAGTTAGCCCCAGGCAAGTCCACTTTAAGCCACCTGAGTAGTGCAAAGAGGCAGGCTCAAAGGGAGAGAATTTTGCTTGCATCTTTTCTCCCACGTTGAATACTGGTGTCTGCATGATTCCTTTTACTTTTGAACAATGAAGGCAGAAACTTGTTCTTTAATTGGTTTACTATTTTAGGCTGCTAAGTGGGTACTCAAGAACTGTGACCTAGCATCCGCAACTGTCAGCAAAAATGTCTGTAAATAATTGATTTTTATTTTTTTTTAGCAACGAGTGTTGGTTAGCAATAACAACATGCATCTTATTATGGTAGAAGAAATCACTCATGGATAGAGAAACTAACCCAAACAGACCGATTTAACAATCTTTTCTGCACTCTTATGACCATGTAAATTTTTTCAGCACTGAGGTCACACTTTAGGATTTCAGATCCTTTTTATTGTGGGGTGTGTGTACACACAGATTATATGTGGGTGTGTGCACGCATACACACGTGCCAATTAGCTGTATGTTTCATCTTTACAAGATCTGCTTATGGATTTGATCCTGCAAGGCACTGAGTACCTTTGATTTCAGGGACAGTTATAGATGTTAAGCATCTTGCAAGATAAGATCCTGTAACAGGAATTCATGGATCCCAAGAGATACCTCTCAAAATCTGAGAAGAAAAGCCACAAATGGGACAGAGTGCAATCCAATAAATGCACGTTTTGGTTTCTCTATCGTGAGGATTAGTGAAGGATGACAGGGGCTGAAAGCAGATTACTGTTGTTTACTATGGTAATGAAAAGGAAAAGCAAAGTGAACCAGTGTAGATTAGTTGTCACAGAGCCACTAGTGTCCTGAGCTGCTGTACCAAAGCCGAGCTGACTCTTGACCTTTCACTGAATTGCAGACATGTACCTGAGAAACTGAAGACCTGAATCCCTCCCAGCTACTATTCCCGTTCCCCTCTCATGATCTGTTTGATTATTGTTGACTTCAAGAGTGGCAAACAGAGGCCTGCAAATCTGTGTGTTTATATAGAACGTAGCAGGATATTCTACCATTCACTTTTAAAAGAGCAACCAAAAGCTGAGTTCTTATCCAGATAATGACAACAACAAACCAAATACTACAGACTGTACTCACTTAAACCCAGATTTTTAATGGTATACTGGAATTGTTACACTCACCGTTGCTGTTCCTAATTTAGGACCTAAATCCGATCAACTGCCAATGGGATTTTTGCTCCTAAGTGCCTAAAACCCTTTAGGTAATGAAATTTAAGATCCTAAATCAGCTAGGCATTGCAATGCTGAGCTCAGCAACACCTAAATATCCTTTTAAAAATGGGCCAACTATCCTAGATATTTTTGGGAGGTTTGTTTGAGAAATGGGAGTTTTGCTTATTCACAATAGCTTCAGTGAGTGCCTGAATCTTGTTTTCTTTTGGAGAATGGCTGTGCATTTTTTTTGCTTATGCATTTAAAAATATCTAGGTTATATAACAGAAAGAAACAAACAAACAAGAGGGAACCATGGAAGACAGCATTCTAGCAAGGCTGCAAACCGTTTCAGCATTATTCTCATCTGTTGATATACTCCAATACTGATATGTAAAATAACTGTTGCTTAACAGCTAGTGTAACTTTGAAAAAAGCATGACAGTCTCCATGCTGAAAGTAGCATGAGTGTGAATGGGTTCTACTGTAATAATTTAACCCAAATGTTAAAAGCCGAAGCCTGTACTCTTTAGGCTACATGGAAGACAATGGGAGACTTGCCTGAAGGAGAGCAGAAATTAGCAGTAGATACTTAAAAGCATCCAGTTCTCTTATTTTTAGAAGATAGTCTAGAAATCTTATGTCGTGCTCTCTCTTGGGATTTCAGGGCTCTCCTTGCTCTGACGTGATAGGAACAATCACGCCAATCGTTTTTTGGTATTTTATCCTCCTGGTGATGCCAAAAGCAGGAAGTGGAGAGCTATGTGCCTTTTTATAAGGAAACTTCATATTTTTAAAACCTCAGTTTCAGGTCCAGACCAATTGGCTGCATCCCTAGCTGAAACTTGGAGGTCAAGATGTAATTCACCTGTATAATCTCAGTAATTTAAAACTAAACCAGACAAAGCACTGGCTTATATATGGCAGGGAACAAGATTGCACAGGCAAGGACTGGACTGGATGACTCAATAAATCTTGTCCACCTGTTTTATACTGTTCTAGGATTTTATGACATGTACAAAAATTATTCCTTCTAAGCAATAATATTTACTATGAATGTATAAGTCTGTTACCTTTCTGTCACATAGAAATAAACTCACACATCAATCAGCTGAAGTAATGTAACCATAAACTTTTGATTAAATAAGTTAAAGTAAACTTTGATTTCAAAGGTTAAAACTGGATGAAACTACTAACCACATACACCTACATTTATTTTGCTTCCATTCTGGAAGTTCCCCATCTTCAAGCTCCTGACAAAGTGGGATTTTCTCCCACGAAAGCTCATGCGATAAATTAATTTGTTAGTCTTTAAAAATGCCACCAGACTCCTTGCTTGTTTTGCTGAACTAGACTAATATGGCTACCGCTCCGGAACATTCCAAGTTGTCTCACATTTTGCCCAGAGGAATAGAAATTAAGGAGAAACCCTTCAGTCTTTTTCTTCCCAAGTCTACAAACTCAAATGCCTCATGGGATCACAGGAAAATAGCAAAGAGCTTCTTGTCAGTCTTCGTACAGAGCAGTGTGGTTCATGGCCCTTTGTTTTTCCAGTGTAAGGTATGCACAGCTACACTCTGGCTTTGCCCTCATTGCTTCCACATTTCTTCAAATCATTCCCCTGATTTGGAGACTGTGGCTCTTTTGTGGATCGTGTGCATAGCAGAAGTGGTAAAAAGACACCACCATTACATGTCCCTCCTCCCCGCTTGCACACAGTCCTCCGAAGGTATAACTGATAGCAACCTTAGGGATGCTCTAAGTCAGTGGGTCCCAACCTGTGGTCTGTGGACCACTGGAAGCCGTGAGAGTACTGCAGGTGGTCCGTGTGTGGGGAGAATGTATAATCCTGTGTACCTCTTATGTACCATATTAAATCAGGGGTCGGCAACCCCCAGCACACGTGCCAAACATGGCACACGGGCCGAGCCTGAGCGGCATGCAGCACCGCTCAGGCTCCCCCGCTGGCCCCGCCTCGCAGTGCAGCCTGGGGCCACAAGAGCCGCGTCCCATGGCTCCAGGCCCCCTTCGCCAGCAGGGAAAAAGAAGCTGCGGTGCAGGGCTCCTGGTCCCTGCTGGCCCCATCCCTTGCTGGGCAGGGCTGCTGAAGGGGAGTGGGTGGGTTAGCCCCACCCAGAGCCGTCACTGCCAGTGGGAGCCGGCCCCTAGCCCCGGGGCCAGGAACCGGAGGCCACCTGCCAGCAGGTGATGGCCCCGGCCCCGGCCCTGGCCCCAACCAGGAACTGGAGGCCGCCCGTCGGCAGGTGCTGGCCCCGGCCAGGAACTGAAGGCCGCCTGCCGGCGGGTGCTGGCTCCGGCTGGGAATCTGAGGCCGCCCGCTGGCAGCAGCCCGCCCCAGCCCTGGCCAGCCAGGAACATGAGGCCTGGCCCCGCCCGTTTTTGGTCCCACCCCCCATACCTGCTGAGGGTGATGTGGGCAGGGCTCGTACAGGGGCTGGCAAAGATTGCCAACCCCTGTATTAAATGTTACATTATTATTATTCACAATATAATTTGCTTCACAAACATCCTTGTGTAATACAACATACTCTGAATTTAAATAGAGGCACTTTTGCGTGACATCAATGTGAACCGACACATTCAGTTGTTAGAATGTGGTCCACAAAAGCTTTTGATGACAATGAAGTGGTTCACATAAACTAAGCAAAAGGTTGGGAACTGCTGCTCTAAGTTGCGTCTGGCAGCTGAAGACCTCAAGGGTTCATCTCGGGGCACCAGAACACACCACCACACTGAGCATGCTGCCTTTCCCAAATCCTGACATGCCACCTGCACTAGAGACCACAAACTGGGACAGGGTAGTTACACTGGATCCTCCCACTAAGAGGCTTCCCAGGTAATCAGTTACAATAGCTTTCCAGGTGTTTTTTTTCAGAGCAGGACAAAGAAGTTGGGAGGCATGGAAGGGTGGGCAGTGACTATGTGCCCCACAACATATTTATGCTGTTCTAGGTAACATTAACTTATTCCTGGAAAAAATCAACAGGGTGATGAAAAGGTAGAAGTATTTGTGGATGTTTAATCTCACAAGTGTTGAGGGTCAGGGAAAGATGCTGTCTCAGCGTTGGCATAGCTACTTAGAGTGGTTTGCCTCACCTATCCCCCACACCATGCCCTTTCCTGCAGGCTCTTACATCCAGACATGTCTAGTAATACAGTGCTCTGCATCGTCCCCAGGACAGTTTTGATAGTACTTTGATCTCTTTGGTGTGTGGCTTTAACCATGCCCGCTGCTGATACTCATCTTTTCTGGAGACTGAATGTTATAATACAGACTAACACACACATCTCAGATTTGACCTTTTTGAGGATCTAAGCCCATTACCCAACATTTTATCACAAAGGATACATTGACTCTCTCTGGTGGAATCTATTTTAGGTCAAGGTGAGACAATGTGAAGGAAAAATGAACACTCAAAAATCTGGGGAGGCATCATCACAGGAAGTGGAGCATGTTTCAACTTCACAACGGGGAATTTTGAGGATCTGTAACTCCTTTGGAGTTAAAAATCTTTTAAAAGAAGTTAGATTGTGCAGATGAACATCTTTTAACTTTTCGTTAGTCTTTTCTCATTAGCATATTAATTCAAATATATCATTTTTTTCATGGACTGTAAAAGGGATGCCTGAGGGAGTTTGTCTACATAGATCATTATCATCAGCTTCTCATTTGTGGCCTATAAGTTTACAGTGGAGACACTCCGCCGGTGCAATATGAAAAATGATCACCAGTGGCATGAAAAAAAAAAAGATCCTCCACAGAGCCACAGTTGGGCTAGCTAGAGGAACTCAGTTTGTCACCGGCACTCTGCGTATGTCATTTTTCCTACAAATATTCCCATATAAATAATGCGGTCACATTTTAAATTTAAATTTTAAATTAAGTGTCTCAAATAAAGATATAATTTAGAATTCTATGACGACACCCAGTCCAAGTTAACTTTTAGTTGACTATCCAAACCACGAGTGCAGATTTAAACACTGCATCAGAATGAGCTAATTCAGTTAATATTTTTATGACACTAAATTGTTATTTAACTAGGAAGACATTCACACAGATGGAGAGAACAGTGCAAAGTCCCCATCATCCCTGCATAGGGATTGCACAAGAGACTGCTGGCATGTCTGTGAATTCTTCATACACTGCAAGTTTCTGTATGTGTCCCGCAAAACTTGACAGGGAAGGTCGCATCGGAAGTAGACCAAGAGAGACGCTGCAGATTCACATGTAGGCCCTGATTCTGCAAATATTTACATATACTCTTAACGTTACATAGTCCTATTGACTCCAGTGTGGGGCCTTTGTCAGATTCCCTGATCCCAGTTCTCTGCATAGCTGGTTTGGTAGATCAATGACTGCTGTTCTGCTGACTATGGTGGGGCAGGGGCAGGGGAGAGAAAGGGAAGGGAACAGGTTAGTAGCTCCAGACACCGGCCCTGGGTTAAGTGGCAGAATTCACCTCACCAACTTTTCCACATTGTATGCACACACAGAGAGCCCAAATAGTCAGGCTCCACGAGGATGGAAAGGATTTCACCCTTACTATTACATCAACAAAATGTATTACTGTCAACACAGTTATTCTACATTAATAAATATAAATTATTATTTAAAACATTTACTGAGGTTCGCTAGAGGTGCAATAAGATAGGACAGTTTAAGAGCCTACAGGTCAGTGCTATAGGCTACCAAGCAATTAATTAATTCAAGGACAGATTCATTCTTGTGGAAGCAGACTTCTGGGTCTATGAAGCCCTGGCTTAGTGAAGTCAACGGAAGTTTCGTCACTGATTTCAGCCATGGGCATCAGTTGTAGAATATCTGAGCAGGTTCATCATGGATCAAACCACCTGTTAGCCTTGTTTCACTTGTGGGTACAAAGCAAAAGAGTGCAGCCCCCAAACTGACCTGACATTCCAGGGGAAGGGAACCAAGTCTCACAATTTTGCAAACTTCAATCAGTGATTAATGCTCTAAGCATAAAATCAGAGCAACGAAATCGGTGTTCACACATAGCTCTTAATTCTCACTACTTGTTTCCTAGAACTTTGTTATTTTTAATATGAATTGTTCTAATAAATCTAATTTAAAAGGCTGGTTAAACGTATTTAGTGGACATAATTTAAAGCATTACCAAAAATGTTGGCCTAAATGTGACTGATCATTTCCATCAGTATGTTAAAATCAGATTATCATTATATCCTGGTATAACCACGCAAGCAAATTAGATCAGTGCAGTGTGGCATTTTTAAAGAGAAAGTGAATTATGAAAAGAAACGATGGGGTTTGCAAGAGCACTCAGCACGCTGCTCCCTAAATATTGTAGGGCCAGATTTTGCATCAGGATCCACTAGCATCAAGCCTCATCAAAGCGAACGGGACTCTGCACAGGGGCTGGGATCCATGCTGTCAGATTCCACTGCGGAATTGAAGGCTTAATTGGTCCCTCATATCTTTCTTTTTTCCAATATGCAGGTATTCTGTTCCACTATACCACTGTGCCAACAAAAATGAAATGTTTTCATTTTCTGCCAGGTCAATCCATAGTTGTCAGGAAATTATTTCATTTTAATATAAGATTCAAAGCTCTAGGGATTACTATGAAGATGTATTCCTTTCCCCCTTAAAATGGTACTCACATGGGTCCTGTGCCTATTCATCTAAGCATTTCTTAACTACCGATCACCACATTGTCCTATTATCTATTTACACACATAAATAAGTGAACTTCAAATTTCTTTTACCACAATTTAATTTCATTCCATTCCTTTTGAAGTTCAATAAAATTCTTGCTACAGCGACCTACTTAATAGATATGCAGCCTGCTTGTCCTGGATGTGTGGGCTTAAAAATATGATGCATTACAGTTACGTTTCTTTCTTCAAAATACTTTCACAGATCAAACATACCAGTATTGCATAACAAAAACAGTATAACAAAGTGTGAACTCACTGGGACTTTAGCTGGAGTAAGGACTGCAAGATCAGATCCTTAATCAGTACTTCAGTGCAATATCTCATCATTTTGGTCAATGGACTGGGGTATGTTTTGTATCCCAATAATAGAAAATATGATCTAGTCTATGCAAGCTGTTAATCTTAATGCAAACCAAGGCAATGGTTGTTGATACCCGATATTTAATCAAGAATAGCTCTGCTTGTTATGATAGGTAGGAATAGAATTTTTCCTCTAAAGGTAACGTTATTTATTACCATGATTATTGTAAATGGACTCACAGCTCTGTAAAAACATCTTTCTAGTGAACATGTTTTACAAGTCTCTAGCAAGGAGCTCGCATTTTTCTTTTTTAGTATATTATGTCGATATTGCACCATGTCTTTTTCAAAGCCTTTAATCTGAATGGAGTCTTGACAGCTTTTCAATAGTTACACAAACCTACATGAACCTTTCCAGCCATCATTTACAAAAGCATACCACTAAAAGGCTATTATGAAATCATTACCAAGGAACTGCAGATGCATTAGGCTAAGTCATTTGCAGAGACTCACTTTATCTAAAACTCTTTTCTCTTATCTGAAAACTCTGAGATGGTGATGGCTGGTTAGAAGAGATGGGTGAATTCTTACATGGATGAATCCTGCACCCATTGAAGTCAGTGACAACATGCATGGTGAGTTCAGCGGTGAAAGCTCAGTGCAAGCACCTGCATAGAAAGCAGGAATTCTATGTCGTCCCAACAGAAACAGAGAGATGCACCCTCGTCCCATAAGGATTGCTCGGGCCTCTTCTCTCAGATCAGCTTCAACCATAACTCATTTTTTAGCTCTGACTGAAAAAGTGCAGGAAGGAAAGCTGATTACTGCCAAGTCCCCTCTTAGAAGACCAGGGAACTGCATGATGGTGTGGGCCTCACCTGAGAATACAGGATTTTAGTTATTCCTCTGATTCCCAGTTCCTGACAGCGTGGTGTATGTCTGTCCTGTTCTGGGCTCCAAAAGGTAGCTGTGTTAGTCTAGTTCAGCAAAACAAACAAGGAGTCCTATGGCACTTTTAAAGATTAACACGTTGATTCAATTTGATATCAATGTCTTAGTCTTTAAAAGAGCCACAGGATTCCTGCTTTGTTTGGCTGTTCTGGGCTGCACCAGACCCTGGCCTGGATTTTCCACACACCCGGTCCCTGCAAGAAGCCCCCTCATTTCATGACCCTGCTTGTCACCCCCTGAAGCTGAGTCCCACCTTCAATACACTGCCTGGCGACAGCAGTGGCTGGACGTGGGATCCAGACTCCTGGACGGTGCTGCCCGCCGGACGAGCGGCTGTCCTCGTGTGGCCGAGCGCAGCTCCCAGTGCCAGCTGAGGATTCATTTCAGAACCACGCGACGGGCCCGATTTCGCCACGAGAGCCAACTCGGAGCGCGCCCCACGCCTGGCTGAGCCCGGCAGAAGCGTGTCCCTAGGGCAGAGCCCCTCGCTCGCCTCCCCTCGGCGGGCTGAGCCCATCGGCGCTGCTGCCGCCCCGACTCCCTTACCTGGGGCGCGGGTCCCGTCCTCCCGCAGCACCACCGTCCTCGCCACGTCCAGCGGGGCGGCTGTAGCTGTCGGCATGGTGGGCGCCCAGGCTGCCCTGCCGAGCCGAGCCGAGCCGAGCCGGGCGCAATTTCTCCCCGCAGGTGGAGCGGGGGGGACTCGCCGCCTCGCTCCGCCTCCTGCTCCAGCCCCGGCGGACCGGACACGCGGTTTCTCCCTCCCCGGCACCGCCCGCTCTCACTTCCCCTGCAGATCGCCGCCTCCCCGGGGCCCCAGCCGCGCTCAGCCCCTACGGCCCGCCCGAGCCAGAAGCGCGACCCCCACCTGCTGGGCGGCAGCGGGCACCGCAGAGGCGCCGAGCCCGCCCCCCCGGCGCTGCGGCCCCCGCCGTCCGCTTCTCCCCGCTCTAGGGCGGGCGGGAAGGGGTTAAAGGAGCGCGTCTTTCCCCTCCCCCCTGTCCCCATTAATCCCCCGCCTGGGCCCTACATAATCCGCTCCCCGGCGCTGCTGGAGGAAGCTAAGCGCGGCTTCGCCCTGCGCCATCTGCTTCCCCTGGGGCAGCCCCGAGAGCCCCCAGACAGAGCTACAGGGCCATTTGCACGGCCTGGGGCGGGAGGGTGCCTCTCACCTCCCTCCGCTGCAGCAAAAAGGCCTCGCCGCAGCTCCAAGGTCCTGTCTTCAGCCTCAACGCGTGTCCCTGGAGTGGCACCATCCGTGGTTAAAAGCCCAGTGGTGGCAGCCATGGTCATTGCAGGTAACTCAGAGTTTCCCCCCGCTGCCACTGCACTGCCATCAGACAGACAGAGGGAGGGAGCCCGGCAGCACCACGAGCACGTTGCACCTGCAACTATGTTGCAAAGATGAAGTAAGTTGCCCCATATTTCTCCAGGAGTCTCTGCTGAGCCTAGGCCCCTGAGTTCCAGTCCAGTGCCTTAACTGCCAGACCAGCCTTCCTAACCTTGGGGGCCACTTATAACAGCATTTAGGGCCACTGCTGGAGAACACTGAAGGATTTTAAGCAAGCAGATCTGCTCCTTATTTCAAGGTTCTTCAGAGCCTTCATACTATCTCAGCTGTTCCAGAGCAGGATAGAAATACCCTTATTGCACACTCATGCTTCTGCCATTATAGACTCACTATTTCCGCTAGCTCTGATTTCTTAATGATAATGGATCAGCCCCTCCACTTCCTAAAGATTCTCTCCGACACAAGCTGAGATGAGAACAGCTCTCCGAGAACCAGGATTTTGTTTAACATGTATATGTTTAATGAAAGGTTCAAAGCTAGCTTCCTGCAGAAGCTTCCAGTGACAGATAGTGAGATGCCCCACTTATTCTTAGTATAACATACCACCCATTAAAGACACATTGGCCTAGTTGTCAGTCATGCTGACACTACTTTGTATCAATCTGCAAGCGCAAGGTGATTATAAATGCAGCAGGTCAGGCAACTGGAGGATTTCCCTATTGCAAAGGGAACCTCATGTGGTGCAGAGCAGTCTAATTTGTTTGGCATGGTTTGTTCATTGTAACCCACGCTGCTTTATGCTCATCATGTCATTATAGTCTAGGATCCAGCTCTGACACCAAGTGTGTCACCGTATGGTCACAGAAGTTTGTTCTGTTATTTTACTGGGGTTTGAAGTTAAACTTACTGGACAGACGGTGCCACAATCACTTTTCTTTCCTACTTTGCACTTAGATGGGACTTGCCACTGTGCACATCAGCCCATTGCAGTCACTGCTTTCACAGAACACCTGCAACTTTCTCTCTCTCTCTCTCTTTAAAAAACAAAACATCACAGATGGTTCTTTACTTACTCACATTACCACCAGCAGACAAGCATGGGGTTCGGTGATTTCTCTGATTTGCCGAGGTTGGCACCAGCAGCTGATTTAGACACTATGTACTTCAGCAGGTTGTGTTGTTTGGCAAGTCAGCCATAGTAAGAAAAACAGCATGTTCCTCTAAGGGATCTTGGGTCGATATTGCTGAACACATGGAGCAGGGCCCAGACTAATTGCTGTGGCCATTAACACTCGCTCTGGTAGTTTACCTTCTCATTATTCTTGAGCCAAAGCTTTGTTCCAGAACCATAGTCGCTAGCTGTGGACAGAGAGGCAATTCTACAAAACACCAAACACACAGTGTAACAAATTCCACTGACAAGATGGTTTTGGCAGCATATAATGGAGAGAAGGGAAATAGCTACTCAGCCACAGCTATGATATGCTACTGGATATGAGCATACTTCACTCTGAGTTGTCACATCATATATTGAGGCCATAAAGAACACTGCAGATAAGTATGCCTTAGTAATTCCATATCTACAACTAAAATATGTCTAAAACAAAAGATTCATGGGGGTTAGAATAACAGATCGGAAATTGGGGAAATGCTACAGCTTGTGATATACATTGCACTGAAATTCCTTTCCGCTCCCTATGCTACACAAGTAGCAACTCTACAAGAAGCAGAGTTATGGTATGTGCTACAGACATTTCAAGATTCTACACTGAATAAAAACATTTGTCATCATCATAATTAGCACTAACTTTACATAGCAACTTCCATTCAGGATTTCTAAGTGCTTCACAAACATTACTTGATTAAGCCTCACACTGAAAGAAGTTCGGCCATGCTGACCTAACCCCTGGTGGAGATGCAGCTGTGTTAACAGTAGAATTCTTCTGTCAGCCTAGACACCACTGCATGTGGAAGTGGTATTTCTCGAGCAATGGAAAAACCTTTTTCATAACTGTAGGCGGTGTCTATATGTGGTTATGCCAGCATAGTTAGCATGCTGTAGTCCACTATAGTCCTTGTAGCATAAACATATCTGATCTCCTTTTGCCTTTGGTTCCTCCTGTATTCAGAGAAGCAGGACTTTATACACTCTTTGTAAAGAAAGAAGATTGCATCAAAGAAAACACAAGACTTTCATCAATTTCTGTGCCCATATAGAAGATTCCTAGGGCCCTGAACTTTGCCACTCAGGTCAAAGAGAGGTAACAATAACAGGCAAAAGGATTAAAGCCGGGTGAAGATTTTCAGTCAAAAACTATTTTTGGTGAAAAAATGCAGATTCAATGATACTGAGATGATTTGCAAATTTATGTTGGTTTCACGGCGGGGGTGGGGAGGGAGGTTTTTTTCTGCAAAAAAAAAAACCCAACCTGAAACACTCCTTCTGATGGATTCAAAACAAAACATTTTGATTTTCCAGATCACCAATTTTCAGTTTGAAAAGTCCTCCAGTTTTATTCAAAACACTCAATATTTTTTTAAAATGCCCCAAATCAAAATGAAACATTTAATTTCAAAGAAAACATTTAGTTTGAACTAAAATTATTTTTCCCCCCCCTTTGTTTTGCTGAACATTTTGGGGGGAAAAATTGGTTTGTGTCAAAACAATTTTTTCTCATTTCTTTTTCAGACTAGCCTGTGAACTGAAAAATCTGTTGTTTGCACTGCTGGATAGCCACACTCAGGGCTATTGCACAATTTTACATCATAGTGAAAGAGAAGACATGAGATAAACAGGAGACAAAAGGAGATGAATCACCCACGGAAAAGAATACAAAGGCTCTGCCACAATCAGGAACCTAAACACCACACATGTCCCAGCACCATCCAGTGCCAAAATGCATTAATGTGAACAGGTCAGAAGTATGCAGTCAGTTTTATTACTTCCTCTAAAGCCTTTGGGTTCATCTTATGTATTTTCACCAAACTATGTTGTGAAAATAAACAAGCCACCCTTTAATATTCTTTGAATATATCTTAAAATGACAGTTACTTTCAAACCAGGGACTACATTGCATGATCATCTTCACTGAAATCTTCATCAGCCCTCACCAAGCAAGAGAAATAGAGAGGAAAATGGACCCTGGAAAATTATAGTGTTGCGATCAGATAGGTTTTAAGAGTTGATGCTTTATACCAGTGGTCTTCAATCTGGGCGATACCACCCACTAGTGGGCGTTTTGTGATGTTTGGTGGGTGCTACAAAAATGAAGGAAGGAGATAATGGCCATGCTCATCCAGCTGTAATTTATAAAAAGTTTGTATGAATAATGAATAAATTTTGTTTGAATGAAATTTGTTTGATATCCTGTTTAAAATATCTGAGTTTAAAATCTAAATAAATTGAAAATTATAATTAATGATTAACAGTACAACAATGTAACAATTTAATCACAGTGGCAATTTATAAAATGTAACAATTTATGTAGGTGGGCAGTAAACTTACTGCAAATGTGAAAATATTGAAAAACTGGGTGCTGATCCAAAAAAGGTTAAAGACCACTGCTTTATACTGTACTGCAGTCCTCCCTTAGGCCTTCCCTCAGCCTGATCCTAACCAGTGCTTGTGGGAAATGTTGCATGTAAACACACATGGGGAAAAGAGATGAACAGAGAGCTCTGAGGACTCTAGTCCTACATTCTTGAGAACTAAGATCACGGTCACTCCACTACTCCTCTTGTTAGTAGCAGGAGGAAGACCAAAGGGTACAATCTAAACCCCACCAGAGGTCCCACTGACTTTAATGGGAGTTGAACTGCTTGCTAAAAGGTGAACACAGAGCCTGAATTGTATGAGATGGACCATGCTTGACCTCCATCTCTTCAGGCACAGTAATTTTTTGACTCACATCCTATTCTTTTTCCTCTCTGCTTTCCAGCACAAGGGAATGGCTGCTGTGGGCTTAACCTGATTTACAACCCACTCATTTCTTCTCACGTACCCGCTTACAATGGGGCTAAAGCACAACCATGCGCGCCATGCTGTCCACAACAAAGGAAACACTCACCAAACTGTATAGAGAAAATGTGATTTTCCTAGAACCTAAGAACTCTACACTTTCTTTAGAGGGCACAACCCAATATTATTAAGGACTTGAGTACACCATGGGGCATAAATCAATGAATTTCCTGTAAACGCTGCTATAAAAATGCATGTGTGGTGACTTATTGTAGTAGATATATAGCAATGTGTGCCCATGGAGCTCTGATCAAAACAGAATTTGAAAACAGTACATTAATTTAAGGCGAGGCCAAATTCATCCCCCATGTAACAGTGATGAACAAGACAATGGGACAGGACAATTGCTATCAATATACATGCATTTTTGCTTGAGAAAACAAACACCCTAGAAACAATCATTTCTATCTCCAGTACAACACAGTTATATCCTTGAATGGGTACAGAAACAGATGGCATAGTTACAGTTAAGCAGAGATATCCTTACCAAGTCATGTTTGGGTTTGAATTCAGTGCCAATGGGAATCTGGACTTTCTAAATTCTCATAGTGCTCTTGTGTAAATTATAACAACAAGCAAATAATTCCCTTACCCCCTTTAAGTATTTGCTCCACTTTTAGGAATAGGAGGAAGACAACAATTTTAAAACATGCAAATTCCAGTATTACAAAGATGAGTATTGCATGGCATCCTCATGTTGGACAGCCCTCTGCTCTGCATTACTGATAAACACACAGCAATCCATTGCAAACCAGCCTCAAGTTTCCCTATATTAACAGAGAAGTGCACAGCAAAAAAAGAATCCAAAGCAAGCTCAGACTACTTCCTCACTGTCTCCTAATGGTAACCCATCAGTTTCCCCTCTGTCCTGCTTTACTGCATAGACCCTGCACCAAAGCTGGTGCCCTCTCTCTCCTTTCCACTTAGATCCTGAATCCCCATGGTGCCCACCCATCCAGTCTGCACTCCCCTCACCCTCTTTTACACCCAGGACCCTGAACACTACTGATATCTTTGGGGTGGAAGGCCTGGAGACTTCCCCCATTCCACCATCAGGGTTTTCTGAGGTTGGGAGTTGGGAGGATAGTAAATAGACATCCCTTCCCTCCCCAGTTAATTTTGCTGAGAGCTTGTCAGACAAGGCCCACCACTTTTATCTATGGGCCCTTTGTGAGGGAGAAAGGCCCTCCCAATTCAGCCAGAAGTGGGAGAGTCAGCCACTGCATACTTACATGGCATTTTTACTGCCTCATATCTGGAAAGGGGAGAGTGTCTTCTGAGGAGGCAGGAAGATGTAGCATCAAGAGGTGATTTTAAGAGACCTAGGTTGGGAGTGAGTGCTGGTGCTTGTGCAGGGGAAGAAGAATTAATGAGAGGACTAGGTAGGATGTAGGAGGAAGAAGTGGAGGGGGTACAGAGACTCCACTGCTGAGAACTGAAATGAAATGGGCCGGAGGAGAAGTCTCCCATACTGAGTAGACTGATTGTGTCAGTGAACTAAAAGGAGTATGGTGCTAGACATGAGAGAGAGATTCCTCTTAGCTAGGAATAGTGCTGGCCTGAGCAATATCACTAAAAACCCTAATAACTGCTGGAAATGAGATCTCTTGTAAAGATCTGAGAACTGGTGCCTTTAAACATGAGCATATTTCCCCATAGTAAACACAAGATGCTCAGACTCCTAACATTATCAACAAGTTACCAGATTTCACCATGAAAGCAGGCAAGAGGATTTGCTTCTCACAGAGGATGATTCCCCTTTCCCCCTCCCACCCCCCCAGTGGGAAAAAGTAGACAAGTAGAAATCAGAATGACCTCTGTTTGAAAGCTTGCAGCAGAGCTTGTAAGGTCTTAGTGTGTCCACCAGTGTAAGAGAGTGTGAACATATGTGGAGAGCTTAGGCTGGAAGAATTACAAAGAAACACGGTCTGTCCAAATGGGTTTCCGAGTTTCATATTAAAAGAGTCCCATATTAATACATTCTAGGCTTAATTGCTGACATTTTAAACATTCTAAAAAGGGTGAACCAAATTTGGCCCCCATGGATTTTGGTAAAACTTCCATTGATGTCAGTGGGAGTTGTTGCTCCAAATCACAGGATTGTATTTGGCCTTGTATATCTTAACCCTTGAGAATGTTTTTCATTAAGATGGATTCTAATCAAAGGACAACAAAATATGTATCTGAATTTACCTACTTTGCTTTTTATTAAATGACCCTATTCTTTTGATTTTTCCCTAGAATTTAGCAAATAAATTGCCAAATAAGATGCACCCTGGCCTTGAAAGTCAAATTCATAACAGCGAGAACTAGCACAATGGTGATCACTTTCCCAAAGTTTCTTTAAGTGAGTTATTTTCCCCTGTGGGTCAAGTCAACGTGATCTAATACACAAGAAAAGTAATTATTAGGATATTTATGCTAATTTTATTTTCCCATCGCAAGCTAAAACAGCAGAATTGGAGACATTCAAAATACATTGTGTAGTTTGGCAACACTCCAAAACCTGCCAATATGCATCCCATAATTAGCACCTTTTGATTTCTTTGTATCCACACAGTTTATGCACCTTGATACTCTGAAAACTCAGGAGCTTATTCTTAATGAGTGCAGGCAATGAAGGAAATATATTCCTGACCCATGCTGTGAGGCAGCTTCTGAGAGTGCAAGTTATACATTTGCTAGTGGCTGAAATAAGTCAAGTGGAGCTACTTGCTCTGTTTATTACTCTGCATAAAATACAGATGCGCTTTATGCAAGCGGCTTTCTGTAATAACCATTTGTCAGGCTTTCAACGTGTTAATGTGAACAGAAAACTATAACTTAAATATCTGGCCTGAAGTGAAAACATGCTCTATTGCAGTGTGCAGCATTTTAAAAATTATTTGTGTATTAAATCCTATTAACAAGGGCTGTTCAGAAAGATAATCTTATGTCCATTTGATTTAATCATGAAATATTGTGCTTCCTTAGAGGAAGAACAGGCTTCCTGGCATAAATCTGTCAGCTGTGTACTGTACCAAGTATTTAATTCTATAGCTGGAACATTATAATAGCTGACTTTGGTTTATTCAAAGGAATTGCTGTACTTTGACTACAACTCATGAAGGGCTCTATTTGCAAAGAAATAGCTTCCAAGGCAGACACAGGTGTCAGATATTAGGTACAATTCCATGACCAAAAATAAAACAAGTACCCCTCTGCAGCAAGCACAGAATCCACATTAAGCATTCTGCAGCCCCAGCATGAAACTTGGAGCTGTGTCTGAATTTTTACAGCACTCTGGTGAGTACACTCAGCAGGTCCCTGCAAACCCTAACACAGGGCTAACTTGAGGATTTTGTGTCCCAGTGCCAAAGCAGAAAATTCAACTGAGGCATTTCTCTCTGAGATATGACCTGTCAGAGGAAAGCTGACTCCTATGTTAGTAGTTCAAGGAGACTACTTAAGCATGGTCATGGAAATCATTTGCTTTTGGTCTTACTGCTGATGAAACTGCCCCTAGTATCCAAAAAATAAAACTGGTAAATGATACTGCCAGAGCCATACAAGGAATGGGTCTATGGGCTATAGGTGTACTTTAAAAAAAAAAGCTATCAGGTATCTGGGCATGAATGAAAGGTAAAAGGCCACATACATCAGGAAGCTTTCTGAAAGACAGATGTTTTTCCAGGCTGGCTTTCCTTGTTTTAAATTTTTTTTGTTAAGGGATGTAAGATTTTGAAGATTCAACTCTCTGAGCTTGCTCTTCCCAGCTTCAGTCACACAGGAAATGTGCTCCAGTGCTCAGCTAAAAATACTTCCCCAACTGAAAAATTCAGCTGATGGCTGTGGGTGAGGGATAAAATATTCCATACAATCAGGTGCAATGTAAGAGCATATTAATCAAAACAAGGTTTTGCAAGAACCACTGGTTTTTCTCTTGCAGAAGACGGGAAGTATTTATGTATTTTAACTGAAGGGATCATTAATTCAAGCTGGGCATCAGTAAAGACTCATCATGGTCAGGAAATTCATCAGATTTCACACAACCACTGGGATTCATGAGGATTATTTGTGAATCCCAAAAATTCACACATTGTAGTACAAAGATTTATTCATTCAAAACCATGTCCCAGAGTTTGTAGTATTCACAGTCTGTTATTCTCATGTTTAAAGTGTCTGGGTCATTCCTTCATCTAGTACAATCTAAATTATGTGACTAACTTGTCCAAACACAAAACATACACAAACAAACAGCTTAAGGTTGAAACAAAAAGCCCAAAAAGCTAGGATGAAAATGAATTCTTCCGAACTGTTTGGCTGACATTTTCTTTGTAATATTATCCAATCCAGATCAGATCACTGACCAAAAGAGAGACTATGTATCTAACAACTTGACAATCTGTAGTGTTTGCTACTGAAATGAGGGAGAAAAGAAAGAGGAAGGGTTACCTCCATGTACTTCCTTTGATTGGTGGGGCAAATGATGGGCATAAATGTAAACTGGATTGTGAAATGGTCTCACTAAGTATAAAATACAAAACTTTCCCAAGTAATTTGTCTAAGTGGGGCCACACTCCCAGGTCCCTACTTGGCCGCACAGGCACATAAAATGTCAATTTACTTATTTTGTTGCCTGTTCTGTTTCAATATTTATCCAGTACTAAGTGAAAAAGCAATACAACAGCTGGGTCTCTGGTCATATCTTCTTGGGTGCTGTACATTCATAGCTGAGTAATCAGACAAAATGTCTTGAAAATACTATGCATCGGACACTTTATAGGACATCCAGTCAAAATGATATACTTTCCACTTAAACACACATACAGTGGAAGCAGCACATTCATCGTGTTCCCTCTGCAGATGGGTGAATGATAAAACTGGGGGGGGGGGGACCACCTCAAGTCTCAGTGTCAAAATGGTTCTGTTTCATGATTGTGAAGATTATTATATAATGGGTGCTGGAAACGAACGAGACGCTGTGGTACTCTCTGGAGCTCTAGACAACACAGTCTGTGCTGTCTAATGCTACCACCTGGTTTCTCCTTAGGTCCTTGCCTAGATTTAATAGACTGTTGACTAGACCGCTAGCTTAATATTTTCAGGTCTAGATGAATCAAGACCACAGAGGTCTCTGTTCCCTAATTTAACATCCATCTAAAATAGTTAAAAAATAAGCATAGTCTGAAAAGAGTTGTCAGAAATATATAGCAGTTGCTGTTGTCATTCAAGCTAAAGAAAATAAACAGAGACAAATACAATAATTTCCTCCCAATCCAATAGCATTGTACCAGAATTCTAGACACCGAGGTATCTAATGATGCTTCATTCTCTTAAAGATGATTTCAGAGTTAGCAAAAGAAAGACAGGAATCTGTAAAGAAACAGTGGAAAAAATAGCAAGGATGCATTGCACTCTATACAAAGTTCCAGGAAAGCAACAATGCATCAAATGGGAAAACCCAGAGATTGAGAGCCATCTCTTTCCTGTGTTGCAAATGTGATCACAGAAACTTTTATGCATTTATCTGCTGTGGGAATATTTCCTTTCCTGTTGCCTTCCCATAAAATGAGACATCTGAAAGAGATCTTTCAGCTCCGGCACAGGAAAGAATTAACTGTTTCAGTTTACCCAACTCTAGCAGTTGTCTTATGTCCTGAACTCACACAGGAATTAAGGATTTCAGTGTAATTAAATGTGAGTGTGCAGTGCAATGCAATACAATACAATCAGTATGTCAGGCTGCAATAAAAGACCCAAGGCAAGGAGTCTCATAGCCTGGATCAACTGACTTGGGCTTGTGACACTCAGGCTGTGGGGCTAAAATGGGTGCTCTGGCTCAAGCTGGAGCCAGGGATCTGAAAAACTACAAGAAAGTAAAAGAAGTCTTCCCCTTATGGACCTATTTATTAGCTACAATTAGCTAGTCAGGGACCACAATATTCCTAAGAAAACACATGCACACATAAATTTACATATATTTGTGAATATGTATTTATCCTCCATTGCAATCTCCCAAGGATTTTATTGTCAGGCTGGATTATAAAGACAAATCAATGGGTGTAAATATATTCTGGAAATGAGGGTGTTGCATTGTCTGCTGAGGCATTTAACTTTCAAGATTACATGGCCTCCCACTATTATGAAAACACTTGAGTGCTGACTGCAAGTGGGAAATTGACTTCGCAGACATTTAGACAAAACCAGGCTGCCTAAATGCAGAAAAGAGGGTGTTTGAAACATACCCAGCCAGTGGCATTTCCGTCTGATGGCCTCTGACAGTAAACACTGTTTGTGAAGGTAACCAAAGAGACACCCCAGTGCAGTTTCTGCAGTAGACTTAACCTCAGTGAAACAATGTTCAGCATCCAAAATGCAATTTAATGCCGCAAAGAATGTTCCAAAGGTTCTCTTTACAAAGAGGAAGGAAGCAGAGAGTAGGATTCCTTGTTCTCCACTCCACAATCAAACTGAGCCTGGATTCCTTGTTCTCCACTCCACAATCAAACTGAGCCTGGATTCCTTGTTCTCCACTCCACAATCAAACTGAGCCTTGGACACTCCACATAAGAGATCCACTTTCTGGACACTACAGTGCAAATTAGAGATGGACACACAAACACCACCCTATACCAAAAACCTGCTGATCGCTATAGTTACCTACATCCCTCGAGCTTTCATCCAAGACACACCACACGATCGTCTACAGTCAAACCCTAAGATATAACCACATTTGCTCCGATCCTTTAGACAGAGACAGACAACTTCAGGATCTCTATAAAGCATTCTTAAAACTACAATACCCACTCGCACAAGTGAAGAAACAGACTGACAGAATGAGACAGGTACCCAGAAGTCAACTACTACAGGAGAAGCCCAAGAAAAAAAACAACAGAACGCGACTGGTCAGCACCTACAGCCCCCAACTCAGACTTCTACAGTACATCATGAAGGAACTACAACCTATACTACACGATGATCCCTCACTCTCTCAAGCCTTGGGAAACAGACCTCTCCTCACTTATATACAGCCCCCCTACCTTAAACAGATTCTCAGCAGCAACTACAGACCAAACAACAGAAACATTAAAGCAGGAACATATCCCTGCAACAGACCATGCTGCCAACTTTGCTCTCGTATCTGAACAAAAGACACCACCACAGGACCAAATCAAGCCAGTTACTCCATCAAGGGCTCATTCACCTGCTCATCCACAAATGTGATTTATGCCATCATGTGCCAGAAATGCCCCCCCTGCTTTATATATTGGACAAACAGGACAGTCTCTATTCAAAAGAATAAATGGAGACAACTCTGACATCAGAAATCACAACGTTCAAAAAACCAATAGGGGAACACTTCAATCTCCCTCCTCACTCCATTGATGACTTGTTAATAGCGGTGCTCAAACAAATGCATAACAAATCGCAGCTTCAAAGAGAAACTGCAGAATTGGAATTTATTGCCTCAAGATTAAACAGGGACTACAGATTTTATTTGCATGGCTGCGTCTACACTGGTAAATTAAGTCGACTTAAGCTTGCTTAAGTCGACTTCATTTACCCTGCGTCTACAGTACACTTTCCTTAAGTCGACTTAAGCAGATTGCTTAAGTCCACTTAAGGAAAATATTTAATTAAAATTAAGTCAACTTTATAACACCACCTTTCTATTCGACCTAAGGCTTAAGTCGACTCCCTAGAGTCGACTTAAGCCAGTGTAGACGTGGGGTAGCCCTAAGTCGACTTAGGGCTACCCCAGGGCTACACCAATGCCCTCCCTGCTGGGGGGGATGACACGGGGAGCCTGGCATGCCCCCCCACAGGGCAGGGCAGAGCCCTGCCCACCCTGCCCCTATGCCCTGCCAGGGTCCCTGTCCCCCTTTGCTGAGCCCTCAGGCATTGGGCAAGGGGTGCCCCCCCTCTACCCCCATGGTCCTCCCCTAGGTCCCCCTAAGCCCCTAGAAGTCGACCTAGGCGTCCAGTGTGGATGCTCTAGGTCGACTTTCTAAATTCCCCTTTAAGTCGACTTTAATTTCAAGTGTAGACACACTAAGTCGACTTAACTAAGTCGACTTAAATTAATAAGTGTAGACATATCCTACGCTATTCCCCAATGTTTGAATCCCAACACCTATTCTGATTGGTTTGTTACAGCCTGACCTGATCCTGTGTCATATACTTCCCTGCATTTAATTTCCTCCCATTCTGTAAGTTCTCCATCTTCAAAGCATCTGACAAAGTGGGGTTTTCTCCCACGAAAGCTCATGCGATAAATACATTTGTTAGTCTTTAAAAGTGCCCCAGGACTCCTTGTTTTCTTGTTCTCTAAACTAACCTGTTATTCAATACCAGGAATCAAATGTCCTACCTGCCATGCATCCAAGGTCAGTCTTGGCACATGATCTCTGTTGTGCTGGAGGATGAATTTAGATCCAAACACCAAGCTGTTAGTTTCTTTTTGTAATTTATTATTTATAGCAATAACATCAACATTCTCCTCTAAAATATGGGATAGGGGAACTAAGAAAATGGAATCATATTTTGTCTAGATTATTAAATGTCAAATGTAAATATTACCGCAGTTTGTGCTCAGTGGGTTTTTTTAAAACATATTGCAAATGCTCCTGTTCTGTGCGATGCTGTGCTACATCTATAATAAACAACAAGATATGGGTGGGGGGAGGTGGAGAGAATTTATTTGTCCATTTTAAAACCAGTTAGAACATAAAGTGAATGTTTTCTTCCCTCTAAAAATAGCACTCGTGGTTTTGTCTAATACGATAAAAACAGGCTAAAGAGAAAAGCACTAAAATAAGGAGTTTCCTTATATTCAGCTGTTTCAGGACAATCACAGCTGCATTCCCCCTCCATGGTCCTCCAATGTGCACCCACTTTAGGCTCCTAGCTCCTGACCTGGTTTTTCCAGGATGCACAGTTCCCAGCTTATGCTGTGATGTTCTGAGCAAGCCAGACTGCCTAAACAGGCAAATATCTGTGCTTTGGTTTCTCCCCAGAGGCTAGAGACAGTATAATTTCTCACAATTATAAATTACCTCACAGCTCTTTTCTAAACAAGCACATTTATTCTTAAGGCGACAGCATTACAGAGAAAACATCAAAACAAGAGGAGAATCGTCATGTATGCCCATAAACTTACTAGAAGTCATCCATCAATCTTATGGGGCCTCAGTAGGCCAAAATCCTCCCACTGCTCCCCAAGGAAGGCTGGATTCCACATGGATGGAAGACCCTGCTTATTTGCTGGATCAGAAAGAAGGCCCTGGGTCAGTTTACAATCAGGATGTTTATCCAGAAGTCCTTCCTTTATATGTTGGCCTCTGGAGAATGCAGTCTAAATCAGTGTATTTGAGGCTCTCTGGAGGTGTTACAATCTGAGTAAATTTGTCTAATTACTTCCCACTGTTTATAAATCTTTGGATGGCTGTGTTCACCCTCCTCCAAGGAATCGCATACAGTCCCTAGTCCACAATGGTACTGAAGCTTCACAAACTTTAAGTTCTCCCAAAGATGTTGCAGGAAATTGCCACATCTCCCCATCAAAAAAGTGAACATAAGTAGGATCCCTGACCAGCAACACACCCTAAGGGAATCCACAAGTCTATTTCCTGGATGGCATTTCTGTAATTATCTTTCAGAATTTCACATTTCAACTATTCAGATAATAAACATTCTGCTGGCAAGCCACTAGACATCCTTCAAAAGTCCCTACAGAGTCATCTGACAACCAGCCCATATCATTTCTCTCTTTAGAACCTATAGGGCAGAGCTCATCCACTCCCCCTATCTGTCTCACTGGGTATTCCACATCTGGAGCATGTAAGAAGACACAGATATTTGAAAGAGATACAAACAAGCCAGGAGTCGCCTGTTTTGCACAAAAGGAGGTTGTTTTATCTTTCTATTGCCAACAAAATTGAAGAGATCACTGTGGTGCACCAAGGCAAGATCCACCAGGTGTTTATATTTCCATCACTTAGGTAAAAAACACAGAATTTACTGGGACATGAGATGATTTTGCTTTAGGAAGCTTTTTTGACATAGAATTTCTTGAGACATTTCCATAGAACACTGTATGCTAAAAGGATGGGTAAAGCCCAGACCAAAATATTCCCTGCCAAATCCTGTATTTTTCAGATGATGATGGAATAATCCCATGTACTCACTATTAGGATCTCAGTGCATCCATTTCTATGTAGGCAGCAGTCAGTTTTTCAGAAGAATGATATTCAGGTTTATTTCTGCTTTGGGTTGGCTAAATCTTACATTTAGCCTTGGCCATGATTAAATTTGCATGCATGAGAGTACATTTTTAATGATAAAGGAAGTTCAATGGGCATCAGAGGAGAAGTGGGTCCTAGGTTCTTTGAGATACTCTGATGGCAGGCACTGAAGTATCATTACTCCATCTGTTTTACTCCATCTACTTCAGATTTCTTGTCCTCACCTTCAAAAGGCCGTCATCACCTTTCCCTTCTCTACCATCTGCTCCATGTCACCTACTCCGTAACCTCTGCTCCATCGGTGACACCAGGCTCATCCATTTATTTGTCAGACTCCTGCACAAATCCCTGCATGCATTCATGCACATGGGCCACCTCTTTGAACAGGTCCCTCTCCAACAAATCTTTCCTTAAAATTCACCTCTACTGTGACAAGGAGAAGGCCAAAATGATGAACAAAAGGAGATGGCTTAGTAATAAGCTGTGCAAATGCTTGTTTCCATATAAATACTTTTTCTAATACTAATCCAGATGGATACCCCTGAGTGTTATGAAAGTATAAATGGTAAATAGAATACAAAATACCTGATTTATACCTTCATTTTCCCATGTAACACTTCCAAGTCACTCTGTCTGTGAGAGAGAGATTTTCAATTCTCAATGTTCCCTCTAAACCTTGGCTTCTCCAGTAGCCTAACCCCAGACCTACCAACCGCCTCATGTAACACCTGCAGGCCACCCTCATGCATTCCCAAAGCACAGCCTAGGTGTCACAGGAAGGTTTTTACATGCTGGACACTTGATATGCAGGGCCTGTTGGGCAGGTGGCCTTGCCTCTTCTGTACCCTATTCTCCCAGCTGGTCCCCAGCTCAAATGGCACAAATAAGAAGGAAGGAAATATTGGCAAGGCAGGGTAGAGTGGGATAAAGAACTAATTAAAGGAAGGACAGAGCTGGAACAAGGGAGGGGATGGACCAGGGGGAGCTACTGTGGGGACAGACTAGGATGGACCAAATCAGGGAAGAGTAGCAGTGAGGGGGGCCAGCTTTGGGCCAGGCACTCAACCAAAGTGGGGAAAAGGGTTTTGAATATTGCTGGCTGGTTGACTGAAGGCTAATGAGGAGGAGCAGGGGAATCTCCCCAGCTGTCCCACCACTACCCCAACATCATCCACATCCAGGATATTCCCTGTCCCTGAACAATCTCCACTCCCCCACTAATCCAGGTGCCCTCTCCCACTCTGTAGTAATCGTTGAAGGTTCTGGCCAATTCATGCCAACTTCCTTCCAGTTTAATTTCAGAAACTCCCAGGCTGTCTCCCATAAAGTAACTCATGCATCCCTCCAAGCTGCCTCTGGCTCCCTGTAAGCCCTTATTCCCTCTTCTGAGGGGTGGAAAGAATAAGGCCCTTCCTCCCAGCAACCATGCCCTCTGCTCAGAGGAACCGGGCAAGAGAAATCAGTGATTTGTCACAAATGATTATGTGACTTGTTGCACAGATCTGTAGAAAATTGCTAGCCATGTCTCTTGTTCCCAGAGATAACATGACACAAACAACTGTATTCTCGTGCCAGTCCCTCAGAACACTACACCGTACCCCTCAAAGAATATTGCACTTGTGACCCGAGGGAGTTAGAGGAGACTCCAGTGCCAGGCATCCTTGTTTTTGTTCTAGCAAACAAATCTAAAAAACACTGATAATTGAGAGGTGTTTACATACCTGAGTACATTCATGAAAAAGAATGAGACATATTCTGATGGTGAAGGCATACATTTTAAAACTAACCAAGGAGACAACCCTCCCAAAGAACATCAAGATATGCTCAGCTAATTCCAGCTGCCTGGGACGAAGAAGCTAATGACAAGATTTCTTTCCCAGAATTTTATTAGCTCTTAATAGTTCCTTTACATTCATCTCTATTTCCCTATTATCACTTAGATAGTTAGCTGGAAACTCACCAATAGTTCCAAGACTGGAATTTCAATTTGCAACAGGTTAAATTAAGGTGGTAGGAATGAGTAAATGAAGACATTTTCTCTTATTTGGCAAAAGCGATATCTTTTCTTTCTATGATGTATCAGGCTTCATCCTACTCATAGATGACTGCATGTTATCATTTATCCTTTTATTTAAAACAGGGGTGTCAAACTCATTGCTATGGTGAACCAGATATGACTTAAATGTACTTCAAGTGGGCTGTACATACCATAAACTGAAATATAAGGATGCTCTCATGGCATCACAGAGCGCTGTGTATGTGAGACAACACTCTGTGATACCATTCTGTCTTTCTGGGGGTATCTACACTTACAAATTAAGTTGATTTAAGGAGGCTTAAGTCGACTTAAACTACTCTGCATCCACGTTGGGCTTTCCTTAAGTCGACTTAAGCATTTCCTTAAGTCGACTTAAGGAAAAGTTAAGTCAACCTAATAACACCTCATTTTAGATCGACTTCGGCCAGTGCGGACAGGGATTAGCTCCTAAATACACCTTATTAAGTTGGCTTAAAGTGTTAAATCGGCTTAATAAGGTCGAAAAGGGGCTATGTCTACTCTAGAAAAGTTAAGTCGACTTAGCCTCTATTAGGGAGAGAATGTGGTCTCATGGAGCGCAGTCTCGCATACCCAGAGCACTTCAATGCCATGAGACCTGACACACTCATGGCATCATAGAATGCAAGACCACACACACACACTACACACACTCTCTCTCTCTCTCTCTCTCTCTCTCGCTCTCTCTCTGTTAGGTTGAGAGCATGGTCCCACAGAGCACAGTCAGGGGCTGGATGGAAGAGGATGCGGCCCGTAGGGTGCATGTTTGACACTTCTGATTTAAATTCATGACCTCATCTCTAGGATGATTTAGCAACCACTGAGAGAACTGGTTTTTGTGTGAATCTAGTCAGCATTAGATCCATCTATTTTTTCATCAATATTCATAGACTTTTAGGACTGGAAGGGACCTTAAGATGTCTTCTACTCCAGTCCACTGCACTCAAGGTAGGACTGACAGATTTTGTCTAACCTGCTCATAAAAGCATACAATGACAGCGGCAGTCAACGGGAGATACACAAGATACATACAATACCTTGTGTATCTCCCGCTGACTTGTTAAAACCTCTCTACACACTAATACTAAGCCAAACAGAAATGGCATCTGGTCGGCATAGTATTCAGTGCAGTCACAGAGCTGGTGTTACAGCTCCAGTTCGGCTTTCGATTGAGCGCATCTACACAGACACCTCAATCGAAAACTGAAGATCGTGTTGACAGCAGTGACTTTGTCACTGTCAGTATAGACTCACCTTCCGAAACAGGAAAGCATAACAGAGAGACCCAAAAGATTTAAGGTTTTTCCCCACTCTTCTATTTTATTCCCAAATCCAACTTCCATGAAAGCCAATGGGAAGACTCCCAATTCAGTGGGAGTTGGATCTGGTGCAGACTCAGCATATATTATATTACAGTAAAGCAACCATTTTTCTTGTCTTTGCTGTAAAATGTGGAATCAGGTTAACATCACACTATTAAGAGTATGAAATATTAAAAGGACTCATTTCCAAATCACTGCAATAAAATGTAATTGGCAGACCAGGCAGGGATGAGAATAAAAATGAGGGGAAGGGTTAGATTGAAATACATAACATGTTCTCAGGGCTTTAGCCACATGCCCCCCTTTAGTGTGCTGGAGGAAAGTATGAAACGGCCGTTGGTGTTCTGCATGGAGGGACTGAAAAGGAGGAGTATGCTTTCATTCCTTGATTCCTCCGTTTCTGTTCTTTCCCTTTCCTCACCCCAATAAGTCTTCTCTTATTGCTCTAACTTCCCAATGTAACAATCAAAAATGCACCCACACCTACTTTTTTCTTGCCTCACTTTCCTCTCACAGCCATTGACTCCACCTATCTGCTCTACCTCTGGCTAGCTCCATGTTTCAACCTGCATCTTCTCTCTTGGTTCCTGGCCTAGGGTGGGGTCAGAGTCAGGGAAAGGAAATGAATAGGATGAATAGAAAGTTCTCAAGCAAGTTGAGTGAGAAAAGATTGTACTCAACCCGAAAGTCCCAACCTGTGCCAGAAAACTTCCTTTCTACTCGGGCACAGTAGCCAGCAAAATATGCTGGAAATTAAACACCACCCAAGTAATATCCACCTAGCAATTAGTTTAAGTTAAATTTCAAGCCTCATAATTCCTGGCTTTCAAATTAATTGCATTCAATAACAGGTTGCAGACGGTACATGTTTTCTTGCCTAGAAGCGTACTCATTAGGTAAGGAGAATGTGGTGATCATTAGTTATTATTTGTGTTGCACTTAGATTATGCAAAGGACTTTTCAGACTTATAAAAGGATATGGATCCTTCCTCAAAGAACGTACAGTCTCAGTACACCACAGACAAATGCATGGAAGAGGTTAGGAGGCAAAACACATAAGAACACATTCAGATAAGGACCAACCTGAATGGAATTGCAAGTGAAACTTGTTAGTGTTTTTTTAAAAAATGTAGTTTGTTATTTGCGTGCTTCAGGGTAGTTTGGATTTTCACATGCCTCTGAAACATGAAAGTCTGTCTGGGATGGAGAACAAAAACACGGAGATACCACAAGAAAAGCTATTGTGGCGTCTGAGTCAACCAGAAGAAGGAAGTAGCAAAAGTCACACTAGATTTCCTTCCCAATTCCTAGGGTCAAGTGGTGTCCTGACGAAAGCTGCAAATAGCAGAACCATCTCAGTGCAGTATTAGACAAATAAACCCAGTGTCTATACAATAATTGCACATGCATCCACTGTTTTAAAAAACACAGTAAAGTGGGCAATCAGGTCAAGGGCAAGGGACAAAGACAGATAAGTATCTTTTTGTCCATTTCCCCACCTATCCCTTTGCCTCTCTTGTCCATTTAAAACTCAACTTTTCTGGGCAGGGTCTCTTACTACATGTTTACATGGTGGGCAGCACAATGGGACCCCCCAGTCCCTAAATTCGCTACTGCAATATGAATAACAATGAAACTTGGAGTTTGTTGGGGTTTTTTAAATGTAGATTTTGGATCTAAAAAAAAAGCCATGGTAAGGCAAGGGGACTGTCACAAGGTGGAAGGAATCTGTGAAATATTTTACACACATTTTCTATTTCAAGGAAGCTCAAGTTCATAGAGGTGCCAAGGTGAGAAGGGAAGGGCTGAAGGAATTAGTTTGTTTAAGAATGAGGATTTTTTCAGGGTCCCTTCTCTCCCAGCAGAAGTTGAACAGTTTCACTCTTTCCTTTCTAGATGGCCAGGCATGCTCAGCATGGTATTGATTCATATTGGGCATTAGAACACCATGCTCAGGAGTTTGCTAATCTTTCAAAAGCAGTTTATTGCATCAGCTTTGCCCAGGATATATATATATTTGCTTGTGAGAAGGAAATATTTTTGGCACAGGCTGAAAGGCTGTACAATTATTAACATTATTGTGGGCAAATGAGCACCATGGACCACATCAATAACACTTCAATATTTCATTAAGCTGGGGTCCTTTTGCAACTAGACCATGAGACCCTATGCAGGGATCCATGGGGAGAATTCAGGCAGTAGATGGGTAATCTAAATATAAAGGCTTGATGCAAGTCCAACTGAAGGAGAAGAAACTTTAAAAACTCAAGGATGCATCTTACACTAAATGTAGCATTCCAAGATGGAAAATGGAGCAGCTCCTACATTCATTACTCACACATAATGCTTCCTACGTCTTGAGACAATATAAAACTAATAGAAGGTGCTGGGGGCGGGATGGGGAGAAAGAAAAGCTCAAGCAATTATGCTTTTGGCTTTTTAAAATTTGGTATTGAATATAACAACAGGAGCAGGAGGTTTCTTGTTTTGGTTTTTTTTTTTTTTTTAATTATTAAAGTATTTCTTCATATAGAAAGGCTTCGGCCTTGTCTACACTGATGGCAGCAAATTCACCACCATCAGTTTGCTCTTCTGGGTTCAATTGAGCTGTCAGTCAAGACATGCTCAATTGATCTGGAGTTCAACGCAGTAACTCCAGACCCATAGGAAGAATAGGCCAGCTCCCAGGCTACTACACGGGGTAACGCGGACTGGAGAGAAGAGTGGCCCTCGGTGATGGAAAGTCAGGTTAGGGAACACTTAATGAAATTGGATGTGCACAAGTCCATGGGGCCGGATGAACTGCATCCGAGGGTGCTGAGGGAGTTGGGGGAAGTGATTGCAGAGCCGCTGGCCATTATCTTTGAGAACTCGTGGCGAACGGGGGTGGTCCCGGAGGATTGGAAAAAGGCAAATATAGTACCTATCTTTAAGAAAGGGAAAAAGGAGGATCCGGGGAACTACAGACCGGTCAGCCTCTCCTCACTCCCTGGGAAAATCATGGAGCAGGTCCTCAAGGAATCCATCCTGAAACACTTGGAGGAAAATAGAGTGATCAGGAACAGTCAACATGGATTCACCAAGGGCAAATCGTGCCTGACCAACCTGATTTCCTTCTATGATGAGATGACTGGATTTGTGGATGCGGGAAGAGCTGTTGACGTGATATACCTTGACTTTAGCAAGGCTTTTGATACGGTTTCCCACAGCATTCTCGTCGGCAAGTTAAGGAAGTATGGGTTGGACGAGTGGACCGTAAGGTGGATCGAAAACTGGTTAGATCAACGGGCTCAGCGGGTAGGAATCAATGGCTCGATGTCTGGTTGGCAACCGGTAACGAGGGGAGTGCCCCAGGGATCGGTCCTGGGGCCGGTTCTATTCAACATCTTCATTAATGATCTTGATGATGGAATAGACTGCGTGCTTAGTAAGTTTGCGGATGACACCAAGTTGGGGGGAATGGTAGATACTCTGGAGGGCAGGGACAGGATCCAGAGAGACTTGGACAAATTGGAACACTGGGCTGAAAGAAACCTCATGAGCTTCAACAAAGACAAGTGCAAAGTCCTGCACTTAGGACGGAAAAATCCCATGCACTGCTACAGGCTGGGGACCGATCAGCTAAGTAGCAGCGCTGTAGAAAAGGACCTGGGAGTTATGGTGGACGGGAAGATGAATATGAGCCAACAGTGTGCCCTTGTTGCCAAAAAGGCCAATGGCATATTAGGCTGCATCAGTAGGAGTATTGCCAGCAGATCGAGGGATGTGATAATTCCCCTCTATTCGACACTGGTCAGGCCGCATCTGGAATACTGTGTCCAGTTTTGGGCTCCCCACTACAGAAAGGATGTGGACAAATTAGAAAGAGTCCAGCGGAGGGCAACAAAAATGATTAGGGGGCTGGGGCACATGACTTATGAGGACAGACTGAAGGAACTAGGCTTATTTAGTCTAGAGAAGAGAAGACTGAGGGGAGATTTGATAGCAACCTTCAACTACTTGAAGGGTTGCTCCAAAGAGGAGGGAGCTAGGCTGTTCTCGAGGGTAACAGAGGACAGAACAAGGAGCAATGGTTTCAAATTACAGCTGGGGAGGTTAAGGTTGGATATTAGGAAAAGCTTTCTCACTAGGAGGGTGGTGAAGCATTGGAATGGGCTATCTAGGGAGGTGGTAGAATCTTCATCTTTGGAGATTTTTAAGGCTCGGTTAGACAAAACCCTGGCTAGGATAATTTAGGGGGAGTGGTCCTGCTTTTTAGCAGGGGGTTGAACTAGATGACCTCGTGAGGTCCCTTCCAACCCTATTATTCTATGATTCTATGAATAACGCTAAGTCAAACAGTTGACATTTCCATTCAACTTAGAGCAGTGTGGACAGGGAGGTAAGTGGGAGTTACTAAGTCGAAGGGAGATACGCAAGGTATTTTACATATCTTGTTTATTTCTCTTCAACTGCCACTGAAAAGTACCACCCGTGTAGACTAGGCCTTCATGAGAAAGCTTTTCCACGTTAAAAAAAAATAAATCTCCTGAGCTCGTCTAGTCAGCCATTGTGTCGGTGCCTTATACCCTGACATTTCCTAGCTCTTACAACCACAATGCACATCTAGTGGTTCAAAGTTTCATAACTCCAAGGCCAGATAGGACGACTATGATCATCTAGTCTAACTTCCTGCATAACACAGGCCATAGAACATCCCCAAAATAATACTTGGAGCAGCTGTTTCAGAAAGCCATCCATTCTTGATTTAAAAATTGTCAATGGTAGAGACTTTTCCATGACGCTCAGTAAATTGTTCTAATAATTAATTCCCTTCTTGTCAAAAATGTATGCCTTATTTTGAGTCTGAGTTTGTCTAGCTTCAACATTCAGCCATTACATCTTGTTATATACCTTTCTCCTCTGGATTAAAGAGCCCCTTCTTAAATATTTGTTTCACATGTAGATGACAGACCTATCTTCCATGACTACATAATGGCTATTAGTAAGAATGGTCAGAGATGCAAAACCATGCCCTGAAATGTTCCTGTTTGCCAGAAGCTGGAACTGGTTGATAGGGAATGGATCACTTGATGACTACTTATGCCGTTCATTCCCTCTGAAGCACCTAGAATTGGACACTGTCAGAAGATAGGATATAGGGCTAGAAGGACCATTGATCTGATCCAGTCAGTGCTGTCCCATGGGAGGAGCGGGGCCCAGGGCCAACTGGCCTAGGTGCCCCCCCCCCCCCATGCTGAAGGGCAGGTGGCAGCTCCACCCCCCCAGGGAGCCAGCCCAGGTGGGGAGGCTGAGGCCACCGGCGGGGAGCCAGCTCTGGGCCCGACTCTGGAAGTGGGGGCCACCAGTGGAGACAGCCAGCCACAGCCGGGACCCCAGGCTGCTGCGGCCGGTGCCCCAGCCAGGGACCCAAGGCCGACACCACAGAGGCAGGCCCCGGCCACCTGTTCCGCCCCAGGGGTGGGGAGGGCTAGCCCAGAGGCTGAGCTTAGTGCTCCCGGCCCGCGGAGCACGGAAGAGTGTGGCCGTGGGGCCCGTGTAACTGCGGGGCCCGGGGCGATCGCCCCATTTGCCCTGCCCCACCCCCACCCCCGGGACGGCCCTGGATCCAGTATGGCTGGTTGTGTATTCTCAGATACTTATATAGACTAATCAAGTTCCCCCTGATCCTTTTCTTTAAACTTAAGTCTCTAAGACCACAATCACTACAACACGTTTGCTAATCCTTTTAGTAATCCTTCTTGTGGCTCTGCTGTGATAAAGATGTAAGTCTGGGATTCAGGAAGACCCAGGTTCAATTCTTTGATCCTTCATATACTTGCTCTTCTGTCTCTCTGTGCTGCTGTTTCGTATCAGTACAAAGGAGATCAGAGTACTGCACTACTTCATAGGGGTGTTGTGAGGACAGACACAGTGAAGATAATCAGGTGCTTGGATACTACACTAAAGGGTTGCAGGTACCTAGATAGACAGGACCTTGTGGTGGGGAAAAATCAGTCTTCTCTGTGACCTTGACCACTACACAGACTGCCACTTCTTTTGTCTCCCTCAATATGATGTTATAGGGGAAAGTAATTAAAGCCTTTGTATAAAGCTGTGAGAATTCACTCCAACACAGGCTCAAACAGAAAAACTATTATTTATATTGTACAGTATCAAGAACCTTGAAATAAGTTGGTTAACTAATTGAAGCTTCTTTTGAAGCCTGCCGTCCAGCTGCAGCCATAAGTTACAGGTACTAATGTCAAGCAGGTCAAGCAGACTCTAATCAACTGAGTGTGCTGCAAAAACTACACGTGTAGAGAGATCAGATGAAGGCTTCTTTAAAAAAAAATACCAGGTCAAATGCATAGAAATAGACACTGCCTACATTCCCTGATGCACCCATAGACTTTGCTAGGTGCTTAAATAGATCCTGGCACATATTATCTGTGCACTGTGAAGTAAGGAACAGATCAGGAACCTGGACACTCATGACTGGGGCCTGAGTAACTTGACCGAGGTCACATGGGAAGGCAGTGGCAGTATCGGAGTGAAAACACCTGAGATGCCTCTGCTTTAAACACAAGACTATTCTCTAATTAAAATATTGCTTTTACCTTTTCTTCTATTTATCTAGCAATCCCTCTTCTCCTCAGGTTCTCATACTGTGCCATCACCATGACATATGAACACCCTCCCACCATGATTCGTTGTCAATCCTAGATCCAGCTAGGCTCAACCTGTCAAAATTGCCTCAGTGGGATTCCTGAAATGACTGTAAAATTGGCCAATTCTGTAATCCAAGGATTTACAATATACAAAGTATACATTTTCTTCTTTTCCTTCCCCCCCCCCCAGTATTTGTTGATATATATAAACAATGTGAAGGTTTAGGAGGCTAGCTGGGGGGAAAGTTTATTGCTGAGATATAAATTTCCTATGATTTTTCTGCGGCTGGAGAAAACATGTTTGGAGATTAATAATGGGCAGTCTGTTTATAATGCATTCAATACATTTCTAGAACAGTGTTGACAGATATGGGAATTTCCTGCAATATCCTGGACAAACCTTATTGAATTAAGGTTAAGTAGCTCGAGTCCATTGTATTAAAAATTCAACATCTGTGCAGAGGTGGCCTTTAGCTTTTGGGGGCCCTAAGCGAAGGCTCATTGTGGGCCTGCTATAGGCCCATGAGGGCCCACCTCTGTGGCCCCAGCCGTCCTGCTGCCGGCTCCCCCTCACCACCCCGGCCTTGCCTTCCAGCTCCCCCATCCGGTCCCCGGGCCAGATCCTCCTCCTGCTACTGACCAAGGCAGACATGGCTTTTGGGGTAGGTGAAGCAGGCGACGCAGCCCCTTACTGCTTAGGGCCCTTGGTGTCCACCTATTTAATCTACTCCAAAGCTGCCTCTGTGTCTGTGTTATGGTATGCAACTTCTAAAGGAAGGAGTTGTGACTAATATAAACTGTGGGAAATATTATAAGTCTCAAAGGGCTATCTATCTGAAATAATGCACCAGTCGAGAATAAATTTTAAAATCAAGTGGGATTTCCAGGAAGTCTCTAGGGAGACTTTTCCCCCCAGTATATAAAATGTGCCCTCTCCAGTTCAGCAAGAATTGGAAGCTTCACCCTGTGGAGGGAACTTGGGTTCTTGTTCTGAGCAAGAGGTTTTCTAATCTTGTAAACATAGAAAACTCCACGTGAAATTTGAAGACTGATACCAGCCGGGGCCGTTGTTGGACCTGGGATGATCGATGGTAAGCTTCTTAGCATGTGTGTAGGTTCTTTTATTGCTTTAATATGTTCTCTCTGTAATGCTTTCACTCTAAGAATAAGTGTGCTTGCTTAGAAAGAGAGAGATGGTAACTTACCTGGGAGGAATGATGCTGGTGATAGCCTTTCATCAGAGAGCAAAGCAGGTCTGCTGAGGCAATCTGACTTGCTGGAAACTCACAATGTAGGCAGGGTCTGCACCAATTGGAAAAACCCTGGTCTGGGCGGACACGAGTCTTTACCAAGTGCCTGTTTCTCAGTTACAGTACAAATCAAAATAATTATTAGTGTTTGTTTGTTAGTTATAGTACAAATCAAAATAATAAAGCCTGCCTTCCTGAGGTAGGTTTGTTTAACACTAACCCACCGGTATCAAGGATAACTGTGTTTACTTGTTCTGATAAAATAAAGAGAGACTTCTCAAAGGAAAAAAGAAAGTTACAGAAACAATGATGAAAGCGGATTTGATATTACAGCCAGGGGAATCTTTTGGCTGAAATGTTTTGCTGGCGTGGGGAGGAGGGGGAACATGCAGCCACATCAAAATGTTTTGCAAACTCATATGGGCTGCAAAAACAGTTTTAAAACAACTTTATACAAAGAATACAAAATATTTCATTTTTATATATTGTCATAAAATTAAAGGCCAGGAGTGACCACCAGATCATCTAGTCTGTCCTCTTGCATAGCAGACTTTGGGGGCTTTTTTCAGTTCAAAATAATCTTTTGTTTCAAAATTGCCTTTCAATTTTGTTTGGGGTTTTTTGTTGTTGATGTTTTTTAAAATCAAAATGTCTTTACACGGTCAAAACCTGAAATGTTTTGTTTTGAAAAAGCTGAAATGAAACATTTCAACTGACCCACAAAGAATTTGCATTTAGTTTTCGGAATTGCAGGCAAATGGAAAATGCTATTGTTCTCACAGTCCTAGTTCTTAGGTAGCTGGGTACACCTGTCTCTGGTATCTTAAAAGGGTTCTCTTAACCACTTGTTCATCAAATGCTAAAGAGTTTTAAACTGCTATCAAACCTTTTATGAATTTGCATTTCACTGTTTAGGGCTGCTCATGCTTCCACTGAGGTCAATGGCAAAATTCACCCAGTGATTTTACTGGATTCAGAATTCATCCTGTAATTAGTACTATAAGAGCTATTTGTGGATTTATATGAGAAAATGTTGATTGGTGCAGACAAAGATTAACTCCATGCACTTCAAAAATTCCATGTCTTTGAATATAAATTCCCTTCTTCTCTATATCAGGGTTATAGAGTACTCCACATCATCAGATTCTTATGATGTTGTCAGAGCACCTCCAAGGCGTTGCCCAAAGTCCAAATGCTGAGTTCCAATAATTCTTGTATTGCAGGCTCTGTCTCCTCTTTCAAGTGAGTTGATTCATTCTCCTCAAATGTGCGTGTTCTGTGTTCACAAACAGTTTGGCCCACCATCCTAATCTGGTGTTTATCTGCTTTATTGACTTCTCCTGAGCGACGCCAATATACATATGATATATGCTTATGATGTTTACTTTTTATAAATTGTTTGCGGTGTTGTTTCCACGTTGGTCCCAGGGTAGCAATCAGACAAACTGGGTGAGGTAGTATCTTTTTTGGACTGACTTCTATTGGTGAAAGAGACATGCTTTACAGTTGCACAGAACTCTTCTTAGATCGCCGCCACATCATCACAAGTGGCTGGTTATATAGAATATACTGTAACTCTAGTATAGAGGAGGAGGGAACCCCAAAGTTTATACCAAGGGACAAGGAATATATTGCTCAGAAGAAAAGCTTGGTGTAGCTCAAAAGCTTGTCTCTTTCACCAACAGAAGTCAGTCCAATAAAATATATCGCCTCCCCCAGCTTACCTCTCAAATACCTTTTTATAAGCACAAACTGGGAAAATCTCTGCTCATATAGTCACACCAATGCTATGTTCACTGGTGCATTTGTTCCCTAAAGATCTCTCTTGCTCTCAAGTTGCTTGGTAGTAGGGATTTGTCCCACTACTAGCTAGCTTGTGGTACATTGTTTATATCTCTGTTGAAATATTTAGGCAAATTCCAAAGGGGTAGCCGTGTTAGTCTATTGTAGAAAGACAACAGAGTCCTGTGGCACTTTTAAAGACTAACAGATTTATTTATCGCATGAGCTTTCGTGGGAGAAAATCCCACTTTGTCAGACGCTTTGAAGATGGGAAAGTTACAGAGTGGTAGGAAATTAAATGCAGGGGAGTGTATGACATAGCAAATATTTAGGATGAGTCTCTTAACAATACCCAAACAGAACCATGCTTGCCTGAAATGATTGTTGGCGTTGGCAGTGTTATTACCATATATTGTTGCCACTCTTGTCAAATCCTATTATCATCAGTTGACTTTAGTACTAGTTTAAAAGAATTAATGCCAGTTTTCATGTTTGCTATTATGACTGAAAATACTGTAACTGCCTTAAATATTAATTGACGAAACCATGAACCTTTAGCAATGTGGAGCCAATATTCTCCATTATTATAGTTCTTCCCATTAATGCAGGAACTCTTTAAAAATGCTTGTAGATTTCTAAAGCCCATGCAGATAAGTTCCAGTAACATCACAGACTCTTCTGTTTCAATACAGCTGTAGAGCTTTTTTTATAGCAATAAAATATAGGAAAGCTGTCACCTTGTCATAGTAGGAGATATGCTGAGTCATAGAATGGTGCATCACATTATAAACCACTCTGACATTATGTGACAAGTAATGTCAGACTTTTTTAAAGACTAGATTGGACAGCCACTCTCTTAATTCAATATACTTGACTTTGTATCCATTCTGAATCTCTGGGGTAATAATTTGATTGATTGTCCATGAGGAAAAGCAAAATTTGATACCTTATTGCTTTCATACTTCCAGTTCAGTTAAAATAGGCTGGGGCTTAGAATCAGTATCTCAGTCAATGGAGTGCTTCAAGGATCAGTATAGATTGTTCTTACCTGTGGAAAATACTTCAGGGCATCACAGGTTTGTCTGTAGGTGCCAGGGTGTACACCAGAGCCACGGTATTACAAGATAGATGGAATGATTATGAAAGTATTATAGGCCAGGGTTGATCCCCTTAGTTAAGTTTGCCTAGCAGTTCCCAGTATAAGACTCTGCTTTCAATTGCTTAGGGGGCTGGAGCACATGACTTATGAGGAGAGACTGAAGGAACTAGGCTTATTTAGTCTACAGAAGAGAAGACTGAGGGGAGATTTGATAGCAACCTTCAACTACTTGAAGGGGTGCTCCAAAGAGGAGGGAGCTAGGCTCTTCTCAATGGTAACAGAGGACAGAACAAGGAGCAATGGTTTCAAACTACAGCTGGGGAGGTCGAGGTTGGATATTAGGAAAAACTTTCTCACTAGGAGGGTGGTGAAGCATTGGAATGGGCTATCTAGGGAGGTGGTAGAATCTCCATCTTTGGAGATTTTTAAGGCTCAGTTAGACAAAACCCTGGCTGGGGTGATTTAGTGGGAGTGGTCCTGCTTTTTAGCAGGGGGTTGGACTAGATGACCTCGTGAGGTCCCTTCCAACCATATTATTCTATGATTCTAAATATACCTGGTCATCCATATTTACTTCTGAAACCATTTTGTTTAATGAACTAGTAATTACTTCTGTAAATATTTTATCATCCATAGGCACATACTGAGTAGATGTATCACATCAACATATAGCAGTCCTTGATTACCTAGGTGCAGTTTGGAAGCAAAGAGAGATCATTACACTCACCATCATAAGAAAAAGGCAACCTGCGGCCACAACTCCTTCATACAGATTTTGTAACACTTATAAGGGGGAGTCACACCTTATGGAAAAGAATTGGACTATGTGAGGAGCCAGACACTCAAAAAACTAAGTCATATGAATGCAACCCTATAGGATAGTGCAATCAGAGCAGGTGAGAAAACAGAGTCCATTTGTCTTGGGCCAGGTCTACACTGTTGGCAAAATTTAGCAATAGATGACGGGAGTTATGCAAGCTAGGTAGAGTAGCTTGCATAACTCCCATTGACTTCCTAACTCCTCTTCAGGGTGGCATCTTCACTGTGCTGTGCCGGCAAGAAATGCATTACCATCAAGGCAGAACTAAGCCACTTCAGGGGGTGGTTTTATTAAGTCGACCTCCAGATTGACTTAGCAGATCTTAACGGAGAACGAAGTTGATCCGGAAAGATCGATCTGACAGTGGCGAAGTTGCAGCCATCAGTGTAGATGTGGCCTTGGTCACTTCACATGTGCCTCTGCTGTGACTAGAGCTGTGCAAAAATCTATCAACTCTTGAAAGCCAGGTCTTCAGTGTTCACAGACTTCTTCGTCCAAAAAATCACACATTCCTTGTCAAAGACTGAAGGTGATGCAGACCTTCAAGAAATCATAAGCTCTTGATCCCACCACTCCTCCTCTTGTATACCACCTGCCCTCATTTCACAAGAAGGATAATCAAGGACTCAGCCTATATGCCCACCCTTACATCACCATACACACAGCAGCAATAGGACTAAGAAAAGCTCATATGGTCTCTCTGATGCCTGTATTAATTGCCCTTTCCTCAGTGTGAGCTATTAGATGCCCCAGATGACATACTGGTAAATAGATTAGGGAGTAAAGATCATCACATCCCTGGCAAGAAAAGTGAAGAAAAGGCTTTGAGTTTTGACAATACTCATGGGGGATTTACACAAATCTGAAAATCCAGGTGAAACTGGTTGGGTTCCCAAAGTTCATGGGGACAAGAAAAAAAAAATCACTGGTTCCTATGACTGATTTTTTAATTTTAAAGGATCTGGGCCATATCTTTCAATATACTTCACAGGGGTTATCTGAGAGAAGATTTTTATCCTCTTCTGTTTTTGTATCTAAGAACTGTCATAGCCCATGGTCCAACTCAGGGAATCTTTTGTGCTCTGTGGCTCTGATTCTCTATTATTTTGTCCCAGGTGTGGTCATTTACAACAATGCAAAAATTAATACAAAGCAGGTTCAAAATGCAGGCAATTCACAGTGACACCATTTACGGTCCCTTTACATAGGTGAAATGACTACAGCTAGTTGAAAATTTTCCACTGATTTTTTTTTTTTTTAATGGAAAATGGGTCCCAACCCTAAGTTTGAAAAAACTGGTCTATAGTGTACTTGAGCACCTCTTCCTCAATTACACCAGTCTTTAATATTTTCTGTAGCCTGCTCTAGCACAAAGTTCACAATTTTGTCGTCTTTGCTGGAAAAAAGCTATAAGCACCAGTTAGTAACAAGTCAATCGATGAGCAAAAAAAGATTTGAGACTCATTTTTTCTCCCTTGCTGTTAGAAACTGAATTACCCTGTATAGGTGACAATTCTCTGACCTTGTTAAACTCATGGGTGTCTCATGTTGCTCTGATTTGGCAGAAGGCCCCACTCCCCACAGCAGGATTCTGCAGTGATGCCACTAGAAAACTAATTCTGTTAAAAGCTCCTCTTCTCCCCCCCCCCCCCCACCTCTTTTGGAGCAGAGAGATGGATATAGCTTTCCAATTATTGAGTCTTGTGGTGCTTCCTAGCAAGCAAAAAGGAAGAAGGTATAGTCAATGAGTAAAAGCTAGAAAACATGCTGGATCCTAGATAGAAAAATGCTTTGAAGAGGAACTGTATATCCATTAAATTGAACTCTATCAAAAATATTCTTAGATTATCTCCTCAAAACCCCGTCTTCACTGGGCACAGCAGAGAGGGAACCTCTTCATCAAGGCACTGATAGCAGCTCCTTCTTTCTCAGGATAGATTTGAGCCACCCTGATCCCTAGTGGAGTTTAGAACAGTACTTTACCATCACAATTCACAACTGGTTGGACATTTTCACATAGCTAAGGGCCACTGGGTAATGTGGGGCACTCCCCCACAAACTAAACCCCACCTCCCTTGTGTTTCACATCTCATGCAAATCTTTAGGCAACATTGATTTATGCATCTGACGAAGTGGGTTGGTTATAGCCCACGAAAGCTTATGTCGAAGAAAATCTGTTAGTCTATAAGGTGCCACAGGACTCTCGTTGTTTTTGCCGTATAGAGACTAACACGGCTACCCCTCCGGAAATTGATTTATGAGAAATCCCTTTCTTCCGGAGACAGGCCTGATTTTCCAATGCCTTGCACCTTGTGTAGTCATTTCGATTGAGGGCAAACTGAATGTGAAGTGAGTGAGAAAGCTGCTGACTGAGTCATGTTTCACATTCACTTTACACAGAAATTAATGACTATACAAGGTGCAAGCCAGTAGAAAGGGGGGGGGGGGAAATCTATGAGATTCAGAATAGAAGATAATAGTTCATGGAGTTTCCTCACTTTTTAAACCATTAATGCATACTATTCCTCCTCCTCATTATACTTCTTACTATCTGGAGGATTAGACACCTGTCAAATTCCATCACCTTCCTATCGAAGGGAATAAATAATTGAATAATCTAGATGTCTGTCTGTATTACCACTTTCTTTTTTCTTCCTTTTGGCAGCAGCTCACTAGTTTTTGCTTTTGCCAACCTGCTGTTACTGCCAGCACAATGCTACATTTTAGTTAGATTGAAAAATTAATAGAAAAGCACTCACACTGAAAATTGAACTGTAATGATATTAAGGACATCTAATTGCTTTGTTAATTAATGCCCCCAGAAACAAAATTGTTTTTGTTCCAGACTTTTAATTTGCAACTCCAGATAATTAAACTTCTTCCTTTTCTTATTTTGTAAAGTACAGTGTGCAAATGATAGGCCACACAAAATTAAGAAGCTATTTACATAAAAAGTGGTGCCAAACCAAAGTACCGCACAAGTACTTGTAAGCCCAGGAGATTTGCCCTCCAGAGTTGTATGGTACTCTGGAATCCACTACTGCCTCAGTTTTCAGCAGACAGACACTATTAGCTCTGATTTCATTCTAGGAAGGACTGGTCTAAATGGTACTTCTAGAAATGACTTTGAAGCAGCAGCAGAAGCTTTGTATGGCATTCTCCTATCTGTTCATTTGTTGTCTTGAACTTAGATCATAAGCTCTTGAAGCAGGGGCTGTTTTTTTTATCCTGTGTTTGAACAGCAAGTAGCACAACAGGGTCCTGCTCCATGACTGGGACTCCTGGGCACTATCACAATACAAATAATAAAGGCTATGTCTACACTTGCAAGCTAGGTCGACCTAACTTAGTCCCTATCCACACCAGGCTTTCATTAGGTCGACTTAAGAAATTCCTTAAGTTGACCTAATGAAAGCTTAGGTCGACTTAGTAGTTGGTCAACCTAACCCTCCTTTAGGCCGACCTAACCCCTCCTTTAGGTCAACCTTAGCACAGTGTAGACGTTTAAGTCCACTTTATTAAGTCGACCTAAAAGCAGTTAGGTCTACTTAAAGTGGACTAAGTCCACGTCCATGGAAACTACTTTGTTAAGTCGACTTAATAAGGTCGACTTTAAGTCAACTTAATAAAGTCGAGCTAACTTTTTCTAGGGTAGACGTAGGCAAAATTAGTAATGACTTCCTCAGGGACATTACCTATCTTGATTAATTATGTACCTGATGCACCCCACAAGGAACTATTTCAGATCCCACCCACCTGGAACATGAATCAGCAGTGACTGTGTTGAAAACACACTGCATGGGAGATTTTCATCATATCTCATGAAGGACAACTCAAGTACGTTTCACTCAAAGATCCCCCAAAATGCAACACGAACAAGAAATGTATCACTGAAGTGCCACTAACTCTTTAGGAAACACTTCAGCCACATGACAGAGCATAGTCATATCACCCAGGACATCAGAGCAAAATGTAAAGAAAACATTTTCAGCTAAACCTGCAGAGGAGCTCTGAGGTAGAAAATAAAGCTGCCCAAAAGGAACTTTGGAAGGATACCTGAGCTAAGTGACGTAAGAGCTTTAATGCCTCAAAGGTTTTCTGTTCCATAGCTGTCCCTTCCGGAAGCACAGTGCACCCTAATGCTATGATGAACTGACATTTCAGAACAGATTTAAAAAGAAGAGTTGTTACTTCCTGCAGACTACACACCACTTTTTGCAGCACTCTGGTTTCCCATGGAGATGCTACAGACCAGTCCTGACCAGGTTGAATGTTGCTTACCTGCTGATAAGATCGGATAAGTGTACAGCCCAAGGTAATAAAACTGCAGGCACCGCTGTTTAAATGAGCACCTTAGTGTTTCCTGGTCAATGGAAGATACAGCTAAAATCAAAATCTTTGTGACCAGAGCATAAGACACTTTGTAATTCTTTTGGTTTTTGGAATAGGAAGACTCCAACCAGATGTGGATGGATGTTAAACCTCATCTCCACTAGATGCAAACACATTTGTAAATACCACAATAAAAATGCACTAGCTAATACTGGTATAAAAAATAGTCTTCTCACCCACAGGGCAGGTCTATAAAGTGGAGACAAGAGGGGAATGAATTCAGCTCTGTACAGAGACCCGGAAAAGGACTATCCATAATTTGGACCCTAACTAGAGGTTGAAGTAGGAGTTATGTGATGCGAAGGCCTCCCGCTGCCCCTTTGAACAGGGGCGAACATCATTCAGAAAGAACAGTGGCTAGGACAGAAAACGCCTTTCCTTAAACAAGCTTTTTAGACCAGCAAGTGACCTGTGTTGTATGGCCTTGGGAGCTCCTACCTACCACTATCTGAGAGAGTGGTGACAAGACAGAGAATATTATTAAGGTCCTGCTTCTGCATTTCTTACTAGGTAGGATGAGGTCCCTGATGTCAGCTCTTCTGGATTTTCAGAGGGGAAAGTGCCTTGACACTCTCAGTGGAAACCAGTACCCCATCTCTTGGGCCCTTTCCAGCAAAGGAACTGGCCATGATAGGGGAATCTACTGTAAAACCTGTTTGATATGGACCTTTCTGCCCACACAGTTTTGTTCATGTATTCTTTTTGATTAAGTGCATTTCCCTGTGTTTGTTTAGCATGCACATCACTGAGAGATTTTATTAATAAATTCCTGGTAAATGAGATTCAAGCCCCCTGCTGCATTTCCTGGCATATTCAATACATTTCAACTGACAGGGTTCCAAGAATACGAAGTTTAAGTAAGAGAACATTGCAGAGGGGGACTGTGGCTTTGTCAGGAGCGAGTGATTGCTGCAGTTAACAATGGTGGTGTTAAAACGGGGTGGGGGTAGACTCATCACAGAGGTTTGTTAAAACAACATCCAAAAGGGGTATCCTCATACTGAAAATTTAGCCTAGACTGCTCTACCTGAAGATACTCCGATCCTTTAAGTGTATCTGCATCTGCAATACAGACAGATCAAAGCTGCCATTTTAGCTTGGCCCCAAACAGTCACCATTCAATGACAAGAAATATAAGCAGGCCACCCCTCTCCTCCATGGGGGGTAATGTCTTACATTGGTTGCTAAATGTGAACTAACTTATTTGCACTACAGTAGCCATGTCACCTGGTGGAGGGGCATCCCCAGCCTCAGTCATGGGGGGGGGAGGTTATTTCCATAACAAAAGTTAACAAACAGGGCCTCCCTCCCACAGGTCTTCTCGCAGCTTCCTCATCTCATCAGCTCTGCTCCCCTGTTGGAAACACAACCCTACCTTGGCCTCCACTGAAGGGACCCACCACAGGAATTAGCTCCAGTCTCTCCTCTCTCCACCTGCCCACTAGAAGCCCTTTATAGGCCCAGGTGGAGCCCAGCCCACTTCAATTAGCTGAATTAGGTTTACCTGCTCCAATCTGGGGAGCTGGGCCTAATCTATCCACAAAGGCCAGCTGCTCTGTGACAAGCACTCAAAGTACATGTACACGGTCCCCAGCACCCAACCTCCTAACCAGGGTCTATGAACTGAGCCTTGTGGGGCTGGTGCTAGCACTCCAACAATAACGGTGTAGACAGCACATGGCACTTGCTTAGTTCAAATTAGTCAGTTGCATTAAACTCAATGTGCCGGTTAGTTCAAACTAAGCAGTTAGTTCGAACTAATATGGCCACATTGACTTAATTCGAACTAACTATTTCGAATTAAAGGTTAGTTCGAACTAAGCAATCGAATTTATTAGTTCGAATTAAGGAAGCCCTTAATTCGAACTAATGAAAGCCTAGTGTGGCCAAGGCTTAAGTTAGTTCGAATTAAGCTTCCTTAATTCAAACTAACTTGCCAGTGTAGACATAGCCTAGAGACCCTAACTGAGGTCAGAGCCAAGTTGTTAGGTGCTATACCAATGCACAGTATGAAACTCTCCCTGCTCCTGTCTCATGGAATTTACAAACCAAACACGACAGACAAAGGGACGGAGAAGAAGCAGATGAAGGAACTAGCCCACGGCCAGGTTAGAGGCAGATCTAGGAACTGAATCTTTGTCCACATCCCAGTCTAGAGCCCTAACCATTAGTTCATGCTGCTTTTCATTTTGTCATGGATCATATATGACACATGAATGATGGACAAACTAGTGAAGTCTCTGAGCTGCTTGGAGCTGTTCACCAATATTGGGAAAAACAGCAACGTGGTGCAGCCAGGGTGGGAAACAAGCAAGCAAATACCTCCCTAAAACCTCAAGGACAACTCACAAATCATCATTTCCTCTTCAGATGAACACGACTTTGAAATGTTGGGATAAATGAAGAACCACTTAGCATAAAGTCTCTTAGTCTATCTTTATGCAGCGAATGCGTTTTCTTACCCAACGAAAGAATCAGCGCAGTATACTCCAGCTTGGTTTTCCTTAAGAAAAACTACGTTGCCTTGCTAATGCAGCTGTCTGGCATTTTGCCATTTATTCTTCTGATAGTACCTGTCAAAGCGGTAGCCTGTTAAGAAAGTTCAAAAAGGAAAAAAATCCCCACCATCTGTACTGCTTAGCTCAGCTCCTGTTGATATAAGATACATGCAGTTAACTTTCAACAGGGGCACCTCTTCTGAGAACAGATAAGAAGCCACCATAAATGGCAGAGATCATAATTAAGAGAGGAGAAAACAAACTGCTTGCCAATAGAGTTTCCAAGCAGCTGTGAATCTTCAGCACTTATTTTAAATTTGGAAGTGTTGGTTCAAAGTTTACACTGAAGAAAAAAAAAAACACTTTAGTCCAGTGATTTTATATGCAAATGTCTCCAGTGGAGCCATCTGAAAAAAAATTATTGCTAAGATTACATATCAAGTTTGAAAAGATGACCAATTTACAGAACACATCTGTAACACTTTCTATCAAACTCCTTTCCCAGCATCATCAATTGTGAGTAATGTAAGCAGTGTCTAAATCCTTGGGTATTCTCTCTGGGTACATAATACCTGTATGCACATAGGTAGAACAGATGCTGTTAGGAGGAAACTGCCTCTGTTTGATAAGTGACTTGAAGAATAATAATTGCCCCACCTTTCCTTTACAGATGATAGTGAAATAAAATAATTTTTTTAATGGAAAGGGGTGATTCAGGGATATTGACATTTTTTACATTTATCTCCTATTGATCAACCAAGAAAGATAGCTAGAAAGTCTGGTTCTGCACTAGAAAGTGTAATAATGGCATTGTGGAGTTCTGTAGCCAATAATTCTCACTGATTCCTGTACCAAAATTGCTCAGTTTACCATTAAAGATATTTTTCTAACTGCCAGCCTCACTGATTCAATCTCAGCTGCGGGAGTCCAGTGGAAGCTTAGCTTTTCACAGTCTATCCAGAAATAAAGATTCTATAGGCCAAATTACACCACAAAATACATCCATTGTCTCCAAAGACACCTGCCTTGTCCTGCTGCCTTTGAAGCATTTGCGCAGATTGGGAGCTAGTAGAGAGTTAGGCTGATGATTTAGAAGGAATAGGATCCAATTCATTTTCCCCCAGCAGTGATGGCTCTATATTGCTAACAGGAAACAGGAGCAAGAGGAGTAAAAATGTATTGTGGTCACTAATGCCATGGGGCATGGCTCGAAGCAAACACACAAAGCAGATCTGTGAAGAAAGAAAGTGCCATTTTTATACAGTCTTTTTTTCAGAGAAGATCCCCACTCTAAGGAAAGGGGGGAAAATGAAAAAGAACCAGGAGTTCTAGTGTTCCCTCTCAGTTTTGTGTCCATGGCAGTGTCAGCTCAGTCAGTGGCTTTGTCTACACTAGAAAAGTTAAGACAACTTTTGTTAAGTTGACTTAATAAGGTCGACTTTAACCCGACTTAACAAAAGTCGACTTAACTTTTCTAGTGTAGACATAGCCCCTTTTTGACCTTATTAAGTCGACTTAACACTTTAAGTCGACTTAATAAGGTTGACTTAGGCGCTAATCCCCATCCACACTGGCTTAAGTCTACCTAAATCGAGGTGTAATTAAGTCGACTTAACTTTTCCTTAAGTCGACTTAAGGAAAGCCGAGTGTTGACGCAGAGTAATTTAGGTCGACTTAAGCCTCCTTATGTCGATCTAACTGGTAATGTAGATGCACCCAAGTGAGAGGTGTGAAATGGGTTAGCTCAATGGTTCATCAAGTTCAGTTTGTCATATAGTCTGGACGTGAAGGTATCGTTTCCACTCCAGTTCAATCCTGAAATAGAAATGGTGTATAAAGCAGGGGAAAGAGACTGGTCCAGTGTTTCCTCAGAAATATGATTCAGGATGCAGTAGATGTTTGTTTGCAGCAACTGCTATTTACGAGCAACATTTCCCCATGGCACACTTTTCCTACTGTGAATTGCCAACACTCCCCATAACAGCAACAGCCACTTAAGAGCAGTATAGCAAAAGAGCACCACTGTGTTGCTACTAAGAAATGTTTACTGTATTGGGGATGTGTGTGTGGAAGGGAAGGATCACATACACCTCTAGGTCACTACACATACTTCCCTTCCACTGCTCACAGTTACTGGCAGACATGGACTCACAGCTCGCCTCTGCTTTTCCTAGATGTGCATAGGACACCTGCCAGAGACATTGGTTCAGCAATAGCAAGTTTCCCTGGCATCCAATTAGAATACTTCCCACTGCCGCTTGTGTGGTGCAGGCTTGGCGACTCAATCCTGCAAACCTTTCCCCACAGAAACCGGGCCTAACTTGCCCAAGGTGTACTAGGGATGTCGGCGGAGTTACTCACACAAATAAAGGTTTGCAGGACTGGGACCAGTTACAAATGAAGGTCAGCTTCTAACTGATGAGACTCGGTCTGCAAATACATTAGAGCAGATAGAAATGAGTGTGCAGGGGAGTGGTAGTAATGGTGGTGCACTTTAGATCCTGCTACTAACTGGACAGATTCTACCTCGCTTGGTCTCAGTATGCAATTGTGGTACCCTCATTATAAAGGAAAGGAACAAGCAAACGGCTCTCCCCAGAAAGAGATATTTACCTAGCTGCCTGGAGGAAAATATTCAGCCCATTTCTCTTTATGGAGGCGTATGATACCTGTGGAGCAAAGACCATTTCTTTGAGCAGGCAATTCTGCCTTCATTTTGCACTGTAATAAGTCACAGGGAAAACAGCTTGTGGGGTGGGATGCAGAGATTTCGCAGGGCATTTTATGCACAACTGTTCAGTCTAGAAAAGTCGTTTTCTGCAAGTAAAGCAGGTTCTGTGACATACCGAGAAAAGCTTAGTGACCGCTGGGTAACCATAGTGTACTGTACTGGGGTGGGAAACAGTGACACCAGCTGCAGATCCTTGTTGCCGCAGAGCAGAGATACAGGAAAGTGCATCTCACCAGGCAAGACCCAGGTGTCATGTACCAACAGCTTTTTCAAGAAAATAAGTGTGATTTGGAGCATCGAGGGATGTAGAGGATCTTCTATTCCTACTTACCCCAGCCAGCCCTGCAGCGCTAAGCCCTCCATTCCCCTCTCTTATCATTCTAATACGTGGCAAAAATCCAGCCTCAAACATCTATAAGGTAGAACAAAAGCTCAAAAAATGCAACCCTCCAGTTTTTGCAGATACACTTGGAAAAAAAACAAAGAATCCTAACCCCACAGGAACTCAGCCCTGAACTAAATGCCCCAGCATCTACCTGCTGCAGGCCCTTCAGAGTGGAAATGGCTGGGAAAGCAAACTGAGGAGGGCAGGAGGCTGGGATATGACTAAGTAATCTTCACTCTTTCCTTTGCTGGGTAGCCAGCAGGAATAGGACTCACTCTTCAAGTCTCGGGAAGAAGGAGCATAACCAGAGCGGGACCTTCCCATGTCTCTCCTGCTGGCATGGAAAAAAGAAGGGTGGCTAAGGAAGCGTCACTTGCCTTTTCCTCCTAACTAGCCCTATCACAGAGGGTCAGAGAAGAGAAGACACCTGAAAAGGAGGTGTAAAATGTCTCTCCCTTCTCTTTTCTGGAGGCCAAAGGAGGAGAGGTTCTGTTCTGAACTATGCATGTGTGAGGCGTTGGCTGATGCTTTCCTAGAGTCTGCTTTAGCCAGGTGTGATCTCCCACCCCCTCGGAGAAGCAGGCACGGTGTGCAGGGTCAGGGCTTCCAAATGGAAATTCCAGGCACAGAAACCACGCAAATGAACAGGTGTGTGGGTCGGCACAGTCATTTGGGGGGCCCTAGTGTGTGCCACCCATTCCTGAATAATTGCAAAGTAGTTTCTTCTTGCACATCTCAAAAGAAGAGCCCATATCAGACAAGCTGAATGCCACCCCCATCACACCATCGTGGGCAGGAAGGTTAGAGGACAGAGGGGACTTCGCCCCTACAGGAGATGTTGGTCTCAACCCTGGCACACTTGCGAAGCTGGAAACATGAGCACGAAACCTTTAATGTTTGGGTTGGGTTCTTTGAATTAACCATCGCCTGGAGAATTAATATTTCGTTATAATGGGGGCGTCCCTGTCTCCACATTGGGAACAATGCTGCACAACATGAAAAGTTAATTAGCGCTTTCAAGTACAACAGAAAGGTAGCGATTTGACAAGAATTATTTCCCTATGTGTTTCTACGTCTGGCTGACCCACTTACTTCTGAAAGACCTGGCATTATCATCGAAACATACCCTTGAAAACAAGCATCTAATCTGAGAGCTGACAACGAGGTGCTAAAACATTTATTTTAGTGCTGGAGAGAATTAAAATTAGATAGAAATAAAAACCACTAAAAATGTGTTGAAGACCTGTATGGAAAAGCAACAGATTTACTGGTCAAATCACAGAGATTTTGGACATTTTAGTCTCAGACTAAAGATAGTAAAGCTACGTTATTTATACATATTAATACAGATGCTAGTACAATTTTTCCTTTCTGATCTCATACTGAACTCGTGCTTACTCATTGCCAGAGCTAGTCCTTTAAAGACGTCTCATAAAATAAGATAACATTCTTTGAAAGATGCAAGACTCTCCTTTGAGTCATCCTGATGTTAGGGCCGTGAACCCTGCAAACAGGTGCAGGGGAATTATTACCGTTTCATGGCAGTGTGTGTATCTTCTTAACTCTAACCAAGAAGGGAGGAGGTTGACAGTCACTCTGAGAGGTAGAGACAACAAGGGGCTGAGCCAAGAACAGCCAAGTATCTCTATGTTTTGTTATTTTGTTTGAATTACTAATAAAGCAAAACCCCAAGAGCAGGGTAAGTTTATATGATATACAGTGTTCAGAGCAGGATGGAAACTCCAGCCACTTACACAGAAGAGAAACTTTAATGGTGGAGTTACTCGTGGAGCTTAAATGTAGCCTAAAACTAAGTTCATTTCAGTATAGAGCACAGGAGTCAGTATAGGATTGTACAGAATTCATCAGGAATATTTGGAACACTCTTATTGCACACACAGATCTTCCAGGCATTCTGCTGTGCTCACTCTTTAGCTGGAGGCTACAAATGGCTGGACAAAATTAGAGAACCGGGGTGTGGGGGGATGTGAAGGGGGTGGAATGCTCCTTTTCTTTTTAAAAAAACCCACCATTTTTCTTCTAATACCTTTTGGGGGGGAGGAGTTGGAAGGTTTTTTTTAAGGGGGGATTTTTCCCATCAGAACAAAATGAATGAAAAAAATGTTTTAAAACGTTCATAAAATATTCCTGACACATAAAATAAGTTTTAGGGGTTTTACATTTTCCATATCATTACATACTTCCCTTTTATTCAGCTATTTCTAACTGTAAATCAGCAATCTCCGTCTGTCTAGCCCTTCTAGAACACAGGGAGTTCACAGGCAGTCCAGGATGAACCTCCTGATAAACGCCGAGCACGGCATTTGCTATTCAGAAGCCCATTGGTTGGGGGTACGTGATGTGTACTAAATGCAAAGTTCTCTGAAAGATTTGGGTGGAGTCTTCGTGACTTTTGAGCTGTTTTAAATTTCAGTGCTACAAACTATCGGGTTCTCTGACCCCGACCCAGCAAAGTCCTTAAGCATGTGACTAGTGCCGTTGACTTCAGGAGGGACCACTCATCTTTAAAGCGAAGCATGTGCTTACCTGCCTTACTGGACAGGGGTGTTCAGGTATGTAAAGCTAGAATGAACAACCTAGAAAGACTCAGCTTATAAGTTTCAGGATAGAACGTTTCATGATGCTAACCAAATTAAAGAAGCCTATATTCAATAAAGGACAAATGACGTCAATGGGAGTTTTAACACTGGACTTGGAGGTGGTCTGGGGATAGCCTCAAATCAGAAAACCAAAACTAATATGTCTTCATTTGCTTGTAGTCCAGAAAAGTAAAACCTTATTTTAACCTGAATGACAAGCTGCAGGTAGTTTGATCTGCTCACAAGGGCAGTCTGTACAATTCATTGCATTCCATATTAATCAAATGCAGTTTTATAGTGATGTAGTCCTTGGTAACATATACTTGGCTCTATTAAAAATACTGTATCATTAAACAGATTGCCTGCAGCATTCTCAGGAGGGATACATACACTAAGATTGCTTGTGACTGCAACAGGGTTTTATAGATCTTATTCTAATTTTACTGTAGCTGTGCAACGTTCTGCCTAAGCTGAAAAACTCATTGCAGCAACCTTGATGCACAAAGAGACATTTGAACACAGATCCTTGAATATGGAATTCAAGGACTCGGTATTTGTAGAATTAGCATGTTCCTTGCATAAATTCAGAAGCGTCACAAAACGGGTGAGACTAAACTACAGATGTATCCTAGCTCTGTTTATAAGACGACAATGTTTCATTTATTCATTTATTCTGGCCCATTGAAAAGATATTCAAAGTCAATGGTATTTGAAATTAGTGTATCATTATGTAAACTGAAAACTCTCTTAGAAAGATAATGCAAAACAAAGCTTAACACTTTTTAATTCTAGCTATTTTTTTCCCAAGTGCCAGTTCCTCTTCAGGCAGGTCATTTATATTTTATCATGTGTAGCTCTCTGGTGCTTATGAAGAGCTCTTTATTAATTCAGCCATTAAGGAAAGTGTTAAAGGAGGTAATTAAACCTCGCGATTGTTGGCAGATACTAGAAATCACCATTTGGATTATTTGGTAGTTCCAGTTCCTTGATGTAGTTTTTACAATTTATTTTGCTGCTTTATGAACTCAACAGCAGTCATGCACTAGATGGGAACCATACCGGTACCTGAAGCAACTTCATGACTAATTTATGAGTAATGGGGCAGAAATCTTAAACTTTCCGTTTGCTGTAGGCCCTCCTGCTGTGAGGGGGCGTTTTCCCCTAAAGGAACACTTGGGAAGGGGAGGGGGGTAAAGAGCCCAAGTGAAAGGGGGAAGTTGTTCCATGAACCTCATCAGCCTCCCCTGCATTTAATTTCCTCCCACTCTGTAACTTTCCTATCTTCAAAGCGTCTGACGAAGTGGGATTTTCTCCCACGAAAGCTCATGCGATAAATAAATCTGTTAGCCTTTAAAAGTGCCACAGGACTCTGTTGTCTTTCTACAATAGACTAACACGGCTACCCCTTTGGAATCAGCCTATAGAAGACAATAGTGTGAAACGAAAAGAGAATTGCAGTGGGTATTTGCACGTCACACATTCTAGGTCTTCCTCTAATGCTTTCAGCTCCCAGCTCTCAAATTTTTGTAGGCTAGGCTAAGCAGATGCCTCTCTCAATGGGCCCAATTCAATGGAGATGTAAATTGTGGTATCAATGGCACATTGGGTGTAGGGTGTCTGTAAGTTGCGAAGCAATGTAAACATCAGTGATTTGGCATTCAGAGTGGGTATGCAGTTGGGGTGTTTGCACATCAAGGGATGTGAGGGAGATTGTAGGAGGAAAAGCAGGTAACATGAGGGTGTGAGGTAAAGAAGATGCTCTTCACACCTACCGCATACAAGTTACTGTATGTTGTACCATCCCCAGCAACACCAACAGTCAAATTCTGCCCCTGGTATTAATGGGAACAACTCTTTTTGACTGTACTGGGAAGTATTTAAATTAAGGACAGCTCTGAATTTTGTCCCCACAGAACACCAGACCACAGAAATTAAGCCACATTGGCATTCAGCTGGGTGTGCAAACCATGTGTCAGTGAAACTGCATTGCTGCTTACACCCAGCATCTCACTAAAGTGGTGACCCCCAGCTTGGCAGATACCAGAGTTCAAATCAGGGAGAGACCCCATCAGTTAAAAACATGAGCACTACAAATTGAGCACAAAGAGCATCTCCTGTGGCAAGCTCACATCCTCTATTGATTTGCCATAGAGCAGGGGTGGGAAACACACATGAGGGTTACACTAACACCACCATATAGTCTATTACTGAATTTGTTCCATGGTTTTAGTCACGTTAGCTGTAAACTCATGCAATACTCAAAGTTCCAGGAAGGTATTTGTGGGTTCTAGAGAGATACAATTACTTTCAATTTTACTACTCAAGTTGATACTGCTACAACCCATTTTTATAGACACTGGTGATTGAAGCATACAAATAAAAGATGGAGTTTAAATCACCAGTCTATACAGTTTATATATAGTATGACAGTTGTGATTAATACCTAAGCATCATGTTTTTAGCTTTCACTGGGTCAGATGAGAGGAAGTCCATACATATGAATAAGTACAATTATTGGCATGATAACCCCCTCTGCTCCCCTCCCTCCAAATTCAACAACTTTTTAACTTCTCCAGAAAGTGCTGAGTATCAGATTAATTATGGATAACTGATGGAAATTCTTGGGGAAGGGGTCATTTTTTGGTGTGAATTTTCTGACACCGGGATGGTGAGTACTTGTTAGAAACTGCCAACTTTGCAAATACACCTGACTCTTCAATACAGACACCTCTTATTCCTTTATGAGGCCTTTCATATAAACAGATGCTGCAGAAGAGAGCAGTGGGCAAGTATCAATGGGGCGAAGACACAGTCAATGTTTGAACTAAACTAGAGTGGGATGCAAACTTTGGAGACAGACATTAAAATATTACACAACTCTAGGAAGCATTCCCTCAGCCCCTCTCTCATACCACTTTTCTTTTTCTTTT
>ML685770.1:3669137-3848547 GCA_007922175.1 Pelusios castaneus
GTCATGGGCATAAATGATTTTTTTCAACTGGGTCCTGAGGAAAAAAGTTTGAAAACCACTGGTCAGACTCTCACTACTGCACACGAAGGGGTCTCCCATGACTTAGTTAATCCATTTCCGCAAGAGGTAGTAGCTAAGCTGATAGAAGAATTCCTTTGTCGACTGAGCACTCTCTACACCAGGGAGAGGGTCGGCTTAACTCCGGCACTCCAGGATGTTGATTTTTCTCACTCCTGAGAAACATAGGTAGGTTGACCTAACTTTTCAGTGTAGACCATCCCTTAAAGAGTGAAATATTCTGGGGGCAGCAGTGGAAGAAGGAAGCAGCAGCAGACACAGAAAGAACAAGGCAGGAGACAGAACACACTGTATACGAAGCAGCAGCACAGAAAGGAAGGAAAGTTTATCTTTATTCCAGCTCTACTATGGCTTTTTTACTAGCATGATGTTTTCTTAGCTGCTTGGCAATCCAGCAAGGGTGTGTAGCAGTTTCAGAGACCTTTGCTGCATCTTGCTTTTAAGCAGATTTGTCCCATCAGCAATTTTACCACATTTACATTTGCTCCAGTTACTTTGAGCGGCTGCTCTTATGTATTTTAAAGGGAGTACGAGAATTTCCTAAGGAAACACCAGTTTTGTCAGTCCCTAGCTAGGTCCTTCCATTCCCCTCAACAGAGGTACCCTGCCCTCACCATAGCAAGGCTTCTGGTGGTCTCACCCCTTCCATCTTCCTCTTTGGTACCATTAAAAAAAGAAAATTAAAACAGAGCCAATCTTACTTTTGTTGCTACTGCTCCCAACCTCAGGGCTTTGCCTCCAACTTTGGGCAAAGAGCAACGCAAAAAGGGGGCCGTCAAAAATGGGGAGAGTTTGCGGTGCAACTTAGGAACCTGCGTACTGAGTTGGTCCCTACTGCATGTCAGATCAGTGTACATTTCATGTGCACACCCACTGAATGCAGAATTGGAGCAGGTTGAATTATTTTGCTGCTTGACAGATAGTGTTAGTATGCTAGTTTAATGTATTTGGCCTCTGGAGGCTTGAATTTAGCTTCAGTTTCAAACAGCTCATTTCATATAAACAAATGTTTCAATAAGCTGCCCAATTGATGTTTGTCCCTGACCTCATGAGCCAAAGGAGCTGTTAAAAGAGTACGCTTTTTGGAAATGCGATTGCAGGGAAAGAGGGGGATTGACAGATATGGGGAATGGGAAAAGGAATGTGCAGCAGAGGATGAGAGAAAGGGGCTGGAGCAGATGGACTACAATGGAGTGGAAGGGGAGTCAAACAGAGAAGACGAAAGAGGAGCAATGGTGGGACTATGAAGGTAAGTGGCAGCAGGTTGGCAGCCCCCGTGTTCGGGACAGAACTCTGGTGTCTGAAGATACCATCAAGTTTCTTCAAAGGCTTTTACAGCTTTGTCTATCCATCCATGTCCCAGATTGGTGCCCCTCCTCATAACATTCCCGCTCAGAGCACAGTGAATCACCAAATAAAATATTCTCTTAGACACACACACTTAGGCTATGTCTATACTAGAAAAGTTAAGTCGACTTAACTTTTCTAGTGTAGACATAGCCCCTTGTTGACCTTATTAAGTAAGTCAACTTAATAAGGTCGATTTAGGCGCTAATCCCCGTCCACACTGGCTTTACGTCAACTTAAGGAGTCGACGTAAGGGTTAAGTCAACCTAAAACAAGGTGTTATTAAATCAACTTAAGGAAAGCCCAGTGTGGACGTGGCTTTGTTTAGTTTGACTTAAGCCTCCTTATGTCGACCTAACTTGCCCGTGTAGACGCACCTTTAGGGATTCGCTGCCCATTCAGAGCCTAATCAGTCAGGGCACAATGCTTTGGCCACTCCAGCCCTAGCACATCTGCTGAAGTGGCCCTGCCAACTCTCCCTTTTGCACTGTTTGGAGTTTTTATTAAGCAGTGACTGGAGAGGGGAACAACCTTCTTAGTTAAACAAATGTACTTAATTAAAAAAAAAATGCTTTTGTCCTCAGGGTTTTTATTCTCATTAAACTAGGCTCCTTTCCCTGCTGACCATTTCTATCCATGTTGCGTCTCTTTGGGCTGGCTTGTTTAAAAGTCATGCGTGTGTCTGGTAGCTGTGGACGATTTCCAGACTTCAGGAAACAACATATTCATGCTGTGGTTTCTTAACGCGCAACACGTCACTTATTGCATTTCTCCTGTGTCCGTGGATTTGAAGTCCTTTGTTATGACCAGCTCTGAAGTTCTCCCTCCCCCCATATGGCCGAGGAAGCAATAAATCCACCATGCTTCTTTGTATCGGGCACCTGAGATGTCCAGATCAAGGCAATGGCTCTCGGTCCAGCATGACACAGCTAGTGAAGTTAAGCGATGAGCTACAATAGGATGGGATGCTATTACTTCTGCTTTGCAGCCCTGTGTCCCGGCTGTGGCCTGTACCAGTGTCCAGTTGGTATTAACACGCAACCAAAGCTCCATTTTCATCAGGCTACTTTGGTGATTCTACTATCAACCCAGGCACGCCGAATGTGCTCTCCTTAGGGACGTACTGCGAAGGTGTCACAAGCAAGGCTGACGCCAGGATGGTGGCACCAGTTCTCACTCCAGGGTAGCTCAAGCTTGTGCAGTACTAGTGTAGACAGGAAGCACAACACTGCACTTGTCCTTTTTCAACTGGTGCTTCCAGCACATTATGACACTGCTCCGGCCCACCCACCGGTGGCCACTCTGAGAGCACGGTGCAGTGGCCATTCTCTGTCAATTCCCTTCCCAGGCAAATGCAAAAGAAATATTAGAAAGCGCACAGCACTACTATACTCACTGGCCTGGGGGTGGGGGTTACTGTGGCATAATGCAGCTGCCTCCGCCTTCGCTCCCAAGGTACTGAGACCTGCAATAATACAGATAAAGGAACATCAATCAAAGAGCCCCAACAGGGCTACTCCATGACAGCTGGGGAGGTCAAGGTTGGACATTAGGAAAAACTTTCTCACTAGGAGGGTGGTGAAGCATTGGAATGGGCTATCTAGGGAGGTGGTAGAATCTTCATCTTTGGAGATTTTTAAGGCTCGGTTAGACAAAACCCTGGCTGGGATAATTTAGGGGGAGTGGTCCTGCTTTTTAGCAGGGGGTTGGACTAGATGACCTCGTGAGGTCCCTTCCAACCCTATTATTCTATGATTCTATGACCTCAGGTACGAATTAGCTCTTTACTTACCACTCCCTGGAGCTCCAGCATCCCCTCATTGCTCTTCCGAAAGCTGCTCTAGGCAGCCCATCATGCCCTGGAAAGAAGCCACCCAAAGCAGCCCCTCTCCGCAATGTTCCTGGAGACTCCCCCACCCCAACTGCCAGTGAGAGGAGCCTCTCCTGGATGCTTCTTTCGGCTCAGGCTGTGGCAGGGATCCAGGCACGCAGTCGAGAGGAGCCGCTCAAGGTGGCTTCTTTCCAGGGCATGCCTGCAGACGCCGCCTCAGTCAGGGCCATAAGAAGCTGCCTGGAACAGCTCCTTTTGGTGACACCGCAGAAAAGAGCCCCTCCTGGGTGACTTCTTTCAGCAGCCTGCATGGGGAATTCCTGCCATCCATGGTCGCCACATTTTTTGGCGGAGGGAGCTCCTGGCACAGGCTGAGGGTTTGGGAGGAGAGCTCATGCCAATGTCAGCAAAGGTTGCCAACCCCTGACTTAGATGCTGCCCAAGTCCTACATTCCTCCTCCATAAACGACACGTGGTAACCTACCATCAAGTATATTTGTTATGAAACAAATAAGGCAGCGAAGATCAACACATTTAGCACAATAAAGCACAAGCTTCAGTGACCACTAAAGCTAAAAATTGAACACTGCTCAGGCCAGATCCCCAGCTCATGTAAATCATCAGTGCTCCACTGATGTAAGTGGAGTTACGCCAGTTCCCACCCTTTGAGGATCTGGCCTTCCATCATTTACTTACAAAATTACCAGCCTACGCCACACAGCACTGAGCACAGGTCACTCTATGCACCAGATCCATGACACAGCCCAGGAACAATGGGTTGATTTAAGGATGAAATGCCAGCCTTCCTGGTAATTTAGTGTTTTGTTTTCTTTTGGGCCTTTTGACATCACACCCTTGTTATTTCATTTCATTTAATGCACCACTGGCAGATTAGGATCCCCTCCCTTTCAGCAGCAGCTTAGTGTTGTCTTTTTTTTTCCTTTTTACATCAACAAAGACAACCCAGACCGATTTACTACTCTTTTCGGAAGCAGTTATTTGCAGCTCCACACTCTTTAAACTTTTGCTGGTAGAGACAGTTACTATTCACCTTCCTTTGAATTTTGTCTTTATAGAACATCCCAATGAAGATTTCAGCTCAACCTCTCCTTACAGATCAAATAATACAGCATAGTTATGAACAGGATTTAACGTCGCTGCAGGCTGAGCTGGAACCTCTTAGAAAAAGATGTCACCGTGCTCTTCTTTTAAGCTAGCTGGAAGAAGCAATTAAGAGAACACACCTAAATTAAGGCCTAGGAACTAAAACTATGTGGGCAGAGGACTCCACTGAGCAGTTCTTACTATGTGTCAGGGCATGTGGTAAGGAAGAACATACAGAAACCAAGAACAAACAGAACTCAGAGAGGGGCAAAGAGTGAAAAAGCCAAGTTGTAGCAGCTTGTAGATAAATTGAGGCTCTGGAAAAAGTTAGATAGTGCACTTTTGAGTGCACTGTGTGCTTACAGTCTCACATCTAGTTAGCCAAGAGAAACTGCTCTTTTGTGTGTGCTTCTTCCTGTGTTCGGAAAGCGAGACTTCATACAGTCTTTGTAAACAAACATAACTGCATCAAAGAAAAATCCAGATTCTCTCATCAGTTTCTACTCCCCGCTGGAACATTCTCCAGGCTCCTTAATTGACTTGATGCTCAGATCAAAAAGGGGCAACAGTCCTATGGGTGTGGAGTGGATTGATCCAAACTCCCAACGAACTCAATTTCAGTTTCCCCAATTTAATTCTCTTAGGGTGCGTCTACACTTGTAAATTAAGTTGACTTAAGCAGGCTTAAGTCAACTTAACTTACTCCACGTCTACACTGGGCTTTCCTTAATTCGACTTAAGCTGCTCCTTACATTGAATTAAGGAAAAACTAGTTCGAATTAATAACGCCTCGTTTTAATTCGAACTAGTGTCTAAGTCGACTATGGCAGGGGGGACAAGGGAGCCCTGCATGGCTCCCTGGCAGAAGGGTGCCACCGTGGCTCACTTGTCCCCTGGGGAGCCCCTGCTCCCTTCTCCCCAGACCTGCGGCTTTCCTGCCAGAGGAGCCACAGTCCTGGGGAGAAGGGCTCCCCAGCCAGGGCTCCAGCGGGAGGGGATCCCCACTGGAACCCTGGCTGGAGATCCTGGGAGGCAGGCGGCTTGTCCCAGCAAGAGCCAGCCGGCTCTCCACGGACTGAGAAGCCACTTGCGGCTTGTCCTGGTGAGAGCCAGTTGGCCCTGCTGGGACCGAGAAGCCCCTGGGGAGAAAGGAGCACGGCCTCCCTTCTCCCCAGGACCTGTGGGGTCCGAGCAAGAAGGGAGTGCGCTCTAACTGACAGAGGAAACGCCGGGGTTTCCCGTCAACTGGAGCACGGGGCCAGCAATTGCCAGCACCATGCTCCAGCTGACAGGAAACCCCGGGGTTTTCTCTGTCAGCTGGAGCATGCTCCCTTCTTGCCCGGACCCCATGGGTCCTGGAGAGAAGGGAGCGCAGGGCTCCCTTCTGCCCGGGACCGATTGGGTCCCAGCCAAAAGGGAGAGACAGCCTGAACTCCCTTCTGGCCGGGACCTGATTGGTCTTGGCCAGAAGGAAGCCCCACGCTCCCTTCTCCCTGGGACCTGTGGGGTCTGGGCAAGAAGGGAGCATGCTCCAGCTGACAGAGAAAACTCTGGGGTTTCACCGTCAGCGGGGCTCCCTTCTGCCCGGGATCTCATTGTCCCGGGCAGAAGGGAGCCCGCGCTCCTTTCTCCCCAGGACCTGAGCGGTCCCAGGGAGAAGGGAGCTGGGCCAGCTGCCCGTGACTTCTCAGTCCCAGGAGAGCCAGCTGGCTCTCACTGGGACAAGCCGCGAGCAGCTTCCTGGTCTGTAGAGAGCCAGCCTTGCTGGCTCTCCCTCCAGTCTGTGGCTCAAAAGCCTCTTTCACCAACAGAAGTGCTCTACTGACCCCCTTTCCACTACGCTGCCTTTTACTAGGATGTTAGAATTGACCTGTGCATCCTTTTCAGACATGTGTTTCTGAATTACTGTTGGCCATTATATAGCATACTTCCCTCTCTCTCCCATGTTTGATTAAGTCACATTTTGATAAGCTATGATTTACTTTGTAGTAGCATGGAAGCTATTATGAGGTATTAAATGATAGTGGGATGGGTGAAGTTTCCAGCATTTTTCTCTCAATCAAAATAAAATGAACAAAACAAAACAAACTAAATAATATTCCTACAATTTCTTTTAGCACTATAAAAGGGGGAAACTTGGCTAGCTGCATTCTTTTTCAACAGAGATTGGAGCAAGTCTTCTATGTAAATACCAAAGAAGAAAAAGGAGAAGTACATTTCATAGACACCTAACAGAATTTTTCCGGTTCTCATCTTCTATGATCATAGATCACAAGGCATCTGTGGACAGCTGGTAAGTGCTTTCAACTCAGTCAAGCTTCCTCAGACCTGCAGACAGCCCAGCCAAGTGAATCAGACAACAGGGAAAGGCAAATAAAAAGCATGTACTGAAGGGAAAAAAAAGTTAGATCAAGGGTTTTTTGTTGTTGTTTTTTTGCTTTTAAAAAGGAACACACTAGTGAAAGTAGGTTTACAAGATACACGGCCACTTATATTTAGCAGTTAACTCTCAGTATTACAAGTGAAGGACAGCACAGGAAGTGAAATACGCATCACTTATGTTAACCACAAACGCTAAGCTACATTCTCAGCATCTGCTGGGAAACTGTTTCTGGGAAACTGTGGCAGGATATAAATATGGAAGAGACTACAGGAAACAAAGAGATACAGGAAACAAATGTTTTGATATCATTGTCTCAGATTTTAATAAAGGCAAAATGATATCTTGGTGCTGATATGGAGGGCTGATAAATACCTGGTCATTTAATTGTTATTCTTATTTATCTTTCTTTGAACAAGCACATAAAAAGAGGAAAGATCTGAATTACTATTAGTATATAATGCAATTAGGTCCTTACTCCTATTAGATGCATACCACACGATGTAAAAAAAATAGTTTGCAAAAAATTCCATTTCCTAGTTTATCCCTGACATGAGACCTTTTCAACAGTTTAACCACACTATGTTCTAGATCTGGTAAGTCCATTGTTCTGTAGACAATCAGAAAAATGATCTCCTCCCATTCCTAAGCTATCAGGAGACCTCTCTCTTTTTTAAAATGTTTGTTTTTCTTCAACCTAAATTCAATTACACTTGGATTGTTTCATTTTTATTTCATCAATTTACTTATATGGAAGGATAATAAGAGCAGCAAAACACCTTAATAAAAGAGGGTTTCTCTCCATTTCATACAGGCGTGAGAGCTGGAAGAGTCTCTAGATGCAGGAACGTTTCATTTCTATAATAGAGAAGACCATTCTCAATGGATGTGGAAGTTTCAACAATTTCCACAGTTTCTACACTAAAAATCTATGTGGCAACAGAGAAGAGTGCTTAGGTTTTGTAGTATACTGAGGCTGTTGGGAGTAAGCTTTATGAGTCTGATGCTTATAAAGCCTTAACACAGCCTCTCTTTGCACTTTTGCAGTTCTGGAAGCAAATAAGGGTGTGTAGATAATGAACTCGTTTGCACGCGTGGGTGCAAAATATGAAGGCTAGATTTTAGCAGGTCTGGCCCTTTAGATTCAAATGCCTGTGAATTCCATCCCAGCAGTACAATTGTTGCTCAAAAAGGTCCGAATCCTGCAAAGATTTCCACACATGCTTTACATAGTCTTCTTGACGTCAGGTAGGCTACTCACGGTGCCTAAATTTAAGAACATACCTAAGTGTTCGCAGAATCAAGGCCAAGCAAAGTGAATCTCAGCTCACTCACCTGCAGTCTGTAACCCTATTTTATATACCAATATTATAAATGTTTCCCAGGGGAAACTTCTCACCCACTAGGTCATTAAAAAAATAGTCTGACCCTCATTATTATTGTACCTAGCAAGTCTCAGCACATCACTGACGTATGTCATACAACTACATGGAGGAAGCTGATTTTGAGAATTAATGACTTCTGCTTGATTTAGCTGATTGCAATCTTGGGATATCGATCATCATGCGCAAGGGAACAGGGGACTTCTGTATTCAACAGAGGGCATTGCAGATTGCTGGGATAGAGAGGATTAAGAAAGTTGTTGCATGGAATTGTGGGATACTTCTGAATGATTCTCAAGCCCTGAGTCAAGTTACAGCTACACTGCAAAGCAATAGGTCTTGACCCTGGATCCCAGCTGGACTTGAGGTTGAACCTTCCAGCCTTGCAGGGCCCTGGGACCAAGCCCTGGGTTAGAGCAATTGCAGTAGATGCAAGAGGTTTAATCTTAAACCTGGGCTCAAGCATGGGCTTACACTGCAACTCCCCTTGTGGTCAGCAGAGAGAGTTCCATTGATGCCAGTGGGAGTGGGATCAGGTTCAGTCCAGACAAGATAAGGAATAGTGTAACCAGGGGAAAGTAACTGGGGAACATTTATACTCGGGAAAGAAATAAACCCATGGCAATGGGTCTCAGAGTCTAGGTCAGCTGACTTGGGCTTCAGCTACGGGGCTATAAATAGCAGTTTAGACATTCTCACATTGGCTGCAGCCCCGGCTCTAACCTGAGACCCTTTCCACTCCCCAGGTTTCAGAGCCCAGACTCCAGCCCAAACAGGAACACCTCAAAGCTCTTTATAGCCATGTGGCATGAGTCTGTTGACCCAGGTTCTGAGATCTGGAAGATTTAACACAGATTATTTTGACAGCTCTGATGGAGTGAGGCCTCACTAACAAAGCTCTGCGATTTCAGGGTCTTGTTAGATTCTAGGTTGTTTCTGGAGAAAAAGGAAATTTATGATGAGGCAAAATAATACCAGATTCTCTGGGATCTGCACTGGCCTCTTGCTGGTTCTCAGATGGAATTAAAGTTTTTGGCTTCCATCTGTTTGGGGCCTGGGTATATGAGAGACCACCCCTCTCTGCAGGCAGTCATGATTAGCAGAGATGCTCCATGCAGAAATCTGCTCAATCCCATTTTAAATGGGAATAGTTGCTGGTAGTGCATATTCCACAAGCTATCCTTGACTTCAGGCTGGATTTCCCTTCTGGGGCTATCAGTACCCTCATACGTTGACCTTCAAGACATGCTAGAAAATGCTTTTTAAGTATTTGAGGAAGATGCTGAGCTGAAGAATTTCAGATGATTAGATGTGGATTTTGTCATACTTATAGGTGGTCAAAAACATTTTTTCTATTGGGGTTGGGTTTTTTTTTTTCCTCTTTTTACATTTTTTTTTTGTTGATAGAACTGGAAAATTGTCACCTTTTCTCTTTTTGGTTTATCCTTTTCCCTTCTCTTTTTCAGTGGGAAAAAGAAGGGGGGCAGGGGAGGGCATAAGGAAAAAAAATCACAAAATTCATTACATATTAAAATAAATAAAAACCAATTCCTTTTCAAAACACGCAGAACAAAAATAACTGAGAAAATTTGCAAAACCAATTTTTCTGACCAGTTCTAATCAGTGTAATGTTGGAATGGGCACAGCTACATGAAGTTGTGTGGGCAGCTCATTCATTCCATGCATGGATTTTATTTTTATGACTAAGTCCTGATTACCTTTAGAGCTCTGGATAGAGATTTATTCATTCAAAGTAAATTACAACTGAATCCTTTGTCAGCAGAATGGTGTCTTTTATCAGGGAAATACTCACTGGAGCAGAACCTTAATTTTTGACACTGCTAACAAACTGGTCATCTGGATCTGTTTTCTCCTTTTGCAAATATCAGTTAGAAAATGTAGAAGGCTGAAGAGGAAACAGAAGTTAAATTGAAACCATTTAAAATGACAATAATGTGACATTTTATTTCGTTTTTCTCTTTGCATTTCCGCACTACATGATTGATATCACTAAAAATAAACATTACTCTCATACTGTATCTATGTTAAATGTTGATCTAAAGCTTGCAGTATATTGGAGAGCTGGGTCAAGAGTCAACTGCATGGATTTTATTTAAATAGATAAGCACTTAAGTGTGAAAATAAGATAAACACAAGTAAACAGGAAAATTAAATTACAAATTGAGTTCATCCAAATCTCTTATTCTATTGGATTAAATCCGGAAAACTTTTAAAATGTCTTAAAATACTTATGTAACATTATTTACAAATTATATAAATAAATCCCAGATTACTTTAAAGTTAACCAACATAACAAAAGTCACCTTATTGTACTGCATGTACTAAAAATGTTCTTTTTTATTGGTCGCGTCCCCGTTCGCAGTATAAAATCTTAGTTCACATACATTATACTGGTTCATAAAGGAAATAAGGAAGGTGTTGTTTAAAAAACAAACAAACTATATATAAGTGATTAATGTTAATGAGGGTTCTCAATGTTCTTTTCCGCATGGTTTGCAGTATTTATTAAAAGTCTCTTCTATAGTATTCGTCTTTTGAACACATCATCTCAAAATAGCAGAGACAAACATTTTTAGCAAAAGAAAAAATTCAGTAATTGGCTTGCACATCACAAAGGACAGAGAACGGAATGTCAGTGGCCAGCCACAAGCCGTTAAAACATTTACCTTAAAGGCAGTATTTATATAACTAATCACAGACTATACACATCCTGCACTGAACAGCAATTGAAAGGACTGGAAAAAAAAACCATTTAGGAAAACAAGAGACTGATGGTTTTCTGATACCTTTTATAAAATTAATGCTTTTCTCCTGTCTTTTTACGTAAAATCAGCATAAACACCATCAACAGCTATAACTACCTTTTTCCTTTAACAGAATATATGCCAGACAGCGAGCATTGTATGTGATAAATTTACAATGGAAGGAGAGAAAACACTGAAATTCCTATACAGACTCATGAAAATATAAAGCCATCCAGATTCCAAAGTGCTTTGAATACTGAATTCAAGTGATGGTTTATGGCATGTACTAAAGAAATTAAATGGAGCTTGCTTTATGGATTACTGATTCCTTCAGCTAGATCTTCAATCTCCCCTTTAGCTGCTTTGGTGAAAATTTCCATCCATTTCGTTTGCTGTTCTTCATTATCTGCACTGAAATATATAGTTTGCTGGGATTGGCAAAGCTTAAAAACGTGTTTCTCGTCAAACTTCTCGCCAGAACTTGGTAAACTGACTGCATATCCAGGTAGAGGTATAGCCCGTGGGGTCTGCCCATCCTAAGACACAGGGAAAAGGCAAAGGTGAAACCCCACCAGAATATAACACTTGAAATAAAGAGAGAGAAGAAAAAGAATGCACAGAATGTAAAGGCCTCCTCCTCTCACCAACATTTACGAATGATCTGGGGAACTCATTTTTCAGTGGTTTTCTACGTAAGATCTACCTGGAGATAACAGGTAGGGGGACATGAAGATCAAAAAACCAAGGCAGTACCATTATCAGTCACAACCCACAGTTAGGGTGCCATGCTGCAATTCAATACACAGTTTATAAGTGTGTGATTCCAACCTCGAGGAGACATACTTGCACCAACACTCACTGAACTTGTGTGCTAGAAATAGACTGCCGCTACAGTGGTGGGAGGGGCTAGCCACCCAAGTACACAGCTAGGGTCTCGGCTGAATAAGTAGTTGGGGCAACTAGCCCCTCCCAGGGCTGCAGCTGAATTCTAGTTTTAGGATGCTAGCTCTCGGCACTGGGATGTCTCCAACAGCTGGGAATTACACCTGCCCTCAAAGTGCAAGCATACCCTTATTGTATCCAGTGAAGTGACAAACCATTTGATATTATGTTTTATAACCAATAATTATATGTACATATAAACACACACGTTTGTGACCCCTGGCCTGCACTGACCTCAAACAGCTCAGGGTAAAAGCTGACGCAGAATTTCACCTGAACAGCAAAAAAGGTTTTAAATGTAGAGTCCTGTTTTTCAAATGGTTCAATTGTTCTTATTTTCATTTGATGGACTATCTGTTCAGGCAGGAATCCTGCCCCAGCAGTAACATGGCTAAGGATTTCTGTAGCATTTCATCTGTACTATACCCTTTTGGAAATCTGGTATTTTCTGTTGTCAGTCTCTCTTCAGACATTACATTAGCTGAATCCATGCTTCCAGTCAAGGATAGCAAAATGTGATTCTTCCACATCCCAAAAAGATATCCCTGTGGTTAGCTGCTGGTGGTCGAGTAAACAGTGTAAGTCATGTAAGCAGACACCTGTTAAAAAAACTTTTGCCACCCTACAGAGACCCCAGGTGAGGTCTAAAGATTATGTTTTGCTGTACGAGTTTTAGTATCATGTCCAAGATGATTTCTTTTTTTCAAATGGCTAATTTTAGCTATGCAGGTCTTGGTGCTAGGATAGAAATATGGCAGCTGAGCACCTGTCGATTGGTTCCACAATTTGAATTCCAGCTGAAGCAAAGCCAATATGATATACACATATCCCCCAGTTCAATCTTCCTAAATATTGCCCTCAAAATATTACAAAACAATTGAGCTTAAAAAAGCATGCATTCTAACAGGACATGAATAGCATGCATGTCTTTGAGGGCAAGGTACACATATTTACACTTGTTATACGGCAAGCATTATTTTCCTGTAGTTCTATAACCCGTGGCTAACAGTCACAATAACCAAAGAAAATAAAGCACCTTCAGCACATCACCCGTAAAAGATATGTTCTCAGTTGCTGTCAGATAAATTGGGGCCAATCAAAAATAAATCCAGTGATATCACTGGAGTGGCACCATGGTAACAGAGAGCTGAGTTTGGCCCATATTCTCCCCACAAACCCTGATACAGATTAAAAGAAGATCTCTGTCATGTAACAATAAATGAGATGTGGAGCTGTAGTACAACAGCTAAATCTGAAGGCCCTCTACTTTCAGCACAGTCGTTCTACTTTTCCAACAACGAAGAAGTGGAATTTGATTTCATCTTCTTACATTTAGTCAGACTTCCTCGGCAAACACATTTTAACTTTTGTTTAAAAAAAAAATCTACTGTGTAAGTAAACACCTAACTTAACCACAGTGTATTCTCCCATTTTCAGAGAAACAACTAAACATAAATAACACCACCCCAAGAGCAGATGCTGTTAAGACATTTTGTTTTCATTTCACACAGTCTGCTTCACCCACTCTTCAGAACATCTGCATTTGTGTAAATTCATCTGTCTTCACCCCAGAACTGCAATAGCACTAATCAAAAAAAGATTAAAAGCAACTCTGGCCTTTTATAAGTACTTTGCTGTCCTATGTTTTTTCTAAGCTAGTGCTTTTCCAGATAACAGGTCAATAAATCATTTATTTTGAAAATATGCCTTTCTGAAACTTTAGAAAAATAAACCTTAACTGAAATAATTATCACTGATTTATCCTTCTTTTGTGCTACATTTTTTAAAATGAGAAGTGAACCTAGACATTTCACTTGCAATCTCCATCTCCAGATAAGAAGAAAATTTGAAATCTCCGCGGCTGCGTGCTAAATTCCGAACACCATGTTAATTTCTGTTGTTGAAAGTAAGCCAAATCCTTTGACCTATTTCTCAGGTTGACATACTTAAACTTATGAAGCAAGCTGTGGATACATCACTCAGCGATAATGTCACTTTTACCTGACTTCCTCCTTGCAGATACAACACAAGAGGTTCGGTCTTGGGGATGGTGACGCACACTTTGCTCCAAGACTTCCCTTTGTCTAGGAATAAGAGGTGGCTGCTGAAAAGGCTGTTTTCAGCTGCCAAGATGTTTTGTTTCTGTAAAAAGAAAGGAAGAGCCGCTCATATTGATGCTTGGGTGGTCAGGATATTTACAAATATGCATTAAGCACAATATTTAAGTCATACACAGCCAAATGATTCAGAAGGGCAAATGCTAAGTAGTTCACACCTGTACACGTGTTTAATTACCATAATGTATCATCGAGATATAGTATGCTCCTAAGTACTTAGACGAGGTAGGGAATTGAGCGCTATTGTTTTCAGGGCAAATCTATCCTGATGGCGGCAAAGTCGCCACCGTCAGTGCGATCTTCAGGTTTCAATTGAGGCGTCTGTGTAGACGCGCTCAATTGATAACCAGACCGGAGCTGGAACACCAGCTCCGTAACCACACTTACAGTACGCCGACCAGACACCATTTCCGGTCGGCTTAATGAAACGTGTAGGGAAGATTTAAAAAGTCAGCGGGAGATACACAAGGTATTTTACGTACTTTGTGTATCTCCCATCCACTGCCGCTGAAAACGGCGGTAAGCGTAGACGAGGGCTCAGTGGCTGGGGAGTTAAAATTCCTCCTGCACAGTGTAAACTGAGAAAGGCAATTAAGATCACACAGCCTGTTTCTTCCTTAGCACAAGTAGGCTGGCAGGAGACTTAAAATGAATGAAAAAGGTGTCTCAGCGCAAGTGACTTCCACCACAAAGGCACAGAGCTACTATAAGGATGTGTAAAAACTCCAGGTTCACCATCAAATAGTTCCTTTTACATGCTAAGACAGTAAGCGAGTAGGACTGAGGCAGATGTGACCCAGGGACCCCTTTACTGTCAACTGGCAGAAGGCGTAAGTGTGGTTTGCAGCAATCACCTGGGTCAGGTATCTACATAATAGTTTGCCAAAGGGTGACACATAAGGTCTCAACCAAGAGCTGGCAGCTTACCGGTCATCATAATCATAGTGAAATGGATGGATGGTATTAAAGAGTTATGTACCTGTACTGAAAATTATGTTAAGGTACAGCCAAGAATGATTTTAACAACTACAACAAGCTAGCAGAGTTCAAGGACAACCTGCTGCTGACACAACAGCAACAATTCCAGGTGCTGATAAATAAAAGGATGATTGGTCACACGGTGGGCCTCCAGGCTCCTGTGGATGCAGCTGACATGTCCTTTGCTCTTTAGCAACCAGGGTTACACTCCAAGACTTGGGGGTACAATCATCTGGCTTCCCCAGGAAGGTCCAAATGCAAGTCAAGGATCTGCCCTTTGAAGAACAAATTATTCGATGAGAAGACAGATGAATCGCTCTACTCGCTGAAGGACTCCAGGGCCATGCTACAGTCCTGTGGAATAATACCTCAATCCCGGGAGGCAGGAAACAGAAGCAACCATTCCGCCCATGCACACACACTCTTTACCTGTCTGTCTACCAATGTGCATTCACACACTGGTAAGACCAATCTCAATGTCTATGCTTCCCTGCCTCTGCCACAACCGCCTACTTGACCCTTCCCAGCAACAGGCAAAAAACAGGCACTAGACACGGTGTCTACTCCAGTCATCCTCAACTACCTCCTCCCCATCAAGACGTCAGGCTTTGCCTTCAATTCTAAATGCGTGCAGCTGGCAGCACTCAGTGTCTTTCTCCAGTCCATGGATGATGGTGCCTCGGTCTTTACACCCCATCACTATGCTTCATGAAGGGTTTATTCAGCATCTTCCTGCAAGTACTCAAGCCCACACCCTCATGAGACTTGAATCTTGCTCTCTCTGCCCTCACCAAGCCCCCCTTTGAATCACTAGCAACATGTTCCCTCTCCCACCTCTCAATGAAAGCGACATTCTTGGGAGCCATTACCTCAGCTAGATGGGTTAGTGAACTAGCCCCCCCGGCTTCCCCCGATAGTCTGAGCATGTGAATGAAAACTACCCTCCTTCTTGGCTTTTCACAGTAAGTAATTTGTTCTCCGACGTGAAGCCTTGGGTCACATTTCACTAGCGTTTAAATAGGTGCCTGACTTTTACGGTTAACAGAGATCTCTGCTGTTGAGGTGCAGGCTTTAACTCTCCCGGCAGATAGTTCTGCTGAGATGGAGTTGATCGTTTAAGAGAAACCACATGCAACAGTGGGGCATCCTCAGTTTTCTTCTTGGACTGTAATCACAGGTGCATGGCATAACAGAGACTTGGCAGCTTGACGATATGAAGCTGCAAGTCCTGACACTTTGCAGTGCCTTGAAGAAGAGACAGCTCAGGAAGGGAGATGCACCTCTGGCTTTACCCCCCTCTGGGATTTAGGGCCCAGACGTGATTACAAAGATGAAGAACAGCACTCAGGCAACAGAGAAGCCTATTAATCAGAAAAGTCAAGAAACTTCTCTTACTATGGCAGCTGCCCACAGTCTGCTCTGTGGAGCAGAATAGCCAAACCTAAAAGCACTCTGATCTCGTCTCCTCCCACCCCCAACACACACCTAAGCATGTCAGTACCAGGGCATGTGGTCATTTGCCCCAGGCAATATTCCTTGAAGGTCAGTTAAACACATATTACACCTCCACTCCCAGCCCCAGGCCTTAAGCACACGATCATCCTTATCTCTCAGTGGAGCATGAAGCAGAGCAGTTCTTGGCGGGCGCTGTTCACGTGCTGTGTGTGGGCACTCTTCTTTCTTAGTCTGCCCCAAAGAGAAACAGTGTGAACACGATGACTCACCCTCTGCACACCTGCCTGATGTTTCCCACACAGGATCTGTCATTCAAAGATGGCTTGGCATGCCCTGGCACGAATCATTGAGCAAAATGGTCCATTCCATTGGCATTTTATGGGAAAGTCATATTTTAAGGAAACAAAGCTTTCCAGAATGGGAAGAAGAGAATCATTCTGTGCAGAGTTACATGGAAACAGACCTGACTTCTGTAAAGCTTTGTGCCTGACAACTATGCCTAGAGCAAGGTGGGTAGCGTGCCTTTCGTCTGAACAGAATGGAATGACCCAGCAGGCCACTTATTTAAAACTTGGGGGCTGAAATTTCTACGCAAAACCTGTGTGTCCTTACAAACTATGTTTGAAAATAGGATTCACAACTGTACAAGAGCGAGTTTTTCAGGTGTACATTGTGAGCGGCAGGCTGTTAAAAACTGTAAGATCATGGAGGAAAGCATGCCCAAAGGGATTTAATAAAAAATAAAAAAAACATTTCTCTTCAGGCAGCTAGCATGTTAAAAGCTTATTAGCAAGAGACTTGTACCTCGATGGCAGTTTTTTTCTTTTGTTCTCCCAGAGATTCAGCGCCTGAGACTGCTGAAGGCAGCAGAAAACAGTCTTTACACACTCGATTGTGACGGCTGTTATCTGCAAGTGGCTTGAATTCAGAGCATTTTGCACAGATAACCTGTATCAGAGAGAGAATGCTTTATTCTTCAGCCATTATTAAAACAAAATCCCAGTTATTACAATCTCTTACTGAGGATAAGTTGCTGAAGAATATCCTGCAGAATAATGCAAGGCTGAGGTAGCTTGACAGGTGGCCTGTGTCTCACAGAGGTCTAGTCTGAGACAGGATTCTGCCCCTACCCCACTTCCCCCCCACCACATCAGAAATAAATCATTTTGTCTTGCATTGTGGTCCAAGAAAATACTTATTTCTAACCATTCAGACTGTAATATACATATCTGCTTTTCTGTTCCCATATAAAAGGTTTAAGAACAGCCTAAGTTTTCAGCACCTAATGACCATAAGTGCCCCGCTTGAGATATTTTAAAGGGTCCTGAATTTCAAAGGAAGGTGGGTGCTTGGTGCTTATCGCTGTCTTTTGAGGTGTCTGGAACTCAGCATCCAACACCTGTGTCGCTTATGAGAATTTCAGCCAATATATTGTCCACTAAATATAAGGATCTGCCTGGTACCACATTGGGTTGGGAGGCAGTGAGAATATGGCTTTCAATTCTTTTTCAGGTTTGGCATGAACAAGCAATTAAATGGAACATGAAATTGGCACTTGTGTAATGGGCAGGGCCAATCGGCCGCACTGGGGAGAGATGCCAGATCCTGCGCACCCGCACCTCCCCTGAGCCAGCTGCTCCACCCCCAGGAACGGGGCAGGCTGGCCCACAGGCAGAGCTCTGCTTCCCCGCCCCACCCCTGGGCTGGCTGCTCCATCCTGAGGGTGGGGAGGGCCGGCCCAGAGGCCTCATTTTATGCTCCCGCCCCTCCCTGCGGCCGAAGCACGCTGGGAACAGGGCAGGGTGGGGCCTGTGTAACAACAGGGGTTGGGGCAATCAGCTCGCTCGCCCCCCACAAAGGACGGCCCTGGTAATGGGCTGGAGGTTTATAGCTCTGGGGACTCAACTCGCCTGTTTATCTGCATGGCTCCCATATGACCCCAGCCAACAAGCCTAGACACTCAACTAGAGGTACCGTTTCCTCGAGAGGAAGAGGGTAACTCAGTCTATCAGAACGACACACAAGAGTGTGGCTAATGAAGTTGTGCTTATGTGCCCATTGCCTCAGCAGGAGCCAAGAGGACCGATTTATTTCACGTAGGCCACTGAACACCACCACAATGGCAGCACTGTCATTCGCTACTAATTCTGGCTGGGTCTGAATGCATGGGCTGGGACCACCACTGTGCCCAAGCTCCCACGGAGGCCAGCTGTTTGGCATTGGAGGTCAGCTTTAATTGTGCTGCTGGCATATGGTTCCTTGGAAAGCAAACACCAGTGCTGAATGGAGCATAATGGAGCCTTGCTCAACCATATGGCCTCACTTTCTTTTTCCTCCTAACACAGCCTCTTCCCTCTCCAGTCTAATACGCCCCCTGCATCCCCCTACACAGGCAATGGAATTTCCACCACAGATGTGGTAAAGCAAATGGCTCAGCCAACTTTCTGTCAGCAAAAATTCTTCCTGCAGAGTGGAGATATTTATACTCTAGCTGCTTTAAGTTTTGGTGCAAGGCAATCCTTGCAAAGCGGAGGACATGGCCCCTTGTCTCCATATCACACTACAGAAGAGTGAAGTCTGTTTTCAAATTTGAAGTATCCTGGTACTAATTGAAGTAGCAGATTCAAAGGGGTAGCATGTTAGTCTAGTTAAGCAAAACAAATAAGGAATCCTGTGGCACTTTTAAAGATTAACAAAATGTATTTATCGCATGAGCTTTTGTGGGAGAAGATCCCACTTGTCAGATGCTTTGAAGATGGGGAACTTACAGAATGGGAGGAAAATAAATGCAGGGGAGTGTAAGTCATAGGATCAGGTCAGACTGCCACAGCAAATCAAAGCAGTTGTTAGGATTCAAACACTGGGGAACATTGAGGAAGGTGAGGTCAAATCACCCGTTGTAATAAGAAAAAAATCTGTAGTCCCTAGTTAACCTTAAGGAAAAGGGTCAAATTTGCATATAAGTTCCAATTTGTTTGAGCACTGCTATTAACAAATCATCAATGGAGTGATCAGGGAGACTGAAGTGTTCCCCTGCTGGTTTTTGAATGTTGTGATTTCGGATGTCAGACTTGTGTGCATTTATTCTTTTGTGCAGAGACTGTCCTGTTTGTCCAATATATAAGGCGGGGGGAGGAGGCATTTTCGGCACATGATGGCATAAATCACATTGGTGCGTTAGCAGGTGAATGAGCCCTTGATGGAGTAACTGGCTTGATTAGCTCCTGTAATGGTGTCTTTTGTGCAGATATGTGGGCAAAGTTGGCAACGTGGTTTGTTCCTCTATATGCTGTTCCTTAGTGTTTGAATCCTAACTGCTTTGACTTGCTGTTACAGTCTGACCTGATCCTATATCTTACACTTCCCTGCATTTATTTTCCTCCCATTCTGTAAATTCCCCATCTTCAAAGCATCTGATGAAGTGGGATTTTCTCACATGAAAGTTCATGCGATAAATAAACCTGTTAGTCTTAGAAGTGTCACAGGACTCCTTATTTAAAGTACAAGAGCCACTATGGGGAAGGAGATCCATCCCTTGTGTGAATTACAAGAGCAGGCAGCAGAATTTGACTTTAAATGCCATATAATATTAGAGTCTGAATACTCTTCAGTCACAACAGTATGTTTTCATATGCATGACTACAGGGTATGTCTTACAATACAAAAAATTGCACTGCTCCAGTTCAGTGTACCATATGGAAGTGTTGAATGCAGAATCATTCTGCTGAAATGCACAAGCAAACCCAAACTAACTTTTTTAATCGACAGTCTTTGCTAGAGGCAAATTAACTCCTCTCATTTGCAGTGCACTGCCCACACCTGAAAAACTAACAATTGCTTGTTTAGCATTAAATTATTAATAACTTAATTCCCATTATTTTTTCGTCCATGGGGAGGTTTTTGTTCAATTTTTTTCCCTAATACTGAGTTTTGATGTAACAGGTTAAAATCCAAAGAAAGTGCATTTATTTTAACAATTTAACAATTATCTTAACAAACTCCAAAGATTCAAGATCGGTGACTCCAGTGTAATAGTGTTTCTTCCGCTGTACTTGTATTTGGATTCCTGAGACGAATGTTTTAGAAAGGAAGGCTTTTAATATTCTTAGCTACACATCTTACCTGACAGTCTGTACAGTCCCAAATTAATCTCCACTTCACAAAAACTTGATACTATTTCCCTAACTATTCTAAACTATTTCGATCAGGAATATGGAACCAGGAAACTGATGTCACAGAAGGAAAGTTTCAAGCCAGAATAAGGAAGTCAACCTAATGTAATTTTGGGCTACAATTTCCGGAAGAGACTCAGAGGATCAGGCATCCAAAACCCATTGAGATTCAACTGGAGATGGGTACCTAACTTCTTTCAGCCCCTTTAAGATCTAGACGTTAGGCTACTAGCACCTAGATTTTTCATGTGCTGGACTCTCCAGGCCTTTCAAGCATGGAGGCACACTCTCTTTGGCCAAAAGCACCATGTATCAGCTTTGATGCTCAGGGGAAATGCAACCCCATCTCTTTAGCACTGCATACTGAGAGCCGCTGTTGCCTTCTGGCAGATCATGTCAACCCAGACAGTTGGAACTTGTGACCTTAGTCACCAAAAGGCTGGTTTCCTCTCAGAAAAGGAAGAGCAAGAAGATATCTGGAAGCTTGCAGCAAGAAGCTGCTGACAAATATCCAGAAGACTATTTATTCTGATGTCATTTAGTGGTTAAGGGTGCTAGTGATGTGAGGGAATCCTTGGCCAATGAGATGGTTTTCTGGGACACTAGATACAAGAAAAACTGAAGCAGAAGCAGCTTTCCTTTCAGCCACAGAAGTGTGACATTTCTTTCCTTAACCACTCACTTGTGGAATTCTACACTGGCATATCTTTGCTCCGTTTTGCCTGACTCCCAGTGGACAAAGCAATTTGAAAAGTCTATTCTACCACAGCCCAGGTGCAAACTCTACCCATCCTACTGAAAACTGAAACACTCGCTCAGAACGAAACAAATTCAGAATTTGATTTAAAATGTCATCTGTTACAAACAGACGAATTCAATGGAGAGGAAATGAAAAAGTGCTACAGTTTCTTTCTGATACTCACTGCCCCACACTGTTTGCAATGGTGCTTCCTTTTAGTAATGGAGTTAAAGCTTTCACTGCAGCTCTTGCAAGCTTGCTTCTCCTTATCACGCTTGGTTTTAGAAGATTTTCTGCAAGCATCAGCCTAAAATGAAGCACACAGATAGGTGACTTTATACATAATTTTTGCAAAACAACTCCCTGCCACTCCATTTCTATTATGCTTACTAAGCTCCTTCTCAGATTCATTCACCACACAGTCAATTTTAGGGGAAATTTTTTCAGACCAGGCCTGTTGGGGTTGTGGCTGCAGTGGGGACATGCTGAATCAATTCATGTCCTGATTTTTAACGATAAAACTCTAAATTGTTTGGGCCCTACTCCTCAGAGTCCACCTCTTCCACTGTGCATCACCACAGCCAGAGAGTTATTCCATTTAACAGCTTATTGGTTTAAAGTGGAAGGGTCTGGAGGAAGGGCACTTTTAGGGAAGGGTCTTCACTCTGGAACTCACTCTCTCCTTGGTGGTCTAATAGAGACTGAATTTTATTATCCTCCAGGGCACAGGTTCAAACTATAGCACAGCAGTTGGATAGCCCCCTGTCTTAGACACAACACATCCTTCAACTTGGGAGGGGGTGGGATTAGATGACCCTTGCGGTCCCTGCTAACCCTATGGTTCTATGTTGCAAAATGTATCTATTCTCTTCAGGGCAAGGGAGAGAGAGAGTTCTGCAAGGATGGCTTGAGTGGGAAGAGCAGTCTCGTCTTCTGATGTGCTGATTAGTTTTGAAGCGGGCATTGTTTGGAACTGCCTTCCAGTGAGAGCTAAAGTGCTTTAAAACTGAACTTGATAAATTTAGAGAAGGGGTGGTGTGATAAGAGGATCTATTATGACAGATGGCCCATCTGCAACTCCTATTAGCAAACATCTCCAATGCCACAGACCGGACACTAGACAGGTAGTGCTCCGAGTTCGTACAGAGAGTTCTTTCCCACCTGTCTCGGTGGTAGGGCTCACCTACATGTTCAGGATCTGACTTATCACTATATTTGGATTTAATAAGGAATTATCCCCAGATCAAACAGTCAGAGATTGCAGGGTTTGTTTGTTTTTTGTTTGTTTTTTTTAATTTCCCTTCTGCTGCAATGTGGAACATTGATCATTTGCGAGTTTGAATTAGAATAAATGGTGGATTCTTTATAACTTGAAGTCTTTAAATCAAGATTTGAGGACTTTAGTAACTCAACCAGAGGTTATAGACCTATTACAGGATTGGGTGGAGGAGGTCTTGTGGCTTGTAATGTTTAGGAGGTCCAACTAGATGATCATGACTGATCCCATGTGACCTTAAAGTTTATGAACTTGTAAAAATGTCATCCTGAACTCAGTGTTCTGGATAGACATATGCATATCTTTGTAAATTTGAATAAATAAATCCCTGTGCCTTCTCCCTGATCACTACTGCTCCCTTTGTGCAGGGATCAGGCGTGTCTACTGGTTGCCTCGGGGGCCTATAACAAGATGGAAGGTTGTGGGCACATTTGCTATTCCCACCATAGCAGACTTTTCACAGAGAAGGGGTTCTGTGCAAACATGTATAACCAAATTATTCTGACAGCCCCTGGAGTGAATTTCACTTATGTTTATACAGAGGAAATATGTCACACTACGGGAAAGTAAGATGGCATCATTAGTGAAATAATGTCAAATTGCAACGTGCAAGGCAAAAGCCTAATAATTCACTTCCTATTTCTGATTTCAAAGAAAAATCTTTCTTGAGTAAATTTTTACCATCTGCCCATAACTAAAGTAGGAACAGAGATCTTTTACTTTGGTTATGGTGTTTATATTGGAGCTATAGCAATACATTTCCATGTAAGGTGTAGGCAGTGATTTCTCAAATATGCAGCTATGTTTTTAGCTTTCATTATTCCCAGAGCAGTCTGAAGGAACCTATAGTATCAGATAAAGAATTAGTACATAAAGACTACATTTAGAAAGGGATGCAATTGTACATGGAGAAACATGCACACAGATTGCTCGGCTCACCCCACCCCCTTCTTACCAGGGGCATCCTGGGGGGAGAGGAAGGGAGGAGCGGGGCCAATCGGCCTGTGGGGGCCCTTGGCGCACCTGCCCCTCCCCTGGGCTGGCTGCTCTGCTCTGGGGGCACGGAGGGCTGGCCCAAAGGCTGGGCTTTGTGCTTCCGCTCTGCTGCCTGTGGCTTGCTGCTGAAGGCAGTGGGGTGAGAGTGAGAAGAAGCCTGGAAGGGATTGGGGGGGGCACATAACCACAGGGCTCAGGGCAGTCACCCTACTCGCCCAGCCCAAGAACGGCCCTGCTTCTTCCTCAAAGAGTTGTGCACTCTCATAAGTGGTTAGGCCTAGGTGAGATAGCCAAATATTTCCATCCTCCTTTAATAAGAGGAGAGGGATTCCGTAGGCTTGGGAATTCAGAGATGGGAATCAATATATAAAATCAGAGGTGGCAGCACATCCTTCTCCATGATAGAGATACTAGCCCTGAGGGACACCTGTAACCTTCTATAGATACCCTGTCTCTTCAGCACAGCGATAGCCAGTCCAGCAGGTGATGCCTTTCTAAGAGTCAATGTGCTGTAGCTGAATCTATGGAAGCCACAAAAGAACTGCTTCTAAGACTTGGCTCCGAGATGGCAGTGAATGTTTGTAACCCTCACTGATTTCAGTGCAACCCGTGAGAAGGCCATTCGCAGCAGAACCCTGGGTGCTCAATCTCAGCAAAATGAAAAGAGTGAGGGAGAGACCTTGTTGTTCTTGTCAGTAGCAATTTCTGGAGAGAGAAAATAGACCTTGATTCTGCTTCTGCAACAAACCAAGTTACTGAAGAAATAAGATTTGCTACATTTACTATTTTTGTCTCATGGGAAAATCTGCATGTCAGACTGTGATGGTGGCTGGATTAGGGGGGACCATTTATGATATTATTTAACATCAATATTTCAAAGTCACAATAATTCGTATGAGATTGGCCACGTCAGGTACCATTAGAAAGCTTACAATTTGCTAAGTGTGATGATATTGTTTATGGGTATGTGTCATATCTGTATTGGAAGTTATGAACATGTTTGATATAGCTGTATTTCAACTTGTGCTGTGTTTCTGGACCACACTCCTGATGGCTGCAGCGATAGCCTGCTTAATGGCCCTTTAGGAAAACTTTCAGGTACAATGGGCCCAGGGAGAGACCTGATGAGTCACCAGGACTTGCCAGCGTGACTCTGGATTCCATTTAATTCCTGTAAATTTCCACAAACAGCATGGCAAAGACCAAGGGACATAAAAGGCAGCTGCAACACATTCATTTTCTCTTCAGTTGTTTTTAGTCTTCTGCCTTCAACCAATACCTACCTTTGGCTCTATTCATTTACAACTGAAGCTGTGAAACAAAGAACTGAGACCCATCCAGGTACCAGATGGACACCAGAGGGACCACATAGCTTGCAAACCCCAAATGCTACCAACGACTTGATGTATATGGAATGTGCTCGGTAGCTCCCTAATAAATGAGATGATAATCATGCATGATAAATATGCATGTCCATAGCATGAAAGGGAGGAAGCTGATAGTAAGATATTTTCCTTGAGAGACCTCAGCTTTGGAACCTATTTCCCTCTTCCTCTAAAATAGCCAAAATCACCTGACTTTCATGAATGAAAGGCCGATGTATTTAACAAGACTTTGGGAGACCGGGGGTAGTAAGGGCCAGAAGAATAGAATAAAGGCTGAGATTTTGGTTGTGAAACATATTGACTGGGTATTGAGTGTGTTGGGTATTTTTAATTTTTTTTGTGTGATTGCATTTTAAATTTTTGTAAAGCGGCCTTGGTGCTCATGACAAGAACTTTATATTATTTTTAATAAGCCAAAAAAAATTAAAAAGTCTTTCATTCAAAGATCTAAACATGTGACAAATATTACTTAAGCTTCATAAGGCCCCTCTGTGGTTCATTTTTAAAATGAGCAAACAGAAGTACAGAGATGTCAAGTGACAATGTTGTATAGTTATTCAGTAGCAGTAATGGTGACCGAACCAAAGAGACTGCTTTGAGATTTCTGCTTTAAGCACTGAACTCCATTAAATAAGACAGTCTATCTACTCCACAGAGCACAGGTCAGATAGCAAGCAGCGCCATCTACTGCTAATTACACATTGCCCGAAGAGAGACTTCCTTGCAAGTTAAGAGAGTGCTTTGACTAGAGCACGTATTTCAGAGGTCAGATACTGACTGTCATAGCTCCATTGACCAGCTGAGCATCTGAGCCTCTTGTTTGGCCAACTGATTGAATTATATACGCTGGAATAGGACCTAGCACAAAGGGAGGCTGACCCCACCTGGGGCCTTTTGATGTTACTGTCAGTAAATAAAATAAATAATAATAATGCTCAACTTTCCTCACGCAATCAATCCTACTGCGGTTAGACTACTTTCAGGCATAAAGTTAACCGCATGTGGAAGTCTTTGCAAGCCCAGGGCCTAAGAGCTGCTTTCACAGACAGAAGTTTTAACCTCTAATCTGCTTCTATTCCACAAAACAAACAAGGAGTCCTGTGGCTCTTTTAAAGACTAACACATTTATTTATCAAATGAGCTTTCGTGGGAGAAAATCCCACTTGGAACTTCTATTCTACAATTTTCTGAACATTTTCAAAATTTTGATTTTCAGTTAAAATTTTCATGGAAGTTCAGAATTTCAATAAAAAACTGGAAGACCATTTCAATGACTACACTCTGCAACTACTCATGCTGAAAGCTAAGCATATGCGTAAGTATCTGCAAGATCAGCGCTTAAACCAGGGACGAGTGAGAAAAGCAGACATTATTAGTGAACTGCTGTCACCTCCTTCACTTCAGAGGGAGGAAGGAAATCCGAGAGAGTTCACAGTGACGTTAAGGAATAAAAAGGGTTGGGGGGTTGCTTGTTTTTGTAATTTGATTGTTTTCCTGTAATTTTTTTCCTCATTTTTCTCTCATCTTATGTTGGTCCACCTGCAAGTTATAAGCAGGAGAACACACTAACAGTCAGGCGCTCAGACAGACAGGTGCATGAACAACAGAAGTATTCCCAAGCTCACGTACTCATTTTTATATGCCGTTACATATTTCACACATGAAAACTACCTGTCCATGAACACACAGAACACACAACTTCAGCATCAGTCTTTGAAAATGTGTTGAATAAAGTGAAATGGAATTAATGCATATTAAACATTATGTTTACACTTTGTAATACTGCAGGGTTTTTTTTAATTATATGGTAAAGAATTCTTTACCATATTTACTGTACATTTAGGATTGCTTGCAAGACATTTACACTGAATATTACAAATTGTGGGGTGGGTTTGAACTTGTGTATACAGAAGTATAATTAGCACTGTATGTTGGCTATAAACAGTTGCCATAATGCAATGTGTATACACTTGTTGCATTTCTTCTATTGTTTCTTTATTGTCTGGCTATGCAGATATGCAATAACTTCAAAGAACATTTTCGTATTTCTTCATTAAGCTGAGCCAAACATAGAAGGGAGCTACTGGTTTGCTGACCACCACTACCACCAAGTGGTTTACATGCATACACTTTAAGTAGAACGAGTGCACTTCCTGTGACACGAATACTGAGATGATTCTTAACAAGTGTGACAATTAAAATCAAATATGGTTTCAGGGTGTGACATGCAGCACAGTTCAGGCTGACGTTAGTCTTCAGTCACACAACTGTGTTAAAATATAGCAGAATGAGAAACAATCACCATTAGGTGAAGTGGGAACATAAGCCTTACGCTGAGAAACAAAGAATTTTTTCCCCCACAACTCAAATACATTATTTAAATTCAGGGTTTTTAAAAGTTATTTTTCTTTCAAATAGAATTTTATGGAAGATTATAAAATAAATCAAGATATAGCATTCAAATCCATTGTTGCACAAATGCATATGAAAATAATTTAGTCTCTAATATGTATTGGGACTCTGCCCGAAATTTAGATTTAGTTAATATATTTTGTTATAAAACATAAGACCAAGAGAAATGTTTACATGTTTTTAAAAATCAGCAATTAAAACAATTGTTTTAAAATAAATAATTATTTCCTTGTAATATTTGCAACTGAAACGTTGCAACACTGAATGTGTGACTACCTATAAAGAAAAGTAAAATGAACATGTGATTTTCATTGCTTATGAGGGAAATGCAGAATGTGAATAAACACAAACAATGAGAAGTATGCCAGTTTTCAAAAAGTCTTTCACTTTTAATAGATTACATGGTGTTAGTGGTACAAGTAAGGAATTATGTGTTTAAATTAATGTCTTTTAATTGAATCAGAATTGTTTATATCAAGTAACATCTTTTATCTAGTGCTATAGGGATCTGACACTGACCAACACAACATTTTTAACCTTTTACTTACTGGTTTCTATGCCTTCTGAGCAGAGCTCTAATAGTGTGGCAATCCCAACAATGACACCTGGGGAATCATCCTATTAAATGCGTTCCTCGGCTGATTCTGTGCATATCTGGGAGCTGGCCCCTGAAAGGCTACTTGCTAGTGAGAGGGAGAAAACAGGAGGAAGAAGGAAGAGGGCTGCTATGCAGCCTATCTCATTTGCTTCCAGAAAGGGGCAGCAAAGACAATTAAGGTTCTACCAGCAAAGCTTACCTACTATTACACAAGTAAATGGAGGAGATGGGTCACAATTTGAGGCTGCCTTGAGACTAGAGTCAGTGAACTGGGTAAATAATGCTACTAAAGACCACTTCACAATAAATGGGATTAAGTTTAGGTGAGGACTGTGCATACATCCTTGCTGATGAAGGTGGTCACACTGATTATCTAAGACCCATCCTGATGATCTGTAATTCTCGTAGACTATTTTAGAGGGAAGAATGTACTAAAGATAGCACATATTGAGCATACACACATTCATAGAAAGCCCTCATTTCAGCAGCTGACATCAAAGGGCTGTGAGGGTTGTATTGAAATTGTTATGAAAAATATTTGGCCAGCACAGTGGCCAGTCTTCCAGAGTATTAAAGAGCCAACCTTTTCACTACCCCATGCCCTCAGCAGACAAATGAGAAACATACCATGGAGTAATTATTTGTCCAATTCTACTTAGAAGCTGAAGTTCAGTCACACAATTGCAAACACATATACCTGAAACCAATCAATGAGTGGATCACAACACTGAATGGGGAAAATGACCAGAGTTCTAAAAAACCTGAGAAAAATAATGTCCTTCAGTCTAGGTTCACCCAGCATGTGATGAATTTAGCCAGAACGAGAGGGTCAAATTCAGAGACGATAAAAACATTGGTGTTAGTTCCACATCAGCAAGTGAGAACTTGTGGGTGTAACTTACACACACGTAGTGGAGGAAGGGCAGGGTTAGAGGATGAAAAGCAACCAACAGAGTAGCTTACAAAGGGTGCAGTACTATCTCCTGTTTATTTCTTTTGTAGCAGGAAAAAAGTCTGCCTAAACAAAAGCGTTAATCTTACACTTACTTACCCCTCCAGATGCACTGAAGCCATCTGCTCCTGGCATAGATTCTACAGAGCTGGTGCTTACTATCTGAAGGAAAAGAAAGAATATTTCAATATGGAGATTGCACTTTAATTATTTTAATCATTCAAATAAAAACCACGGAATAATGTACTTCTAACCCCTCAATTGTTTTGCTATGAATATATGCTAATAGCATGTGTATTCAACTGCTCTAGAATATTCAGCTGACAATGAAGTGGTTGTCCTGGCAGACAGCATTGAACAACAAAGGTCTGTTTCCACAATCAGAAACATGCATGCACATTGTAAATATCTCAGACAGACACCTTAAACAGGGGAGAAGTTTTGGGTTACACATATAAAACAAAGTGGGTCAGATTTTCAATTTCACAGCTAAACTGATTCTTATAACATAAACCAAAAAAGTAAAGCAGTTTGCATAGTCATCAGAGCCCCGAGATAGAAGGGTAGCTCCTTGATCCAGATTTCAGTCATTTAAGTGTTTTTATAGCTGATTTATTCTAAGACATTCCAAGAAAAATGTGAACACATGCACAAAGTTTATCTAATTAAGCTAAATACATCAAATAAAAAATACCAAGGACATAACTTGTAGAATATCCCAAAATACTCCCAGCAAAGGAGATTTAGGTTAGATATTATGGGAAAACACAAAACCCTAACTAACTATAAGGAAAGATGAGCTCTGAAATAGGCTTCCAAGGGAGAATCTGGAATCCCTATCATTGGAGGTTTAGGAAGAGCTTAGACAAATGACTGCCAGGGATTGTCTAGCTACACCTATTCTGCTTCAGGTGGGTGGGTGGACTAGATAACCTCTTGACGCTCCTTACTGCCCCACACTTCTATAAACACAGGCCAGATGCAGAGAGATGCAATGTCTCTGTATCTGTCGGTACCTTTGACTGCAGAAGAAAATGCTCTGCCTTTTTAAGGATTAGACCCTGTTTGTCATTAATTCCCCTACCTACTATACCCATATGCCATCCACATCACCCATTTCAACACATATAATATAATGCCTAGATCTAGTGATCTGGGATCAAATTTATAAGTCCAGAGAAATCCATTAGTTATGCTACACCTTACAACTTCAAAGAGAAGTAATTGCTTTGTTATAAAAACAATTTGCGCTATAGTGTTGTTGCCTCAGTTGACTGGACTGAAATGCTAGTGCTAAATTTGAAGTCTAGTTGTGACCCTTTACACGTGAACACAAACAACTGCTCACGACAATCACTATAAGGCAAACAGGAGCCAACTGCACACAAATGTGCTTTGGATCAATGTAAACCCAGAAGGGTAGATCTGCACTACCCCGAAAGGAGATGAGAGAAGGATTACACCTATTTACAAGTAGGATGCAATGTGTGCTGACTTCCCTGTACCCAATCAGCTGTATTGTCTTCTGCAGAGATGGGCAACAGTATTGTCTGGGGAGACAACATACTGACTCAACGAGGGAAAGAGGCACATCAGGTGTCTTAGAGGAACTCTATCAGATCAGATGAGCATCAGCACTGGTGAGTCTCAGTTAATCCTTCCTGGCAAGGCCTCTAGGGAGTACACGGGGTATGGGAGAGATGGGAGCTTTGACAGAGATATGGAGAATGGCCCCTAGATGGGGAAAAATCACTTTGGTTGTCCTCAGGTACTTCAGTGGCCACAAGCCAAAATTTTTATATGTGAACCTACACAAAGAAATCGCTCACCTCTCATAGGCACGTGCTAGCCTTAAGCAACAGAAGATCTCAAAAGAGCTTCACCAATGTTAATACACTAAGTCCAAAACCCTCAGGGCGGTATGCACCGTATTCATACGCTTTCCATTACAATGTTGCTCGGCAGCTGATATTTACTGGTCACGTAAGTTCCCCATCCCTACTTTAACTGCAACTTCTAACATTCCATTGAGATATTCCCACCCGGGCAAGCAGCTAACATTTCTCTGGGGAGAAAGCATCTAAGGAAAAAGAGTTTTCTTTCCAGAGAAAATATTTTCATCTTCCTGGCTACTGGAAAAAGTGCATGTCCTCCTGCCAATTTGGAACTCCTAGTTATGACCCTTAAGTTATTTTTAAAATGTTACTAGCAACACTTGCAATATTTGTCCTAGAAGGATGATAATTTTTCATTCATTTTACCTGAACGACTCGACCAGAGATCTACAAGTTCTGCAGTACACAACCAGTTCGAGAATTAAGCTATTAGAACTTGGGAGATCCCCCTTCACTGAGTTTAGCCTCTCAGCATAAGATGTACCAAGGCTCTTCCTTGGCATACTTGCACCTCTGTGTTTTTCCCATACCTTGTGGTCACTAGCCTTTTGAGAATTAATAGGAAAAAGTCATTTTGTTTGGGAACTCTTTTATGTTATTTAACAAAAAGAGAGATTTATGTAGCCTTAAATTTGTCAGATGGGGACTGAAAAAAACCCATATGTATTCAGGAATCTGTGCTGCAACGGGATGTCCAGGGACTCCAAAGAGACTTTTGAAACACTGATGCTGCTCTTATCCCGTGGCTGATGGGAAGGAGGAAAAACTGGGCTAATAAGTAGGCTCAGTCTTCACCCACTCAGTAAATCTTTTCTGACTTGTGACTTAATTATTATGATGTTATTTTTATTGCAGCTGTGCCCAAGATCAGGGCCTCACTGTGCTAGGTGCAAGGCAAACATAGTAAGAGACAGAACAAGTGTGTTAAACCGAATGGCAGTGCTCAATGAAGAGATGGGTTCAAACTGGTTTTCAGGTTTGGTGTCCTTTTTTCAGGTTATATCAGGAATTGCTGTTGGCCGCCTAACTGCGGCAAAACTAGGCGATGGAAACAATGACATCCTTCCCCGTTTTCTTATTCCAATGTCCTCCCCAGACCCAGCCACACCCCAGCCTTTGCAGTGGTTAGCGTTCTGTAAGAGGAAGAGAGAGAATGTTGGAGCAGGCATACACACTTTTAGAATTCTTTTGAAACGGTCACTCCTACAGCTATACTTCCTTATACAGGATGGTTCCTCCTTACTATGCCCCACTCAGAACATCTCATTCTTGCTCAAAAATGCTGCACTCATCTATTCTGTGGTAGAAAAGAGGCACATGAAGCTCCTGGAGGCTGATGCCCACACTGTCTGCAGTGCCGGATTTAGGCACAAGCCAAGTAAGCCACAGCTTTGGGCCTCACATTATGAGGGACCTCTAAATATGTCGGCGATAACTAATAAGATTTATCATAACTGAAAATGATAATGCAAATAAGGCTTTTTACAAGATGTATGTTTTATTCAGTTGTTTCTCACTGCATCTTTGCCTATGTATATATGCAAATATAACGGTTTATCATTTATTTTTCATTATTCTTTCTGTTATAATGTAATACACTTTTTTCTCTTTATTTTTTATGGTGGGGGCCTCTGAATCTTGACATAGCTTAGGGCCTCAACATGTCTTAATCTGGCCCTGACTGTCTGATCTGAATATGTAAAATCTTTGTGCCTGCAGAACACTAGCATGCAGATACTTGTCAGCACACAACCAGAGGTTCAGGGCGACATTTTGACCTGATTCTTTTAAGATTAGTAAAAGGAATCTAAATTTTAGAATCAAGTCTTTAGACATCAGTTAAAAATACTACTACAATCAGTGGTGAACTCAATGCACTGCCATGCAGGGATCCAGGTTCAGGATGGAGCTTTCTCTCTCTCTCCTAACAGCAGAAAGAGCTAGACACACTCTAGTAGGAAAGATGGGTTGGGAGTCATCCAACATGACTACTGAAGAGCACTGTCAAGCTCTGGTGGAAGTCGCAGGAAGCTCTAATTCAGTTGTTCCTCAGCATCCCTACTGCATAACCAAAATGTTCAGGCTGAGTCCAATTTATATTTCAGTAAGCAAAACCTCTACAAAGGTTATCTTTTTCTATTAAATTCTATAGGACTCCTCTACATGAAGTATGTGACTGGAAAGAATCTCCCAACAAAATGCATCTCTCAGAAAGGTAGTGTGCAAAATCATCCAGCTGAACAAATTTCATTCCAGAGATCCAACCACTCAGAACATTGAAGAAATACACCTGTTACGTCAAACGAGCTACTAGTCTGGAAAACATGACTGATAGGTCCTTCCACTGAATTACCCTGGGTAATTTTATTCAACATCTGCATGGCTGGATAAACATGACTGATATAAATTTAAGAGTCAGCCCCAAACAACAATATAATATAAAATCAAGACCAGAACTATGGTGTTAAAAAAACAAAGATAGCTGTATACAAGTCCAGGGCAAATTCTGTGCAAAATACTTATTAAAAAAATAAGGAGAGGCAGAACAATCACTTGTGCTTACCGAAGAGTCTGGAAGATGGTCATCTTCTTGAGAAAAAGAACTATTAAAAGCCCTAAACGTTTCACTGTTCTGTTTATGCTTTTCAATTGTTGCTTGAATGACCTGAAAAAAATGCCAAGGAAAGACAAAAGCATGGAGTCACAAAACGTGTCTTGGAAAAATTCTGGTTTAGGAAAACTGGCAGGAGGATACACTAACTGTCACAACTCTTTGTTCTTACAAGAGTTTTAGTCTTCTATCAGTCTTCCACTTGTTAGGTACATACCAACCAGGCTCAGAAACCAGGGACTTGTCTTGTGGCTGGTGGAGTTAACCACTCCTCCTAAATGCACTTAGGCTATGTCTACACAAGAAAAATTAAGTCGACTTAACAAAAGTTATTTTATTTTACCTTATTAAGTCGACTTAACACTTTAAATTGACTTCATAAGGTTGACTTAGGTGCTAATCTCTGTCCACACTGGTTTAAGTCAACTTAATACGGTCGACTTAAGCGTTAAGTTGACTTAAAACAAGGTGTTATTAAGTCGACTTAACTTTTCCTTAAGTCAACTGAAGGAAATGCTTAAGTCAACCTAAGGAAAGCCCAGTGTGGATGTGGAGTAGTTTAGGTCGACTTAAGCCTCCTTAAGTCGACCTAACTTGTAAGCGTACATGCATTCTTAGGGGCTGCAATTCTCATTTTAGAGATGGGGAGACTGTGGGAGAAAGACAACTTGTATGATACAAGGACAGACAGCAAAGTAAGTGGCAGAGGCAGGGTTAGAATGCAGGGTTTCCTACTCCATACTTCAGCTCACACTGCCTTATTTCTTACGAACAAATCTTCCATTTGTTCATAATACAAATGTGATCACGTTAACAATGAAAAGAGATGGCTATATGGGGATTTCCATCAGTATAACAGTGTTTTTATATTCACCTGAATCCATTCTCTCTTCTCCTCTTCTGTCCTATAAAAATAAAAGACAACACACATTGCTCTACATTTAGTAACTCAAAATACTGATATAGTCACAGTTTTACTTCCAGCAACAATTTTAACTTTTACACCCTTTCCTTTATAAATATTCACAATGTTTACCTTAAATAGTAATTATCAGAATTCATAACATGGTGCTGGAATTCGATCTCGCAGCCCAATATAAGCTGTTTGAGTAATGAATGCAAATCAGTGTTGCACTCCAACATGCTTTGACTTAACAGCAGAAAATTACCTGTTGTGTTATTAATCATGTTTGTTATTGATCTCTTGATCTAAAACTAGGTCATTCTACCACAGTCATGTCCCTGACTTAGAAACAAGCATGCCTAGAGCCCCAGACTTTGGAAGACAGAAGAAATGCTGTACCTAGCTTGCAGTTCCAAAGATCTTTTTTTCCCTGTTATTGAAAACGTATGAGCCACGTTTTGCTTGACAATTTCCTGGACCTGGAAAAGGCAAGTTGCAAGTTTACACTCTTTGTTTTAGAGGAGTCAGTTATAACTATTCCCAGACACTACATTCAACCCTGTACATTTCCAAGCATAGGTAATCATACCCCATTGCATGAGGTGCTGTTTAAACACAGAACAAGATCTGCTCCCATATCCAATAAAGCTTATATTGTAAGTTGGGTGCTGTCAAGATTTTGCCTATTCCCTGCTCCTTCCCATTCACCTCCCCCCTGACCCCCATCTATGCAGAAAGGGCAGCAGCAGCCATGGACCTTACTTGCCTATTTGAGCTCAAAAATCACACATGCTAAGTAAGGGCTTATGGGTGTATGTAACGAGTGTATGTATGTACATAATGTAATGCTAAGTCCTCTCCCAGGCAGGGCATAGTTTATTGTTAGAATCATAGAAACATAGAACCATAGAATCTTAGGGCTGGAAGGGACCTCATGAAGTCATCTAGTCCAACCCCCTGCTAAAAGCAGGACCACTCCCACTAACTCATCCCAGCCAGGGTTTTGTCTAACCGGACCTTAAATATCTCCAAAGATAGAGAGTCCACCACTGCCCTAGGTAACCCATTCCAATACTTCACCACCCTCCTAGTGAGAAAGTTTTTCCTAATATCCAACCTCGACCTCCTCAACTGCAACTTGAAACCATTGCTCCTTGTTCTGTCCTCTGTTACCATCGAGAACAGCCTAGCTCCCTCCTCTTTAGAGCACCCTTTCAAGTAGTTGAAGGTTGCTATCAAATCCTCTCTCAGTCTTCTCTTCTGTAGTCTAAATAAGCCTAGTTCCTTCAGTCTCTCCTCATAAGTCATGTGCTCCAGCCCCCTAATCATTTTCGTTGCCCTCTGCAGGACTCTTTCTAATTTGTCCACATCCTTTCTGTAGCGGGAAGCCCAAAACTGGACACAGTATTCCAGATGTGGCCTCACCAGTGCCAAATAGAGGGGAATAATCACATCCCTCGATCTGCTGGCAATACTCCTACTGATGTAGCCCAGTTTGCCAATGGCCTTCTTGGCAACAAGAGAACACTGTTGACTCATATCCAGCTTTCCATCCACCATAACCCCCAGGTCCTTTTCTACAATGCTGCTACTTAGCTGATCGGTCCCCAGCCTGTAGCAGTGCATGGGATTTTTCCGTCCTAAGTGCAGGACTTTGCACTTGTCCTTGTTGAACCTCATGAGATTTCTTTTGGCCCAGTGTTCCCATTTGTTTAAGTCTCCCTGCCCTCCAGCGTGTCTACCATTCTTTCCCCCCTCCCCCCCCCCCCACTTGGTGTCATCCACAAACTTACTAAGCATGCAAACTATCCCATCATTGAGATTATTAATGAAGATGTTGAACAGAACCGGCCCCAGGACCGACTCCTGGGGCACTCTATTCGTTACTGGTTGCCAACTAGACATTGAGACATTGATTCCTGCCTGTTGATCTAGCCAATCTTCTAGCCATCTTATGGTCCACTCATCCAACCCATTCTTCCTTAGCTTGCCAATGAGAATGCTGTGGGAAACCGTATAAAAAGCCTTGCTAAAGTCGAGGTATATCACGTCAACGGCTATTCCCACATCCACAAATCCAGTCATCTCATCATAGAAGGCAATCAGGTTGGTCAGGCACGATTTGCCCTTGGTGAATCCATGTTGACTGTTCCAGATCACTCTATTTTCCTCCAAGTGTTTCAGGATGGATTCTTTGAGGATCTGCTCCATGATTTTTCCAGGAATTGAGGTGAGGCTGACCGGTCTGTAGTTCCCTGGACCCTCCTCCTTCCCTTTCTTGAAGATAGGTACTATATTTGCCTTTTTCCAATCCTCTGGGACCTCCCCCGTTCACCACAAGTTTTCAAAGATAATAGCCAGCAGCTCTGCAATCACATCGGCCAACTCCCTCAGCACCCTCAGATGCAGTTCATCCGGCCCCATAGACTTGTGCACATCCAACTTCTTTAAATAATCCCTAACCTAACCTTCCATCACTGAGGGCCACTCTCTTTCTCTCCATTCTGCGTTACCCAGTGTAGTAGCCTGGGAGCTGGCCCTCCCTGTAAAGACTGAAGTAAAAAAAGCATTGAGTACTTCAGCCTTTTCCGCATAATCCACCACAAGGATACCTGCCCCATTCAGTAAGGGACCATCCCTGATCCTCCTCTTGTTACTGACATACTTGTAGAATCCCTTCCCGTTATCCTTCACATCCCTTGCTAGCTGTAACTCCAATTGTCCTTTGGCCTTTCTGATTTTATCCCTGCCAAACTCTGCTTTTCTGAAGTCCAGGGTGTGTGTTCTGCTTCTTTCCTTTCTTCCATTGATCAGGATCCTGAACTCTACCATCTCAAGGTCACTACTGCCCAGGTTGCCATTCACTTCTACTTCCCTGATCAATTCTTCTTTGTGAGCAGCAGGTTGAGAGGTGCAAGGCCCCCTAGTTGGTTCCTCCAGCATTTGTACCAGGAAGTTGTCCTCAACACTCTCCAAAAACTTCCTGAATTGTCTGTGCACTGCTGTATTGCCCTCCCAGCAGATGTCAGGATAACTGAAGTCCCCCATGAGAACCAGGGCCTGCGATCTGGAAACTTCTGTTAGTTGTCCATAGAATGCCTCATCCACTTCCTCCTTCTGGTCTGGCGGTCTATAGCAGACACCCACCACGACATCCCCCTTGTTGCATTCTCCCCTAAACTTAACCCACAGACTTTCAACCACCTTGTTTCCATTTTCATAGTGGAGCTCCGAGCAGTCATACAGCTCTTTTACATATAGCGCTACTCCTCCCCCCCTTCTTCCCTGCCTGTCCTTCCTGAACAATTTATATCCATCCATGGCAGTGCTCCAGTCATGCAAACTATCCCACCACATCTCTGTTATTCCAATTACTCATAGGTCCTTGTCTGTGCCAGTAACATCAATTCTTCCTGCTTATTTCCCAGGCTCCTCGCATTTATGTACAGACACTTAAAATACCGGGCCGATTGCCCTACTTTGCCCGGTCGATTCTCTCTCCTGTTGTATCTTCCTCCTTGCAATTTCTCCCGATGTCCATATTTCAAGTTCTTAAAAAGAGGACAATGCCTGGAGAGATGACGGGGGGGAAGGGGGAGAAGAGGAGATGCTGGAGGGGTGTGTGTACTGGGGTGGTTGGTATTTGGGAGGTGCTGGAAGGGATAGCTGCAGCCTCACGCTCAAGGTGGGGGGCAGTGTCATGCTCCCTGTCATGGTGGCAGGAACAGGTCTGAGATGCAGCGCCAGCCTGTCTCTTCCCCTCCCAAGGGCAAGGAGCTGGGGCCTGGCTCTGTCACCCCTCCTGGCAGGGCTCTGAGGCCCTCTGACAGGCCAGGCAGTCTGGCCAAGAGGCTCTCCGGCTCTGCTTACCTGGCATGTGAAGCTGGGCCAGGTGGGATGCAGGGGAGGGACCAATCAGAGACAGGTGTGGAGACAGAAGCATCAGACCCTGTGTAGAAACGGGGAGCCACCAGCACCGGAAATATGGACCTGTCTGCCCCCTTTTCCTTCTCTTCCCTGCGGGATCCTCCTGCCTCCCCTCGCCCCATGTGGCTCTTCTCCCCAGCCTCTCTCCTCCCTCCCTTCTCCCCAGCCACAGGAGCTGCGAGGCCAGAGAGAGAGGAGGGAGGCTGGGGAGAAGAGCCATGAGGGTTGGGAGAGGAGAGGGAGGAGGGGGACTGGGGAAAAGAGCCATGAGGCTGGGGAGAGGAGAGGGAGGAGGGGTGCTGGGGAGAAGAGCCACATAGGAAAAGGGGAGGGAGGAGGGGGACTGGGGAGAAGAGCTGACCTTCTCTCCAGTCTCCCCCCTCCCTCCCATTTCCCTGTACACCAAAAAACCTGGCCGGACAGGGAGTTTATGTTCATAAAAAGGACATCTCCAGCCAAAACTGGACATATGGTAACCCTAGCGTATCTACCCCTGCTTTCTGGTCGGGCCTCTTACTCTTCAGGGTGGGCCTGGCCAGTTCTGCTTCTGGTCACATGAAGCTTCCTGTTGATGCTCCAGTTGCCTAGCAACTGGAACATCAGGAGGAGGAGGAGTAGAGAGAGGCAGCTGGTCCCTGCTGCAGGGCCGGACCTGCGGGCAGAGGAGCAGCCACCCCTGCCCATCTGCCTGCAGCTGCTCTTTCATCCCCAGCGCTGCCAAGACAGCAAGCTCACACTGCTGCCAGGGGCTGTGGTGGGTGAGTGGGCCTGCTGGCCAACTGGGTGGGCACTGCCCACCCGGGCCAACCCATAGCTACGCCCCTGCTCCCATGTTTGAATGGTGGTGTGGTAAACCTGGGTCTAAAGGAGTGACATCCCATATTTTACAATGATGTACAACTGAGAGAGATGCCCTTATTCCCACTTTATACTAGTCATAGCTATTAGCAATTCTAGTGCATGTAACTCTTCTCTCACACTACACTCTTGACCACTTGATGAAGTATATCAATACTCAGCATGAAACATACATAGCACAAAACTTCTATTTATGAGGTAACAGGAAGTATATCTGAATGTTAAATCCCATAATAAGTCTGACTAGTTCACTAGCTCACAGAGGTCTGAGTTAGTCCATGGACATTAGCGTTGAGTGGCACAACTCTGGAGGATATTGAACTATTTTTTGTTTTCTGACAACATTCTACCAACCCTTAGGCCTTGAAGTGTGAGCTCATTTCCAAATCAAACCACAAGCTGCAGAGGGAAAAAGCTGACTGCAGTGACTCCATCAACTTAATCAGAGTGTCACTGTTCCTGAAATCCTAGCTCCCCAGGGTGACAGAATGAGTTAATGGGCTAGCACAGACAGATAATTCTGTGATAAAATCTAACTGCCTTATAGTCAGGAGCATTACCAGCTTCCAGCCCCAGACAGGCATCAGCCACAAAGCCAATGCACCATGCCCTTTTGGCCATCAAGAACTGTGATTGGTGGAACAGACCTAAGCACAAAAAGCAGACACAAACCTGCAAGCCTGCAATGTCCATCTTTTCTCGAACACTGAACTTCTGGCCTATCAGCCTCAGTTTTGGCACACAGTATAACACCATGCTGTTAAACTGCAGTGGAGAAAAAGTATTTACAAGGTAAGGAAGGGATCCACGTTTTGCTCAAAACAAAATGCCATTATTATAAACAATTCAATATAGTTCATTTTTGCATAACGTGCTACAGAGTGTTAACCACAAATCAAACAGGAAAAAAAATTCTTTGGAGAAGGGAGGTGGCCCCGGCGTAAAGGGATGTAGGCAGAATTGGCCATTGTGTTTTGGACTGTGATGAGTGAGGGGAAAGAGAGAGAGTTTCACAGAAAGAACACTGAATACATAAGTGTGACAAATTAGAAAAAAACTCACCAAAAACAAGTACCTATCCTGAGCTGTGCCGTTCTTAGCTGAGAGTTTCTGGATATGGCCCTCTTTAATAAGTTCGTTGGCTGGGTTAACAATATCCTCTTCACCCCCAAGTCGCTCATATACTTCCAACAGCTTGTGCATCTTTTCCTGTAAGTGCAGAAGGTAACGTCTGCCCAAGCAGCAATTTTCTTTAAGTTACTTCACTTGCCTGTTACCCAAAACACCGTTTTCTGAGAGTACTATCCAAATAAGCATGTAAACAAATATATCACAGAGGAGGATGAAAGATGTACCCTAAAAATATATACTGATGTTTGACTTAGCCTACTGTGTGATCATCTTTGTCTTGTTCTTTGCTTGAAATGTATCAATGGCAATTTTTGGTCAGTCTATTTAAAATTATCTGGATGATTTTGGATCTTTGCTATCCAATATCAAACATGAAAACAATGATGCCAGATCAAGTATAGTCAATGAATGAACCAGGAGCACACTGTAAAGAGAGCTTGCAAATACTGAATATTCTCAACTCGTCCTTGGAGTTTGGTTTTAATGGTAACCCAAACAGTAACACAATATAAATCTCAGCCTAAGCCTTCTCCCAAAGGCTGGCTATTCCTGTGTTTCCACGTGTGATCTTTCTGGATCTGAAACAGAGGGAATGGAAGACTGGAACCATACTCCAGTCTCTCTTTTATTCTCACTGGTGTTAATGAGCTCCACCTGTCAGCATGATGCACATAATTATTCTGCATTTTTGCAAGTTTCTAGCAACTGGCCTTACAGTGGCTTGACAGAGGGACTCTGCATTCCTATGCAGGTCTGATGAACTGCTCATTTAGGGTAATATTTACCCTATGAGGGGGTGAGCACAAAGTCTATGCTTCACTTAAGTTATAGATTCATAGGCTCATAGACTATAAGTCCTACATAAGTTTTCAAAATATGGTTTTAAGTAGGGTAACTTCAGGTTGCATAAATACTGGTCAGGATCTTTGCTGAATTTCAACTCTATAGCATAAAAAGAGCCACATGCCTATTTTATATTCAACCTAGTACACATTCTTAGCTTCCTTACTCAATGAACAGTCTTGTAAAGTTGTCTAGGGCCTAGTCTACACTTGCCATTTTCAGCAGCAGTCGAAGGGAGATACACAAGCTATGTAAAATAACTTGCATATCTTCTTTCAATTTTCTAATGCCCACTTACCTCCATGGCTCCACTGAGCTGGGTCGAAGGGAAATGCTGTCCCCTCGACTCAGCGCTACTCTTCTTATGGGGGCAAAGTTATTGAGTCTAACTCCAGATTGATTTAAGTGGCTCTTCACTGACAATAGTGTTTGGGGAGTCTCACTTCATTTACTGCAAGTCACTAGATATGCTCCGTCAATGTCTTGTAGGAGTTAAAAAAACAAGTCACATACGAGCACCTGTGTACACACCACCTGAACTTGCTCATGCATATGAAACTGGAGTTTTGGAAGAGCTTAATATTTGCATACATGGTTATCTCATTCAGTTAAGACACTCTGCCATCGATGGACACAATACTGACATTCACAATCAATCTGCCCTCCCCACCCCAGAAATAAATCACATGCAGAAACAACAAAGCAGAAACAAAACAAGGAGAGCTGAAACAAACAAGTCAACCAAACAAATAGAAAGCCTTTGTCCAAGTAGAGTTTCTATATTCCAAAAAGAGAGAAGAGCTCAACACTCCATGAAATCCACTGAGGGTCCATCTGTCTATTTCCAATCCATTTTGTGTAGAAATAGCTCAGACATTGTGATGATAGATGGAAGTAGAAAATCTTAAGAGATATCTGTATGCTAAGGAAAATTTAATCAAATTTTGAAGCAATGTTATAATTTTTTCCATTGCTACAAAGGTTGTGAATCTATAGAAAGGAAACCACTGAGATCTTTTTTAATCCACATACACTGATCCGTACAACAGCAACCAGTTTGTATACTGCTTCTGGTGCACATACAAGATACAGCTTTTAGCAGTGAATATTGCATCATATACTATGCTTCCCTTTATGAATCCTATCTTTCCCCTCTGAATTCCCAAAACACTTTTTGAGTCTCAATCCCTGCGGAGCAGTAAATGAGGGCATGCTGGAAGTAACAAGCTGGTGTGTTAAGGGAAAAAGCAAAGTCATGAACCATTGGGTCAAACCCTGCACACTCCATTCAGTTTTTCCTAAGTGCTCCTTAGTCAAATCCCATTAACTGCAGTGGACCTCACTGCTTGCAATGGGCATTAGCTGGATAAACACAGTAAAACTAAGTAAGGACTTCAAGGTCTGGTCATTTAGAATTAAGTGGAATAATATTAACAACATCATTCCTAAGACCTCTTTGTAGATCACATAGAGTTAAAAAGAGCATCTTGAAAAGCTCTTATCCCTTTGATAGTTGCATTATTTCTTTATAATTCGATATAGCACCCACCCCTATGGTAATGGGATGATTGCATATACAGGACATAATGACAGTCTATAAAATATGCTACTTCATCCCCAAGTACCTGGTGTTTGTGGCCTAAGAGCCTAGTGGAATAGTTTCAAATTTTTTTTAATGAAAAACATTTTTTTGTTTGTTTTTTCCCCCAAAGATTTCTTCTTCATCTCACACACTCCTTAACCATCTTTGCTTTGAGACTGACGTGAGGTATTTGAAATCTTGGTACACAAAAGCTGAAGTGTGTGGTAAGACTGGCAGAAGCATTTATGAAATATAGGTACAAGGCTCCTCAATTTCTATTTAAATCTGATATATTTGAAAAATTTCCCCAGAAAGAAAGCCTTTGACTGAACCAAGGATCTCAGTCTGTGGGTCACATCATGATTCCATTACACAATTTCTACTCACCATCTTCCGGATAGCTGCATTTGAATGGTTTGCTGCTGTAGAAATGAGCTCCAGCGATTCTGCAATAAAAGGTAGCAGCAGAATTATACAACCTTAAGACTATCAATGGATAGTGCTATTTTTATTTTCCTGATGCGTATGCTTCTGCTGAAAAGACCTGATGAATTCTGCACTTCCTTGAATTAAATGGAACATCTGTAAGCACTGATACAGAGAATTACATTCGCATGCTTAGCAGGCTTGTAAATGATATTTCATTTTATACTATCCCATTTACAAGTCCAGACAAGAAGCAAGACAACACCAAAGGGGCAAAAGGGACAATTTAGGAACCATTTCCCCTTCATAAAACTGTAATTTAAGTCCCAGTTAGGACTTTTACACATATGCTTAAGTGCTCTGCTGAATCACAGCCTACATGCATTGCCATGGTTCACACCATACTCTAGTACAGGGGTTCCCAATTCCTGGCCCATGGAACAAAAGTAGTATGCGCTCCTCTGCTGCTGGCTGGGAGCCGTGCTGTGGCCACACCCAGAATTGTGTGTGGATAGATTTTGTTACCATCAGAACAATCAAGGTAACAAAATCTGCCCACACCTTTGTTATCTTGGTTGTTCTGAAGGTAACAAAATCCGCCTGCACATAGTCTTCGGTATCACAGACTGCGGCCACCCGTCTCCCGCCTGATCTCAGCATGCAGCTGGGAACTGGGCTGTGGCCACTCGCCTCCCCTCTGGGCTTGATGCCTGTTCATGGGCATCCAGCCCTTTTAAAAAAAAAACATAACAAAACAAAACAAAAACAAAAAAACCCTTTTTAGGACAAAAAAAATTTAAAAAGTCTTTTTGACTTGAGGGCCACAAATATAATTTTTACAACCCTGAATGGCCACCAGTTGGTTTAATTAAAAAAAAAATTAAACTTAATTAATTAATTTTAATTAAATAGAGCCAAAAAGGTTGGGAACCACTGCTCTGGTACTTCTTGAGACGATTCCAAACTGTTTGTAAACCAACAAAGGAATATTCTTCTTCACACCCAACCTTGTTATGTAATGTTTTGTGGCCTGGATCCTTAGAAATTACTCACATTTAAGAGGAAGTCTGTTTTCCTCCACCAAGCCATCATAAAAAGTAATTAAATGTCCTGTGACTCTTGTATGGACTACAACATTCTGTCGTTGTCTATTTGGTGAAGTTGTCTGGATTTCTAGAACTGTCATTTCCATCTAGCATTGCTTCCCTGCCATATTCCAAAAGGTAATTCAGGTCTATACCTCTACAATTTTCTCATTTACTGTTACGAACATTTGAACTTTGAAGTCAAGACTACACAAAAACATGATTCCTCCCTACAACATGGTACAAGATCATGATGCAGGTCTTGGAAGCTACACTTACTTTCAGCATCCTTCCTGTCTGGAGATTCTTCTGGAAGTTTCTTTAGATAATCCTTTAGAAGCAACTCATAGCGAGGAATTCTCTGCACAGGTTCAAGCATGTGATGCTGCAATGTCAGGTTCCCACACACATCCTGTTTCTGTAATCCAGAAAAAACAATCATTTAAGATTATTTTGTTTGTTTGTTTCAAATTAAACTGCAATTTAAAAAATCACATTTGCACAGACACAAATAAAGGAAGACTGTCAGTCTAGAGTCAAGTCCATTTTTAAAAATCGTTTAATGCAGACACTTGGCCCTTACTTCTCTACCAAGTTTTATAAATTTACAATCATCCTCCTGTTTTGTGTTTTAAAAAGTTCTCCTCTGTTGCTGTGTGAAGACTTTGTGTGAGTCTCTTGTTAGAACTTGGCCTTAAGACAACAAGTGGAATCAGAAATCAAATGACTGGTGCAAAAAGCACAAAAATCTCTCTTCTTTATAATTAGCATTTATTGTACAAACAGCTCAGAGACTGAAAATAAGTCATTTGTATAACCCCTGAAGTGTCACTTTTAAAGATTAACAAATTTATTTATTGCATGAGCTTTCGTGGGAGAAAATCCCACTTCCTCAGTCGCTTTGATAAATAAATTTGTAGTCTTTAAAAGTGCCACAGGACTACTTGTTTGTTTTGCTGACTTAGACTAACACGGCTACTCCTTTGGAACCTCTAAAGTGTGACTCTGCAGGTCTTGTTTCACATCTGTGATTGGTTTAAACAAGACTGAGCATGCACATTATTTTATTAAACTCATCTGGCCATGATCACCATAGTACTGAAGTGCCTCGCCACTATTTATATTCATGTCTAAAGTGAGGCAAAGAAAGACTAAGTAACTTGCTCTAGGGTACATGGGAAGTCTCTGGAAAAGCCATAAACGGAACCCAGAACTCCTCAATCCTAATTCAGTGTCTTCACCATAAAAACATCTTTCCTCTATGGAACGAGTATTTTAGCCTAACTACGAAAATAAATCCTATGGACCAAATTCTGATCAAGTCACATATTTCTATTCCAATACTAGCATCCCTTCAACCCCCACATTAATCTCTGTACTCTATTTCTTACCAAAAAGTGCTTGTGTCAAGTATTTCCAATATTTCTCAGAAATATTACAGCCTATGATATAATGCTGACTTGCCTGACTCTGGGAGATGATGAGTCAAATGTCTGACAGAAAAATATTAGCCATCTTTCCCATAATTCAAAGATGTTAATTTACTTTAACAATAATCTGCCACCATATAGCATAGTGAACACTACTGCTGTTTATTATAGTGGCTGAGGTGAATTTATTATCTTTCAGAGTTCTACAGCATAACATTTCTCAGATGCTACAATTGTGATGGAAAGAATTAAAGATGCTGGGAAGAGAAAAGTAAAACAGAGAATTATACTACTCTTTATTTGCTCTTGTATCTTACTGTATGAGACCATCCCCAGGACGACATCCTCTCTTGCCTTCTTCGCCCAATTCCCCAAGCAGCAGCTCCACACCCTCTTCTGTCATGACCCCCAACACCATCTTCAAACTAGCCCTCAGAGCCAATACCCAGTTTTCCTTCAAATACTTCATTAAAATTCACTTCAACTGGGATGCTTGCAGAAAATTGCCAACTGATCAAAGCTAAAAAGGGCATATTTTATATAACTGTTTTATTCATACATATGGGTACATACACACAGTATACTAACTCCTATAAGAACAAGCACAGCTGATGGAATCTCCAAGTACAAAAACCCAATTGTTTCCACTGCATGCAGACTCATTAGTGCACTAGAGTGTGTAAAGTCTGAGTATATAAGAGGAAATTGGACTTAGATTCCAATGAAAAAAATCAAGTGCTTTGTTTTCTGTTACTCCATCAACAGTTAGCTAATCCATGCTACACTTCTTATGCAGTCACTTTTCTCTTTCACTGATACCCACAAACATATTTCTTCTAGGTATCTGTTGCAACAAGTGAGTGATCTGTATCTTGTTTTGGCAGGGATCATTTCTTACCATTTGTTTGTCTGACCCTTATTCAGGATCAGTGGGCATTACTTTTAGACAAATCAGAAATTAATGTGGATCTGAAAATTTGGAAAAATTCAAAATTTGGACAAAGAATGGGGTGGGGAAGAAATTGGAAAGATTTTACATGGACGTGTTTTCCCCATCTCTACAGGTACAACTAATAACCAGGAACCATGTCTCTCATCTTTAGAATCCATTTAATTTAAAAAGAGGCATCAGGTACTTCAAACTCTTGCATTAAACAAGTTCAAGTGACAGTCAGGCTCCAGAATGGCATGAAACTTGTAAATATTAAAAAACCTTGGATGTTTAGGATATTCATCCTAAAAGGTGGATGAAAATGAGTTCTTAAAATGCAAACATTCTCTCTGTTAAAATAGGAGAATGTACAAATCTCCAAGAACTTCAGAAAAATCATTTTGGTCATCAATGTAAGGTTTAAGCCTGTAACCAGAGTTGGAGGCACTCAGCACCTACCAAGGATTGAGCCCCCAAAATTGGATTTAATGGTAAAATAGGGATGTATTTACTTTTAAAGTTGCCTAAACTAAAGAATCAATAGCTTGGGATCAATCCCGTTATTTGGTCTGAAAAGAATATCGGGTGTCAGAGATCAGCTTAAATGTATTGCTAACAATTCAACTTGAAGAAGTATGCCATTCAATAATCCCTGGAGTGTTAACAGACCACACGGCATTTCATACGTGCAACAAAACACGACTAGCAGTGCATTTCTGCAGGATTACAGCACCTTTCAAGCGGTGCTTTGCAAAGCAAAGTCAAAGCTCAAGAGACTACCCAAAAGAAATCACATTACACCCCTTGACATTCTCTCTCTATAACTGAGGTCCCCATGACCTCCATAGAAAGGTAAAGCTAACCTCTGTAGCAAAGTTCCTGAGTTCTTTGTTGTGCTGGAATGAGAGGCAGGAAATCCTATAAGGAATGGCACTTTTAATGACCCACCAATGTATTTATCGCATGAGCTCTCGTGGAATAAAATCATACTTTAGCATTTGACAAAGTGGGATTTTCTCTCATGAAAGCTCATGCGATAAATAAATTGGTTAGTCTTTAAAAGTGCCACAGGGCTCCTTGTTTGTTTTGCTGAACTAGACTGACACAGCTACCCCTTTGGAACTTTAGGAAATCCTATGGCAGTTTCATTTCAAACAAAAATGTGAGGTTTCAAATCCATTAAATATTAAAACAAATACAATCAGTATAGTAGCCCATAAGCTAACATTAAATCCAATTTATTTTATGCTGTGCTGCATATTCCACTTTTGTTAGTTAACGGCTTTTGAATTGACCTTGATAATGTGTGTCACAACAACTCCTGGGGCAAAGATAAAGAAAAAGCTGGTAAGAGGATAGTTGGGGCTTTTGGCACCAGAGGAGCAGCTGAGATTTGCAGAGAGCACACGTTGGATAAATCCTCAGGCAACCTATTGAAACAACAGTTGGAGACCAAGCCAGCAAGCTGGATGTCTCTGCTAAAATAATCAGCAGTGAAATAGTTAACAGTCACCATTTTAGATTATCACCAAGTGGGTTCAGAATTGAAGCTCCCAGATATGACCCCAGTGTCAAACTTACTTGTCAAGAACTCTTTTCATGGAACAGCAGAGGACATTCATGATCTCAGATAGCTGCAGGCATGTTTTGTGGGCTCTAACAGCTAATATGAACCATTTGTGTGGTTAGCCTGTTTGGTGAGGTGATAGAGGAGACACAGCAAAATTTTAGGGAACTATTACCTCTCCTTGCTGCAGGAAGTAAGAAAAATAATGAGTTACAGTAGGACTTCCATATTCTTGAGAAAGGAACCTTCACCTAGAGGGCTGCAAATTGAAGTCAGTTGGACTCTGTCTTGGATAAGGATGAATTATAACACCACTGCTCTGTTTTAAAGCAACAATGGATTTTAGGTTAAAATTCAGAGCTCAGTTGTGCCTTTTTCTGGAGAACTGGGCTGGAAAGATTTGCAGCATTAGGGGCAGTCTGCTGGCACAGGCACAAAGACTCAGAGAGCACTGCAGTGAGTGCACTATAGAGCTCTCAGATAAATCAAGCGAGCAATGCTCTGGGTTCTCAAATTTCAGTCAAAAGGAGATCTTAGCTTTTCAGACCCCAGTCAGAATAATCAAAACCTTGCTTAGTCCAAGTCCAGACAGAAAAGGTTAAAAAAAAAAAAAAGTGATTTGTGGTACAAGTCCGTTAGAAGGTCAACTTTCCCCAATTAATATTCTCCCCTCCGTTCTTCTCCACCTGCTCCAGGCAGGAACTTCTTATTCACACTGGTAGCCAGACCCACCTCTTGAGAGCACTCTTCCTCTTGCAGTATGCTGGAGGGGATTAATGATTCATGACAGCTGGCCCAGCCCTACCACCAGGACATTTCGGGCAGTGTTCTTTCCTCTCTGCACAGCATTAACCCACTCCCTGCCAATCTTAGCGTTGCAAAGAACAGTGGGTACCCTCCCTACACCGGCAAACATGCTGGGCCTAACTTGGCTTCAAGGGGAGACAGAAACAGGAAAAAGAATTACAAAGCACATTGATGTGAACAGAAAGGCTTTCATTCTTTATTTTTCATTACAAATGTAAGTTTTAGGCAAGTCATTCTCTTGAAAAACTGTTATCCCAAACAAGGGCTCTATGCTACAGCCTGAGCACCAGAAAATGAAAGTGACTATCAATCCAAATGACACTGAAGGCTTTAACTTTCCTCATCCAAGGAGAACAAGGTGCCCATAACAAACAGGCAAACAAAAGTGAAATATGTATTAGGGTTTTAATTTTTCACTTTCAAATTATAGTGTTCTATTAGTAAGAAAGAAAGGAATTTTTAAAAGATTAATGTACAATGTGTATATGGACAGTATCCTAGTCCTTTTTGCCTCAGGGACAAACTCACGGTTACGTTTTTATAAGAATGAAGGAGAAATATTCAGTGGTTTTAGAATCTCTGCGAGCAAAGGGAATAAAACAAAACATAGAGTAACTTGGCATTAATGTCAGGGTTTAGAAGCAGTCCCCAAATCTTAATTCTCCCCCCAAACACATGCGCAAGAAATACTCCACTTCTGTAACAATGTATGTCATGTCAGAAGGAAAAAAAGGATTTGTATTTGATTTATATTTCAGCACTGTAGGAGCATGGCCCGGCCCCCACTGTGGGGTGCTAGAACTGAGAAGGCGAAAGAATTAAATCCTATCAAACCAGAGAGACATTCAAGGGAATGGCCTCATACCTGTATATTTTGAACAACATCTTTAAATGGAGATGATCGCTGCATCCACGTGTTTACCATGTCCATTGCTCTGTCAAAGTTCTTTACATATTCTCCATACATCTTCAGGAATGGAGCCAGTTTTTGAAGGATGTCTCCCAACCGTGGGTTTGCATTCCTATTACAAAGATAAACATATCTTGAATCCAACACTGCTGCAGGATCTCTCTCTCTCTCATCTGTGCGAGTGCGCACACACATGCACGCCTTTGACCCAATTTTAGACTTGTTGTAGAAGGGGGCAATTTCTTTTTTATATCACTGGGGGCATTTGCACGCTTACATTAAGGATGAATGTAGCCCAGTGGAATTTTGTTAACAGAATAATCCATATCTTTGTCCAATAAGTCATGTGTTGAAAATAACCTATGCTTTTTTACAGTGATTTATTTTCCATAAAGCAAAACATCTGAAGTTACAAAGAGGTCATGCAGTTAAATCTAAGCTCTCCACTTGAGGTTACATGTTAGGATATAGGAAGGACACAGAAGCTTAGAATAAATGAAGAACTTCCCCATTCATCTGCTTTCCTCACAAGTGCAACAACAATATAAGAAACAGAATATCCTGAATAAATGCTCTTTGCATATTTCAGGCCTCTCAGGAAGCAGGGCCCAGGAGGTGGGGGCTGGAAGAAAATTAGGATCTATATTTTCATCTCTCTTAAATTCAATGCTTGACTGTGGAGCTTGCCACCCCCTCACAAAAAATTAGAGCAGCTGTGGGGCTGCTCTAATTTACAAAAGCTTTTTATAAATCATCTACGGGCTGTTGTGCACCCAGAATAGTTTGAGCGCAGAGAGATGTGAACCTGGTCACAGCTCTCTTCGTCCCATGATATGCCCTCTTCCAGGACCATTCCTGGGCTGGGGTAATTTTCTGCTACTTTCTAGTCTTCTTATGCCATTGGAGCAGCATGAGAGGGTGAGAATTCAGACAAGAACTGAGGTCTAGGAGAAAGAAGACCTCAGTATGTACATAGGGCTGGCTAAAAAAGATTCTATTCAGAGGCAAGGAGATGATGTTTCTCTCTTATCTGTGCATTTGCATTCCTATTATAGATTGCATAAGGGGAGAAAGGAACCATTACAATAATTGTTAACTGAGCCACACTTCACAATATTGGAATAGGGCTGGAGTAGAAAACAGCAGATTTGGATTCTGTTTCAGAAGTATGTGATCAGGGTAAGTCAAACTCCTCAAGCTCTAGCTTCCCTGTCTGTAACATCCGACACCAACCTCATGTGGGTATTGTAAGGATTAAGCACCTGTGATGTCTTTAGATAGCTAACTGCAAATATTAACAATCCCAGAACTGATAGATTTAGGCTGAGATTTTCAAAGTAGCTGGAAGGCAGTTCAATGAACAAGTTTCAACAGAGATAGGTGCCTAACTCTCTTAGACTTCTTTTCAAATGCCATCTTAGTTTCTATTCACTCTTAAAACTGGACATTTCTCCCAGTGGTTGTCTTGCAGCTCATGGGCATTCGGAGACTATGTCTTCTCGTCATTTCACCGCCGACACCAAAACTCATTACTTTAATTTTAATCTATGTTAAATTGCACTAGTCATTTAATAGCCCATTAATCCTTTTGACTTCCCGTGACCCTTCTGTCATCTAGTTTTCCTCATCTTTAGCAATTGCTGTCCCCACAGTTTCCAGTTATGTTCGAATCTGATGATCTTTTTGTTTATTCCCTCTGGTCACTAATGTACAGTATGAACAAGAGTGAATTCAGCAGAGTGAGTTGTGAACTCTAATCTATTCTCTTTCATTTTCGAGTAGCTGAACAGCTCAACTTTCTGTTGACATTACAGATTATAAGAACACTGTGTCAGAACACACTTTGCTTTCTACAGCAAGAAAAATCTTTACAGCCTGTCATGTCAAATTCTGTTTTATAGGTCTGTCTTACAAATAGCTTCTCTCTTTTGCATTCCATATCCTCCTTTTTACAACTTACTGCAATTTTTACGTTCTAACTGGAGCATAAAAATAATTAAACATTCAGCAAAAACAACTACTTATTCTTAAAGAAACATTAATGTGCATACAATGATGATGTTGTCATACTGAAGTATAGTAATTTATCTTGCAGAAGACAATGCTTTTGAGTTTTAGAGTCAAACAGAATCTGATGTAAGGTGCAACAAATACTAAATGAACACATTTGACGAAAGACAGATCTATGTAACTCATCTAGGTGCTTCATACATTGTGTGAAACTATTTCTATAAAAATAGATTTACAGTTAATCTTAACATATTTATAACTTAGTTCTTAAAGATACAGACTGCACAAATTGAACAGATAGAGTACACAAAACTGTATTCTATTACAGAAGTGTACTGGCACCCCTGTATAGGTATATATGTTGATGTTTGCCACTGCCTTTTTCAGTACTTCACGGAACCATTTGTGTGGCCAAAAAAATAAACAACAGTAAGCCATCTGGCTGCAGTAGTGGGATGGTAGAAATGGTGTCAGAAGGACAGCTCTGGCAATTTTTCTGGCAATTTTTTTGATCTATAAAGCACGTTGAGATTTTTTTTTTTCAGGTTTGCCTTTGTATCTTGGGATACAAAAAATGGTACGAGGACCTACTGTATTATTTGGAAAATAGTGTGTTTTTGTGTAATTAAACTCTATATTGTAAGGCTGGGCTTTCTGGTTGCTAGGACGCCTATAATCTGAATGTTTATTTGTAATCAATTGGTTTACCCACCACTCTTGCGTAATTCTTGTTTGGAGCTCAGGCAGAAGGAATTGTCCATGGAAGCAATAGATGGAAGAAATGTTTGAAAAGACACCCGTTATCACTTCACTTGGAACACCGGCTTCTGACAATTTAGTGCAAAACACCTGCATGGGAAAAACGAGACCTTACCAGTTACTTAATATACATTTAAAACTTGGCCTGATGTTATGAACCGTATTATTAAAAGATGAGTAACATATATGCTACCAGAGGATCACATGTTCTCTCTTTTGGAGTGCATTATGGGGTTTTTTCTTTGATGCTACTCTCTATATCACACAGACAGAATAATCTGTCTATTACGCAAGATTCATTCTCATTCAGATGGGGAGCTTGCCACCCATTCAGGTTTCAAACTAGTGTAATCACTTCTTTGATGTGAAAGCCAGTTGAAGAAAGCAGGCGGAAGATCTGTCTTTGTTAGTTCCAGGACAAAATACATGAGTCAAGGCACTCCCAGACTCATTCAAAGCAAATTTATCCTCATTTTCCCTGAAATTTTTAGTCCAAGGGACAGAGTGAAAGGGGCTCAATACAAATAATTACTTCCCTAGCTGCATTCATAGGACACTTTTCATTTTTAAGAAATCCAGCAAATCTGACTTACCGATGTGACTCACCATTTTTACTCCCTTCCTTCTTCCATACTCATCAACTACAAAATTGCCTATGCAACAATCATGGTTTCTTCTCCCCACATGTGGGAGAAGAGAAGGTTTAAACCCCCAAAATGAGCAGCTGAACCAACTGACGGAATGCTGTATTATTGTGGTATTAAAAAAATTATTGTGCCTGTTCTTTTATGAGAGATTGCAGCATTCTGAACGTGATGGTCATTACGAGACATGTATACAGACTGCAGTTATGAATTTATGTATTTGTGTATATAGTAAACTGGCCTCTTTAGCTGTAGTGCAGCTTAATCTCCACCTCACAATGATGTGGTAAGCACTTGGGCAGGGAGAGGTTGCCTGCCTCGTCAGATTAGACTAGCTCCGTCCACCTAGCATTATTCAGACCAGGAAAAAGCAATGAGCAGAAAATCAAAATACATGGGAACAAGTTGAAACTGAAAAGAAAACCCCTTGATAACTAAAAAATGGAGGGAGTTTTCCTCGCCCTGAATAGGTATAGCGACTGAAGGAAAAAGAGAAACAAACACCAAAACAAGCCTGTAAACTCTTTTAAAATGGAAGGGGGTTAAAGTGAAATCTTTGCAGAAACTGAGGACGGTCTTTCGGTGGGAAGCTGTCTTTGAAATGCTAGATTCCTCCTGGAAGTTAGGGAATATGCTGGGAAAGGCAATAGGAACTTGTATGCCAAAAGCGTCTTTATCTAATATGGAAGTTTTACGCCAGAGATGGTGCCTTTATGTTTATTTCATGTGTAACTTGTGTACGTTGGCTTCCCTTACTATTTCATCTTTGAGTCTGTGGTCTTTCTATTAAACCAACGTTTTACTTATTTTTACCACAGGCAGGTCTCTGTTGTGCAAACTGTGTGGAGTGTGTGCGCCCAAATGAGTTAATAACTATGGGGCTGGTTTCACACCTTTGGGGGTGACAAACAGGAAGAGAAAAGTCAGTGTCTGGTAGTTAAGAACTCCTGAAGGATGGGGAGACTCGGAACTACTGAAATATATCTGCAAGGAGTAATGAGGCTGGTGGAAGCCAGGGTGAGACTTTGTGCTTCTGGGCAGGCTACCTGTACCAGGGATATGAGTCATAATATCACTGCATTATGGCCCACCAAGGTTACAGGGCCAGAGCTCACGTAACTTCTTACTAGTCGGGGTGAACCCTAAAACACCACAGTACTACAGACACTCAAGTCAACTTTTCCAAACAATTCTAAGTTCATACCACTTTAAACACACAAATTCAGTTAAAAATTGCTGTATCATTGCACAAGTTTTACTCCCTCCCCCCGACCCCATCAAAGAAATAAAGGATGTGGCCAGGAATCCAAAGACATAAAGGGCCTGATCCTTCTTCAACCACGATCTACTGTCTTGTCTCTTGCTCCTTTCATCAGCAAAACCAGTTTTGGCTCCTGGCAGCCAACTTCTTTACTGTGAGAACATAACAGGCTTTGTGCATGGCCATTGTTAATAGGAACCAAAGCACCTGGTGGCTGTTTGCAAATGGTACAGGAACCGTCCATCTGGAGCCTGAGCTGGGAATGCCAGCCAGTGTAGGATCACTGGGAGCCAGAGAAAAAGGAAGTGGGACTGTGGACTGTAGAAGAAATGTTTTGTAGTGAATAACCTATTAAGAAATGGCAAGACCGTGGCTGCATTTTATTAACACTTTCTACGATTCATCCATGATTTCAAGTGGATTTACCAAGCCAACGCTCAACTCTATCTATAATATTTACCTAATTTTACCTTTTCTTAATACTAGAATAATCTGATGTCACAGAAAAGTTCCAACTATATACAAATTATAGGAGAACCTCAGAGTATGAACAACAGTTATAAACTAACCGATCAACCACACACCTCATTTGGAACTGGAAGCGTGCAATCGGGCAGCAGCAGGGGTGGGGACGTCCAATACAAATGTAAATTACTCCAAAAATAAAGGGAAAGCAGCATTTTTGTGCTGCATAGCCATATTTCAAAGCTGTATTAAGTCAATATTCAGTTGTAAACTCTTGAAAAAAATCGATGTAACCTTTTGTTCTGAATGATGAACATTGCAGAGTTATGAATAACCTCCATTCCCCAGGCATTCGTAGCTGAGGTTCTACTGTAATCACAACATTCACATTTATCTGAAGAAATCTGTTTTGTGTATCAAAAATGAAGCAGAATTACCTGGTCCAGTAGATGCAGCCTTTTAACATAAGCCTCTTCTGTATGGAGAAGCTCATTTGCAATATTGAACAGCTTCTGTGGCTCTGTACACTGAAAAAATTATTACAAATGAAGTTATCCAAGAACCTTGTTTCCCAAGACTCACTAGTCTTAATTCATACCTGGTGTAGCTATTGAAATGAATCAAGTTATCCCAGGGGAGAATCTACCCCAGTATGTCTAATCAAAGGATCTGTTTGCTGCTAGTGCATTTTCAAAGTTATTTTCTAAAGCCTAATTAACGTGGGATGGTGGATTGCGATAGCACTTTAGCCCTCTATATTTTGCTACAAATGACAGAATATCCAAAAACCAAAAAAAAAAAGAAAAAAATCACTCAGTCTGGTTTTCAGGCCTTTCCAAGGACTAGCAGACTAACCTGGTGACTCACATGCTAGACACCACTTTGCCAGATGTCCCTTTTTAAATGCATGAGCTCTGAAGACAAACCACGGAAATGAGAGCCAGAAAAGGTCACTTGTGACATTTAGCCCACGTTCCTGCCACCACAGCATTGCGCCTACTGTATATTTCTAATCCATGGTGGCATCTTAAATGCATAAGGATGCAGACTTAAAATCACCTGGTCTTTTTATTTCATCCCATTATTCCTAGTTCTAGTCCTTCTACCAAGCTATTTCTCTAACTCGGTGGTTTTTGCAGAATTTAAGCACTTGGTGTTGATTATAATGTCCCTAGCACTGGCCCAAGGGTTTTTGGCCCTCTAGGCGAACTATGACTATGGCACCCTTCCCCCCAATTCAATATAGAGAAAAATAATAACATGTTAACGTATTATTTTAAATAGAGAAAAAAGGTTAATTTCTGTCTCATGTGGCACCCCGTAAAGCCTGGCGCCCTAGGCGACCACCTAATTCACGTATATGGTTGGGCCAGCCCTGATTCTCCCCATCTCAGCGTTGGTTTACCAACTGGCTATACACATATGTATATACATACATGTATATACAACCTCAGTCTTTCAGTACTTAAAGTTCACTGAGTCAACGTGTTGCAAACTGAAATATATTTTAACTTCTTGACAAATTCCTTAATGACCATCAACAATTTGTAGAATTGTTATACATGTATATAATCATATAAGGGTCTCCTCTCTCTCTCTCTCTCTCTCTCAATGGTCACATTAGAATATATACCAGTTTTTAAATGAGCCAATGATTACCCTGTAAAGATAGGAAAACTTGAAAAGTTTTTGCACTCGCATAAATGTTTAGTATTAAAATTATTAAACTAATAATGATCTTGAAAACTGGATAAGCAGAAAGAGGGCAAAATAGGCATACACAAATTATTTAGGTTAATCAAAACTAGAAGACAGAGGAAATCCAGAGACCTCTAAATGATTGGGACAGTGGCATAGAGTTGAGAAATTCAAGGCAATGGAACATTTGGAAAGAATGATCTGAACTACTCATACAGAGCACCAGATTGTAAATTAAATGAGCCAATGAAGAGTAAACATGGATTTCACTGTGGGCAGCTCAGTGAAAATATCTGCTCGATGTGTAGCGGTGATTAAAAGAGCAAAATTACAGGGTGGTTAAAAGTCAGGGAGATAAAAATACTGAAAATATTAGAACGGCATTAATATAGATGAACAGTATAGCCTTGCAGGAAATACATCATCCACTTCTGCACATCCCATCTTAAAATATATATAAAAACCAGAAGGGATTAGAGATAAGTGACAAAAATATTTAGAATAATGGAAAGATTTCCATTAGAGGAGATACTGAAAAAAAATGGACAATTTAAAGAGGACAAAGATATTGGTATTGAAATAGTGAAGAGAAGGTAAATCAAACATTTCTATTAATCTCTGTTCATAATCAAACCCAGGAACGTTCAGTGAAACTGAAAGGTGACAAAATTTCAATTAATAAAGGGGAAACACTTAAATTTACTCTGTGGAACTCATGTTCACAAAACAGAACTGAGATCAAGAGGTTAGCAGGATTCAGAAATCAGATATTTATATGGATAAATGAGAACAACACAGTTAAATTAGGTCAGTGGTTTTTTTTGGGGGGGGGGGGGGGGGGGCGGGGAGGTGCCAGTACTCAGCTGGGGACCTGGGGCTTCATTACTAAGGAAAAAAGGTGCCAGTACTCAATACCCCCGAGTACCATCACAAAAAAAGCCCTGAATTAGATAGAATAATATATGCATATTTCATGACACAAGTTAACCAGTAACTAATGGAGGATAGGAATCCATTTCTCTGATTGTTCTATCAATCTAGATGACTTCAAGTGTGTGATGAAGTGGGATTTTGCCCACAAAAGCTTGTGCATTAAATAAATTTGTTAGTCTTCAAAAGTAACACAAAACTCCTCATTTGTTTTGCTGAACTAGACTTACACAGTTACCTCTCTGGAACTTCTATGAAGATGTATCTTTCACCTCATGCAATTCCTCAGTACTGTTCTTCCCAATATTAAAATCATAGTGTGTAAACTGAAATAATGCATCATTTAAAACGTACTGCATTGTGTTCGGCCTGACTCTTCATAGAATAAGTTCTGATCTTTGTGCCTAATATTTATAGTAAATAATGGGACACCAATACATTCATAACCTTTGAATTTGCAAAGGGGAAATTTAAAAAAATATATACCAAAAGCATCTCTTTAGTCATTCAAGTTGCAAAGAATGGGTGAATCTCTTTATGCAGAGAAAGTTAGTTACTTGCCAATTTTGCTGAAAATGAAGGAGTTTCTAAAGCAAAAGGCATAAAGTTTAAACCTGCTTTAACTTTATCACTATACTATCCACTAAAGCTATATTTTCATTTGTTTGAATTCAGAATTTGAAAAGAATTAGTTTCAACCAAATACATTTCTTCTCAAAAGTAAAGTTATCTATATATAGCACAGTTACTTTAACCTCCTAGCCCAAACCACTCAGTTTACATTTCCAAAAAGCATGCTGACATCTGGTTTAAATACCAAACAATGGCTAAAGATAATTTTGGCTCAGGCTAGACCTAATGCTTCAAAGTGGTTTTCTGCTGTAACTGCAGTTCCTGGTGGTGGCAGAGATATGGGCATTTAAATGGGTGCATTTTTCAATCGTTCCTCTTATATAGTCACCTTGCACGTTTTAAATGAAAGCTAACTCGCTGATTTAACTGACATGACCTTTCAAATTTAATATTTAACAGAGAATTGTTAGAGCCAGTCCTACACTTGCAGCCTTCTGTAGTTTGAATAATTAAGGGCCAGATTCTACCAAGGTTGAGCCATACTTAACTCTGCAAGGAGCATTTTTGAAGTAAAATACTGATAATTTGGATGAGGTTACAGAATCAGGTCCTAAAGATGCTCTGGCAAAAAAGCATGAAGCTTTAATGCCTTGCATTTTGTAAAGGTAAAATTAAAATAAAGCAAACTGCCATTTCGATGAAGACATGGGCTAAAAACCTACTCAGTTTACTCAAGTAAATAAATAATCCAACTGAAGATAATAAGCCTTCTTACCTGAGTAAAGCAACCACGTCTTAACCCAAAATGAGGTAGACTTGTTGGGCAAGTCAGAAAATACATGCTTGGGACACACTGGGAGGCAGCATGTACAGTGGTTAGAACACTGGCCTGTGAGTCACGGAACCCAGGTTCTGTTCTGATTAGTGGTACCTCGGCTGCTAAGCCACATAATCTTTCATTGCCTACCTGCACAATGGAGAAAGTAATGTTTGCCTACTTCTGGAAAGTGCTTTGAGATTTTCAGGGTGAAAAGACTTGAATTATTACTATCCTATCCTAAGTGCCAAGAATTATTATTACTGATGTGCAGAACCAAACCAGCAGCTGATTATGGACATTTCCAATGCTGCCATCCACCCAGATCTTTCAGATCAGTGTTGTGTCAAAAAGATTAAAGCTCCAAGGCTTGAGCAAGCATAAAGTCAGCATTGAAACATAAATCTTACTTTTGGGATTAATGGCCAGACAGTTTTTTTATTCATTTGTTTAGCATAAATGACTAAAGATACCTGTAAATTTAAAAAGTCCAAATTATGTATAAATAATTTATTGATATTATACAACGGGCACCAGTGACACCATTAGCTTTACTAATAAGTGCACACTACACAGGTAACACAAGCGTCATTTTCAGGAAGTTGTAAAATAAGTTCCCCTACTGGCTATTCACATACTTTGTAAATATGATCAATTTCTGTTCTTCCTAATGTTGTTGCTTGGTCAGTGAGATCATGTGGCATATTTACTATCTATTATGGCTGTTAAAATAATTCTGAAATCGTTTAAGAATTATGCTGGCTGAATGAGTAGAAGGATAAGAAATTTAGCAGGGAAGTAGTAGGCGTTTATTTTGCTGATACAGGAAACTTATTACAGCACGTGAAAAACAATGACTGCAATATGCTCATTCGTTCCTTTGCAAGTAGTCAAATTGCTTCTCAACCACCACATGAACATATGGCCATAGTTGTTTCCCAACACAAAAAAACCCCTCAAACAAACCCCAAAACAAAAAAACTTTGCAAAAACTGTTGACCCAATGTTCCTAAAGTAGTTGTCCAGGTTCACACACAGGCAGAAGTACCCCTGAAGCAGTGTGTGCAGATATCACAGTCACAGAGGCAAATGGGTGATTACATACCCAAAGCCTATTTAGACAACTAGCTTGCCATGAGTGTGCACTGTACTTACTCAGAGCTCAAGTACGTATCCTGCTATGCACTCACTCAGGAAAGTGGTCAGTGAAGAGCTCCCTTATTTCCCTAGATAAGTTATCCATATTGCTTAGTCCTGCAGATTAGGAAGAACGGCCACTGCTGGACTGCTACTCTTCCCGCCTAAGTGGATGGGGTGGAGAGAGAGTTAATGGATAAAGACAGGGCTCTACAACCTCTCACCACGCAACAGAGAGGGCAGCTGAGCCACAGCCAAAGAGGAAGTGAGCTATACCAATCTATGAGACAGTGCTGATTGCTTCTACCCTGATCCCAGAAGGAAGCAAGAACCAGGGTGTGACTGGAAGTGGTGAATAATTCTTTGCTGCTGGAATGGAGCTGAAAGAGGCTAGACATGGCCCCCATTCCAGGTTATATCCTGGGAGCTGGGGCATGCTGGCTAATCAGCATCTCTCCCCGCTAAAAGAGCAAACTAAGTGGCTATATCTGTATTCTTTAAAAGTCACTGAGCTGGGAAACAAAGAGGCAACACTCCATTGCACATAAGTCACTAAAGAAATATATTAAGAAATTTGTTTCCATCTTTAGAGTGGTGTGATTTTAAAGGTTGGATTAGGAAGCAAAATGTAATGACTTCACATCCTCTTTCAAGGCAAAGAAAGTTATTTGGAACACACAAAGAGAGAGCTTGACCAATATTCTGACTCAGAAATCCAGGTCAAGTTTTCCAACAGATATATTATACCACAAAATTGGAACTGAAACTCCACTTATGTATAGGCCATCTGCTGGCAGAGTACACTCACTCTTCTTCAGGTCAGTAATTGTCATCATTTCCTCAAAAACACAGATACAAGAGAAATTAATTATTAAAAGGGAAGACAAATATATTTATGACTGTAAATTCATTAGACCAAAAGCACACGTGGCAAAAATATGTGTTCACCAAAGGCTCGCTCCACTGGCTTTTACCAGCGTTAGAGCTAAAACCTAACTAAAGTCTTGCTTCCATAAAGCAATGGCAAAACCCCTATTGAATTCCACTGATCTAACTTTGATCTGATATACCACATACCCTGCCTACCCAAACATGCTAGTTTTTCAATCCTGAAACAGATTGAAGCTTTTAATAGAGGATACAGACAACAGATATGCAGAGTTCTTTTCAGATATGGCTACAGCCAGCAGTAGAATCCTGGACTTGATGGAGCAACAAGATCCAATATGGAAAATTCCCTTGAATAAACCCACCTAATCCAGGATGATATGGGAGTCAACCCACACACTGTTATAGTCTATACTTCTGCATCTTTCCTCCTAAGAAGTATTATTGGCTATGGGGAGGAGAACAGAAAATAGCAAGAGAATAGAAAGATCTGTCTTTGAGACTGAGGCGTAGGTATTTTGGTCTCTTCAAAAGAAAAAAATCTATTGTACTCACATATAGCCACAGCAGGACCTATATCTAAGAAGTGCTGCACAATGGGGTGGGGCCATATAAGTATCTGAGCACCTCCATTTTATTTATTTGTTTGTTTATGTTTATCCTCATAATGCCCCTGTGATGAAGGGAGGTCTGATGTTCATTTTACAGATGCAGAACTATGGCGGAGAGATGCAGAGCGATGGCGAAAACCACATAGGAAGTCTGTGGCAGAGCAGGAAATTGAACGCGGGTCTCTCAAGTCCCAAGATTGAACCTTGACCACTGGATCACCTTTCCTCTCTAATCTTACAGTACTATATTCCCCGGGACCTCCTCCACAGTTGAAACCACTGTGAACACATCATGCCCGTGGTTAAGCCGTGCAGGGGCACCTTACCAGGTTCTCCTGGCTGTTAAATAGATCAATCCACAGCTGCACTGCAAACCTAATTACGATCTGGGACCTACCAGACGGCTGCAGTGGTGACCACACAGCCCAGGATGAAGTGCATGAGAGTTTGTGACAATGAGGGGATCCAGCTTTGGAATGACCTTCAAGAGGAATTTAAGTGACTCTAAAGCCTGAGCATCTTTAGGAAGCACTGCAAAACCTTCCTATTTCAAGATGTCTTTCCACCATAGTAATGACTAAGTCAGTGAGGTAATATCTTTTTTATTAGATCAACTTCTGATGGTGAAAGAGACAAGCTTGTGTCTCGTATTCTGGAAACAACATAGCTATAACAAATCTGCAAACACCATAGTAATAACACAACAGTGACACCCCTTTCTATCCAAAAAGACTTTCTGCAATGAAAACTGAATGAATCAATGAAAAAAAAAAACCCCCTCCTACCCCCCCAAATCTCTACAGCAAACCAAGATTACACTCCAAAAGTGGGAGATAAACCAGGGAAGAAAGAGAATGTCTGTATTTATTTTTCCCTTTAATGAAAACATTTAAATAAAAAGACATGAAAGTGTTACTCACTTTCCAAAGTATATGCAAATTAGTAGCTCTCCCCAAAATCCTGAAATTAACAGTTTACAGAACATAATGATGATTCCAATTCCACTTTCAGTACTTCCCCTTTCTTGTAAATATCATGGCTTATATGTCTCAGTTTCTCCACTGCTGATGTTTTCTGAGACACTATCAAAAAAGCGCCCCGGTCCATTTTTATTTTGATGAAAGACAGATAAAAATTCCAATTACTTTAAAAATAGAGTCCTGGCAGTGAGATGTGTTAGATTCCAACGGGAAACCATGGGATGTTTAAAACTAAACTAAAGAGAACATTACAAGCTTCGTGATAGAGAACAGTACTTCACCAACACAGGTCTATTGATTCAAAAATTGCTGGGGAGGAGGAGTTTGAAAGGTACAGTGAAAAAGAAAATGCTCAACAAGTATTGAGGCGCTCTCTGTAACTTAGTGGATTGGGAATCATTAAGTCATTATTAAACCAACCTGCAGCTATAATTACTATACACCCTGTTCTGACTACGAGACGTAAAGCTTTTCGGAGACATGGATTGTACTCCAGTTACAAGTTCCTCCCGATGAGAGGCTGCAAAGAGTGGAGCATTTGTATGGGTGTCAGAGTAGAAAAGAAGCACGAAGAAATAGGTCCAATCCATGGCATGATATTTTTTCTACAAAATCCTTTCCAGAGAGAGAAAGGATGTGCTCTCTCTGTCCCCAGTCTCAAGAGGTGATGGTGATTGATATATCCTTTCTCACTGATAGCTGTGCAGGAGCTTTTTCTTTTCAAGGGAAACCTCTCTTTCACACAATAACTGGATTGGATGGAAGTGAAATAAACCCTGACTATCTGACTGCTTCTGAATGACCAGTAATGGAACAAGTCAACCTAAGAAACCACCCCAGCTCTGCCTCACCTGACACCCTTGTGGGGAACGAGCCTGTTCTGGGCTTTCCCCAGTTCATTCCATATTGCCCAACAACCATAATAGTCACAGTGGGTGTGTCTACACTTAGAAATTAAGTCGATTTAAGCTTGCTTAAGTCGACTTAATTTAATCCACGTCTGCACTACACTTTCCTTAAGTCGACTGAAGCAAGCTGCTTAAGTCGACTTAAGGAAAATTAAGTCAACTTTATTAAACCTCCTTTTAATTCGACTTTTGGCTTAAGTTGACTTCCTAAAGTCGACTTAAGCTAGTGTAGACCTGGAGTAGCCCTAAGTTGACTTAAAGTCGACTTAGGGCTCTCCAGGACTCCCCCACTGCCCTCCCTGCCGGGGGGAGGGCACGGGGGGAGCCTGGCATGTCCCCCCAAAGGGCAGGGCAGAGCCCTACCCACCCTGCCCCTATGCCCTGCCATGGTCCCTGTCCCCCTTTGCCCCATTGTACCCAGGTACAATGGGGCAAAGGCTGAGCCCCCTGGAACTGGGCAAGGGGTGCCCCCCCCTGCCACCGTGGACCTGCCCAAGGTCCCCCTAGCCCCTACAAGTTGACCTAGGCATCCAGTGTGGACGCTCTAGGTCGACTTTGTAAGTTCCCCCCAAAGTCAACTTTAAATTTAAATGTGGACATGCTAAGTCGACTTAAATTTCCAAGTGTAGACATAGCCTGGGAGTGAGCAGAATGAGGGAGATGGGAGAGAGAACAATGTGGCAATGTAATATGGCAATTGGCTTTATACAGCTGCATTCCAGTAAAAAATTACATCCTCAGCTGAGGTAGCAACCTCTGTGGCTGCAGAGTCAATGCTCCTGTATCTGCACAGATGCAGAAATCAGTTCATTTTGAACAGAGACTGACGATTATGTGTGTGTGTGTGTATACACACACACACGCGCACACACACACACACACACACACACCACAAAGCATCGTAAACACTTCATAGAAATACACATTTAGATAAGGTGGCTTGGTAGAAAATGAACAGTACCTGTGTTTTCAAGAGACTTTTATTCCTGGCTATAGTTACAATTGCTTCTCCTCAAGAGTTATTTTTTAAATTGTAGAAGTTAAGTCTCTATTTACCAGTTCCAGAGGGGTAGCCATGCTAATCTGTAGACAACAAAAACAAGAGTACTGTGGCACCTTAAAGGCTAACAAATTTCTTCAGGCATAAGCTTCCTAGGGCTGCTATCTGATGAAGGGTTCATGGGTTGCATCTGATGAAGTGAGTTGCAGCCTCCCCATCGTCTAATGAAGATTTTAGAAAGCCTGCATGGACTAGTCTGAACTTTTTATAAAGCTTACACAAACTCACAGTATTGGCAGACTGGAATGTGGACTTCATAAATGAATGGTTCCTGAGGACCTACGATGAACTGCAGTCAGTTTCAGGATGTTTAGAACAAGCTAGGAAAATGAGCAGTATCAAGGCCTGGGAGAGCCTACTTCCATAGGTCAGGGATCCAGCAGACTTGGAGAGTATCATCTTGTCCCTGTCTCTGAATTCTTCTCCAGCTAATCCTGATGAATCATGAAGCCCCATGTTCCAAAGGACTTTCCCTCTAGCCCTCACTCAGAGTTCATGCAGAGTGCATAAGCTCTGCAGATTTCCTTTGGCCTTGGTAGATCCTGCAGCCCTCCTGGATGCCCAGTCAGCCCCCTGATTCCGATTCTCAAGTCTCCAAACCCTGATTCTGGTACAACTCCAACTTCACCTCCCTGCAAAAGTTTAACTCCAGAGCAGTTACTTCAAACCATAACAGGTCCACAGTAGCCATGGACCTGATATAGACTTTATTAAGTCCTTATTGCAGTGAGTATAAAATCCATGTCAGATTCATGGTTTTCACAGTCTCTGCAGTTGCTGTGAACTACAGAAGATTCACAAGGAGAAAAATCCAAATATATCTCCTTTGCTGCTTTCCCTTCATCGATTGAGAGTGTAGTTCTGTCAAAACAAGAAGCATATTTGTCCAAATAGATGTAGTTAGGAAATCCACATCAGCTATTGCTCAGAGTTCCACTGTCTGCCAGAGAGTGAATCTTTTATCTCAGTGTTTGTTCTGAAACAGTGACATTCCCATGCTGTGTATATTCTTGAACAGTTGCTGCTGTCCAGCTCAGTTGGCGGTCTTCTACGGTTGGTGAAGCAGTCTTCAAGACAGTTACGTTTGAGCATCAGTTGATCCAATGCATTTTGGGATCCATCAGATGAAAAATGCTAGCTATAGAAATATAAACTATTACGATTATGCTGGAAAGTTTTTTGTTTGACCGTACAGTGGACTGTGTAATTCAGTCATCATGCTGCTTGGACACAAACAACCTTCACTTTGAGAAGCAGCATTTGCTAGAACAAACTTTCAAGTTTTGCCCTAAGGGTAGCTATTACTTGGAAGTTAATCGTCTCAGTGACACCAAAACTCAAAGTTTTTCTCCTTCCTTCTGACTTGACTCAAACTAGTAGCCGTTGGTTCTATAGGAAGAATATTGTGCTTGATAATCAAGACTGGGGTCTTTCTAAAAGAGATGATATAACTCAGTGGTTCTTAACCAGGGAAGTACACAGAGGTCTTTCAGGGGGTACACCTCATCTAGGTATTTGCCTAGTTTTAGAAAAGGCCACATAAAAAGCACTAGCGAAGTCAGAACCAAGTAACATTTCATACAAAGAATTACTTGTTTATACTGTGCTATATAATATACACTGAAATGTAAGTAAAAATTTATAATCCAATTTATTTATCATTATATGGTAAAAATGAGAATATAAGCAATTTTTCCATAATATTGCACTGACACGTCTGTATTTGTAGGTCTGATTTTGTAAGCAAGTAGTTTTTAAATGAGGTAGAATTTGGGGTATGCAAAGACCAATCAAACTCTTAAAAGGGGTATAGGAGTCTGGATAGGATGAGAACCACTGCTCTAACTCAGCCACAAGTTATGACCTGTAGTATACACAGCAACAGACTGCATGACACCTCCCTGCATTTAGTTTGCTCACATTCTGTAAGTTTCCCATCTTCAAAGCATTTAGTGAAGTGGGATTTTCAACCATGAAAGCTCATGCGATAAATGAATGTGTTAGCCTTTAAAAGTGCCACAGGACTCCCTGTTTGTCATGATCATAATGGTGTTTCTGGCTTTAAAATCCAGGAATGTGGATGTAATGGCGTCTCCCCAGCACCAGATTACTTGCAGAATACAGGCTTAAGGTTTGAAAGAGATGAAAAATAAATCTCTTACCTTGTTTACATCTAAATAGTCTAACTTTGGCACATCGGCTGTCTCTTGTTCTTCGCTACTTCCTTCATCTATGTCACTGTCCTCATCCTGGGTTGAGTCTCTCTTTTGCTCTACAGGTGAAGACTTGTTACCCTTGTTGTCAGTTCCCATCTCTGCTGGGTTCCCAGATACCACAGATTTCTTCTGTTCTGTGCCTTCCTCATTTGGGAAAGTCTCCCCCGCAACACTACAAGAAGGACTGTCAATTCCACTGTCTCTGTTGGGAATTTTACCATTAGCATTCAGCTCTGCAGTCAAGTCTTTACTGGGCTGTTCCCCAGAGGGCTCTTTGTTCACATTCACAGCAGTACAATCTTCGTAGCTTTTGTTTTCCCCAATGCTTAGCTCTTTAATTTTCATTATGTCTGCATTAGACAGTTCTGCACCACACGATACGTCTGGTTCGTTTTCATCTGGTTCACTTTTTCCATTTGTAGAGCTGCCACAGGAAGCTACTGCTTCACAGTCACTTGAACTTGGCTGTTTGGAAGAGTCCGGTCCAGGTTCCATCTTCAAAGTTAAATTTAACTGGTTTCTTTGAAGAATGTGGATAGGTTGCCTACAAATGAAAAAAAGCACCCTGGTCATTTGAATTGGAGGTAGGGATTTTCAACGGTGTTTAAGGGAGTTGGGAGCCAAACTTCCATTTCACTTCAATGGCAGGTGCAGCTGGGCCCTAACACCATTCAACACCTTTGAAAATTCCAGACAGAATGACAAACAAATACTCATTCACAAGTTGCACACAAAGTCATGCCACTTTCAGGAATAGCTTTAAGGATACAAAACCATTGAAAGAAACAATGCTATCCCTTTAAAATGCCTCCTGTCCTTCAGGAAGAAAGCATCCCCCCCCCCCCTCTGAAAGACAGGAACTCATTGTTCTTCAATGGACTTATCCCTTCAGGGCACGTTACCTCCTGCAAGAGAGATGAAATTTTAAAGGGACAGGAATGTATTTCCTATATCAAAAAATTAACATGACCTGTCCAAATATCATAACCATTGCAAAGAACTTTTTTTTTTTTTTTTAAACTCCACACCCTATCCTGCAGGTATAACCTCCAATGGGAATTTCCTGTGAATAAGGTTTGCAAGATCAGTCAATTTTACAGTAAAATAAACAAAATTCAACAAATGTTGTTTCTGTAGAAGCTACCTTGTATGTTAGCCTGCTCTATAATATGCTGTGCTTTAATTGTTTTCCCTCCCTATGAACTGTAAACAGTATACCTGACATTTATTGAATGCTATAAAATTCTTATCAATAAAATTAGAAGCCTCATTTATTTTAATTACAATAATCAAGATCTTGTAATAGGAAAATGATTTTGACCCAAACTTTGACTACTAAAAGCAGACCTGTGGTTATTTTTAGACAGAACTCTCCATTAATTTCTGTCAAATCTCCTATTTGGAGACTGATGCCATGATATAGACCAACAAGTTTTTAGGCAGCATTACTTTTGTATCAAGTCCCCATATGTACTCAGTTACATTTAGGTTTTAAAATTTAGATAAATGGCTCTATAAGAATTTGTACACTACAGTTATAATAAATCATTCTTGATTTTATACACTTGTGTTTCCGTCCCATTGAGATGAAGTTTCAAATGAATACAAAAAATGACAGATCAAAATAGACAAGAATAAATATTTACCTAATATTTTCAAACTTTTCAATGAGAATGTTGACTCCTGCTGATGTCTGTGTTTCTTCCTCTTCAGGCACTAAGCTTCTTGATGACTTGGGATCAGCTGGTAAAGGTCGAGAAGGTGCTGGAGGAATTCTTTCCTGGCCAGGTTTGAGATGGACAGGTTTAGGAGGTACTAATAAAATTAAGGGGAAAAAAGAGAGGATAAAGTTCTGGCTTCTCTATACCAACAAAGACAACAGTTCCTCACACTGGAGAAAGAGTGAGAAGCACCCATTATTTCACTGCTGTTTATTAATTACATCGGTACCACTGCACTCAAGATATTTTTCAAACAAAAACACTCTGATGTGTTCTAAAGAAATACTCTAGCTTCTCTTTTGCATTTCTACAGTTGTCTCAGATCTGTCAAAGCACTCAGTAGCTGACAGAATATCACCGCTTCCTTGTTGCTAAACAGGATGCACAACGTATACACGGAGACTTGGTTGTGCAAGTCTCTTTACTTCAACCATGGCGCTCAATTTCCCTTATGGCGACTTTTCAAAACTTAGAATTCTGGTTACTCCAATACATTTAACTAGATCTGTAAGAAAAATATGGATTTAGACTGCTCATATTCATTCTGCTGGAAGCACTGCAAGAAAATGTAAAAAACCCTCATATCTTTTTCCCTCCCCCAGCTTCTTTGTGGTATATTCTTCACAAATTTCCTTCCTCTTTTGGTACCGCACTGAACACGATGCTGTATAAAGAAGTACTTAAAACATGTATCCATTCTGTCAGAAAGGAAAATGAACTTTGTACCTTTACCTCTGAGTTTGTCCTTTGCAGTCCTTTCTCATAAATGTAATTTAGCAAAACATATGCATTCACTTTTTCATTGTTTGTAGAGTAAATGGTTTTATAAATACATAAGCAATAACCCACTGCAACAGGTTCACATGCTTTTATTGTTTTATATAGTGAAAGCAACTTCACATAAGTGGATCTAACAATAGACAGTGAAATTAATCCAAAAGCATGCATTTCTTTCAGCCCTACACTGCCCAATAGGAAATGTCCTAAAAGTTCAATACACAAGTTATAAAGCCCCAAAAGTGTTTTCCTAAACAGGTTTTCAAGAACAGCAGCTGAATTGAATTTTCTTACGTTACCAGAGAAGCTATGTTAAGACGGTCTATATGGAACACGTTTGCATAATGCGCTTTGTGTTATAAAACAATTTTAATTACCAATAGCTCTGAATGAGTAATTTTAGGGTTTGGTTTTGTTTTTTAAATTATTTGGCAACAAAGAAAGTGCAAATTCCTCGACATCTGTAACTCAGGTGAGAGTTTCCCATTCTCAATCAGAACAAGCCTAATGGCCTTTCTTTTAGGGGCAGATCTTCTACTGCTGCCAGTTGACACAGCTCCACTGAAGTTGATGACTGAGGAGGACATAATGTGTTTGAATACAATATGCAGGAGGATTTACAACCATTTAAACTGCAGAGTTTCTTGGAGCAATACTAAACTACTGGATTGCCCAAGATCACCTTGAATTCCCGATCCAAAAATAAAAAAGGTTGCTACTGGGTTGTTTTTTCCTTAGAAAACTGTAAGTGCGCAGGAGGAGTGGGGAGATGGTAAAGGAAGTGTTTTTGCACAGGAAAGGAAGGCTGCTATGCTGACAGCTTAGATGCCAGATTTGGCCAAGGCTATAGGCATCAGCAGAGCAAAACCAAATTCATAGCTGGGAGCCAGACCAGCTCACTTATATATTAATAATGTTCAAGACAGGTGTTAGACTTGTAAGAATATGTTTAGACTCTCTAAAATGCTTGTAAGTGGTGCATGCACTAATCTTACTTTATTGTCTGTATTTCATGTTACAGGATAAAACATAAGTTTGATTTACATCTGTGAAAGAACCTGTGCTAACCTTGTGAACCTAAGCAGGAAAAGTGGTTTACCCATTCATCAAGAAGGACTATCCAAATCAAAATGGCCACTGTAGGACAAAAACTTCGTTGATTACTCATCCACCCAGGAAGAAGTTACATGAACGACTTGGTTTGAACTCTGAAGGAAGGGCATATAAAGATGCTCACAAGAAGAGATATTTTGGCTTTGCTGTCTGGACTCTCACAAGGGCTTGAGCTAAGAAACAAATGCTGAGATTTCCCGAGATCAGCCTGCCCTAAATGACATTCAATGGACAGATTACCTACATCTGTCACCTTTTGGACCCACAGACTAACTCATTCGCGCATACACGTTGCCTTCTTCAACCTGTAAATAACTCTCATTTCTTTTTCCTAGTTAGTAAATCCTTAGTTTACTATAAGCTTGTCTTTGGTGTGAGAAGGTATAAGGTACAAACTGATCTGAGGTAAATTACTGGTCTCGTGGGAGTAGGAGCAACCTGAATATTTTGTGATCTTTGGTGTTAGTGACCATTTATCATTAAGTCCAGCTTGCCTGGGTGGCAAAATAGACCAGAGCGCCCAAGGGAACTGTGTGACTTCACAGTATGATGGTTATAATTCTTCAGATGCTCACAATTGTTACTTGGTTGGTAAAATCAAATGATAAAACATGCCTCCAGTCTGGGGTGTTTGACCTGAAGATGGCATTCCTGGTCGTGAACCACTCCAGCTAGGGTGACTGAGGTTGGGTGGGGTCTTTGGCACAGGCTTTGTTCCTATGGTTTAGCCTTATACATATTTAGCTCTTTAAAGTTTTCTACTGGGAGCGCCATGCCAATGTTCATTGATCTCTTTCCTTTCACAGGAACTGCCAGACTGGACAACATATAGTTCATTATTCAGTCTCTGACCAGTGGCAAGTATCAGATGCTCCAGATGAAAGTGTAAAAACTCTACAGGAAGCAACTGGTGGGTAATTAGCCCTGCACATTAGCTCTATCTTGGTCTCTAATAGTTGGAGATTGGCTTAAGTGATGAAACAGGAGGTTTACTATGCCCTGCAAAATTTTTATCATTAACTATCATAATTTTGGATAGTCTTGTTATCCATATAAGTGTCCAAACCCTCTTTTGAATCTTGCCAAATTATTGGCTTCTTGTAGCAAATGAGTTCCAGTTATGTACTGGGTAAAAAAGAAAAAAGCATATCTATCTTTCAACAAAAACCACTTAAAAAAACACAACTAACATAATCACAGGGTTAAGGTCATCGATCTTGGTCCACACCACACTTCTTAAAAGGCTGAAGACGATGATTCAAGACAATCAAAGCAGTAACCATGACATGAAATTGTATTAATCGTGAATCTGAAAAAGAAACAACAGAATAGAACCCTCCACTCCGCTTCACATACCGGAACTATACTAACTTCTCTACCACTTAGACAAGTACGATACAGCTTTAGAATGCACGTTAAATTATTGTGTAAAGTGTTTTTTTTTTAAAATCAAGTAACTGCCATTTTCAATTCACTCTCCTGATGCCAATAATAAAATCATTTAAGTTACTTCACAGGAAGTGGTTAGGGCACTAATCCAGGTCCTGGAAATAAGAGTATTTGCCTACCTCACGGGGTGTTGTGAGGTTACATACAATTAAGATTACAGAGTGTTTGGAGATCTATTGATGAGCACTATACCAAAGAGCTATGCTCTAGTATGACTATTATTATTGCTAATTGCTTCTAGTCAAAAAGTTACTTATTTAATCATAACCACTTCTGTGCCCTGCAAGCAAGCATCCAAGAGAAACTCACGTTACTCCAGTCACGGACCATGTTCCATGTGCTTCAACCTCCCCCCATAAAACTCATTCTGCCATCGAGTGTCATTTCAGCTGTGTAATACCCTTTGGGAGGTTAAGCAGGAGGAGAGCAGAATGGCCATATGGTGTGAGCTGCCAGCTCTTTCTGGGCAAGGAACAATGTTAATTCCTTTAGATTTTGATCAATCCATGACTTCTCTGGACTTTCCACAGCACTAGTATCATGGATCTTTCCCCTATCTTGTGCTGCTCTGCCATGCCCATGCTACAACCTGTTAAGAAGGTGAGCAGGGAAATTACTGCTAGTCAGCACCACAATGAGCTGCTACATTGTTTACCTCCAAACCGCATTACCCTGAGCAGACACCTTATGCAAAGAGGGCTTCTTTGCCGGTTCCCATAGAAAGTTCCTCTTCTGCTGCCTCTTTACAGCTGGCTCAATTGCCCTCCCCTTCCCATAATCAGTATAGTTCAGCTCCTCCCTGTGACTGCAGAGGAGATAAAAAACTAAATGCTGTCTCACACCCAGCATCGGGGATCTGCATCTGGCCCATGGGATGATTTAGTGGGAATGGTCCTGCTTTTAGCAGGGGGTTGGACTAGATGACCTCATGAGGTCCCTTCCAGCCCTACGATTCTATTATTATGAAGAATACAGAATCCAAGTCCAGAGCAGTTTACATGCACTCTCAAAGGCGAGAATGAGTGTCTAGATCCACCTAGTCAGGAACTCCTTCAACCTGCCCTAACTATATGGGAGAAAAAACAGAGGAACATGATACTCCATCTTCATTTCAGTCAATTCTGAGCAAACGTGGACTGATTCAGCAATCCAGTTTCCATTAATGATATTGGTGGTTACACATTGGTATCACCTCACACTTAGCTGAAGAGTTATCATTGTTTGCCTTGAAAAGCATCCTTCAAACCGAACACAGTATACAATAGGGAAATGTCGGCATGTACAAATGCACACAGGTGTGCAGAAGAATATGCAGACTTCAGACCTTTTCCCGTGGATAACAAATCAACAATGGGCACTTGGAATGATCTGGAAGCTTCATTTGGTTCTTACAGAAGAAGATTAGATGTAAATCCAGGAGGGAAGCAGCTGCAAGTCACGGATCATTATTCCAAAGTGTAATGACTCTATAGCTGAATGCACGCGCGCGCACACACATTTTTCAGCTAAAGCACATATGTGCTCTAGAAAACTAGACTTTTACAACTTAAGCTAATGGACAACCAGATTTGGGTGTATTAATATTAACCTCATCATTTCTGAAATACTTTTTTTAAACAACTGAACCTCTCTAGAGATTCCCACAGGGTGACCATTAAGCGTGATGGGGATGTCAGGAAATGAGGTGAAGTTCATTTGAGGTGGGGAGAAGGACATGCTAGAAAAGCAGCGTGAAGCTGGGGTAAGGCCAAGGGGGGTCAGAGGTGCTTCATACCCTTTATCTCTCACGCAGGGCCGGCCCAAGGATTTTTGGTGCCCTAGGTCGCCTCTACGGTAGGACCAGCCCTGCTCTAACGCTGCACTTGTTTATATTGAACTAATAACTGAGGTTCATCAGCTTACAAACCTATGGCAATGTTAAAAGAGCACACCATTATAGGTCTAACCTTGTGTATCCATTATTGTGACTTTATTGACATATTTTTACAAGAATTTGCCAGCAGTTCCTGAGTCCCCTACTTTTCCCCTGGATCTCTGAGACTTTAAGGCAGAAGGGACCATCATGATCATTTAGTCTGATCTCCTGCAGATTGCCAGCCAAAGAACTTCCCACCCACTCCTGTAACAGACCCCTCACCTCTGACTGAGCTGCTGGTGCCCTCAAATCATGATTTAAAAAAGACTTCAAGTTCCAGAAAATTTAACATTTACTCCAGTTCAAACCAACAACTGACCCATTCCCTGTGCTGCAGAGAAAGATGAAAACTCCCCAGACCCCAGTCAATCTGACACAAGGGAAAAATTCCTTCCCAACACCAAATATGGTGATCAGCTAGACTCTGAGCATGTCAGCAAGACCCACCATCTGGGAAAGAATTCACTGTAGTAACTTAGAGCCCTCTCCATGCAGTGTCCTGTCTCCAACCACTGAAGATATTTGCTGGTAGCAGTGACAGATGGGCCACATGCCATAGCAGGCCATTTCGTCACACCATCCCTTCACACACTGATCAAATTCAGTCTTAAAACCAGTTTGGTGTCCGTCCGTCCCCATTCCCCCACCACTCCCTTTGGGAGGCTGATGGTTAGAAACATACCTCTAATTTCAAGTCTAAAGTTGCTAATGTCCAGATTATATCCATTTGTTCTCAAACCATGACTGGCCCTCAATTTCAAGATCTCCTCTCCCTTCCTGGTGTTTATCCCCCTGATTTATTTACAGAGAACAATCATAACTCTCCTCAACCTTCATTCTGTTAAGCTAACAAGCCAAGTGCCTTAAATCTCCTCTTAAGGTACATTTACCATTTCTTTGATCATCCTAGCCACCTTTCTCAGCACCTGTTCCTGTTGGAATTAATCTTTCTTAAACACAGGAAACCAGAATTGCAAATGAGGTCTCACCAATGCCTTCTACAAGGGCAATAACACTTCCCTATCTCTATGGGAATTACCTCACCTGAGGCATCCTAGGATTGCATTAGTTTTTTTCATGGCTAAGGATTTCAGTCTAACAATGAACTCTAAACAGTTTAAGAAGCAACTCTCTGCTATACATGCCTGAGGTCATGCTGTTAGTTTTTTTTCTTTTGAGTGTATTCTGTTCCCAAGGAATATGCTTTTACTATGTTTTTTTTTTTAAATCATTTTAGGACTCAGGTGATGACAGAAGCAATTCTTAGTCAGCAAATCACAAGAATCTGGCCAGAAAAACTGGAATAGCTCCAGAGATGAAGATTCCTTGCCGGAAAAAGACCTATAAAAACCCTGAAAATGACTGCTCTAAGGAAATATACAGCGCTGGAATCAGTGACAATGACCCTGGACAGCCAACAAAACCTGATTACAGGAACAATGGTAACTCAAATTCAGTCAATTAAACAAACAAATAGGAGTCTTAAGAGTTACTTGTAACAACTCAAGGCAAACATCTTTCAGACAGATGGGATTTTTTAATTAACTGTGTCCTTTAAAATAAAAGGAAATGGAAGAGTTAAAGAAGTAATTAGTTGGGTTGCCTCAGGAATGTAGTGAGTACTAGAAAGATAAACTATGCCTTCCTTTGTGTGTGTGTGTGTGTGTGTGCGCGCACCCACCCATTTTATCCCAATAACTTTTTATTACTCCATGTGTTAAAGTGAGCCTCAGAACAACCGAAAAAGAAATTACTCCATTTATTCTAAATTCCTTCTTTTCTCTGGGGGAAGCGAGGGAAGATTTAGCAATACCATTTCAGGAATGCTGATATTCCAGTAATGGAGATAAGGTTGAGCAATGTTAGGGTAATTTGGGGCACTTTTAAACATGATCTGAATGAAATGGAGCAAACTCTCCCCGTCTCGGCCAGTGGCTGACACAGATACACATAGAGATAATGGAACAGATCAGCTGTTATAAATGGGCACAGTTCCACTGATTCCAGAGCATTTTCACTGATAATATGGTAGCTGATAAAAGAGCCAACGAGTTTAATTCACTTAGTCTTTTACCAAATATAGTTTTAGCTATTCCTTTTTACCAGAATAGTTTATAGCACTATAAATAGTATCAATGGACAGTTAAATAATAAAATTTGAAATAGAAGGAACCCAAGATGAAAACTAATTCAGTACATATATAGCATATCACCTGCAAGCAAGGAAGTATTGACTAATATACCAGCATGAGACTGAGATTAGGCTTTCGAAACGCCAACAATATTTTTTTATAGATTCCAATGGTTAAAGGCAAGCCAGAAAGTTGCTTTTTCTACAGACGTTCAGGATGATAAAATAGGAGATCCCATTTTGTACAGAATATTCAAATATTTTTGACAGCGACCAAAATGGTTGTTTCCTAATCCTATTGACACATAATGATGAAACCTACCTACTTATTCACCTGCTTTTCTTTTTTTACAAGGTTTGTTTAAATCGAGAGCTTTGGGATATCCTCTCCTGCACCTGCCAAAAAAGGCCTTTCAGATAAATGAAGCCTATACTGTAGCTGAGAAGAGATATGTCTAGTACACATAGACCATTTCTTATCCAATTCTGAGGAGCTAGGTAAGTATTAGCCCTACAAAGAAACTAACACTTCACTGCACCGACTGCAACATGTGGAAATAACTTCTCGCTACACAAAGGGACTGTCTCAAGTCTCCTCAGGTAGTTAGCACTTCAATGGATGTAGGGGGAAAAAGAGCCTGGTGATTTTAAATGCTCAAAATCTGGACTTTTGGGCCCGCTCCTCAGCTGTGGTCAATCAGCAAACCTACATGGGCTTTAACAGAACTACATATAGTTACATCCATTGAGGAACCGGCCTTTTGTGTCTTATCTTGTGTTCAGAAGGAAGGTGGCAGTGTTTATTTCACTGTGATTATTCTTGAATTAAATGGAGTTGTACAGTTATTGCATCCAATAATGGCATGTTGGGCTGTACACATTGGTTTGGTTCGTGTTTCCTTCTTTAGAAAAAAGATTTGTAATTTCCAAGATTTGTGCAGCTGTTTACAATATAGCACAAGCAAGCTCTAGGCCTGAATGCTAAGCTGGTCTTATAAAAATTCATTAAAAATGTAAACAATATATTAGTTAAATCCTAATCTTTAATACTATATATGATAAATACGCTGAAAATGAATAAGACCACATTTTTATAAAGTTATTTAATCTATGTCATTAGTGAGTTCATTTTTTCCCCCAAAGGTTTTTCAATTGAATTTCTAACACTGGAAACATGAGATCAATGTCATGTTAATTTTACTTCCTCCCTATATCAAATAAGAGAACAGCTCTAATCTCCAAATTTAAATATATATATTTTTAAATATGGCACTTACAGCACAATAGAAAATTACATGAATATCGGAAGAACAAAAACACTTGCCTTGGGGTTTCTGCAGCTGATGTGTTTTTACCAGTGGAGATTTGGTTTTGGGCTTCCGTCCAGTTTGATGGATACATTGTACAGGGCTGATGTGTGGCAACTCCCCACATGCTTCCAATGACGGATTTGAGTCAATATGACATTTGATTTGAAAAGGAGCACACGGACAACCTGGAAAAAGAAATAGGTCCATGTTTATTTCCTCTTTTTTCCCCCTTGAAAAGCAGCTTGTGCTGGCTCTGGTAGCTTATCTTGTATCAGTTATTTGAAGGAAAGGAAGGGGGGGAAAAAGACGTTCATTTAGAAGTGATTACTTCAGAAACATCCATCTTCACAATCACTTTAAACTGGATGGTGAAAAGAGGTCATGAACCTCAGTAATCATTTCTCTAAGCAACTAGTAACTTCTTCACTAAAAAGCTAAATAGCTGCAACACTGAAGGATTATATGAGTAATGTCTATGAAATCCTTTTTCATAGGCTTCCTTTTTGTAGAGATACAGGTGCATTCTGCTTGATAAATCAGCACCCAAATTCAAGGATGGATGAATCAGAAATACCTGTAATAGGACAACTGATTATAAGCATGCCTCAATCTTTTGCAAGAAAGAAATGAATATAAATTACATAATACTGCTGTTTATTATTTTCTACATGCCTGTACATTCAAGATAGAACAGGGTCTTCTGCACAGGGCTGATAGTTTGAAATCAAAGATTAGATGTGATGCATCAAGAAGACTAGTGAAGGGAATGACAAACATGTTTTGTTTCTTTTTACAAATTTATTATTCACTCATTTCTTACAGATTTTGAAGAAATAAAACAACTCACCCAACTTAACATTTCCATTTCCACTTAGATTTCCATTTACATCAGACCAAAATGACCCAAGACACTGAGGACTATTGAAGCAGTATTAAGTCAGGGGACGTTCTGGATGGGTATAGATATTTATACTTGCGTTTCAGTCATCTGTTGAGATCTTTCCTCAGTTCACAAGCAACAGAATGGGAACCCAACTTACCACATGGGGGACAGCTTTCAGTTTGCTTTATTGTTTTGACTTTCACTGATACGATCTTAACAGATACCAAAGAAAGTTGATAGGTGTGTGTGACGTCATAAAAAAAGACACAATCAGAATGTGCCAGTGAACAATCATTGTCCGATGTCCTAAGTCTGATTATGATTAAAACTGTTGCAGATAAACATATTGAGCCATGTTCAGACCTGATGCATATGCACTGAAGTTAACTGAGCTACAGTTCTCCACATCAGGCCTTAATTTGGTTTTTACTATTATACAGTCATTGTCAATGTAAGGCACACTTCCTGAAATTTTTCAGCCTACTAGTGACCCTGACTCAGGCAATCCCTGTTCAGGAAAGGGTGTTAAGCATGAGCTTATATCCCACTGCACGAAATCCTGGCTCTACTGAAGTCAGTAAGAGTTTTGTCACTGGCTTCAAAAAGATCAAAATTTAAGTCATGAAATAAGTATGTAAGTGCCCTTCCTGAACAGGAATGTTTTCCTGAATCAGGGTTGTTACAGATAAGGTCTATAACTAGTATAAATGACAGATAAGAGAGGGGGAGGAGTCTCTTTTTTCAGTTTATTTACTTTAGGAACTGAACGGTATTTTGTGGGTGTGTCCCTATTGTTGGTCAGAGTGGGTGTTAACATGGTAATGGGAGAATTTTTACCTGGAATGAAATACTGTCATACGAATGTAAATGCTCAAAAATTGGCAAGGGATTCTGGAGCAGAGGTAGCACCTGAAACTACCAATAATTTCATGTTTAAATCCAGAATAGTTTAAATTGTCTTTACCCCTTTAAAATGATAGGATGACCTCAAACACGTGAGAAGAAGGGGTCTATCTAAACATTAAAGTAATCTTCAGCCTTCTTTGAGAATTATTCAGGAACATAAGCTAAGCTTCACAAATGCAACCTTCTCAGGCTTGATCTGCACTGAGATCAGACTCCAAAGCCAGTGGAGTTACTCTGGATTTACACATTACCAACCTCAGAACATTGCCCATTGGAACTGGATTAAGTCTGAGTGGGTTAAAGGTATACGGGAAATGTTCCATGGGGCTGTTCTCAAAAGGTTGCTTGCACAAGGGCACTAAGGATCTTCTTAAACTGATGTGGAATAATCTAATGTTAGAACTGCTTGCTGACAAAAATCAATTCTAAGCTATGAAATAAATATAAATTAGCACACATCTCTCCATTTCTGTTGCCCAAATGCATAATCGAGGAATTCTTTAATGGTGCTTCTTATTATGGTTGTTTAAAAGTTCATCAGTATACCTGCTATAAAAATCACCCTTCAGGGGATTTATCTGAGCTCAGTTACTAAAAATTGCTTCAGGGTTAAACTTGGAACTTTATAAACACTGAATTTTAATTATTTGAAGTTTCATTTATCAAGCAAACATCCCAAGTACAGAGTGCTGTCCATCACAAACTAAACATCACACAAGGGACACACAATGTTTCCTTACTCTACATACAAAATTGCTCTTGATAGCAATAGCATAGATACATTTACAGGTAAGTTCTGTGAGGCAGGGACTAGCCTGCTCTTACACTTGTGGAAGTGATTTGTATATTGCAGGTCATACACAAATCACAGACAAACAATAAGAAATCCAAGAGAAAATGAACCTACGAAAACAACAGGGGTCAGGAGAGCAAAGATGTATCTGAATATTCCACTGTGTGCCCAGTAGGGTCTTCTATTGATAAGTGCTGCAAACCCCTGCCCCATGAGTGCTTGTTATATGCCCATTATATATATAGGATAGATATAGATAGGAAAGTGGGGGAAACATAGGCATATTAAAAACACTGTAAACACACATCACAATAACATGAATGGCGGATGACTGAAATGTGGCATTGGCCTCGTCCTCAGTGAGGACAGAACTCCTGCCCGAGCGCCTTGGTGTACTGGGGAAGGAGAATAGCTGCCACGCAATCAGTGGGTACAGCCATACCCTGCAACAGTGCCACTCCACCAGATCATGCTGGGAGGAAGCAGGAGATTCTATATCTTCCCATTAGGGTTCTGCAACCTTGGGGGAAGCGAAAAGAACCAGTACCTATGCCCTCCTTTCCCTTCCCATCCTCCTCACCACAAGTGCAAGGACTACAATTATCTCATACACAAATATTTAAGGGTTGGGTGGAGAGGGTCCTTGAATGCCCCATGTTCCTGTTCCCACTCATCTCTAGGAAAAAGACCCTCCGTTATCCTACGGAACTCCAAGAGCCACTCAAACACTGCAATCTTGTGTTCTTGGGATTCTCTTCAGTGAGTTCTGCTGATTTACTGCTCCCACAAATGTATCTTTTTAACTCATAAAAATTAAATCTGTTGATCTTGTGCGTACACACACACACACACACACACACACACACACACACACACACACACACACACACAGAGTTACTTTTTACTTCTGAGCTTTACAGTTCTGTCAAACTAAAGTACAGGAGTCTCAGGTGGTGAAAATGATCAGATTCACTGAAGTCTCTGGAGGTTTTGCACACGAAATACCTTAAACCACTTCCTTTAAAAAGCTGCTGCCTACCTCAAAAAGATAAACAAAAAAAGGCACTGCTTCAGATCAAAACTCGACATCTTGTATCTCACATACAACGTACGTATTATCGGTAACAATATTACTCACCAACTCTCCGCACTTAACATACAAACACTTATTAACATTGCATCAAAAGAACAAGCAAGCACAGAAAAAATATATAATTGATAAGTAATTACAATGAATGTTCAACTCTGAAATCCACAAAAGCCTTTAACAGCAAATGCAGACTCTTGGCCACACAGCAAGAAAAATATGCTCATGGGAAACCACACATCTAGTAGGGTTCTCAATTTATTTTTTTTAATGTAAGCCATTCCCAATGCATTTGTGAACGTGACCCTGCAAGTTTCTTCTCACATGTAGTGTAACTACAACTTTCTTTATATATTTTACTTAACTTTCCCAACACTATAAAACACCTTGATAAAAAGAGTTACTTATTGTTACATTATTATATGAAAATTTCTTCTGAAAGTAAGAGACTTATGGGTTGCTATAAGAGCTACCCTCTGCTTCTAGGGTCACTGCATAAACTCCACCACCCAAGAAGTTGCCCGGGTAAAGCATAAGCCCCTCTGAGACATACCCAAAGCTCTTCCCACTCCAGATCCTGCCTCACCTCACTTATCCAGAGAAGAAACGAACTTCTACTTATTCCTCTGTGCAGGGGCATAACCCTAGTCACAATATACCCAGAAGGGACTGGCTATAACCATTCCTAGCAATTGGAAGTCAGTAAATTTAAAGCAGTTTTGTAATAACTGCATACAAACATTTCTAACAATACATTCTCAGTTCCAGAATCTGGGGGGGTCTCATGCTGTGTACTTTACACCTAGTCACGTATAGCATCTAGAAGAATTTTATGGTATGAATCAGCTGTGAAACATGCCGGCAGTGCCAAAAAGAAATCTGGGACGAGCCCCTCTCTTTCAGAGACTCTGAGATACAACCAATGCTCATGCACATCAATTTGCAAGACCGGTTCAATTCAAATTTTAGAAAACAATCCACAAGAGTGTCAATACATTCTATTGTCCAAGCTGGATCATCACAAACATTTAGTAACATGATTCCAAGAGAAACTCCCCATCACTGAGGCTCAGCTTCATTATGTCCAACTCTGTAGTCACCAACTGACTCTTGTAGGCAATGCATGTTAGTGAAGTTACTCATAAGAGAAGTCTCAATGGCTTCCGTGAAATTAACATATTCATGTGAGTAAAGTTACTCATGAGAGTAAGAGCTGATATGACCAGCCCACTGCAAATATATAAGCTGAACACGGGACACTGCTCTCCATAATTTTTCACATCTGAATTGCATAGAATAATTGGTATTTCACGTTCCCTACAATGTTTATTTCACTTTAACTGAATACAAGATAAATTAGACTCCTAAAGAAGCCTAAAACCTGCAGGAACATCTGAGAAAATACCCACTTTAATCTTTGCTGAAGACATCAGAACTTTATCAGGAAGACTATTTTTCAGAGAAAATAGTTTCTCAAAAGCGTTGTTCTTCCTCTGAATCATACCCATGTAAGACAATTTCCTAACTACCTAGGCTAAGCTCAAGACTAACCAGCATTTTATAGAAGATGTTGTTTCAGGTCTGGGAGTATGCGTTTCTACTAAATTAAGGTAAAAGGAATAAAAAGATCCAAAAATTAAAGCTGTTGTAAAACATAGTAGCACCAACTTCAAAGTATTCATGTGAATTTACATCATCTGAAGATCTAGCTCAGCAGTAACCTTCTAGCAGGTCTGTCACGGATCCATATTAAATTCCCAAGTGCAGGCTGTCATTCACCAGGACTTGCACCAACATGCTGAGCAGCTAAGAAATCTCTCTCACACCACGGAACACTACCAGGAATATTAGGGCCAAATGATTTCCCTCCATCTTCTGATTTTGCATGCCCACATTTGCAGACCCCTCGTTTGTGCTCACCCTAAAACTGGGGTTTTTGCATTTGTTCTGCATGCATAAGTCATCAGCTATGCATACAAACTGGTCAGTTGAGCTTCCAGATCTGCATGTTCAAATGTGGATGTGTAACTGAGAGCCATTAGTCATGCATGCAAAAATAAGTGTACAAAAATCAGATGACTGAAAATGTCCTCCTAATACAGACATTGATTGCGCTGAAGGATTTTTATCTAATTCTCTTGACTAGAAATTGGTCTATGCAATGTGTGTTCTGAAGCTGGGGATGAAGGGGGGGGGTACAAAGTAGATGAAAACAAAGCTAGCCTCTCAACCGGCGGCAGAGATATGAAGGACACTGATGGTTTCAAGAGGGGAAACACCAAACTGGTGGGAGAGGTTCAGACAAGACATGCCCATCTAATGAGGAATGCTGATAAATAGATACATTTTAATTATTTGCTTTGGCAGGTATTTAATACCATAGGAAGATTTTACAAACTAAAATGTCTACATTTAACAGTGTAAATAACACCCACTAAAGACTGCTTCCCCTAGTGGCAACTGGTGGGCTGTACCCAAAGCCAAAGGATGCAAGCTTGGGAAAGGAGGTCCTATGGATGCAAACAGGAAAGGAATCCTACCCAAATGCTATGGAGCCGGCAACTGGAGCCATTCTAGAGCTGCCCTTGCTTAACGAGTGACCCCTCCCCCACCTCCTGTTACTCCCTCAGGGATTGGGTTGGGGGAGCTGTACACAAAATCTTCCTGTTTTTGAGCGTTCTGGGTGCCCCTGGGGAGTTGGGTTCTATGGCATGAAGATGTGGGTTGCCCGCTCCACAATTCCCCATGTTGTATCTCTTTGAGTGCCCCTGACCAGCTTGACCTTCGCAGCACACCTGCGTTCAGAGCCTTCTAAGCCTGTGACTGGAGAAAAGGTGAGAAAGGACATTTCCACCACAAGTAAAGGATGACAAGGGGAGAAAAGGGTTCTTAAACAAGCCTTTTAAGGAGCACTCTCTCCTCTTTTCTTCAGGAGCAGCATTGTATACCTAGCCAGAAGGAATCTCTTGCAAGATTAATGTTTTGAGTTTAAAATGCCAGCAGCCAAATCTTGGGCTGATTTACACCCTGTGCAACCCCATTGGAATCAATGGGACTGAATGACACGTCCGTTTGCAAGGGCTAGATCGCTGTGAACGTCTGCAAGAGCAGAGAAAGATCATAATTCACACTCCTTGCCTTAGTCTTTTAAAAAATAAAGAACTTAACACGGTTTTTAACCTCAAAAGACACACCTTGTTCTGGCTTCTCCATTCCTGAACTCATGTTATTATAAAGATACAGCATTTGTCATGTTCCCTAAATACAGGTTATACCTCAAAGCAAAAGCAGAGAAAAACACTCCCTGTTTTTCATCAGCAGACCAAGATATCAACAGAGCAAGATACTTCTATTGTGGTTACTTGACTCTGCCTCTTGATTTCTATTGTGGGTACATAGTGAGGAATACATGCCTTGTGCACTTACCTGGGGATGGGCCCTAAACAAAACATAAGAGAAGATGGTTGGCTGAAAGCTATCAACAGATCTGTGGTGCTGATATATATTAAGCCTCTTCATATATAGGCTTTCAAGAGTTGTTTGTGAGAAGGCCACACTTGCAGCTGTGGAACATGACATTTTGTACATAACAAAGTACAATATAGGGCAGTTCTCTGTATGCACATGATTAGGCACATTTCTAGAGAGTTCAACCTCTAACATACCGAGTTATTTTGGAAAGCTAGGTCCTATTGAGGTGCCTCAATGGAAGCTAAAACAACAACCATCTGGTGCATCTGACAAAGTTGGTTGGGGCCCATGAAAGCTTATGCCTTAAGAAATTTGTTAGTCTTTAAGGTGACATAAGCAGGGGTTAAAGTAAGGGGGAATGCACCAGAACGCAGTCCCGGGGCCCCCAAATTTGAGGGGCCAGAGTTCCGGGGCCCCTAAAAATAGAAAAATCCGATGGAACACATGTTCTGCCCTGCCCACTTATTGTGTTATGCAGTGTTTGCTAGTTTGCGACAAGAATTGCTATAGACATAAACGCCATATAAAATTATAAATATTTTTATGGAGCGATAACCAATGCATGTGGTACTGAGAAGTGGTTGCAAATGCCTACCTGGGCTGGGGCCCACACATGCATGAAGGGGGCCCAGACAATACGGGAAGGGGACCCGGAGATTAGGAGGGCTCCGGGGCCCATCAAATTATACTTTAAGCACTGGCCACAGGACTCTCGTTTTTGCTGTACACAGACTAACACAGCTACCCCTCTGTAAATGGAAGCTGAGCTCTTGAAAATCTAGCTCCTCATTTTTTGATGATACACTTTCAATAGGTTACTACTGTTGTAATAGGTCTTTGATTGCACATTTTCCAGCTAAAATATCCATTTGATGCATTGTGTAACAGCACAGTCCAATAAATATCCTCTTCACTGAGAGATACAGTCAGCCCTTGGTTACAACTTCCATGTCATTCAAGCCTGCAGGTTCCCATACACCAGAAGTTAGCCAGGAAGAGTGAATTGTGCCAGTATTATTCTAAAGCATTAAACCACAGGTTGCCCACATCCGAACAAAAGAGTGCCAAGAAAGGCAGAGCTGCATGAGGGGAAGGACACAGTGCCAGGGCACTGGAAGATGTATCCACAAGCAAAAAGCTAGAGAGAGACCCAGTCAAAAAATAAAGGTGCTGTCCCTTGGCAGAACCTCCTAGAGCAATTCACATCCCCTGTGCTAGCAGGGGTGAACAAGTGTGATATATAGCAGAGTATCATAAGACGTGACTGCACTCTACAAAAGTGCACAAAAATCTCTGTATCTCTCTAAAAGCATTCAGCAGGCAGAAAATTCTCGTGTCACAAGGGTTAAGAACGATGTACTCTGATGAAATCAATCCTCACACCTTTCATTTACTTGCAGATCTTATGGCTGCATATCGCCCTCCTGCCAGTCACAGTACCAGCTACAATATAGCCCAATACTAGCTTCAAATGTTTCATGGACTCGTGACTTCCCGAATCTCACATTTTTCCTGTTCTCTCCCATTCCATGCGTTCCTCACTAACCCGTTTTTTGTGTTTGTTCCTCGCCTTTCTTGTCTAGCCAGAGTAAGCAATAGATCTCCAGTGCCAACTAGTATCTTCTTTTCCCTCTGCTTGTGGTGCCTAATTGACTCGTTTTTGAAACCCCATTTAAAGCCACACCTTCTTCTTTCTGACCTATGACCTGTAAACATTAACGATAAAACAATCAAATCCTACCTCCTAAATTTCCCTATGCTCAAATCACTCCGCTTAAAACCTGATTACAGCACTCCTACTACCATGGCTTTAACGCAGATGCAGGTGGTGCTGGTCTGCAACGGACTGTGAAATCCACCTGCATGTCAAGCACCATGAGGCAGTTTTTATGAGTGCCTTTATACTAAATTGAATTACATTCGTAAGAGATATTTAAAACCTCATCTTCCCTTTTGGCATCACAGTTCCTACAGAAGACAATTTCAGTAATAGTAGCATTCTGTTTAAAAAGTAAGCCAGAATCCAGCATTGATTGCATCTGCAGGTTTATGCCAAAGTATTACTTACTTGTGTTTTGGCTGACCAACCCACATTTTTCTTATTTGTTCTAACCAGAAGATATCCAAAAATAAAAAGCACAAGTTCCGGCTTCAGACTCTCAGACCATTCGTCCTAAAATGACAGTGCATTTACGTCTCTGGCTTATTACGTGTAATGCCTCACGCTCACAGGAACTGAATTTAAAAAAAAAAAAAATACATGCAATGTGGTTGTCAACAGAAGATAAAACCTACCGACACTTGATCTCTGAAGAATGTTGCTAAATAGCCGTTAGTAGCTGTTGCTTCCAGTTAGCAAAAAAGGCTGCATGGTTTTATAAAGATCAAATTTAATGATCCTTTACAATATGTTAAATAGGAAGGAAAGGTTTCTGTAAGGCAATTATCGCAAGTTTGAAAAGTAGCAAGAGTGATAAAAGCAGATCTCGAAGTCTCTAAAAACCAAAACCAGTTCTCTCTTTAGATAGATACAGTTCCATATTGTTGAGAAAAAGCTTTCCCAGAAAGTTGGTGCGTGGCAGAAAAATGGCTACCAGCAGCAGAGGCACAGGGTGCAAACTGAGAATCTCAATTTTGGCCACCTTGATAATTTCATGGAGCTACTACTCCATAACATCTCTTCAACAGGAGTGGCATAGAATCGGGGCCCAAGTGTTAATGCACATACCACATGATTCACAGCTGTGCGTGCAGGCCTTTCCTGATCTTAGCAGGAGGAAAAGGACTGAGGGGACTGTATAGGGACTGCTCTAAAGCCAGAATAAGAGCATACATCAATGTTATTGTGACACAGTCCCTCACTGGGCTCTTAGGGAAATTAAGTCATTATGCGGTACAGACTGAATTACAACAACAAAAACCCAGGAAGTGATTTGCACAGACAGTTTTCCCTATTTACTGACCAGGTCTAGTCAGTCAAGAATTAGGAACTAGTAAAAGGGTAAAACTAAATGAACAATTTTCAACCCAAGATCTAAATAGTGGAGTTCCTCAAGGTCCCATAAAAGCAACCTTATTTTCAAGAGTATGGCGGTTCCAGAAGGCTCTGTCCTTGGTCCACTTCTCTTCTCCGTCTGCCCTCTCTCGTAACTCATTAGCAACCACAAATTCAAACTACCTTCCTTATGTTGATGACTCTCAGATCTCTCTCTCTGCTCGACAGCTGTCATCTCCTGTCCAAAATAAAACCTTGCCCTGTATCTTTAACATCTCCTTCTGGATGTCTAGCCAGCAAATCAAGCTATGCATGGCTAAAACGAAACTCCTACTCTTCCCACATCCCTACACCTCTCCTGATATCTCCCCTTGTCAATCACCATGAACAGCATCAATATCCATCATGTCAGTCAGGCCTGTAACCTGGGAATCATCTATGACTTGAACCTGTCTAGGTCCTCACACCCAGGCTACATCTAAATCCCTCATATTCCTTTTTAATAATATCTCTAAGACGTGGCATTTCACACACATCTGCAAAGCAAAATTTCTCATCCAAGCTCCAATCATCTCATGCCTGGCAACAACCTTATTTCTGACCCTATGTGACACTCAGAATCCCTCAATACCAGCTGGAAAACGGTTCACTGTTCTGCAACATTCCTATGGGGCCTAACAAACTCACTGCACTTAACAAATTGCTTTCAAGGTATTTCATGGATTCACCAAGGGCAAATCACGTCTGACCAACCTGATTGCTTTCTATGATGAGATGACTGGATTTGTGGATGCGGGAATAGCCGTTGACGTGATATACCTCAACTTTAGCAAAGCTTTTGATACGGTTTCCCACAGCATTCTTGTCGGCATGTTAAGGAAGTATGGGTTGGATGAATTGACCATAAGGTGGATAGAAAACTGGCCAGATCATTGGGCTCAGCGGGAAGGGATCAATGGCTCAATGTCTAGTTGGCAACCAGTAATGAGTGGAGTGCCCCAGGGATCGGGCCTGTTCAACATCTTCATTAATGATCTGGATGATGGGATAGATTGCACACTCAGTAAGTTCATGGATGACACCAAGCTGGGGGGAATGGTAGACCAACTGAAGGGCAGGGATAGGATTCAGGGAGACCTAGACAAATTGAAGCACTGGGCCAAAAGAAATCTCATGAGGTTCAACAAAGACAAGTGCAAAGTCCTGCACTTAGGACAGAAAAATCCCATGTACTGCTACAGGCTGGGAACTGATCGGCTAAGTAACAGCACTGTACAAAAGCACCTAGGGGTTATGGTGGACGGCAAGCTGGATATGAGCCAACAGTGTGCTCTTATTGCCAAAAAGGCCAATGGCATATTGAGCTACATCAGTAGAGTGTTGCCAGCAGATCGAGGGAGGTGATTATTTCCCTCTATTCGGCAATAGTGAGGCCACATCTGGAATACTGTGTCCAGTTTTGGGCTCCCCACTACAGAAAAGATGTTGACAAATTAGAAAGAGTCCAGCAGAGGGCAACGAAAATGATTAGGGGGCTGGGGCACATGACTTAGGAGGAGAGATTGAAGGAACTAGGCGTATTTAGTCTGCAGAAGAGAAAGACTGACGGAGGATTTGATAGCAACCTTCAACTACTTAAAGGGGTGCTCCAAAGGGCTCAACAAAACTGGCTCCCAGTTAGGCATTGGCAGTTTCATTTTTGGTCGCCAGAGGGTACTCCCCCACTGCATTTCCACAGTGAAGCTAGGAGCCAGGCTATAAACCCCAGTTTTGTCAAACCTTGCTTTATGGCCATTCAACCAGTTTTCTGTACACGTGACAAGTTTTCCTAATGCAAATAAACTTTTCAATAAACATTTCATGACATCATCTACCAAATGCCTCACTATAACATTTATAGCATGTTCTGTGTTATTCTTTTACAGAATTATAATCATCCAATTTTTTTCTTTTATCACTAATAAAAAGCATAAAACAACAAATCACACTTTTCTAGCAAGATACAGGGTCTATAAATACATGCTGTTTATTGCTCTGCATGGACATAGAGACTAAATAGAGAAATGATGAAGAAATATCTTGCATTAACTGATTTGCTCCTATTGCAAAATAGCAAAGTGCTCTGAGGCAACAAGTCATTTAAGAAAAAAGCAGAGTTTTCTCAAATAACTATGGTCAGCCGAACAAACTCCTATTAAATATTTATTGTGTGTGTTTCCTTCAGAGATACATTTGCTATATTTAGATAACTGAAGAAACAATCTCTATGATTGATGGAAAATCTGAGCCATGCATATAGTTCTTTATGACAGCACTACTGTAAACAACTTTGCAATACCATCTTTCATTCTACTGAAATGCACATTAAGTTACAGAGGGAAAATAAGAAAAATATACACAACTTGAGAGATGTCCAGCTCTTGGAGAATACAGGAACAGAAAAAAGTTGTTGTAAAAACCAGAAAGGCATGGATAGCTTTCCTTTACAATTCAGACTATCTATAGGACTCCAGCTACCATAAGCAGTCATGACACACATATAAACTAATAAATGTTATAGGTCCCTGGCACAGCAACTCCACCTATAGACGAAAGGAGAAACTTATCTTTCTAGGTGAAATACAGGATCAAATCAACTCATTGTCTACAGAGAATCTTTAGTTTAAACTACCCTTCAGAACAAAAAGCATAAGTTTACTGTTGATTTTACAGAAGGTCATTTTCACTGACAAAAAAATGAATTTTGTTGCTACAAAAAGAAAATGATGCTGGTAAGTCCAGCCTAACTGAAACTGAGGGATAAGGCAGGACTCTATTGGTGCAGAAGAGAGTCAACACTACATTTGTGATACAAGAGGAAATTAGAAAGCTGCTATAAGCATGTTAAATCGTGTACAGTGCCACAAAGAATAGGGATCAAACCTACTTAAAAATATAATCTTCACTTAGAAGAGAAATTAGAAGGAAACAGGAAAGCTAAAATGGAAAAAAATGTTTTCAGGCCAAACTATTGGCCGACCTATTCAAGGCCAAACAATAGAAATACTTTCACTTCATTTATAAATCAGGATGTGGTATCACAGCCAATCACTAGTTACTTTCCTCTTGATCAAGAGGAGGCAACATCCAGTTCTGATAAAGTCAATGAGCAGAACAGACAAAGCCATTTCAACACTTCCAACTGTCTATTAACAGAAGCACAGAAAGTCAAGACAAAAGAGGCAATGTTCCATGAATGCCAACGTAAGGGTTGCCAGTTGTAAAATACTGAACATCCCTGTCCCGCCTCTTCTCCCAAGGCCCAAACCCCTGCCCAGAATCTTCCCACTCCATCACTCACTCTCCCCTCCCTCGGACTCCTCTGCCGCCTGCAGAGTCAGGCTGGGAGGAGCTGATGCAGTCCTTGCCTGCCTCCCTGCTCAACTGGGGCACAGCAGGGGTGAGTACCTGGAACTAGGGACCGAGTTGAGGAAATCAGAGCACAGTAGAGTAGGGAGTCGGTCTCTGGATTGAGGGGCCAAGGAAATCGAAGCACAGAAGGGTAGTGAGGGTCCATTCCTGGAGCTAGAAGCCAGGGTGGGGAAATCAAAACACAGCGGGGTAGAAGGGGGCTCAGTCTCTGGAGTGAAGGGCTGTGGAAATCAGGGCACAGCAGTTCAGAGCAAGGAACCAGAGCATAACAAGGGTTGGTCCCCAGACCGAGGGGCTAGGGTAATTGGGGCACAGTGGGGCAGAGTGAAAAACAGGATATTGCTGGTGCTGGTACCTAATTTGGAGCCGGGTCCAGGAACTAGCCAGGTCTCTTCCTCAGGCATTAGCAGCTAAGCTGAGCAGCTCCTCCAAGCTCAGCAGCTGCTTTTCTTCACGTCCCCACCCCTGTGGCAGAAGCCAGACTGCTGACTGGACACTGGCAAGTTCCCTTTTTGGCCTGACTTTCCAGTCGAAAACCAGACACCTGGCACTCCTAAAATTCCCTGCAGTCTAAAGGTGATGCCCATGTGTTATTCCTTGCAGAAGACTCCATTCTCCAAAGGAAGGCAACCTTTCATCTCCAAGACCACTTTGCCCTTATTCCACAGAAAGAGATTCCACCTGATGTCAAACTTGCAACCATTTCTTTAAGTGAGCAAGAATCACCAGTGTTAAACGGCTTCTAAGCACTGCTTTACCCTGAGACACCACTTACATCAAAATAATTATCCAGAGTCTGAAAAGACAGATTTTGTTGTCAACATTCCCTCACATTCTCCCTTGGGTGATAAGCTCTTACGTGTCTTTAAAACTAAACTTGTTGCTTTTTTTAATTTTTAGTTTCTAAGAACGTCCATACATTTGTCCTATTGCTACTTAGTCCAAAAATTAGAATATTTACCTTTAAGTTATCTTTATATCCCTAACACAGCAGTCTGAAACTACTGTATTTACACAATGAACTCAGACAGATGCCAAAATTAGTTTTACATGTAACTGACGCGTCTGCATTTCCCACACACCAATCTGAAACTGTTGAGCCATACACTTATATTACCAAACTGTACCCAACTGCTCTTTAAATATTCGTACATGAATGCAAATAGCTATATCTGCATCAGATTGTACAAGCTTAACTTCTTATCCTCCTAGCTAAGATGTTCCATAACTTTGATCTGTTCAGTAGGTCTTCTGTGAATCCCCATAATTTGTGTTATACCTTAATGTAACTGTTATTTTCATTGTAGAAATCAATGTATACAATAATACTAAGGACTCTTCAAGGCTGGAATGAAATAAACATAGGGGATATGAAAAATAGGTTTACAGTAAAAGTATTTAAAGTTCTTTCAACACAGGCCTGAAAACCTATCATGGGATACAATTAGCCAGTTATGGGATATTTTTCTTAAGAAGCGTAGTTCTTAAGTTTCTCAAAATGTACACTTAGTTTGTAGAGACAGAATCCCAGCTGTATTGGAAGCAAACACTGTTGGGTATTGCATATTCACTTCCATAATTGGAAAGCAGCAGTAATTTTAGATTTACCAAAGGAAAGAGAGAGGCTGATAGAGCAAGACAAATTCAGCCTTCTGCTGAAAACATTTAGCCGACTTTTTCCATGGGAAAAGTAATTATGTTTCTCTAGATAAAAAACCATGCATAATAATCTTCCTGACTTCAAGACAAAAGACAGAGGAGAAAAAAACACAGATATTTCTCCATGTACCAAGTGAAGTATGGTAAACAATAAAAGGACTGCACGACAAAGGAGGAGTGGGGGGAATGGGCCTGCTGTAGATGTCAGCTAGATTGACATCATATGTGACAGAAGTAACCCAGAAGCAGAACTTGCAGTGGCGCTTGCAACGTGCATCATAATGAACAACAAAACAGGGAACCGGAATAACATGTTTCAGCAGAAGAAAGGTAGACAGCAATACAAGATCAGCCGGCATCCTCTCTGTACTCTACAAAGTTCATTTATTTATCATGTACTGAAGTGTAAAGCAATAAACTCTACTTCCGTTCCAGATACCTGTCAGAAGGGGCCATCTCCAGATAGTAAACAAACTAACTCAAGTATTATACCATTGCTTAACTTGAGACACAAATAATTGACTTTTTGGCAATACTATTATATGACATTCACATGAATAAAATAAAGTACATCATTACCAGTGTGCTGGGGGGATTTGTAAGGAGGGAGGTATTTTGTTTACATTTATTTTTGGCCTCTCACAAATGAAAAATAAAACATTCAGCACCGGTTCACAGCTCTTTGGACGCATTCCCTTCCTTCCGTATACATTAAGCACATATGTGACATTCCCCCCTTCAATTTGGACTGGTGTGCAGCGGTGTCACCCCAATCCCTCACTCCCGGGCCTCAATTTAACTCTGTTTTGCTCTGTGAACCACCCATTGAGTTGGATCACTCCCAGCTTTCTGAGAGTAATTGGTCTCTGCCCTCATGAAGCGCTTCTAACCAGCTGCTCCCAGGACTGACTCCCAGACAACACCCCCAATCCCAGATGCAATCCTGGAAATTGCCACCTCCAGAGCTCTGTGCGGGTCCCAGTGCACCCTGCAAATTCTTTACATTAGTCTGTCATATTATTCAAGAAGTTGATAGGCACCAGCTCTGTCAGTCTAAGTGAAGTCTCTACACACGCTAAATACACAAGCACTGCTTTAGAGAAAACAAATAAGTTTATTGATTACAGCAACATTTTAAATGATTATAAGCAAGAAAAAAATGAATCAAGGTTTAATCACAATTAATTAAAAGACAAATCACATTCTAAACTGAACTCAATACTTCAGTGGTCTTTCATTCTTTGGTGTTTTCTTACCACACAGGCTGACTGACTCATTTAATCAGCAGTTTTATCAGTTGCTTGTTGTTGCTTCCTAGATGGATTCCAAGGAAGAGCTACAGAGACAAAAATACTTCTGCTTCTAACATGTTTCTTCATCACCCTTGTGACCAACTAGTCAGCCATGTCTAGCAATCGGCATGATTACCTTCACTAGAGTCAAATGGACATCGTCTTCTCAGGTGCTCAGGCCAGTCCATTGTTCCTGTATGCATGCCTCTACAAGGCACGGACCCACACTTTCCTTGGTGTTTGCCTGGATTTATTCAAGCCATGTGAGACACATCTTTGGGAATATGACATAGCAGAGTTTAAAATCTGTACATATGTGACATTGCAGGAAACGTGCTACCATAACAACAGCGTTCCATATGTCAGGAGCATTCAAAAAACACTTTCCACGACATATTTTGTGTTAGACAACACAGTTACACTATAAGGGTGAACATGAACGATACTCAAAAGACACCATAAAGCTGTATATGGGGTACAGCACGTTACAACATGGGACAGAACAGCTGTAACTCTTGAGGTGAACATTTCACTGCCAATATACAGGACTTTCTGGTTGGCAGCTGCAACGCCTGAGTGTTTCTTTAAAAAAAAATTATAATAACCAGGAGTAATCTTTCTCTAGTTTTTGTGGCTTAAAATTCTGTATGTTCATTGGCCCCATCACTGGGGTCTCTTGCAACAGTATTAGGATGTAGCCTTTTTTCCCATCATTAACCTTATAAGCAGTGACAGGTTCTTCCTAGGGTTATATTTCCCTAAACTAAAATAACTGCTCTATCACCTCCTGCCAGGATCTTTGGCTTCCCCTTCTTCCTCCTCTTTTCAGTTCCAGGCTGGTTTTTTCAGAAGCTAATGGATTCCATTCTTTTGGTCCCCTCCCATTAACACTTGTTTTCCTACTTCAGAGTCCTACCATAGAACTGTGAGGCAACCTATAATATCTTCCTGGAAGTCCTAAGTAATACACCCCATCAGATGCCCTGCACTATGTGGGTTTACCATTGTAAACTCCTTTCAATCGAAGAATTCCTGAGTATTGTATTTAATCTAAAGCTGTAGTTTAGTCTGTCTGCCTAGCTGAATCTTCTATTTCAGTGCATCTCAACTTCCATAACATGGACTCTTCCTTCCCTGAGAAGATAATAATAAACTAATTAAACTCCAGGACAAAGAATGATTTGCAAAATATTCACAAAGCTCTCTTGCAATTCTTTTCACAGAGGAACAGAGAATATATTTTCTTGACAGGTAGCACAGTTTTATTATGATAAATGAGTCCTGATTCATATGACACTGATTATGCTAATCAAAGAACACATTTCAAGTTAACAATTCCCTTGAGCCTTTACATATGTACTGTTTTAACAACATAGGAATTGCAATACCAGAACAGCCCATTAGCCTCAAGTCTAAAAAATTATATACAGGTTCAACACCCACACAAAGTTTACTACAGCTACTTTGATTTGCCTCTATCAAATTATATCTGTCTGAATGATTTATTGCACTGCGAGCTGCTGTTCCTGGATCTAAAATGAGACTCCGAGATCTGTAATTCCCAGAATTACCCCTCTTTCTTTGTTAACGGGTGCATCAAGTTGACCACTCTCCAGTTATTTATAAGATTAATGTGAAGGTTAGAAAGTGACAAACTGCTCATTAACGTTACTAGGAACCCCACAAATTAAGTGACACTAAAAAGATTTCAGATTCTTTGGTAACTTCATAATTTACCATTTTACTACGACCTTACCCTTTTTTACTAATGAGAGAAGTGGGTTTCAAACAACATGCAGTCCTCAATTAATCTTTCACATTTTACAACTGATTTACATATGAAGCCTTTAATGACATATATTAACATGAGTAAACTCGCATTTAGCAAATGTACACAGAATAAATTATCCATCATTTAAGATTTAATGAAAATATAGAGCTGTATCGCACAAGATTTGCCCAATTAACAGGATGTTTTAAAAACTCAAAATGTTAATTTAGTTTTATTACGTCAATATATAGCCACTGCCTGTTTGAAAACATCTTCAAGTACTAAATAAAATACAGGCTGTGAGCTCACTTCTCCTCTGCAACCAGGCTCATCTGGGTTGCAGCTGCCTGACCTAGGGACCCAGATGATGTTAGAGCAAGTGGGGGCTGAGCCCTATGGGACACTTGCCTGCACCGGACAGGTAAAGTACAACTCTGCTCTGACATTCTCATGACTCTGCTGCACCCAACAGAACATTTACACCAGAGAGATGGAGGAAAAGGAAGGCAGGCTGACATTGCAGCTGCCTTACACCAATGGCGGGTTCCCTTACACAGAAGGAGCTCTCTACTGGCCATCTCCCACTGGAATCCACCCGCTGTGTGCTGCCCAAGTGGCTCAAAATGGACTGGAGAATCTGACAATCCAGATGCAACTACATCTCAAGCACAGATCCAGCTTTTCTGTTCTGTATCCTTTATTAAAAGCATGACACCTATTTTTTTAAAAAGGCAACGCTATTTTGATAAAAAAGCTGCACACGGAAAAAAAGGCAGCTCCACCCCACTAATATGTATCTCAAATGTTTCATGAAAATCATTACAGCACTAAGAATGCTGTACACATTTCACTAGTTACAACTTCTTCGTGGGTTTTTTAATAATAATTTATAACCCCTTAGAGAAGATGAGCTATACAGAATGTCTTGTTTCTGTTGTAAGGTTCCAGAGCCCAATAGAAAGGTCTTTCCCCCCTCTTCTGACAGACATGGCTGAAATACCACTGCTGAGAGCTGTTCTATTAAAGTGATTTGTTATTTATACAGCACAATAGTTGTGCATAAGGACTTTTCGGGGGGGAGGGGGGGAGACGAAAATAAAGAACACAGACTGCATGAAAACTTCCAACTTCTTGCTGTGAGTCTTCCACAAAATATATCACTAGAAACATTTAGTGTATGGGCGGGTTCCCTTGGTTTTCAGTTGAAACCGATGAAAATGTTAACTCAAAGGGGAGATGGACTGTGTGTTTTGTTAGCACCTACGAGATCATGACTTCTTTTTTTAAACCAGGAGAAGGAGAGTGAACTTTGAGGATTGATAGGTAAGGCGGAGAGAGAGCATTTAAGTCTCTACCTAGGTGCTTTTTTTATCACAGTGCAGAAGCAGGAAAGAGTGAGAGGAGGGAGGAAGCAGCAGCTGTGGATACACTTGTTTTTGATGAGGAGTGGGGGCAACTGCTAAGGTCCACAGAGCAGGGGTGTTGTTGCCCCAAAACAAGATCTGGGGCACAGCCCTGGACCTGCCCTCTGCGCAAAACCACGCCCCCACAACGCCAGCCCCCAGCTCCTGCCAGCACGGCCAGATCCTGACACTGACTCTGGAGCCAGGGCCAGGGCCAGCTCCGGACACTGGCAGCCCAGGGCCAGATCTGACTCCTGACACCAGTGGCAGGCTAGCCCCAGGTCCCTGGCTGGAGTCAGGGCCGTCTCCCGGCAGCCCTGGGTCCCCAGCCAGAGTTTGGGGCCGCATGCAGGGAGCTCAGGGCAGTCACAGGCTCTCTGAGCCTGCACTGTGGACAGGACTTGGGGCTCGTGTTCCTTGTGCCCAGTGCCACAGAGTATAACCTCAGCCTAAATGAAGGCTCAGGAACTCTAGCTTAGGGGTCGAAGCTCCAAAAGCTTTCACAGGAGTGTCTTGTGCCCAGCTGCCCAAATTCATGTTGCAAGTGTCAAAGAGCAATAAAACGGACATGCCAGACAGACAGCCAACGCTGGTGTAATACCTGGCACGATTATAACTAGTAAATGCATTGTCAGCCGATGACCTAAGTTACTCTCCCTCTCTTCCAAAGGGGGGCCCGTGTCAGTCTAGTTCAGTAAAACAAACAAGGAGTCTGGTGGCACTTTTAAAAACGATGAATTCAGGCGATAAATGAACGTGTTAGTCTTGAAAAGTGCCACAAGACTCCTCCTTTGTCTTCCTCTCTTTGTGGCCTTCGAATTGATAACTAAGTCACAACAATGAATGAAGAACACACCAAGGCAACATAGGCCGTAACAGATGTAGCAGTATACAGTGAGGGCCATGTGTACAACTTGGTATGCACCAGGGACAGTGACTTAATGAAGGTGCCTCATCCTCCCTGTCTGCTACAGACCGCACTCTCTCCCACAATCACCTTGTGGCAGCAGGTGCTTGTTCATGTTATATAGGTGAGCTACTTCTCTAGTCTATTAGAAGGGGGTTTTACACATCAGACACAAGTGTACTCATTCTGCTAAACACTGATGCTGACTAGACACTGGAGGGGGAGCAGCTTACATACGGCACAGTTCCTTATGCTAGCAGAGGCCACAGATCCTTCCTGAGTTGCAGTATTTGACAGATGAGAAATCATGGAGATAACATTCCCCCATCCATGCAGCCCAAGGCTCTGCTTATTCCTCAAGGTCTAGGGTAAGATAGAGAAGTCTACCAGATTGTCGCCACAGAGCTTTATATCATGTGCTGCTAATGTTAAGTTCATTGCTGCCACTAACTCATCTATCCTCCTCTCCAGCCAGCTAGCACCATAGCAACTGGGGCACATGAACTGAGTCCATACCTGAGACACTGAGCAATCATTATTTGATTGCACTAATGCTCTGAGTCTAGGTAGCAGTCCTGGTGTTTTAGAACTGTGGTTCCAAGAACAGACACAGCCTAGAACAGCATGGGTGTACTGCATTTCACTCTGCAGAATGCCAAAGAATGCTACAATAGTCTGCCTGCTACATGGATGATGGAGAAAGAGTTGCATCACCCTAGACAAAAAGCATCAAAAAGGAGACAATGTTTGGTTTTTAATCAAAAACCCAATTAACTATGCTGAACCATCCCCACAGCAATCGTTCGGTCTCTCCCACATCTTCATTAAATCTACAATTTTAAGGTTTGAGTGGAAAGAGCCTCTAAATCCACCAAACAATCATCTGGGTCAGTCATAAATGTTGAAATCCTTATAACTGGTTTCTCTTGCTCTTTTTACAGGGGAAAAATTTAAAAACAAAAACAAAAAAAAACCAGTTATGCTTTAGTAGCCAGGTTGCAACTACACCAATGAGGATTTTAAAAGAATGTAAATCTAAGGTTTTAAATGATGTAACAAATTAATAAGTCATTTCCTCCAAAGTGTATCTTCAGTTACAAATATGTTGTACATATGTCTGTCCTTACCCAATAGCTTTCAATATCCCTAAACCCAACTCTAACTTGCTGTATAAATCTGTGAAATATGATTGGCACTGGGCCATTCCTAAATATATGTCCAGGCAATATTTCTTAGACATTTAAAATTGTATTGAATAAATCCCATTTGCAGTACAACCACTCACTGCTCCACCAATAACTCATTTTCATAAAGTTTTCACCTCATTATTCCCTATTGTCCTTTTATTGATGGAGAATACTTAATATGTAAAATGGCATGCCTATCAGCAAAGCCATATTATCAAGGAGGAAGGACAACTGGAAGTAATGGGGGGGAGATAAGAATATAAGTGATTACAACAAATTTAGAGGCTATTAAGAAAAATACAAAGCATTTACTGCCATAGGAAAAGAAAAGAGGGGGGCAGAGGTTATTTCTAAATCTGAATGGCTCATATAATGAATTCAGATTTGGGGATCTTTTAAATTCATCTGCAATTAAAGTTAAAGCATTATTACTACTAACACAATTGTAGAGCTGATAAAAGAAAATGGTAAAAATCAAATTAATTCTATTTGAATGATAAAAGAATTTAATGATGAAGTTTAATTTTATGAAGGCCAATTCCATAAAATGTTTAAGGAGTAAGTGTTGTATTCAATAACATACATTGAAGTAATTAGACCTAACTGATCTCTTCCCATTGATTTAGAAACAATTCAAGAACAAAAATGAAAGAGGCTCTTTCGAATGGAAAGTGTGTAAATGAAATAGTAATAATCAAGCAGTGTTATAAAATAACTAAAAGCCTGTCATTCTCTTAGTAGGGTAACGTTTAAGTCTCAGCATCTTCATCTGTCTACTGAAGCCCAACAAAAATAGCAATTGATTTTAATTATGCTGCCCTGTAAACCATATTCAGTCTTCAGAGTGAAACAATGTAATCAAGACTTAACCTATAACATCCATTCATGAACAACTGCTTGCATATATTATACTTTGCAACACAAAGCCAGCAGCACTATTTCACATTAGGCAAGCCAATCCCTCACCTCTCTCAACACAGAGCACGTGGAAGATGCCTCGTACAAGTCTGTCTTGCTCACCACTTTTCCACATGCATAAAAATGTAGCACAGTTGCAGCTCCATGGGACTACACTGGAATATAGGGTGTGTTTTTTCTGATCTTGAAAGTTTTAGGATTATTGCTCAACATGCTGGAACTCAGAACAGTCTTAGGCTAAACTGTCCTATTCATAAATGAACTGGAGCAAATTAGGAAAAATCCAGAGCTCAGCCCTGTGTCCAAACCTGACATCCATCATTAAATTCAAAGTCTATATATTAACTATGCCAGGAATGGAGAGCTCTCTGCTGACAAAGCAGCAAACTCAGAAAAAGAGGACGACAGCCCTAGGCAACCTTTGTTGAAGAAGCTGAGGTTCTGATGCTGCATGTGGTAAACCTACTTCCTCTTTCCCCAGCTACATACCCACAGAGACATCAGAACAACAGTACATCTTCTGTAGTCATGTCCAAGTCCAGAGCCAGCTCAGCAGGCACGGAGAGTAACTGAGAGCGACTAACAACCATGTCTTGTTTCATTTAACTGAAACTAAAATCTCAAAAAAGGACAACTTTGCAGCTGCTGGTCTTCAGCTATTGTGGTGGCTAGCGACAGAGCAGAAACGAACAGCATAAAAAGAAAATGTTTTGCTATGGTTTTAATTTAAAACAAAAATCATTTGTCCAACATTTGTGACTCTGGTCATTAAATATCTGAACCGCCCATCTTCTGATATCAGGTTCAGAAGGAAATGTGAAGCCAGTGAGAACAAAACAACTAAAGTGATACTAGAAATTACAATTTACAATTCCATTTTAATCTACCTTTCAGTCACAGGTGAGGAATAATTTATTTCTCCCCTTTAAATGCCAATAGCTATAAAAAATGATAGACTTATTAAGATAAGCACCAGAACTGCCCTCATCTTAAACTGGGAGTGTGTTGATTAAGTATCTTATTTCAAGTATTTCTACAGCAAAATCAATGTGGCTGGTTTTCGATTATTTTTTTATTTACTCGGGATATTTAACAAAAAACACGCCCTCCAACTGTAGTATAAGTGTTCAAAGTGCTTCCCACTCAAATACTCAGGCTCTATGAAAGTATGCAACCCCTTCCTATGTCCCTGGGTTGTCCGTCCCCCCCGCACCTTTTAAAAAAAGAATATTCTATGATTGTACTTCTATTGCACGTCTTCTCAAAAGGCAGCTTTTGAGCCATCAAAAGCAAAGAGGCAAGATGGAATCTGATAAATGTATTGATGGGATTATATCATGAGCTGCCTAGGATAGAGGACTGGACTCTAATCCTTTGTAACCCACCTCTGCTTCTCTTCAGTAACCTACTGCTCAAACAGATACTGCTTGAATTGACTTTGTGACCCACCCTTCTCTGTATGTATATGTTTACAGCTAACATGCTATATTTTCCATTTCGTTCATCTGATAAAGTCAGATTGTGCCCACGAAAGCATATGCAATAAATACATTTCTTAGTCTTTAAAAGTGCCACAAGACTCCTTGTCTTTCTCAGTTACAGTATTCTTAAAGTTTGCTTATCACACTAGTTAGTACAAATTTCTCAGATAGAAATACGATTTGTTATTCATGTTTTTTGGTAGTGCCTAAGGACCAGCCATAAGCAGGGCTTCTATGCACTGTAGAAAAAGAAGTAGATGGTCCCTGCCCCCAAAGAGCTTACAAACTAAATAGATATGGTGGGTGACAGAGTGAACAGTGTACTGGAAGCAAATGTCACATTAATTGCCATGATTTGGGTGGGAGGATCTAGTGAGGAAGGGGATCAACTAAAATGAAGGAAAAGTGAAGGGTGAGGATGCACTGAAAGGAAGGTATCCCTTTAAAATTAAATATCCCTCCTTATGGTGGGTTCACAGTGCATCTCCTTCCCTTCTCCTTTCTCTTCCCAGCATGACAAATGCTAACTAAGGAAGGAAAAAGTTCAAGTGGGACTCTGACCATCATTGGGTCAAGCTTTCCTGCAAGGATTAAGCCCCCCTCAGTACTGGGGAACCCAACAGAAGAAACGGTTACTTACCTCTAACTGGTGTTCTTCGAGATGTCTTGCTCATGTACATTCCAACTCAGGTGTGTGCGCGCTGCATGCACGGACCACCGGAAGGTTGGCCACCACCACCAGGGTGCGCTGCACAACCCTCTATATACATATCCCAGCCAACCCTTCCCCTCCGCAGTTCCTTCTTGCCAGAATTCTGGCCGAGGGGAAGAGGACAGGTGTTGGAAGGTACATGAGCAACACATCTCGAAGAACACCAGTTACAGTTAAGTAACTGTTTCTTCTTCGAGGGATTGCTCATGTCATTCCAACTCAGGTGAATCCCAGGCCTTATCTTGAAGGTAGGATGGAATTCTACTTCTTTACTGACTGGAGCACCGCTCTGCCCACCGCTGCATCGTCTCTCGCCTGCTGGGTGAGCACGTAATGGATGGTGAAGGTGTGCACTGACGACCACGTAGCCCCTTGGCAAATGTCTACTGTGGGTACATGGGCTAGAAACGCTGCCGACGACGCTTGCGCTCAGGTAGAGTGCACCATCACCCGCGGAGCTGGAACCTTGTCAAAGCGTAGCATTGCCTGATGCACGCCGCAATACACGATGACAGGCACTGGGCGGACAAGGCCTCCTCTTTCATCCTGTGCACCACTGCCACAAACAACTGAGATGACTTGCGGAATGGTTTAGTCCGATCCAGGTAAAATGCCAACACTCTCCGCACATCTAGAGTGTGGGTGGAGTCTACGGTCCTCATGGGACATGTGAAAATGCGACACCACCTTGGGGAGGGATGCTGGGTTGAGGCACAGCTGAACTTTATCCTTAAAAACTGGATGTAAGGGGGCTCTGATGTGAGCACCCTCAATGGCGATACCGTTCTGGCAAATGTTATCGCCACCAGGAAGGTGACCTTCCAAGACAAGTAGAGCAGCGAGCAAGACGCCAATAACTTCAATGGGGATGTCATCAATCTGGACAAAACTAGGTTTAAGTCCCACTGGGCCATCAGCGGCTGAGCAGCGGCAAATAGTCTGTCCAGGCCCTTCATAAAGCGCTTTACCACCGGATCTGAGAACAAGGAGTCTCCTGCCAAGCCCACACAAAAGGCTGAAATGGCCATGAGGTGGACCTTCAGAGAGGCACCCACCAGGCCCTTTTGCTTCAAGTCAAGCAAATAGTTCAAGATCAGCGGAACTGGTGTTGAGGCCACCAACGTTCCCTTTTCTGATGCCCACGTGCTGAACCTCACCCATTTCGCCATGTAGGTAGCTCTAGTCAACAGCTTATGGCTGTTGAGCAAAATCTCCTGCACCTGGGAGGAACACCCTAGCTCCCTGCTGTTCAGCCATGGAGGAACCAGGCCCTGAGGTGCAGGGACTCAAGGTTGGGGTGTCTGAACACTTCCTGGTTCGGGGTTAGCAGGTCAGGAAGCAGTGGCAGTGGAATGGGGGTCCCCACCAAGAGATTTAGGAGAGTTGTGTATCAGTGTTGTCTCGGCCAGTCCAGGGTGTTCAGTATAACCTTTGCCTTGTCCCTGTCTACTTTCAGGAGTACCCTGTGGATCAACGGCATTGGAGGTCAGGCGTAGCCCAATCAGTGCGACCAGGTCAGCATGAACGCATCCAACCTGGATCTGGGGCTGCAGTTCTGAAAGGAGCAGAAGACAGGGCACTTCTGGTTGGTGTCCAAGGCAAATAGGTCTATGCGGGGAGTTCCCCACGCTCGGAAGACTTCCCACAAGACGTCCGTCCTGATGGATCAGTCGTGGGACATGAACTTCCTGCTGAGAACGTCCACGAGCTGGTTCTGGAAGCCAGGTAGGTATGCCGCTTCCAGGCAAATCGTGTGACTTACACAGAACTCCCACAGCTTCAGGGCTTCCTGACACAGGGGAGAAGAGCAAACTCCACCCTGTTTGTTGATATAGTGCATGGTCACCGTGTTGTCCGTCTGCACTAGAACCATTTTGCCCACTAGTCTGACCTGGAAAGCCATGGACACCAGGCGGACTGCCCTGAGTTCTTTTACGTTTATGTGAAGTCAGGATTCCCTCCCAGACCACCTGCCTTGTGTACGAGGCTCGGCCAGGTATGCACCCCAGCCTGTGTCTGAGGCGTCCGTGACTAGGAGTTCCAAGGGTTGGGTGGACTGGAACGGCCTCCCTGCACACACACATTTTCGTGGACACACCACCACCGAAGGGATTCCAGGATCTGATGCGGAATCCTGACCAGCAGGTCCAGCGGGTCACGGGACAGCTGGTAGACCGTTGCTAACCAACCCTGCAGGGGATGTAGCCTCAACCGGACAAGTTCCACCACGTAGGTGCAGGAGGTCATGTGGCCCAACAATCTCAGACATGTGTGTACTGTAGTGAGGGGGTGGCTGGTTAGGCTCTTGATCAGATCCACCACGGTGTTGAACCAGATCTGAGGGAGAGAGGCCCAGGCTACCCTTGAGTCCAGGACAGCCCCTATGAATTCAATGCACTGCGTCAGTATCAACACGGACATTTTCTTGTTCACCATCAGACCTAAACTGTCGAATGTGGACTGGATTACCTGGACGTGCACATGGACTTCTTGCTGGGAACAACCTTTCACTAACCAGTCATCCAGGTATGGATATACTTGCATCCTTTGCCTCCTTAGAAAGGCTGCGACCACCGTGAGGCATTTGATGAAGACCCGAGTGGCCGCCAACAGCCCAAAGGGTAGGACTGCAAAATGCAGGTGCCTCCACCCCACCATAAACCATAGGAAGCATCTGTGGTGTGATCTGATGGCGACATGAAAATATATGCCCCTCAGATCAAGGGCGGCATACCAGTCTCCCGGATCCAGTGATGGCATAATAGAGGCTAGGGAGACCATGTGGAACTTTGGTCTGCGAAGGAACTTGTTTAAGCCTCGCAGGTCTAGAATAGGCCTCAGGCCCCCCTTTGCCTTGGGAATAAGAAAATAACAGGAGTAGAATCCTTTCCCTCGATGTTTTCTTGGAACCTCCTGCACTGCCCCCATGGCAATGAGACCTTGGACCTCGTTCTCCAGAAGGCGTTCATGAGAATGGTCCCTGAAAAGGGACAGCAAAGGGTGGGGCAGGTGCAAAGGGGGAATAGAGGGGAATTGGAGTGAGTACCCCCATGTGACCGTGCGCAGCACCCATTGGTCCTAAGCAATGCTGGACCACGCCCAGAAAATTGGGATAGTCTGACCCAAAGCAGGGGAGGGTTGGATCTGGTTGGGAAACTGGTAAGTCTTCCCCAGGCGCAACCTCAAAAGTTTTTCTTGGAGCCCGGCTGGCTGCGCATATGGCTCCTGACTTGGCCCAACAACCTCTGGCTCAAACGCCGATTATTGCAACCCCTGTGTTGTGACGAGTCCAACCTGTGGTACTGTCTGGTTGGGGGCGGAATGCGAACCTTTGGGGAGCTGGGGTGTGCAGCCCCAGCAATTTTAGCATTGTGCGGGAGTCCTTCAAGGTCTGCAGTTTATCATCTGTTTGTGCAGAGAAGAGCTCCGGACTCTCGAAAGGGAGATCCTGAATCGTGGTCTGCACCTCCTGGGGGAGGCCCGACACCTATAGCCCCAAGCTCTGTCTCATTGTGACCCCCGAAACCATTGCTCTTATGGCTGCATCTGCTGGGTCTAGGGCCGACTGGAGCAAGGCTCTGGAGATGACCTTCCCCTCCTTAAACATCGCGGTCAGGTCCGGCTTCGAGTCCTGGGGCAGCAAGCTGGCGAACTTCTCCATAGAAGCCCAGGAGTTTTATGTAAACCGGCTAAGGACAGCCTGCTGATTGGCTATCCTTAGTTGCAACCCACCCCTCCATCCCCCGTGGAATAAATTTTCCTGCCGAACAGGTCCATCTTCCTCATTTCTTTAGACTTGGGGATAGGGCCCTGGTGACCTTGGCGCTCCTTTTCATTAGCAGCTGCTACGAACAGGGATCCTGGGGTGGAGTGTGTATAAAAATGTTTGTGTCCCTTGGCCAGAAAAAAGTATTTGCGCTCCATCCTCTTGGCTGTGGGAGGGATGGAGGCCGGAGTCTGCCACAGGGCCTTGGAGGTGTCCCTTATAGTTTTAATGAGGGGGAGGGCCACCTTGGCTGGATCCTTGGGCAGCAGGATGACCACCATGGGATCGGTGTCCTCCACCATCTCCTCTGCTTGGAGGCCCATATTGTGAGCCACCTGCCACAGCAGCTCCTGGTGGCCCTACTGTCATCCGGCAGTGGGGCTGGGGTTGCCCCTGCTACTGCCTCGTCCGGGGGAGGACAATTCTCCCAGGTTTTCCTCTGGGGTTTGCAAGCCCACAGGATGGGCTTTCTCTGGAGAGATTGTTCTTCTCCGGGCTCCTCTGTCTTCATCGAGTCCATGTCTGACCCTTCCACCTGCTCTGGAGGAGCACTGGCTCTCTGAAAGGGCTGTAGTCTTGTCCACGTCAAGGAGGGGGACCTGCTCATCATGGAGCTTTGCACCTGGTGATGGGCCCACAGGGTCCAAAACGGCCACTGCGGCAGCCCCTGCCACTGCTGCCAGGGCGGCTGTGGGTAAGAATCTCTTTTTGTCCTCCTTCTCGCCCTGCTTGCCCGTGAGGCTGCTGAATCTCCCTCTGAGCCTGAGGAAGAGCGACTGCGAGGAGACTACGGTGGAGCGGTGCCGGCCGGTGCCAACGGGGATCGGTGTTAGGACATCGCCGAATGCATTGGTGGTGTTAGCTGTCCCCGGTGCTGCAATGGTCAACATGCCCGGTGATTGGTACCACAGAGCCCCTGCTACCACGATCAGCATGGGAGGGGTGGGTGAATGGTACTGGAACGGCGTTATCAGGAACAGCAGTTGAGCCCAGCTGAGTGAATAGTCACTTGCAAGTAGGAGGTATCGAGGCTGGGGTTTGCCAGATAACATCAGCACATTCCAATATAGCCTCGTTTACTGGCAAAGCAATCTTTGAGTTCGTTGAGGTATGTAGTATACGGGGTAGCTTATGCTGGGACTCCTGTACCTTCTGCAGAGGTATACCTTGTGCGATCGCCACACTACGGAACAGTTCTTGAAATTGCTTGAAGTCGTCAGCTGCAGAGGGAGGTGCAGACATAACAGCTTCATCAGAGGATGACAAAGAATTGTGTGGAGGGGATATACCCTCCCCTACTTCCCTTTCTGATATGTCGTTGGGGTCTTCTGTTGGGAGGCATTTGTTGTGCTGTGGCTGATGTAGAAGGTCTGGATTCACAAGGGTTGTTGCAGGTATCGCCCTTTTTGGAGGCATGGTTGCGTATGGATCTCTCCGTTAAGATCTTCATCTGATAGATCTGTTCTCTCATGGTTCTCTCCATGTGGGCCAGAAATTTTATGGATGCAACAGAGGCAGCTCTGTCAGGAGAAGAGTATGCTGGGGAGAAGGCACCATGCAAGTATTGATCATCCTCACTTGAGAGAGGAGTTGGTATGGGAGAACAGGACCGACGAATGGCCAGTGAAGTGTCCATGCCGTAGAGTGGCGAGCGAGATTGTGGCTCTGTTCATTTGTGGTGCCAAGGTCGATCAAGCGGCACTGTCTGGGTATGTGCCGAGTGTACCGCACCGGGTGGAGTCGGTTCCGGAGTCTTAACTGGTGTATTCGTCAGTGCCCTTTTAGGTGACAGTACCAATGGAGGCTCCGAGGGCGTAGGAACATGTGTTTTTGGTGCCGTCTTGATCAGCATGGAAGCAGCTGTGGTCAGTGCAGGTTTACGGCTCAGTGCAGATTTCTTTGGTATGGTACCAAATCTGGATGGGGAAGGAAGGTGTCTGCAGCCAAGAGCTTTGTAGGCATAACAGGTAACAACAATGATGTACACACTTATTTGGAATATGAGTTCACATTCCCCTCCCTCCATATGTTCATCAGATAACCATGGAGCGGCAATCAGTAGCTGCCCAACACAACATCATGCCTTGGATGCTAATGCTTAGGAAGGGAACAGATAGTGGAAGAGCAGGGGAGTTATGGCAATCAATAATAACCACATACATTGCTTTGTCTTGGGGAAAACAAGTGTCTATACATTGATTTAAACAGGTACAAACCCTTATTTCAGTTTAAGAGTCATTTGTTTTGATTTAGCTTAAACCTGTTCCCAGTCAACATAAGCTAAACTGACAAATGCAATTCAAACTGAAATAAGAGTGTCCACACAAGGGTTTGCACTTGTTTAACTAAGGGTATGTCTACACTGCAATTATGGGATGAGACTGCAGCTCAAATAGACATCTGAGCTAGGTTTAATCTAGCTAGCTCAGGTACCACAACAACGAAACTGAGCACTTCAGCATGGACTGTACAATCTCACCTTGAACCCTGGGTCATTACTCCTCGGGCTACCACATAGGGAAACACACCCAGTCATGGCTTCACTGCTCCAGGACCCAAGTGTGCAAAATTAAAGCTGGTTCAAATATGATTACTCAAGCTGAAACCACATCCCACGATTCCAGCACAGACATACCTAAGGTGGGAATTCTTCTGCATTAGGCTAAACTACTAAGCTTCCTCATGAAGTCAATCCAGAAAAGTGCCACATCCAGCTTTACTGAAATATTTTGTTTCCTTTTCACTGATTGCTGCTTTACTCTGAAATTAAAATTAACAAATGAGAAAATGCCCATTTCCAGAACAAAAATTTCCTCTTTACTCTAGAAATGAGAAATAAAAAAGAACTAAACCAAAAGCAAAAGACAAATATAACTTTCATGAAGGTAGAGTTTTTATAACCAATCTCTGTGAAATCCACTAGGACCCTGCTGCTGCTATCAATTTTATGTGGAAAGTGCTTGGTCCACACAGTGGTGATTGATGGCAGAACAAAATATAGAGAGTGAAAGATTGATAGTTTTAGTAGCAAAACTGGAAAAACCATTTATAAATTACTGGGGCCTTGATCTTCAAGTCCAGTCAAATTGTGCTTTCCAAGTTATTAACTATAAATGATGGGAGTTAGAATTGATTTTAAAAAACGTAGCATATCAATACTGCTTCACACCTATTTCTTTGACAAGCTTTAAATCCTATGATGGTAAGGAGATGTTTTAAGCAAGAACCTAGACACAAAATCTCCCCAGTCCTTAAAAAGTTGCATTATATGGGTACTGAAATGCTAAAATTTTACTGTCTCATTAATTTATTCTCACACTCAGAACTCATTTTACGGAGGAGAATGATTTTTTACTTTTTCTGAAGCTACTGCAGTGCAAATACAACATGACAAAAGATGCAACTATCCAATGAAAATCAACTCCCAAATTTATTCTAACATCCTGTTTACTTATATACCATTCCAAAAGATGACACTGGATCAAACATTTACATGTATAACTTTATGCATGTGAGTAAAGAAATCAATTTGACTATTCAAATACATGGCTGTTTGCAGGATTGGGGCCAATATTAATTGACTTGCTTCTCCATCCTCAAGCGAGAGGAGTAATTTTCTCTTGTCTTTTAATTTCGAGGAAGAAATAAGTTAGTATTCACTGTGAATGGTTATCTCAAATAAATGAGTTCATCTTTGTGCATAAAGCATTCAAAGGTAGACAGATAAATTATAGCAAATAAATAGTAAGAGCAGCTTCCACAATACCAAATTTTGCACAAGCTTTTTATTCTTTTTAACAATGCTTTAAACCAACTGCAGATGTGTAGCACAATTAACATCCAAAATCAAATTCTTCACAAATGAATGGGAGCATGGTGGAATACTACAAAATGCTGCTACTCGTCAGCAGACAGCCCTCATCCCCTGGACAAAGATTTACATTTTATTGCATATTGAAGACTGTGTAACGACAAAACTTGGGGAAAAAAATAATCCATACGGCGAAAGAATTTCTTATTAGTTGTCTTAATGAAGGATAAAAAAGAAAGTAATCAAGGAGAGAAAGAAAAGAATTGCTACTTAAAAACTAAACATTACAATTTTTCCAAAACCATGTGCTGATCGGATTTTCACTTTCAAATATTATATAACATTATACTGAGAAACAATAAGTGAAAAAATGATGTAAGAAGAAAACAGTATGTCTAGGGCTTAGAGAAGAGACGGGAAGGCAGGACTCTGTCACTAACAATGTTGTCTTGAATAAGTCACCTCAATGCTCTAAACAAGGAGTCCTGTGGCACTTCTAAAGACTAAGTCTTCAAAAGTGCCAGAGGATTCCTTGTTTGTTTTGCTGAACTAGACTAACACAGCTACCCCTTTGGAATTCAATTCTCTATGACATTCATTTAATATATTCCTACTATTTCTATTTCCCTATCTTAAAGAAGTATTTGTAAGTAAGGTTTAATTAAATTTTTTTCAACATGCGTTGAGGCCCTTGGATTAAAATCAGTGGCGTCGCAGGCGCCAGGCATGCGAGGCACATGGCCCGAGTCCCAGCACAGCGCCCCCCGCATCTGGCGGCCCAGCCAGGGCCAGGGATCCCTCTGCGCGGCTGGGGACACAGGGTCCAACGCGGAGCCGCCAGCAAGATCCCGTCCCCTGATGGAGCTGGAGAGCCAGCGTATGCCACGCCGCCACCAGCCCGATCTGCCCTCCCCCAGGGATCCAGGGCACGCCACCGTCAGTCCGATCCGGCCCCCTGGCGGGGTCGGGGTTCCGGGGCCTGCCACACTGCCGTCAGCAGGGCTGGGGATCCAGAGCCCAGCAGCCCCCACCAGGGCTGGGGCCTGGAATCCAGAGCCCAGCAGCCCCCATTGGTGGCCCGCTGTGACCCCCGTCAGCGATCTGGGGCCCTGCCATCCAGTGCATGGCCCGTGGCAGCGGAAGTGGTAGGGGCCCAATCCGGCCCTGCCCCCCACCGGCCAGATTGGGGCAGAACGCCCCTGATTAAAATTTTCATTCACCATACAAAGCCTGAGTAAACAGATACTGCATGTGGGATTAATGTGAGGGCTGCAGGATGGAACAGAGTCCCTCAGCCAGCACTCAGGAACAAGACTTCCATGCCACTAACCTAAAGCCAATATTACAGCCCTTGAACGGTCAAAAGAAGAATGGAATAAAAAGGAAGAAGCTCCTAAAAGTCTAAACCAGATTGTGGGTGGAGACAGGCGTAGTGAGTTCATTGTGAAATTTCACAAAGTAGATTACTGGAAAATTTTCAAAAGTACCTGAATTTCTTTTTTTAAAAAGTGATTTCCCAAGGTTTTTAGGAGCTTAAAATATAGAGGTGCCTAGTGGGATTTTCAAAGGCACATAAGCAAATTATGGGCTTAATTGCCATTGAAACTAACCTGCTTAAGTGTTCTGAAAATCCTGCTAGGTATTTTTCTTTTCCCTTGGGCACTTACAAACCTAAATCCAATGGGGATTCCATGAAATGCAGGCTCCTAAATCTCTTAGGCACTTTTTTTTTATTTGCTAAGAGAAAATCAATCTACAAAGTGCCATTCTCCTTTAAAAATGTATTTATATAAAAAGTGGGGAGTTAATTGTCCCTTTTTCGGTCTAGTTCCATTTATTTGGTTTCTTGGCAAAAAATGTACATGAAATATAAAACATTTTACCTTATGTTTTGTTAAGAAACCTATTATTCTCACTGAGCTCAACAATCCAGATGTTTGTGATTAGAAAACTTTACAGATGCTTTAATCTACTTGAGATGATTTTTAAAAGGAATATAATCTATTTTGTTATACAATCCCTATTTGAATTTCATTCACAAATATGTGCAGGTATGTTTATACTCAGAAAAACATTCTTAATTTTTCTTACTACAGATAGGTAAATAAAAACAAACAAATCACCACCAATAGCAAAATACCACTCGGTGATGGACTGGAAGACAAAATAACTAACTGACAAAAATTTTCCCCAAATATTTGGACTTATATAAAAGTGACCCACAATATGTTGTCAACTTGCCACAAATCACAACCTATATATTTTATGGTATAAATACGACAGCATAACAATTATCAATTACATTTATGACAAGAGAAGCAAGAATGGCTCATATAAGAAATATAGCTGCATTTCTTCATTTAATTTTTTATTTTATCTGTACAACAAGCAATATAGGGGGTTTTTCAATTATGATTTACTACAAAACACTAGTGAAAACTGCACAGGTGAAACAATTCTAAATAAAACCACCTGAAAAGAATAATTCATGGTCACGTTCTCAGAGATGGATAATCCTTCATCTTGATAGAAGAAGTTAAACAGAAACAAAGTCCCCTCAAGTGGAAATAACCTAATCTATTACCAGTGGATTATTTGCACTGAATAATAAATTTACAGATTGTGACATGAGCAATAAGAGATGTGAAAATAAATCTACTTCAAGGTGAATCTTACCAGTTCAGAACCACTGTCACCTGAGATTTTCTCACTGTGCACCACTTAAAAAAGTTAATCATGAGCTCTTATTTAAAACAACAGAAGGCCTATTAACAGAGGATTTGAAATAATTCTATTCAGAGAAATCTGCTGGCTCTCTCGTCTGAAAGTGTAGTTACACATGTTGTTATATTCATAACGACAATGCCCAGAGGCTGCGACTGTGATCAGCACACCATTGGGCCAGGCACTGTACAAACAGACACAGTCTGTGCTCTGAGTGGTGGGAAAGTAAAACCATTTTATGTGACTGTCCTTCAAGTGGTTCTCACAGATTTTCACAAGTCAAAGTACGTATATGACTCTCTGCAGAATCACTGTAAATATTTCGGGGCAAGGACTATGGGTAGGACTTTCTCAAGTTACTTAGCAGTCAAATATCTGTAGAAAGTCACTGGGACCTGAGCTCCTAAAACCACTAGGCAGTTACAATTTTTTTAACCTATACCAGCGGTTCTCAAACTTTTTAAATGAAGCTTCCCCGTGGACTTTTGAGTAATAATTGCTCTCAGCCTGGTGCCCTTACCCAGCAGAGGGAGACGGCTCCATCATCCTAAATTTGGGGGGAGCATTGCCCCCCATTACCTCCAAACTCCACCCATGTTGCTACACCACAATCCATCTCACACCTCCTTAGGAGGGAGCCTGCCCCTCAGTTTGAGAACTGCTGCCCTCTACTTTTGTATTTCCAGAACCTAGCACAATGGGTCGCTGGACACCACAGTGAATAACAACTTTAGGAAACTCATATTTAGACACTAAGTTCACCTATTGTAAGTTAATGGTTGGATATTGGAAACAAAATATTTGTTTTGGTAATGTGACTGCAGGGTTGAAGTTTCACTCAGCAAGCAGTGCTATTGATAGACAGCACGATTTTCCTTCATGCACATGTAATATTCCGTGCCAGAAAGACCACTGCATTTGAGAACTCAGTAACAAACCCTACAAACCCTAAACCTAAAATGAGAGTTAATGCAAACTACTTTCAAGTGCTACACAGTCCAAGTAAAAGCCACTGAGCCGTCAGAGCCGTTCAGAGTCTCTCTCCAGCCTCAACATTCCCTGGCCTAAATATTCACTGACTAGCAGTCTTATACATGTTAACTCTTCAAAGGCCCATTCTACAAGGTCCTGAACACCTCTTCGTGCAAAGTGCTGCGCCCATATCACTCAAACGGTTTAAAGCAGAATGGAGAGAGCTCAGCTCTTTGCCAGAAGACACGGAGCAGATCTTTAGTCCTGGAAGTATAATCGTTTTACACAAAGGAAATGTTACGTTTAAAAAAGGATTTGCATTTGCCATTAAATTAGCACTTTTGATAAAAGGGTCACAATTTGATGGTAAAAGTAACTGGGCCAGATTGTGCCCTGCTAGCTGCACAGAGATTTGGTTTGGGGGAGGGATTAAGAGGATTTTTGCTCTCATACCCCCCACATATGTAAGATATGGATCATATAGCAGTCTGAAGAGCTCTGTTAGTCTTTAAAAGTGCCACAAGACTCTGTTGTCTTTCTACAATAGACTAACACGGCTACCCCTTTGGAATAATATCCCTTGTTACTACTTAACTGATGGGAAAATTCCACTATTTCAGCATTTGTTTTCAACATGAATTGACATCAGATGTCAAAATGCCCCCCTTCCCCCCCCCCCCCCCCATGAAAATTTCTGGAAAATATCTGTTAGGAAATGTGGTTTTACACTGAATTGTATCCTCCTGAGCTGCCTTGGGGCTTCATGGGTGCTGTAATCTGAGTGCCTTATGCCCCAATTCTCCTCTAGAGATGGGGCTCCCTGTGTTGACTACATCTTGCAACATGCACCACCATTATGGGACTGCCACCATGATGGATCATAGCAGTTCAGCCAGAGGCAAGACCATAATGCATTAAACAAGAGAAAGGCCAGCCAGGAGTCCATAGGAGGAACGGAGCCATGAGACCGTATGGAAGCGCAGCAGCTCAGGTAGACAGATTAATGCTAAAGTGACCTAAAACAAAAAAGTTTGGATTCAGTTCAAACGACGAGTTTAGATTCAGGCTGACACAACCCCAAATGAAATATTTTGTTTTGTTTGTCCTGAATGAAAATCTAAAAATTACACCAAAATTGAATTTTTCCCTTGCCTACAAGAAACGGACAAAAGATCTAATGATTGGAAGCAGAAGCTAGATAAATTCAGTCTAGAAAGAAGACTCAGTTTTAGCTGTGTGGGTAACTACCAGTAACCACTGGGACAGTTTACCAAGGAATATGATGGATTCTCCATCACTTGAAGTCCTTAAATCAAGACACTGTCTTTCTGAAAGATATGCTATAGCTTAGACGCAAGTTACAAGCATGATTCATAGATTACTAGGCAAAATTGTTGGATGTTTAGTAAAGAAAAATCAGTCTACATGATCATAAGGGTCCCTCCTAGAATTTATTTTGCAGGAATCTCAATTTCCTTTAAAAAATAATTTGACCAGCCTATGGTTTTTTGGTTAATACACTTCTTTGTTTTTCTTTTACATAAATTCTGCAATGTTGAAACTACTTGGTGTATGAAGCCTGCAGAGGAGGAGTCCTTTCCTAAACGATCTGGGTCAGATGCTCATGTGGCATGAATCAGGATGACTCCCTTGACTTAACAGAAGAGAATGCAGGGACCTCGAAGAAGAGTAGAGGGTGCAGTGGAGAAGTAATTGAAGCTACATTTATCTAAAGCAGCTGAAGATCTAGCCCTTCTGAAGCTTGCCAAAGCAGAGTTCTCTCTGCCAAATGTTAGCATATACGTAGGTATGGGGTGGGAGTTTTACTTGCATGAAATATGGGAATACTGGAGGCCAAACATGGAAGGGAGAGGGCAGCTTTTATCCACATGGAAAACTTGGACTCTACTTCTCTTCCAGTTCCCTACACCCTATTCCATGTGCTTTCCACCCTGAGATCTGTGTTCCCCTCCTCTATGCTTCTGAAGTCACTTGAGTCATATTTATGAATCCATTCATCCTTTGTCTGTGCCCCACAGGTGTCTTTCCTGCCCCTGCCTTTTATGTCCCATCTTCTTCTGCCTCACTCAGAGCTCCTCCATTCCATGACAGGGAAGAACAGCATCAAATCACCCTTCTATATGCCAGCTGCAATGCCCTCCCACTAGTCCATAATCATTCCTGATTACCTGCTTCCCAGTACATGCTTCTCCACCCCCGATCAACACCAGTCACACCATTTTTGGCTCAGCAATAGTCAGAAGAAAGGAAATTTATTTTGATAAAGAACATTCCTTATACATTTAAAAACAACTTTTTATATCTTCTTACACTAGTTTACCTCATGGCTGCTTCCAGTCCCACCCCAGAAAACACTAAGGGTATGTGTCTACTTGCAATTAAACATCTGCTGCTGGCCTGGGCCAATTGACTCGGACTCATGGGGCTCAGGCTAATGGGCAGTTTAACTGAGGTGCAGACATTTCAACTTGACCTCTTGGAACCTCCCACCTCGCAAGAATTCTTACAGCCCAGGCTCTAGCCTGACCCAAAACATCTACCCTGCAATGAAACAGCCTTTGTCCAAGCCCCGCAAGCCTGAGTCAGCTGGGACAGGCCTGCCGCAGGTGTTGAAGGCCAATACAGACATACCCTAAAAGACTAATGAAACAAATTTAGTGTTTCTAGACCAGATGCTTTGTTCTTCCCCCCCCATGTAATTAAAAACATTTTAAAGTAAACTACAGATACCTTTTTTCTAACTGTCCACCTGAATTGCCCAGGGTTTCCCAGGAAAGAGCTCTGTGACGGTATGTACAATGCCATGATTTTAAAGGGTTGGTTTCTTTCTGTACACTTTAGGGGGAGATTGCAAAAATCAGGCTTACACTGGGGGCCTAACTCCATTCCAAGCTGTGGAGTGATATTGGTGCTCTATAATAAAGGAGCATGAAAACCACACAACTGAAGGCAACTTGCACAGTCGCGTACCCACCCTCCAGAACCATTTCCTTAGAAAAACTTCCATGGGAGAGAAGATAAATCCTTTATTTAAGTGACTAAAACGATACAAAATGATCTCTCACCACAGCACCACAACCACATTGGAACGATAGGGAAATCTGCCAGGTATCGTGTTTCAATGCATGGTACTCATTTTTAGGAGCCCACACACACCTGCGCCCAGCTCAAATGGATGCTCAGGCATCCACCAGGAACCCTCTGCAACAATTCCTTCCACCACCAGAGGCTGCTACAATATCTCTTCTGCCACCAGCTCACCATGGAGCAGCAGCAAAGAATATGGTAGCAGGACCAACCACTTCCTCCACTTACTCCTTCTCACATGCACATCCACCTGTTCAGCTATCCCAGAAACTTGTCCATCATTCACTTTTCACTCGCAAACCTGCCCAGCAGGGACCTCCCAACAGCTACAACTGGATTAGTGGAGGACAGACTTAGACCCCCTCCTGCCCATGCTGCTGGTGGTCTGCTGGGATTGGTTTCTTGCTGAGGATGGCCAGATGGCTTAGAGTTGTAAGTGGAATTAGGCTTCTCACCAGCCGCTTATAATTTGACTGTGGGTTGGCTTTTTGGGGGGCTTCTTTTACTCATGACATAACCTGGGATGAGTGCGTAAAAGCAGCCCCACAAAAGCATGCCCAACCAACTGCTTAAGAGTGAAGACATGGGCAAAGATTTATAAAACGCAACCGTCGGCCCACATAGCAAAAACGTCAGCACATCAACCCAAATGCACATGCATAATTTCCCTCCCTACCCCCCTCTGGAAATTCCCAGGCCTCGCCACCCTTCTCCCATAGCAACACCTCAGGCTCGCCCAGCAAGGCTGTTTGTTCCCCTTCCACTGTCCAGCCTTCCTTTGGACTGGAGCTGGGCACTTGACGTCGGCACTAATTTTGTCGAATCCGGACTTGTTGGCCTGTTTGGGGTTGGTTGGGGCTTATTTTGAAAGGGGGGGCACTTCTTTGTGCTGTGTCACGTGGTCACTGCCCTCCACTAGCCACATCACACACAACTCTGTATGGGTCATCAACTATGAATCTTGAGATTTCTGGGTCCAGAAAGTGGATAGATCAATCTCTGACGCCCCTTTAGTCAGCAGCAGCAGCAGGTCTCAGAAGGAAGAATAAACCTATATTTTGATTCCTGGCACTCAGGGCAGTAGCTTATACTAAAATTTAAGATGTCTTTAACTTGACAGACAACAGAGTCCAGTGGCACTTTTAAAGACGAACAGATTTATTTATCGCATGAGCTTTCGTGGGAGAAAATCCCACTTCGTCAGATGCTTTGAAGATGGGAAGCATCTGACGAAGTGGGATTTTCTCCCACGAAAGCTCATGCGATAAATAAATCTGTTAGTCTTTAAAAGTGCCACTGGACTCTGTTGTCTTTCTACAATAGACTAACACGGCTACCCCTTTGGAATTTAACTTGACAGTATATCCCCTGAAGGTGGAATGTATTCACCCAAAGTAATCAACTCTTGGTACCTAACTCCATCAGAATCTTATTCTTTGAGAAAAGTCAATCAAACGCTACAGCTAAGCCATCTCCAGGTTCTCAGGACTGCCTCCAAAAAAATCTTAGGATTTCCAGCCATGCCATGCACAGGGCAGCAGATCCAACGTTGCCACAAGCATGAAGAAGACCGTGAATAAAACAGGAAGAGGACAGAGATGGCCATGTGCAGGTAGGCATGCCAGCGTTGATTGGAGTCATTCACAAACAGAGCCCAGTCCTGCAAAACTTAAGCGGAAGTCTTGTTGACGTCACTAGGAATTGTGCTCAGATGTTGATAGGGCACTGTATTGTTTTCCTGATTTAGAAGTAATTTCAAAATATATATATTGGTGTTTGGTTTTTTTTTCAGAAAGCAGTGAGAAAACCCAGCAGATTGGTATTGCTGAGAGGAAAACCTCAGGTCTTCATTTCAAGCAGGTTTGGTGGTAACACAAAGATTCCCGTGGCACTTTTAAAGACTAACAAATGTATTTATTTATTAACTCAGAGACAGAAACTCACAGTCTCTTCTACACTTGCCTTTTAAATTATCTCACTTCAGCCTGATAAATTCACTTGCAATTGAATGGTGCCACAATGACTTCCACTTAAGCCTACATGTTTGACCTTGAAAGAATTCACAAAAGCAAGATACTTCTACCCACTTTTTTACTGTAAAGGTGACAGCCCTAAGAATTTGGGGATCCATTAGTTTATCCCTCGATTATGTTCTTTGCTAACACCAGAAACGAATACTGCATATGCTGGTATTTTAAAGTTTATCAATACACCTTCCCTTCCCACCTGGGTTGGTTTCCTATACAGTACATACAAATATATCTATTGTACAAACAATATACACATTACACTCCTGGTTTTTACTGTAAGGTCCACAAACGTATAAAATCACTATGCCTTCCAGAAACTATGCTGACTGGGAGCCCTGAGAAGATCTTCAAGGAAATTGAGCACAGGTATAAGACCTCAGGTCGATGGCCATATGACTACAGGAGATCTCCCAAGATGCCCATGGAGTGGAGATTGAAAGGGTATAGAAGCCAGTCAGTTCCCTCGTTTCTTCCCCAGGGGAAAAATCCTCACAAGCCAACAGATGAATTGGGAGAAAATTCTGCAAGGGAACACTGTGGAGTTTTTGCCCATCCTTCACTCCCTCCCGTAATATTTCTCCTATCTGGGCAGATAAGATGTCATTAAGTGATATTTTGTGTGTGTATTTGTGTGTGTATTTTGTGTCATTAAGTGATACTTTGGCTTGTGAATCTCCATAAAAGCTTAGTAAGATATACAAAATAAAATCCATATACAATTTAAGTGTTCTCCTCAAATGATAAAACCTATGGCTACTACAGGTTAGAAAGAAACACCACCATAAACAGAAAAACTAAGAAAATGTGCTCTCTTTTAAGAAAATAGATTGTCTATACAGAATGATATATTAGTATAGGCTTTCCATCAATGAACCCTTATGAATATAATTTAAGTCACACTCATAACTGCTACACATAACTAATTCTTTGTCCATAAGAGGAAATATATTAATGAATGACTTAGTGATACTGTAACAAATAAACAAACAAACAAAAAATCAGGAAAAAAAATCTCAAGAGGGTCCATGTTGTCATGGTGACTTCCCAGCCATTATGTACTTCAGACCACATTTTAGAGAAAACTATATCTTCACCCCCATCGAAACAACAAAAAACAGAATCCTGCTAATTTGTTACAAAGAGATTAAAATATCTTCATATATTTGATCATGCATAATCAATCTTGGACTCATTTAATCTATGCTATTATACTGTCAGATTCATGTATTTAAACAACATAACAGATGTGACCAGAGTTTAAAAAAATTGTAACTGTCAAATCAGATGAGCACATATTAGGATGACAATATTTATAACTTCTGACAAGGATTATATTAAGATCATGTTTATGCTTTCACCAGATTTTATAAATGATTGATTACAATAACCTTTTCATTCTTCCAGTTTTGCAGATACTATATGCAAGTCATTTGTTTTCTTGATTGTATCTGCAATCTCACATTCTGTTTGAGTCACATATAGTAAACAAAATACCCTTCACCTCCTGAAACACAATAAAAACCTCTCAGTAACTTGCATGTGAATCTTCCAGAAAAGTGAATTTTAAAAAGCCTGCTCTGTAAAGATCATAAAAATCAACCCAGCTCATTAAAGCAGAAAGCACAGCAAAAGGCATACTACCAAAATTCTAAACTGTGCGACAGTGAGAAACGCTGCTAAATACACCTGCAGCTTCTATACCAATAAAAGACATACACACCAAAATGCCCAAAGATCTAGCATCTGTTAAGACACCATTTTCTAAGCGATACCTGAAAAGACATTAAAGAATCCATGAGAAAGCGAGATTTGCAACAGATCACACAGCATGAGAGCTTACCAGCAGAGCCTGGCCAGCCATCTGCCCATTTTTCTTCCTTGAAGCTGTTTCAGGGAATTGCCACATTCACTTCACAGACCGATAATTCTGATAAACCCCACCCCTCGAGTTAATCAATTAATGAAGCAACATTGTTTTTCTTTAGTAGGCAATGTGTAGACACTAGGTCATTTGAAGGTTGCCCCATTCCTTCCTGCTTTACAGCCTCCCTCCCAAATAACTGTCCATCTGAATTCTGGAGGTTTTTTTATTACTATTCATTCAAAAGCTGCAGGAATACACTGAGCCCTCGACAATACCAGCTTGCATGGTGAAAGAGCAAAAGTAGTTTGCAGACTGCAGAATGCCTTACAAGGGTTACCATGGAAATGAATGTGGAAAGGGGAGGGGGCTGGTTTGATAAGTGCTGCTACTAAAGGGAGCCAAGCTTTAAAAGAAGGCTGGATGGGGGCTGTGCAGAAGAGACTGGGGGAGAAAATGTGTTTTACTACTACTAACAAAACGACACCTCTGCTTGCTTTCATTTTCTATTCGTGTGATATGAACAAAAGCAAGGGCATCCTAAGAAATAAAGTTCTCTGGGAAACAAAGGGCAATGCTGTTTGAAACAACTGCTGTGCAAGAGCTTTCCCAGAAACATTAGCAAGAACTGATGACCTGAAAAGAGTTTATTTGCATATTTGCATTTCCACAAAGAGGAATTTGTGTTTAAATTAAGCAAAATAGGTTAGAGGGATGAACCTGTTGCAGAGTGAAGGCAAGTGTAATGAGAATAAATGGTGACGAGAAAGGCTTGAAAATGAGCATCCTCGTCATTAAAACGCAGAGTAGCATTCCTGTTACAAACAATTGTCATGCATATTTTGAGACCATTCTGGAAACAGATTAGATTAATTCTAGTAATAGGCTCTAGAAAGAGCAAAGATGCCCAGGGCAGAGCTGGAGTCAACATTGTGTCACACATCTACACTGAAAGTGCCGCAAGACTCTGTTGTATTAATACTGGATTAGATTCCTATTTGAAACATTGCAGTGACACTCATCTAGACTAGCTCTTGTCAAAACTCCCATTCAAAATCAACCAGAATTATTCATGATTAACTGAAACCTGGCTTGAAAGTCTCAGCACAAGAGGCTAATACAATTCAAATTTTGTGGCTTCCAGAGCCTGCCTGCATTCTAAAAATAGTCCAGACATTATTTTGAGTCAATTGAACCAGACTACTTAGGATCAGGCCATGCCTTTAGATACTTGCATGCAATCTCCACTGATTTCGGTTTTAAATACTGTTATGACATGAATATGCCTCAAATAATGAAAAAAGAAAAAATAAATTATGGGATATATTATATAGATAGTGTTTAACAGAACACTTATATTTTGAATTACTCCTTGTATGCCGACTATGCTCGTGCTACTACCTCCCAGTATGATGTTAGCTTTTTTGGCAACAGCGTATACACGATTGACTCATATTTAGCTATGACAACTCCCCTCCCCCAATCCTTTTCTGCAGTACTCTTTCCTAGGCCATCATTTCCCATTTTGTATATGCACAACCGATTGTTCCTTCCCAAGTGAAGTACTTTGCATTTGTCCTTATTGAATTTCATCCTATTTTCTTCAAACCATTTCTCCAGTTTGTTGAGATCATTGAATTTTAATCCTATCCTCCAAAGCACATGTAACCCATCTCAGCTTGGTAACATCCACAAACTTTGTGAGTGTACTCTCTCTGCCATTATCTATATCACTGATGAAGATATTAAACCAATCTTGACCCAGACCTGATCCCTGCAGGACTCCACTCATTATGCCCTTCCAACTTGACTGTGAACCACAGATAATGACTCTCTGGGAATGGTTTTCCAACCAGTTATGCACTCATTTTATAGTAACTCCATCTAGGTTTTATTTCCTTAATTTGTTTATGAGAAGGTCATGAGAGACAGTATCAAAAGCCTTACTGAAGTCAAGATATACCACATCTACTGCTTCCCCACATCCTCAAGGCTTGTTACCCTGTCAAAGAAAGCTACCAGATTGGTTTAATGCAATCATGCTCACTTTACTTATCACTTTATTATCTTCCGGGTGTTTGCAAATTGATTGCTTAATTATTTGTTCTATTATCTTGTCCAGGGGCTGAAGTTAAGATGACTGATCTGTAATTCCCCAAGCTATCCTTATTTCCCATTCTACAGACTGGCGCTATCTTTACCCTTTTCCAGTCCCCTGGAATTTCTCCCATCTTCCAGGACTTTTCAAAAATAATAACTAATGGCTCAGCTTTTGCCTCACTCAGCTTCTTGATGTATTCTAGTCTATATTTCATCAGGCCCTGGTGATTTGTCTAATTGATCTAATTTGTCTAAGTAATTTTTGAACTTGTTCTTTCCTTATTTTAGCCTCATATCTTCTCTCATTTTCACCGGCAATCACTATGTTAGATATCCGAGTTCTCCTAATCTTTATGGTGAAAACTGAAATATAAAAGACATTTAGCATTTCTCCCATTTCTATATGTGCTCTTATTGTTTTTTCCCCTCACTGCATAATGGGCTTGCCCTGTTCTTGTTCTTCCTCTTGCGTCTAATGTATTTTTAAAATGTTTTCCTGTTACCCTTTAAGTCTCTAGCTGGTTTAATCTGGTTTTGTGCCTTCTCCTTTCTAATTTTGTCCCTACATACTTGTGTTATTTATTTATATTCATCCTTTGTAATTTGGCCTAGTTTCCCTTTCTGTAGGAGCAACAGAAAGCAGGACACTAACAGCTTGAAGGCAGAGCCGTCCTGGGGGGGGAGTGGAAGGGGGGACGTGAATGGGGCAATTGCCCTGGGCCCCACAGTTACATGGGCCCTGTGCTGTCCTGCTCCAAACGGGGCAGTGCGAGGCCCACGCAGTGGCTCTCCCCCATGGCCACACTTTGCCCTGTTCCCCACTGCCTTTGGCGGCGAGCAGAAGGCAGCGGGGTGGGGATGGGAGCACTTCGCCCAGCCTCCCAGGGTGGAGCAGGGAGGCCCAGGGATGGGGCAGGTGTGCATGGGGCCCATCCTCTCTGGGCTGGGCCGGGCTGGCCAGCCTGCCCCACACCACGCTATGGTCCCCGGCTGCAGCCAGGGCTAGCCCCTGCCGGTAGCACAGCTGCGGCTGGCTCATGCCAGTGGCGGTCTGGGGCCATGGCAGCGACCTTGGCCGGGACCGGCTCCTGCTGGCAGCAGTGGCCTTGCATTGCCAGGGTCCCAGGGACGGAGCAGGCCAGCTCGGCCCACCCTTCCCCTATCCAGGGTGGGGTGAGGGCCCCCCCAGGCCAACTGGCCCTGGGCCCTGCTCTCCCCTAGGGATGGCCCTTCTTGAAGGGGGAAAGGAGGGGGTGGGGGACGTGAGCCTTGAAAGGATCAGCTTCAGGTCCCAAGAAGGAACAGGATCTCTGACGTGTGGGTAAGGTTTCTCCAGCCTGATAGGTTATGCCACAGGAGAAAACTGATCTACCCTGAACCAGAGAATGGAAGGCCAAGACAGGCACCAAGTGAAGCGTAAGTGATGAAAGGGCTAGGTCTTGATGCTTGAGATGTAACAGGTAGTCCAACATGGATGGTATTGAGGTTTGGTGAGGAGAAAGGTTCCGGTTTAAGGCACAACAGGAAAATCTCTTCTACTTGGCCAGGTATGTTGCTCTGGTAAAAGGTTTTCTGCTGCCCATGAGAACCTGCTGAACTTGCACTGAGCAAGCCTGCTGTTCTGCATTCAGCCATGCAGCTACCTTGTTAAGTGCACACATGCTAGTTCTAGATGCAGCAGATGGTCGTGGTCCTAGGACAGATGAATGCCGAACCAGTGCTGTCACAGCCATGCCAGGGCTATTAGTATCACTTTTGCCTTGTCATGGCTGATCTTCAACAGAACCCTGTGGACCAGTGGGAGGGCATACAGCAGCATCCCTGCTTAGGAGACCTGGAAGGTATTGGACAGAGAGCCTCTTCCAAGCTTGCAAATGGAGCAGAAGAGGTGGCACCTTCTGTTCTGCCTGGATATGAACAGATTCACCAGGGGAGTCTCCCACCTTTGGAAAACCATGCTAGCAGCCTCTGGGTGGAGTGACCACTCATGATGAGATGAAATGGACCTGCTAAGGAGGTTCGCTAGTGCAATCCTGGTGCCTGGAAGATGTGAAGCTACCATGTGGATGGCACTCTGCATGGAGAAGTTCCATAAGCAGAAAACCTCTTGGCACAAGGGCTGATGACTGAGCACTGCCTTGCTTGTTGTTATAGAACATCACAGTGGTATTGTCCATCTGAATTTGGAGTACCTTGCCAGCTGGCAGGGAAGGAACATCTAACAAGCCAGGTGTACCACCCTTCGGTCTCCAACATTTACATTGAAGGAGCGATCTTCCTGCATTCAGAGTCCCTGTGTGCCGAGTCTGTTGAAGTAGGCTAGCTCCACCCTAGCTCCAAAGCATCCAAGACCAGCATCACAGAGGGGGAAAGCCCTTCGAAGAGCACTCCCTGTCATACTGAGTGAGGGTTTGTCCACAAAGTCAGGAATGACCAGCTGTGCAGTAGTACGGTGATGACAAAGTCCAGACTGTGAATGCTTGAGGTGTAGACCAACACAAGATACAATTATAGAGGTTAAAGACAAACAAGCATGTTTGTCCCGGCTGTCTGAGGCATGATTGAATGGTCATGATCAGGTGCGATTATATATCTGTAACAAGACCCAACATGACTTGGTACCAGGACTTTGGAAAGAGGACCCTGGACTGTACTTGGTCAAGAACTCTATCAACTGAGCAGGGGACACAGCTGATTTCTGCTCATTCACTAACAGACCCAGATTTTGACAGGTGAATCTCATGAAACTGAAGCTGGACTGAACCTGATATTGCGACTTGCCTTTGATGAGCATATGCAAACCTAACATGGAATGAACATGAGCGAGCACTGGAGAAAAAAAAAAGCTCATTCTTGTGAACTTAGAGACTGGCTTCCCGTGCAATCTTACCAATCAACTCCAGGAGTTTGCTATAGTCTGTCTTCTTGTAATCCATTATCTTTATTGTGCTGTTTTCCCTCTTAGCGTTCCTTAGAATCCTGCTATTTCATGATCATTTCACACAAGCTGCCTTCCACTTGCAAATTCTCAACCCATTCCATCCTATTTGTCAAAATCAAATCCAGAACAGCCTTTCCCCTCGTAGCTTTCTACACTTTCTGAAATAAAAAAAGATGTCTCTGATACATTCCAAGAATATGCCGTGTTATTTTCCCAACAGATGTCTGGGTAGTTGAAGACTCCCATCACCACCAAGTCCTCTGCTTTGGATGATTTTGTTAGTTTAAAAAAAGCCTCACTCACTTCTTCTTCCTGGTTAGGCGGTCTGTAGTAGACCCATACCATGGCACCACCCTTGTTTTTTATCCCTTTTATTCTTACCGAGAGATTTTCAACAAGCCTGCCTCCTGTCACCATCTCAACCTCAGTCCAAGTGTATACTATTTAATATATAAGGCTCCTTCCATTTTTCCCTGCTGGTCCTTCATTTTAGCACAATTAAAGGCACTCACAAACTAACTTTCAGTATCCTGCCAATTATTTGCAATCAAAAATCAAAATTTCAATCAGCTCACCCCAGCTCTAAAGACACCAGCATCACCACAGCGCATTCACCAGTTCTCCAGTCTGCATTAACTCTTCTCTAAGGTCAAGCAAACCACAACATGCCTGGAAAGTCAGCCAGCAAAAACTATTTCGTATCAAGAATGAGAAGGCAATCTGTTGTCTCAGGGACTGTATGAAGGACACTTGCTAGCAGTCTCCTTTCAAGAGGGATCAAGTATCAGCAGCAGGGTTGGATTGCCTCAAGGGCTTTAGGGGCTTAAGCACCTGGCCCCAGGCTAAAAGGGGGCCTCCCAGCTCCGCAATAATCCAACCCTGGTGGTCCTGATTCTGACCAGCCATGCAACTACTTGCTGCCCTTCCCTTGTCCTGCCTCCGCCCCAGCAGCAGCGCCCGGCCCATGACACTCCAAGGGGAAGGGAGGTGGAATCTCTGCCCCTGGAGAGTTGCACGCACAGCTGACCTCGCGCAGGCCACAGCATCGCTACTCCTCCCAACCCACCCATCCCCAGCCTATTGTTGCCCAGCCCTGTCTTAGCCTCGCCCCTACGCCCGGCAGCCGCCCACACAGCACTGAGCACTCCCAGTGGGGGAGGGAGTCCCTACCACCATTCCTGGAGTGCTGTGCTGCTGGTGAGCCCAGGGCTGGGCTGTGGGTCCCAGCCAAATCCCCACACACGGCCCAACTGGCCCTGCAGCACCCCCAGCACCCCTGACCGTGGGCCCCAGCCAACCCCCACAATCCCCATCCCCTACAGTGCCGTGGAGCCGTGGCACTCAGAGCCTGCTCAGCCCTGGATCCACCCCAGCACCGGCGAGGAGTGGGCCCCGGCCAACCTCCCTCCCTGCCACAGTCCACTAAGCCCGGAGCTCCCACCTCTCCCCCAGAGCACCAGCCAGGCTGTAGGCCCCGGACTCCACCCCCACCCCAGCACTGGAGGGGCCGTGTTGCCTCAACCCCAGGTGGGGCACCACCACTGGTGGGGGGGAGTGGCCCACAAGAGTGGACAGCCCCGGGCCCTGCAGGGCCTTAATCCGGCCCTGATCAGCACTTTCACTGCATAACTGTGGCAGTGGATCACAGGGAAAGCAGCAGCCTCTCAAATCATTAGGAGACTTTGACGCCATAATACAGGTCATAATACCATGCCCTGAGCTATAAAACCTACAATGCATTTGAACTGCGTAAGTGAAGGAATGGAGGCAAAGTCTGAACTCCTATGATATTTCTAAGTGGAGACCCATTCATGCCACGAAATATGTGCAATTGTGCACTTCACATTTATGACTTTTCATGCCAATCAGAGATTTACACAAACAGTTATTTAGGGTCATTGTTTCCAAGCCCAGAAGAAGCCACTGTGATCATCTAGTCTAGCCTCCTGTTTATCACAAATAGGCCTAGAAATAAATGTAAATACTATTTGCACTTGTAAACATCTTATTCATAGTAGCTGCACATACATTTTTGCATGCTGGACTTTGCCTCCAGTTTAAAAACAATCTGGTCCTACGTGTCTTAAATTTTATGGGCTGAAGTCAATTCTTTGGCGTAATGTTTTCAAGTCACACAGTGATGTTAACTGGCACATCAAACCTAGTATCCTGCATTGCCATTCTGGTTACATTTTAATGTTATTTAGATAAACTGATCCTTCATTTGAAAGGTATTTTGAAGAATGCTGGCAGAGAAACATTCTAACCAGGAGGTGGAAGCTAACCACTTGGGGTTCAATTCTATCCGGAGCAATCTACAGATGCACATCAGGAAACATACACCTGTTCTGGCCATGCAGAAAACCACAAAAAGGGTGCTCCATGTCCATCTAATACTGGACCAGTAGGCACATGCATGTCACATGGCCCATGGGGATCAGAGAGCGTGATTTACATGTTTGCACATGTACATTCCTTGAGCTACCATGGCCCCTGCATACAGACTTCTGGTCATATTCTCCCTTCTCTAGCCTAGAGATATACAGGGTGAAGCAACTGGAGACGGTTGGCAGGAGCAGTATAGTGCAGGGATTGGTTTTGGCCAGAAGACAGGCTGATTAAACACTACTCTTATAATATGTTTGTCCATTGGGAGAGAGGGTGAGGTCTGTGACAGCTTTCTAATTAGCCTTCAGAGTACAATAAGTTATCCACTGTACTAAACACATGCAACGCATGGTTCCCAATGCTCCTCGATCTTCTGTCTGCCCATTTCATCTTTATCACCACTATTATTAAAGTTCCACTTCCTGAGCAAATTCAAGGAAGATTCCACAGCAGACTGTCTACATAAATGCAAACCTGATGAACCACTAATAGTAAGAGAGTACAGGGTATAGTGCAGTGGTTTTCGAACTTAGAGTCAGAACCCACTACTGGGTCGCAGACCCTCAGGTACTGGGTCACAGCGCCCCCTCCTGCTGCCACCACCGAAAGACTGGAATGCATTGCTCAAAGACGTAAGTGTTGGGTCACAGGCATAAATGATTTTTTTCAACTGGGTCCCGAAGAAAAAAGTTTGAAAACCACTGGTATAGTGTAGTACTGCCTAAGGCTTCAGTGGGCAATACAATCCAACTCAAGGAAAGTATTAGAGAAATCACACTGTTTCCTAGCAATCAGGCAATGTAGCTCAGAGCAGTTTTCACACCTCCCTTCTTTCCTCTAGGAATGAAACTTAACCAAATATTGCAAACTGCTGGACATTTGTCACCGAATGACCTTTTGGTAATCCTTCTGGGGTTGCCTAGGAGAAATAGTCACATTTGAAGAAATGAAGAATTAATCCCTCAGGTGCTAGTAAGCTGCTAGACGGACAGCTTCTCACTGGAAAAAGAAAAAAAAAGTAGTACAAAACTAGAAGAATGATTTAAAAAATATGGGAAAGATTGTTCTTATGGAAAATTAATGTATCGATTACATATCCTGCAAAACAGATACTTAGCTATTTTGGCTAACCTTTATTCACTATTCAGAGCACATTCACCTGAAAAAAGGCCAACACACCTGTACCATTTTTTTTAATGTTGGCATTTGATAGACACCTGGATGGATAAATATGAATAGAGTCAGTGGTTTCACTCAATTTAATAAAATTCCCAGAAACAAAACGTATTGGATGGTGTCAAAAGCCACATTCTGTACTATGTTAATCCCTTCTTAAGAGAGAGCTGATTGTATTACTGCATAAAATGTCTCTAAACAAACAAACAAAAATGTACTGTTACAATTAATATTGTTTTGTTTCTGATATTTATATGGCAATGGTGTGTAAACTTGTTAAACATCCCAAATAAATAAATGGTTAAAAAAGACATGATACCCTCTCCTTTTCAACAACCTGATATATGTAAATATCTATTATCCATATGATTAACCTTTGCTTTGAAGCTATTTTTTTTGTTTAGTTTTATTCAAAATTGCATTTAAAGCATGGAAGGAATTTTACCCCAGGTCAGACTGGCAAAGACCCTGGGAGGAAGGAGACAGGGAGATACACTGCCTTCCTGAACAGCACCACTTGCTAGTTTAAACTAAAGTAAATGGCGGGTTCTCAGTAATGATGTTTTTAAATGAAGATTTGAGGACTTCAGTAGCTCCACCAGAGTTTAGGGGCCTGTTTCAGGAGTGGGTGGGTAAGGCTCAATGGCCTGCAATATGCAGAAGATCAGACTACATTATCATGGTGGTCCCTTCGAGCTTTACAGTCTATGAGCCTATGTTTAGTATATCAGACTACACTGTGTGGAGGGGGTACAAAAGAGTAATCATACATTACATTTACAGAAGATATCAATGGCAATATACAGTGAATGCATTTCTTATAGCTAGAACTTCAAAATGCCTTTTTAACATTCCACATAGCTGAGGCTCGTACAAATTACTTACAGAGAACAAAAGATAACAAGGAAATTGTTGAGAAATAAGAGGTGAAAAATAACAAACAAAAAACAACCCAGCCAGATATTATGAAATGGGGAGAAAGGTTAAGTTTGTAGAGCTACAATTCAGTGGAGCCCAACAAAAGCCAGCCTAAGAAGGTCTGGGGTGCCAGGCTAGCATTTTTAATTTATCTTACATACACAGCCAGTGTAAGTATTGAAAATAACTATTAAGAACTTCCACAGGATTCCCCAGGCTTATAGGAATTTACTGACATGAACACAATTCTACAGTTGCTTCTGGAATATTAGAGAAAGTGAAGAATAACGGAAAGGACAAGACTTCTCTCTTACCCAACACAACATGCACATGTACTTCCATCAGCCTTGGCAACTTCTGTTTTGGCTTAATCAGTACGGAAACCTATGGACTCATTTCCTCGGGTTTTCACTGACATTCATGATAGTAAACACACTTAAATGGAGCGAGCAGCAACTTGTTTTTTCACACAGAAAACAAATACCTCGTTTGTACCAAGGGAAACCAGTTGTGTATCTTAAAAGGTTCATGACAATGAAGATCTTTGACCAGTGTACCAGCCAGGTGGATACAAAAAAATGGATCTACCATGATAATTACTCCCTTTAATAGGTCTGTAAACTGAAACAAAATACTATGCTGTTAAACTAACAGTTCGTGTGATATTCTACATGCATTCCACCTCATTTTGGAGTAGTATTTATTTATGAAGAAACTATTGAATAAACCATTCCACCCCTCCAGAGTCTGCCTCTGACTACCCAGTAAACCTGCCAGAAACGCAGTTTGTTCTGTAACCCAAAATGTGTAAAATTCCCAAATCTCCTTCCTGCCTATTAAAAGCAAGTGCTGAAATACACCACTACTTATTCTATTGCATTTTTGCATATTCCTACATTACAAGCAGAGTACTTTTCATTCATTCATCCCCAAACTGTGGGGAGTGCAGAAACATCTGGAAAGCTCAGTAGGGCCTAGACCAGCCCCCAGGAGGAGGTAGGGAGGCAGCACCACCCAGCCCCACTCGTCTGTCCCTGCTCCTGGCCCATGACAAGTCCCGGCAAGACTTCACTCCTAGCTGAGGAGAGGGAGCCAGGGCATAAGAGGAAACATCTGGGAGACCCCTGATCTAGTGGTCTGGGAAACAGAGATTAAAAAAAATACTACACTTGAGGCTCTAAAGCTACTTTCCTATTGGTTCTCCAACCAGACACAGAGACATGCTGGAGAACCTTTCAGGAGATCTGATACAATTCTACCCCACAACCAAGTGCAAACTAGGGAGGGCCCCCACTGGAATCACCTCCTGCAGATACTGCTCATTACTCCTAGCCAGGGATGGTTTATCTCTAAGGATATGTACACACAGCGAGACTTGTCCCACAATAAAATTATTGCGGGACAAGCCAATGTTATAGCACAGCACACCTTAGAGCGAAAAGGAGCATTCACACGCTCCTTTGAATTTTCGCTATAAGGAGCAGTGCATGGTGGGCACCTAGACCACCATGCACTGCAGCTGCCAGCTGCTGGCAGCAGTGCTGTGGCTGAGCCCTGCCACCCCTCAGGGCTCCAGCCGGTGTCAGCTGAGCCCCGGGGCCATGAGGCTCAGTCTCCGGCAGCTAAGCCCTGCGGTGGCAGCTGAGCCTGGCAGCTGAAGCCCAGTTGCCACTGCGGGCTCCAGCAGCTGAAGACCCACTGCCCACAACGGGGCATGCTGGAGCCCTGCGGGATGGCGGTGCTCAAGTCCCGGCAGCTCAGCCCCGCTCCCGCCAAGGCTCAACTGAGCCCTGGTGAATCTAAAGCACCTAGAGCAGTGAAATTGACAAATTTGACAGTTCCCCTGTCCTAGAGGACCCTTGACAGGCATTCTGGGACACTTCCGGAGGCTGTCAAAACCGCAAGGACTGTACACACGGGCTCTACCACGGAACAACTGTTCCGTGGTAAGCCTAACCATCCTCATTTTGTGTGGTTTACCTGTTGCACTGGCAAGGGGCTGTTGCCGCACAACAAGCAAGATTATTGTGTGTACAGCTCCCTGCCTTACCGCGCAATAAGGGTATCGTGTGTACATAGCCTAAGACTCATACAAATTTGTCTGAAAGGCAACAAATTGGGGATTTTTAAAAAAAACTGCTTTTGTTTTCTTGCACTCAGGAATGGCCAAGGTTGCATGAAATGTGACCCAAAACAGCCCCGCTGCACCCACCTTCTTCAGACATATTCAGATTATAGTGTGCAAGAGGAACATTGTGTTATGCCAGCAGTATGCTTTTCAAAGAACAAACATTTCCAGCCTGCCTTGTCAATTTCAATTTTAAGTTCCTCAGGGCAAGGACTGACTATGTATCTGTAGAGAACTGATCTTGGTTGCTGTCTCTGGGTGCTGTTATAACAAATAAATAATTGCACTTTGATATGTCTGTTTGCTTGGTGGTTATTTTTTCATTTGAAAGGCTGGCCTTAACATGACTGAGTTTGTGTTCTAATGAAAAAATGCTGAAGGGGGAAAAAAGAGCAAAGAAACATGATATGGCAAAAAGCAGGAAAGAAGAAAGAGTGAAAGTGAAAAAACACACAAAAGTGGTGACAATAGGAGCGCAGGATGGGTGGAAGTCTAATGAAAAAATATTGGGCATTACCATAAATACACACCATACACAGAACACCAAATAGTTCTAGACTAGCTTTGTTCATGGAGGGCAACGCCTTCCATTCTGAATACACAACACAGGCATTCTTTGAACTAGCGAGGAAAATCTGCTTTTGTTTTTAATTTTAAGGGATGTAGAGAAGGAATAAGCTTAAATTACCAGGGCTAAATTTGTAAACTCAGACTCATTTTGCAAACACAAAAATCATTTGAATAGTTTGCAAAACCTCAAATACATGAGGTTCATCCAGACCTAATAAAATCCATCCAGACATTGCACAGACCTGTTCTTCTTCCTTCTAATTCAGCTGTTTTGGCAGTCAGATCTCCAATTTCTCATCCAGAGACATCACAGAGCTTTACAAGTGATCCATTTTATAATCCAGGCCCTCCAGGAGTTCCCAAATTGATCCCAAGCTAAAAGTTTGGCTGAATAAGGCAATACTTGGGCCAAATCAAGCACACATAGAGACACAAATATTTGGACCTCTCTAGCCTATTGTCTTTTGCAGGTATGGCAAATTGAGGCTCCAAATCCTCCAACCATCAATGCAAGTAAGTAACTTTAAGCAAGTGAGTACACTTATTGAATTTAAGAGTCTGCCTGATCAAGGCTCCACCTGCTATAGCTTTTAGACTGATTGCTAAGAGCTTCTACTCATTTGTGGTTTATCTTTCTCAGAGAGAACTGTATTTTAGCTCTGCACAGGACATTTGTTTTGCTGCCCAGGTATGCTCCCCTTTGCGTTAATAAAGCTTTTGGAGTGGGAGATTTAGGAGTGCTTTCAGAACGGAGTCTGCAGCTTCATGCTGCCAAGTCTGAAACAACCATTTAAATACCATCTACAGAGCCTCACATACCAGTTGTCCACCAGCTGCATCTAAAACTGTCTGCAACTGCTTTAAAATTATTATTGCTGCAAGCGTTTATAAAAGCACCCCTCACCACACAGTGTCTGAGTACATTTAGATTGACATCAAGAACAATTTTCAAGCAGAGATATAAAAATGCATGATGAGGCCTCTCTCCACCCAGGGCAAACGGAGAAGAACTAGGGGGTCAGTCATATCCCATAGGTTTGCAGAGACTGAAGTCTGCACAAAGAGATAAGAAACATAATGCTTTCTAAACTGGCCAACTCAAGCTTGAATGTGTTTCTAGCTGGAGTGTAATCCAGAGCTGAGGGCCCATTACCAGGAATGCCTTGCTTCAGACGCCCCAAAGCTTTACTTTGGGACAGATTTCAGACAAACACAGGTGGACAGTCCAGTTAACGTACTGCAATACAATAAAACGATAATGTACCTCACCTGAAAAATTCTAAGACTGCAAGAGTGTCTACGCCCAGATAAAATTAATAGAAAAAGAAATCCACCTACTTCAAAATGACAATCATGGATGTCAGATGTACCATATACATTTTAGATGGGAAGAATCCCAATGCTTTAGATATAAAAGTTCAGCGTCCACCACCTGTTACTGATGGCAGCTTTTATATTCTGTTTCTATCATCCAATAGACAGCAACATCTTTATACAGTTAGTCAGTTCATTACAATACCAAATATTGTTGCCATAGTAAGCAAATGCTGTTAAATACACGCCAGGTAAATAAGAACCAGAGAAAATGCAGCCGTTCTGTTTTTCCCCACACAGCGTCACCATAGTCTTTCCGTCTTACAGAATTATGTTAGATGAAGGGAAAAAGAATGTAAAGTCTCTGTGAGAAGGGAGCATGTCTCTTTAGTAGCATGCTACATCCGCCTGAATGGAAAATGCTTCAAAACAGAGGGCCTCAGAGCAGACAGGCTTTTTATTTAGAATTGTAAATCAGTAGATTAAAAATAAAAAAACAAAATACAAATTCAAATTACGTTAGTAAAAGAACAAATTAGGACAGCCAGCAATTGGTGGGGACCCTCAGAGTTGCTGCTGGAAGGAAAAGAAACAGCCTATAATTACTTGTTAGGATACACTGTTTAAAATGTAATAGCCACACTAAAATACCAGATTAATCTGGAAGTTTTTGATAAAGAATGAAACTAGGCATCCTACCTCTGCTAACTCCCTAACCGGAACACCACTTTGCAATTGATCATACTGATTAGGCACAGTCATTTAATAACTTGTTCAATGGAGAGTAAAGAAAAGACAGGAAAGAGTAAGTAGAGCAAGTAGTGGTAAGAAAGAAATATGGATCGTTTTACAAGGTGAGCCTGGGAAAAGGCCGATGGTTTAGTGTACAATCAGGCCTCTAAGATGTACTGATCTTGTTTATCCTTCTGCATGCCCCTCAAATTCAATACAGAGAGAAGACAGACCAGAAGACCAAAATACTCTTTCCATTTAGGATTCTGTCCTTAAGAAGAATGATGGTGAGAAACTCTGCTAGGCCTGGGAAGAAAGCACGGTGAATCACGCTGGGTAATATCCAGGAAGTGGATAGTGTCCCTTTATAGAGTTGAGAGCCCTCTTGTGGCAGTCACTGTGTTCTCTTAGAAACCAGCCAGTTTGTGCACGTACATTTTGCATGTCTGTAGTATTTTTAACCCCACTGTGCTCCGGGGCACTTTCATATTATTTCGCTGTGTAAAAAGAAACAGAGACTACAGGGGTAGACTATGGCTCACTGCATAATATGTATAACTACACAAAAAGCTAAACAAACAGAGTCCTGTGGCACTTATAAAGACTAACAGATTTATTTATCGCATGAGTTTTTGTGGGAGTTTCGTGGGATTAAAGCTGTGGGTTTTAATCCCCATCCTCATCATTTAGACTAGCAGCATGATAAAAAGAGTACCATCTACAGCACCAATAACCTCCTGGCGCTGACCCCAGCTCCGGCATTGACAGAGCCCTCAACATCGGCACATACCACCAGTTCTGTAAGAAATGTGGAGGGGGTTTAATTTGTGCAATTGAATAGTATTATCAAACAGCTTTAACAAGGTGAAAATATTTGCATGGTTTTCTTATTGATGTGGAAAAATACAAAGATTATGCACACCCTCTATATTTTTATGCACACATCCAAGTATAATTGCACAAGTAACATGAAAAACCATTTGGGATAGCTGTTAAATCAAGCAAAACAATTAGAGAAATACAGCATTTTTCAAGGTAGGAAATAATTTGTTGTCTTTTCATCCTTCAGCATCAAGTGTCATCTGGTGGCTTGACACAGAATTGCACTGAAAGCCACGTTTCACAGCAGTAGACGGATTAGGCCGACATTTAGTCTCTGCTTGGTTTATGTACATCCTTACATATGCAAATAATTCAAGTTTTCATTAATCTACGTCAACAGAAGTTATTTACAATGTGCCCAGGACTGGGGTTTTCTCATAACACATCTATTGCTTATTGTCTTGTTTAACTGTAGCTTCCAATTTTAATTTTTTTTGTAAATGACATTTCCCCAGCACAGCCAACCAAAAGTGCTCAGCTGTTACGAGTCTGGCCTCAGGAAACCACAAGACTGTCTTAAAAACCATGTGATCATATTTTAAAAATAAGTAGTTTCGTGAGGGACTTCTACTGGTTTCTGAGCTTGTGGGATGCACTCTGGCCATGTTATTTCTGCACCTATGAGAGCTAGAAATGTGTTTTTTTAAAAACAAACAAAAAAACCAACCCACATAATTACTTAAGTCCAGAAGCGTTAAAGAAAACCAGCAAATATCACAGTACTCGAGATAAAATTATAAAAGGAGTTCACGTCTCCCATCCCCACCACACACAGATCTGGAGTGTGGGGGGTACTTAAAAACATGAGTGAATGTTTAATACAGTGGTCCCCAACCTGTGGCCCATGAGGCTTTCAAAGTAGCCATCGCTCCCCTGCCACTGGCTGCAGAAGGGAGTCACTGCCTAAGGACACAGGCGGAGCAAATTGCTGTGGGGATACAAGACTGATGCAGACTCCTTGCTGCAGCCAAGGGGACAAGAGATCAGCGCTCCTCTTCCCCTGGTTGTAGCAGGGAGCATCGTAAAGCTCTCTGCCTGGATCCATAGGTGCTAGGGTCCCTGCCAGAACTAGAGGGAGGGGAAGTCAGCGCTCTCCTGCCCTGCTCCAGCAGAGGGCAAAGTGCTCGGCCTAGGGATAAGTGCTGGGACCCCTGCTGGAGCCAGAAAGAGGGGAGCACTCCCATCCATCTCCTTGGCCGCAGAAGGGGACCACTGCCTAAGGACCTAGATGGAGCACACAGGACTGCAGGATGCATGCAATTTCTCTGCTGCAGCCAAGAGTATGGGAAATCAGCACAGAGGGAGGCAGCCTCCTTGCTGAACTCCTTCCATCTCGCTTCTGTGCGGGGGATGGCTGCTGGTGGAGACGGGGGCCCTTCCGGGTTGTAAAAATGATATCTGTGGCCCTTGAGCCAAAGAGGCTGGAAACCACTGATTTAGCATTAAAGCAAGCATGAGCTTTCTCCTTGCTCCTTTCTGGCATTTCAACATGGATTTTGATCTCCTGTCACTACACAGAAATCCCAGCCCCCCCTCCAATATCACTGCTTGAAGAAGTGCTGCAGGGAACTCTGCAAAAGAGCACACAGAAAGGACAGAGCTGCAACTGCCCTACAAGAAGAGAGAAGGAGTTTGGGTTACTTACACTTAACTAGACTTTTAAGTCAGAGCCCAACAGCAAAAAAGGAGGGTATCGAATATAATCCACCAGACGGCCAACCTGTTCGTAGCGATCACCACTAAGCATGCGTCTGGGCCATCGGTGTAGTGCTCTCATTTTTTTAGAATTCTAAGAGGTGCATTTATACACAGCAGATATCTTCAAACATAAACATTTCACCCTTTTTCAAGTAGTCCAATGTACTTGGTGGTGGGAAGAACACAGACCTTTATATAGACTTAGGGTGCGTCTACACTTGTAAATTAAGCTTGCTTAAGTCGACTTAATTTACTCTGTGTCCACACTACACTTTCCTTAAATCAACTTAAGCAGCTGCTTAAGTCGACTTAAGGAAAAATTAAGTCAACTTTGTTAAACCTACTTTTAAGTCGACTTTCCAAAGTCAACTTAAGCCAGCGTAGACGTGGAGTAGCCCTAAGTCGACTCTAAGTCGACTTAGGGCTCTCCAGGACTTCCCCACTGCCCTCCCTGCCAGGGTGGCTGGCACAGGGAGAGCCTGGCATGCCCCCCCACAGGGCAGGGCCTATGCCCTGCCAGGGTCCCTGTCCCCCTTTGCCCCATTGTACCCAGGTACAATGGGACAAAGGCTGAGCCCCCTGGCACTTGGCAAAGGGTGCCCCCCCTGCCACTGTGGACCAATCCCAGTGTGGACGCTCTATGTCAACTTTGTAGGGACCCCCCTAAGTCGACTTAAAATTTAAGTGTAGACATGCTAAGTCGACTTAAATTAACAAGTGTAGACATAGCCATAGACATTATATATTGGAGACGTAAGTGAGCCCTATGGATGGAAACTCTTAGGATCTCCTACACAGCAACCTCCACATCTTTAGGCCCAAGCAGGGACAGCAATGCTAATGCCAATAAACACATCTGCTCACGAGAGCTTTTAAAGAAGTCTCTAACTCCACCGGCTAGGTTCAGAGATTACTAAAATGGTTAGTGACAACTCTAGAAGCTACTTATTATCTGTTAGAATCCCATTATTTAACCATAGCGGAGACCTGTTTGTGGAAGAAGGCTGGGTGGCATCCAAAAAAATGGTTTTGTTGAGAACTGTAGAAACCAGATTAAATCAAGTGCAGATAATATATTAATCCAAAAGTTAATATTCCTTGACAAAAAACATATTGCACTAAAGGACTAAAGCGAACTCACATCAATCTGCCATTTGCCCCCAGCCAAACCGACATTCTGTATAGCTTGTGTTTACTCCTTAAACCATACAGAAAATTGTTTTTTTCTGGACAGACATATTCCAGACCCAGTACCAATTCACGCTCTGCAGCTCCATTCCTTAAATCCAATGTCTCTACCAAGACTACCAGGTGAGAGTCAAACTGGACCCTCCCATTAAGTCCCTCTAAGCCAGTTATCACTGAATCCCATTGTGCAAAACTTGTAGGTGCTGACTGCATTTTCAATGCTTTTCTTTGTTCAGTATTTTCTACCTAAGGCCAAATCACTTAAACAGATATTCAATGAAACCGCCAAGGATAAATATCTTGGCAGCAAAAGGATTTTACTGACCAGAGCTTCTTCCAAATAGATCAGTACGATAAATATTGGAGGAGTTTTTCATTAATATTAAAATCAATGTTCCCCCATCAGACAGCCCAATTCACTGAAATCACTCTTCTGGAAAACCAAAAAATAGATGAGCCAAGCCCCGAAGATCAAAATACCCAGGTTATTTTGGATGAAGGGGGAAAGCAAGTTCCAAAATCAAGGAAGTATGATCATTGGGGATTGCCAGTCAGAACACCCCTCAATCCCACGTGCACACAGCTGTCACGTGCACACAGCTGTCACGTTGCCGGGCCACACATCATTTCGAGCTTCCTAGGTCAAAGGCAACACCATAAACTCCAACCAAAGCTAACTGGCAATCTGTGCAGAATTTCAAGGACTAGTGTTTTAATGTGCTCTCTATGCAAAGTGTTGCTTTGCAAGTGAGCACTTAAAATCAGACTAAGTTTCTCAATGATTTTAAGGTGTATCTCCATATAGATCCAGCTAGCCCTCATCTAAACCCTCATCTCATTCAGCCATTGAGTAAATTGCTGAGCTGCCTCAGGCAGGTCAGATGGAGTGGAGACACAGAGCTTCAGCATACTGAAGACACAATAGCTGCCCTCAGGAGATCCATCCAAAAACATCACCCCAGGACTCCTTAGCTAAGAGGGAGCGATACCAGGCCTACAGACACATATAATGAGGCTTAGGGTCCCAGATCCTGGAGTTGCAGGGTGAGGGCAGAAATTCAGCTGACGTTTTAAAAAAATGTCTTGCTGACTGGCAATGAAGAAAAAGCTGGTGAACAGGACCTGGGTGTAACCAATACAGTCTGCAATGAGAAAAAGGAGTGATCTGAACTGCCTCATTCATTTCAGTTGGGTGTTAACAATGAACTCCAGTGGGTCCCTGCCAACACCACCTCAGCCGAGGACTCTGTCTGCAAGAGCAAAAGAGCGCAGCAAGCTTGCATCACCCAGATTCACTTTGGTTGTTGGGGTAAGTATAGGGTGCTCGCTCCCCTGTTGCTCTCAATAGGAGAGGCCCTGATCTTGGGAGGATAACAAGGACTGGCCACTAGCTCTGCCTCTGGAATGGGCGGGGCCACTTCAAATTTGGGCCAGGGTCACAGCATGGAGTGCAGTTACAGGTTGTTGTCATGGTGGGCCCAGGGCCCCAGACTGCCTTAATCCAGCTCTGAGAAGAACCACTCTAACGTGGCATCTCACATCCTGCTAGGGGCCACAAACTCAGCTTTTCCTGGAACTGAAGGAAGCTGACAAATCGAAGAGATTTAATATAATTGTTTTCCAGAGTTGTCCTATAAGAACCATCTCAGCCACCTGTTTCAGTACACAAGAGATTGTTACTTGAACAGGAGGGATCAATTAAATGCTGATGTATACTTTATGAGAAGCAGAACTCCATTCAAGTAGACCAAAGTCACAATTTCCAGTAAAAAAAAAGTTTGTTCCTGAATGAATCTTAGGGATTCCTTAAATCTACATTTGGGGTTGCCTTTACTGTCTGTACCAAACCCCAGTCTGCTAGCACTGCAGAAACTCCAGCTGGCAGTGAGCAAAGAATTATTCCTAACAAAATTAACAATTAGGACTTTCCGACAGAGCCAACAGAAAACAGGCAGGCAGCAGCCAGAAGGTGATGATATCAAGGATGACAGAAATGTTTTTCTTCTAGCAGGCTTCCCAACTATTACAAGGGGCAAAGCAAACTTTACCTCCACCTGGGCTCCCTGTAAGACTGTAGACATGGAGTGCAGAGAAGTCCAATAAAGTTTTTAAATGCTTCACACTGAATAAGATCATTAGCAAACTTTCTCCTGCAAAAGAACAGGAATTTTCCTATTCTTTCTGCGTGATCCTCACTCCCTCCACTCCCAGTTTTACAGGCTCAGTTCTTCCAGCCACTGATCACCGGTAGAAACCCCACCATACATACACACCACAAGCTGACTTGATATTTGGCACAGTTGTAGTCCACCCTCAAGAGTCTTCTATGAATCCACTAGCTGGGATGGAAAAAAGTCCTTCCAAAGGTCATTGAAATTAGGTCCTTCCAGATCCAGCTGTGTTATTCGTTAGCAGAACTGCAAATGAGTCTTTTCTACAGTTCTCACATTTACTCCTATGGAAGTGAAGTCCCACCCATGTCACAGTCAAAGAATGAATTTAAAAAATAAAGTTGGTTCCTATCTTTATTTTTTTCCAAGTGGAACACTGGGGTGGAGGCAGAGAAAAAGCGCTTCTCTTTATCATTTCCTGCTTTTTTTGACCAAAGCCCACTTACAACCTAACAGTGAAGTCCATATCAAGCCTATAATTAAAAAAAGAGAGTGGAAAAGAGAAGGGAAAAACAGCTTGTAATAGCCTGTTTTTCCCAGGGGGAACGATAGGCTGTTGAAGAAAACCATTAACTATTAAGCACTCTTGATCTTAAACATATGGTGCTTTATAGTCTATTCTTCATGCAGAAACCCTAGGAAAAAAATTTTAAGTGATCCTATATATGAACACAAAGAAGAACCAGGCACATGAATCATTGGGATTTGTTGGCCTAACTCCATATGCAAAGATCAACAGCTCCACATATATTTATGACTCACACTTACCCTGTACAATAGTCATTCTATATTAATGCAGAATACTGCACATAACTGATCCACACATTCAGGAGAAGCTTCCTTTTAAAAATAAAACCCTAACTCTTTACACAACCTTGTTATTTATTAATTTATCTACTTAGCATTGACTGCATTTGTCTTTATTAGAAAATTAACTATTCTCAGAGTGTGATCTTGGAGTTGTGGTAACTAACATGATGATAAACGTTATTTTGCAATGAGTGCAGAAAGGGACAAAGAACGTTTGAAATCGTGTCCGCTAATTCAAGCAGTGAGGAATAACCAATGTTATGTTAAACATGACCTATCCCTGTTTACACCTACTGCAAAGTTACGTTCATCAGCATGTTTGTTAACTAACTCCACAAGATCACATTCTAACAGTAGTTAGTTTTCTAGTGAAGACAAGCCTACTGAGTGATAAGCAATGTACAGCACAGAAAGTAAGACACAGAGCCAGAGCCCATGGTAAAATATAGGGCTTAATGGCATAAGGAGGTGTGATTTTCACCTTCCTGCAGCAGTGAAATCCATTGTGATCTATGGTGGAGTATTTCATTGCAAACAGGTAGGACAACTATGTATCTGGCAGGAGCTCCTAAAAGACTCTTACCCATGACAAATGCAAAGTTAGAGCATCCTCAGTCACGATGACCACCCAGCCTCTTGTTGGTCTGTACCTCCAGTCTCAAGGGCTGGCCTGACTTGCCTGTAGATCTGTTTGGCAAAAGGAAGAGTGCACCCAGCTGACAGTATTGCAACCAGCCTCATCCATCAAGTTTACCACCACTGGATTCTCTGTACCCTGGTTTATGCTAAGAAAAGTAAACCAGAAGTGAGTTTAACCCAATGGTTTGTGCCATATAGTGTACGAAAAGAAGAACTAACAAATAAGATGTATAATTCAACCACATGTTCAAAAATAATCAGCAATTACTTTGAGCATCCTACATTTTGGGGCTTGGAAGAAGGAAATTATTCAAAGTTAAACATAACTGGTACTTTGGAAGTAGCAAGGTAGAGCGGGAGAAAGGGATGTGCACATCTCTCTCCCCGTCTAATATTTTTTCCTTGAAAGTCGTTGCAACTTGATTGTTCCATGATACAATACTCACGTTCCATAAAACAAACATTTTCAGAATCCAAATATTTAGATGAGGACCATCACTACTGCCTTCAAATCAAAATATTACAAAACCTGTCAGACATTTTCATGGGAAGAAAGTCATATGCAAGATTGCTCTCAGGAATTTAACTTTGGTAGTCAACAAACTGATGTAAGCAAGGACATTCAAACTTGATCCTAGCAATCCATCTTTAAGGCTGGCTTAAACCTAACTGAAGACAAGATAGATGCGGTAGGTAATGGCTGGATCTAAACAGAGAGCAGAACTCAGATGCTACTCTGACTCACTGCTCAATTCAGGCACACTCTGAATGCAGGAAACCCAGGCTTTTTCCTTAGTCTACCCGCTCCAAATACGATGCACATAGAACACAGTGTTATCATGAAACTCCTACAAATTCTGACATTGGCCTCTGTACGAGTATGTAGAAACCTTTACACTTGGTGTAAGGCTTACTTAGGTCACACCTCACTACAACTGCCACTAAGTATGTGGGTGACCAGATGTCCCAATGTTATAGGGAAAGTCCCGATATTTAAGGCTTTTTCTTATACAGGCACCCATTAACTCCCACTCGTTATCCTGACTTTTCACACTTGACATCTGATCACCTTGCAAACTGTGGCCCCAATTTTACAATAAATACTCTAGCAAGGATCTCTGAAGCAAACACATCAGCCATATGATTTGTATTTTAAGCACAGAGATCTGCTCTGAACGGTCCCTGCTAGGAGGTTCACTTGCAGGATTGAGACCCATATATTTAATACCCTATTGAAAAACAAATACTCAGAGGCAGTTGTTTGAAGTATGAACTAATAACATGGCAACAAAGGCTATTTTTCATTTATAGAAATGTGAAATCAACTCTGAAATCAACCATTTACTAAACATTCTGTACATTCCTAATATCTAAATCAAAATGGAATAACAAAAGAAAAATCTTACCCATAAACAGTTTTTCCCATTTACACAGTTTACCTATAAAATTATAGGGGCATGAACAATTCATATTTAAAACTGTATGATTTCAACCCAAAGGCAAGATTATTAAATGGAATTGTGCACACAACTCTTACAGTACAACCAACACTGCTAACCTTTCCATTAAAACATTTTCCTTCCTATACATATCTTTAAAGCAAATGTGCCTTCATTATAGGCACTATTCACTATGAGCAGATCAGTTTTAGTCTCATTCTACTATATTAGCATCAAAGAGGTCCAAGAAGAATCAGTGCCAACCATAACACCCTAAATAACACCCTTCCCTTCTTACCCCTTCATCGACACAGCAAGTACATCATGGAAAGAAAGTATTGTCTACCCTGGTTGTTCAGACAAGAGTTTATCTCACTCTGTCCTCTGCTAATCTCTTTAAGTGTGACCTTCCCGGGATATCTGGCACCAGGGTACCCAGCAGGGAAGACAAAAGGAAAAGTTTATTTTTTTAGGCAATATCTTTTCATACCAAATTTACTGAAGGTGGGATTTTCAGAAGTCTTGCAAAACTAGGGGTTTCAAAACTGGCTTCTGATGGGACTGGTGCCTATTGACTTTGAAAACTGCTCCCCTCAGTAAACAAGTTAAAAGGTATTTATTTTCAAATTAACACCCCACAATTGTAAAACTCTCAGCATAAAATAATTTGCTTAGCCATCATCATAGTTTAAGAAATTTAATTTGATGGATATTTTGAAAAAAATGTTTATTAATGTACTTAGAAAAATAACCCCAAGCTTTTTTACTAGTACTGAAATAGTGTCTTAAGTTACGTAGTGTCCGGAACAAATATTCATGCATGTGTAATGTATTAGATCCTATGGTTCCCACACATGTTGATGAAGTCAAGATCATTTTTGCCTGAGGGCGGACTCCAAAATAAAGCCTCTGAAGCGCTTAACAATGAGCAATGATATGTAATGACAGCAACTGTTGATTGTTATTTTATCACACCCAGAATTTCATTGGACCCTGCCTCGAAGAATTTACAGACTGATTTAATGCATAATATAAGAAAAAACTCCACAAACTACAGGAGTAGGGATTCAGGGAGGAAAAAACAGTGGCCAAGAAATAAGATTATGTGAGTACTCTGCAAAACAACATGCAGATGAAACGATGCCATTAGCTGAGACATATGCAAGGCCTGAACTCAGATTTCTGGATACCAAAGCGTAGTCAGGTCTATGCTAAAGAGTTAGGCCTTGTACACACGATCACTTTATCGCACATTAACAATCATTACCGCGCGATACCAACAACAGCGTACACACGTGCAATACGGCTGTTGCACATTAACTGCCTTGTTGTAGCGCAATACAAAAACCACCTCGACGAGGGTGGTAGCAGTTAACGCGGAACAGCTGTTGCGCCTTTCCACTCGTGTGTATGCTTACCGTGCAATGATTGGCCTCCGGAACTGTCCCAGCATTCCAAAGTCGTCCTCTCTGGTCTTCCCCCCACCCGCTCTATGGCCGTGATGAAACAGTCCCCACCCTGATCAGATTCCTGGGATTTTCAAATTTCTCGTCTGTTTCACTTCCTGTTCTCTTCCTCGTGGAGTGGAGTACAGCTCCGATCATCAGTAGCAATGGCGGCCCGTCGTGGAAGACGCGTACCCCTTTGGAGCACAGCAGAGGTGCTGGACCTAATCAGCATCTGGGGAGAGTCCGCTGTGCAGGCGCAACTACACAGCAGCAGGCAAAATTATGATACATTTGGCATAATTTCTCGGGCCATGTCAGAGAGAGGTTATGATAGAGACACTGTGCAGTGCAGATCAAAGGTGAAGGAGCTAAGAATAACCTATCACCGAGCAAAAGAGGCAAACCGCCGTTCTGGATCAGCGCCTGCTACATGCAGGTACTATAAGGAGATTGAAGCCATCCTCAGTGGGGACCCCACAACCACTGCAAAGAGTCCCGTGGACACATCAGCCCCCCCCTCATCCAGTGAATGCCAGACCCGAGCAGGATGAGGACGTGATCGATGAGGAGGAGGAGATGGAGGATGACCTGGAGGAAAGCGCAACAGCGTGTAGCCAGGAGCTCTTCTGCACCTCCGCTGAGACATCCACCCAAGACATGAATTGCAGCGTGTCCTCTGAGGCAGCAGAGGGGGATTCCAGTAAGTTTCTCTTTCGTGCAGCTATGGCTCCTGCTAAAATATCATTGTCCGGGGTGAGGGTGCTTGCTGTCTCGGTCCCCGCTCTGCACGCTCTTTATTCTGCATTCATTAGAAGTGCATCAACACAAGCAGTGATTGTCAAAAAATCATCTGTATTTAGGTCAGTAAAGGTTTCCTCGATGTACCTCCAGAGCCTACTACTCAGGTTTGATGGGAGAGCGTTTGTGTCTATGCTCCCAAAGACGGATACTCTGCCTCGCCAGCTGCAAAGCACAGCCCTGGGAACCATGGCAGCACACAGTGCAGCAGCATACGGTCCTGGCTTGCAACCGGTGGCATGTAGGATATGTATTCTAGCTGGCAGGGGCACTCTGAGGAGAGAGATATCAGGTTCCATCTGTGTGCCCTGTGCAGAATGTTAGCCCCCAGTAAGCTTTCTATTAGGACGTACCTTGTCCACCTCAGCGAAGCATAGGATGTTGACTGCCCTGCACCTTCCAGTGGAATGTGCTACTGGAAGGTTACATTGGTTATCTAGGCTATGTGTTAACAACAGCTTTATTATTATTATTATTTTTAGATTCGACCTTCACAAGGCCGGTGTCTACCTCAGCTGACCGCATGAGAAACATTCGGCGGCGTGCTCGAAGAAACAGGGAGGATACGTTTCAGGACCTGCTGAAAACAGCACAGGAATCCGCGAGGGAGAATCGAGCCTGGAGAGAGGAATCCCAACAGAGGAGGCAGAAACACAGGAATGAACTGATAAGCGTGATGAAGGAGCAAACAGAACTGCTCAAGAGCATGATTGCTTTGCAGACCCAGGCGATTAATGTACGGGCTCCACTCCATACAGTTCACCCGTGTCTGCCTCCCACACCCCGTAGTCCTTCAAAGAATTTCTTTGAAGACCACCCGTCCCCCTGGTACACTGCAACATCCAGTCCCCCCCAGAGCTACTTTTTAGAGACCCACAGCTACACCCACCTGTAACCCCCCCCCTTCAGGTTTTAATAAAAACAGTGACAAATAATTTGAAGGTGGCTTTATTTGTACACATTGAAAATCTCATAAGGTGCACCTGATGCATCCTGGAAGTTAACTAGGGGAGGGCATCATTGAAATGGTCCCTGAGTGCCTCCCTTATGCGAGCAGCTTCTCCTTGGGCCCCCCTAATACTCCTAGTGGCTGGCTGTTCGTATGCTTCCTCGAGGCGCTGTGCCTCCATAGCCCACCCCGGGGAAAACTTTTCTCCCCTACTTTCACAAATGTTATGAAGGACACAGCACGACGCAATCACAGAAGGAATGTTGTCCTCCACCAAGTCCAGCCTCCCATACAAACATCGCCAGCGCCCTTTTAAACGGCCAAAGGCACACTCCACAGTCATTCTGCAGTGGCTCAATCTGTAATTGAACCGCTCCTTGCTGCAATCTAGGTTCCCAGTGTACAGCTTCATGAGCCATGGCATCAGTGGGTATGCTGGGTCTCCGAGGATGACTATGGGCATCTCCACATCCCCCACAGTAATTTTTTGATCTGGGAAGAAGGTACCCCCTTGCAGCTTCCAGTACAGACCAGTGTTCCTGAAAATGCGGGCATCATGCACCTTTCCCGACCACCCAGCATTGATGTCCATGAAACGCCCCTTGTGATCCATGAGTGCTTGCAGCACCATGGAGAAGTAGCCCTTCCTGTTGATATACTTGGTCGTGAGATGGTCTGGAGCCAAAATAGGGATGTGTGTGCCGTCTATGGCTCCCCCGCAGTTAGGGAATCCCATGGCAGCAAAGCTGTCCACAATCTCACGAACATTGCCCAACGTCACCGTCCTCCGTCGGTGGACCTCCCGACTCCAAACTGGTTTGCAACCGACCGGTAGCAGTCAGGAGTCGCCATCTTCCAGACAGCAATTGCAACACGCTTCTCCACGGTTAGGGCTGACCTCATGTTGGTGTCTTTACATCGCAGGGCAGGGGCCAACTCTGAACACAGTTCCAGGAAGGTTGCTTTCCGCATTCGAAAGTTCTGTACCCACTGCTCGTCATCCCACAGCTGCATAACAATGCGATCCCACCACTCGGTGCTCGTCTCTCGCGACCAGAAATGGTATTGCACCGTGTGCAGATGATCGGTGAAGGAGCTGAGCAACGCGGTGCTGTTGCTCTGCATGGCATCGATCAGCCCCTGCTCCTCAGCATCCTCGTCTGACTCGGAGCTCATTGCGTACTGAGCAACCAGTCGAGATGTATTTAGAATGCTGAAGGAAACAGTGGAGATCAGAGCAGGATCCATGCTGTTGCTGTTGTGATTGCTCGCAAGTAGTGCGTCACTGCACTGTTGAAAATAGGCGCAAGTTGCTATTGGCAATGAGGAAGACGCAAGGGGAACACAGTGCACCACGGGAAACTGAGATTTTACCCATGGCGCTTTGCGTTCCTTTCCTTCATCCCATGATTCCAAGCGCAGATTGAGGGAAAATTGAACTGTGGGATAGGTGTCCAGAATTCATTGCGCTACACCACGATATTGCAAAGAATTCTGTTGCGTTACAAGGAGCGACGTGTGTATGCGCTATCCCGCAATAAAGGTCACGTGTTTTTTATAGTGCGATTGCCATGTTGCGCTTTAATCTGATCGTGTGTACATAGCCTCTGATCAACCCAGACACATTGTTCAAGGGTGTGAAAAATCCACACCCGAAGAATATAGTTAAGTCAACCTAACCCCCCCAAACAGGGTAAACGAGAGGATGTATTTTTAGGATGGTTTCTTCATCATACTCCCTAATCACAGGTTCTATCCTAAGGTCTCTGGTTCTCTCTGATTTCTAAGCCACAGAACAGAAATAACTCATGCGATAAATAAATTTGTTAGTATTTAAAAGTGCCACTAGACTACTTGTTTGTTCTCCAGCACTAGTGCTGCTCCAAAGTGAGGCATTACAAGCCAAGTTCAGTTCCAAAAGTTTAACTGTGGCTGAACTCCATTTCTCTCCCCAACACAGAGTCCCTGCATAGCATGCACTTCCCACAGAAACAGCCTCTCTTCATAGTAATAAAAACCTAAGTCCAGCTGTTGTCCCTCCTCCTGAGCAGGCAAGGCTCCCTCCACTTTGCTAATAGCAGCTGTTACAAAAGACCCAGATTCTGCAAATATACACTTAAATTTTCAACATTCCCTTTAAAGTTAAGAATGTGCATGTTCACAGAATCAGGGCTAAAGTGAGAAAAAACAGACTATTAGGCAAACTTACGGCGCTGCTTACAAAAGAACAAACTAGCATAGTGGAGTGTATCATAAATCCATTGCTTGGCAGAAGAGAAATGGTGTTCTCAAAGGCACTTTTGGATGCCAGCAAATTAAAACGGGTTACATTTCAACAGGTGTTTGAGAAATGAGTTGGGATAGGGTTACTCGGTATGTCACACATGATGTAGAGAAAAAAGCCACTAACAATGGTCCCTATAGTACAGTCAGAAGCAATCTGTCTGTGGGTTTCCCTTAATGAACTCAAGTTCAACATGTGCGAATTCTGCCAAGCCGTGGGACAGCCGGGGAAAAAACATAAAGTTCAATGTCAAAACAGAGAGACATCAAATTTTGGAGTGCACAGAGAAATAAAATAATGGTTGCCACCATTTAATCTACAAATTTCTCAAAAGCTAAATCAGCAGGAGTGATAACGAGAAAGGAATGGTCTGTTTTTCCTCTCCCCACCCCCCCAAACCTCACACAGAATGCACACTTAGCCAGTGGAAGTAATTGCCCAAAGATATTACTGAGGCCAAGAGGTTTGCAACATTCAAAAGAGAATTTGACATCTATATGTATGACAAACATATCCAGAAGTACAATAGCAAAGTTTTTAAAAGTGTGGGTGACATCCTGGCTACACTTAAATCAACAGTAAAACTCCCATTGACTTTAGTGGAACCAGAATATCAGCTCAAGAATTTTTCAACATAAATCCTCATGCTTCAGGATATAAGCCAATCTATAATGGGAGTTGGAAACAACTTTTCCTTGGGACAAATGGTCCTATAAACTGCTTAATCACTGAGTTTCCTGCGTCTTCCTCTGAAACAGTTGGTAATGGTCACGATCAGAAACAAGACACCAAGACAGCCAGATCACCAGTTTTCATAATCTTAAAACACACATTCACTAGTTCTTTGGTGCTTACACAACTTCTAATTAGTTACAAAAAACAGTATTAAAAAAATTAGATTGTGCAAGTGCTATCCAGCTATAACCTGTGTTCCTTCTACAAACAAGCAAAAAGTATCTTGTAGAGAGTGAAAAGGATTCCTACCACAACACTGAACATGCATCTGCTTTGACTGCTCACTCATCACCACTACCAAGCTGCAATAGCTGGATCTTGCTGATGCAAGCAACTCCAGGCACAGGGGTATGTGTACTTTAGGGTGTCGTTGCTATCCATCATTCCCTGCTCAGTTGGTGAACTTTTATGACTTGTAGGCATCACACGTTTCTGTCCAGTAAGAAACTCCTGAATTCTAAACTGGTCTTGCCATGTCTCATGCAAACTCGCTCTTGATGTGGTAAAGAATTAATGTCAAGGCCCTGATTCTGCAGACTTGCACATGGGCCTAACGTTGGGTAGTCTTGGTGATTCTGATAGGACTACTCACATGCATGAAGTTAAGCAGAGGTACAATTCTCAAGAATCAGGGCTAAGGGAAGTGGACCGTGAATTATTTTCTGAACTTAAAAGAGTCCGGCCATGAGTAGTTAAAGTTTAACCAACTAGGTATTTGCTGAATGAGAATACCATTTATTTGTTAAGGTTAGAAAAAAAAAAGAATTTAAAAAAATTCTATTTTTATTTCTTTGATGAATCCAGCCCTTAGAATCCTTTTATTTTCCACAATCCGATCCATGTCATTCTGCTGTTCAGAAACAGGCTAAGAGAATTTCAATTGCAATTAGAAACAGAGCTACAGAATGGCTCAGCAGGTAGCACCATTAGTTACTCCATGGGAAGCTTCAGTTTAAGTCACCAATTACTTGACTCAGCAGGAAGTATTCCATGAAGACGGCATACCTGCCTACACCAGGAAACTGGAAAGGTTGAGATTTTCCTCTCTGCAAACCCATTGATCCCATAACTCTGGTTTCTCTGACATCTGGCAGGAGGGGAAGAGAAACATCCAATGCATTTCTTTTTTAATTAGGAAAACATGTTCCCTATTTTAATGCAAGCAATAATGGAGCTCAATAATTCAAATGCTGACTTTTTTGCAGCCTGTATCGACTTAGTGGGCCAGATCTTCAGGCAGCATAAATCAATGTAGCTTCATTGAATTCATTCTCACACACGGTGTGAAATCCTGGCTCTATTGAAGTCAATAATAAAACTCCAATTGACTTAATAGAGTCAAGCTTTCATATACTGACTTCAAGTCAGCTAATCAGGTTTACACCAGCCCAGCAATCTGGCCTTCTGTCCTACTCTATTAGAGTGGTCAGTTTCATCGTTGTGATGCTCCATCACCTGAGCCAAATGGCATCTTCACGATGGCCGAAATTCTGAAGATGCTTATGGCAAAGTGGCCTCTGTACAGAAGTCTCATAGAATACCAGTCCATTTTTCCAGAAAGGCTCTGGATCTGAGATGTTGTCGTTCTATATATCCCAAGCCAGGTACAGAGTCAGCCTTTTCTTTCAAAGCCCAGGCCCCATCCCACGCAACCGCTGTGCCACCATCGAGGATGCTTTATAATTAAGGAAACCTTCTATAAATAAATAGCTGTTTTGGTCATTTTCCTATTTATTTCCCTTTGCTCTTCGCATTCTCAAGATTTCTCTGCCCAGAAGTATCTTTTTTTCCAGTGCCCATGGTTTAGCTCAAACTATTTTTTCTGTAATTGTTAATTCTTCTAAAAATGTTTCACGTTGCTTGGTTCAGCTGTACCCTAAACCCTTTCTTCAAGACATTTCTCTCTTCAAATTCATCTTTCTTCTTTTTATACCTTCTATATTTTCTCTCAACTCCCCTACTCTGTCTTACCTCTACATTCCCTCTCTCTCTTAGCAATCCTCTCCCCTTAATTTCTCCATAAACTTTTCATCCCTGCTTTCTCAAGGTGTGGCTGAAATAAAGGTCCTCCTGTTCATTCTTCAAAACACAAATGGGGAATGTTCCAGAGGATGAGGGATAACATGGCAACAAACATTTCAGACTTCTCTCTCACTGCTGCCATCAGGGATTGTGCAGTGATTCCTCAGCAGACGATCAACACAGGCTGAAAAAGTGAGCTCTACTGAAGATGGCGCAGCCATATCTAGAAACGTCTACAGAAACCTCTTTCTTCTATGAGAATGCAACAGCGGTAGATTTTGTACATGCGTGACAGAAATGGATCGCCAGCAACCAGTAATCAGTACATTAATGCCCCGTCTTCCAACCTCAATGCTCCAAATCCTCGAGGAAGTAGCCATAACTCATTAATTTAAGTATTGGTTCAGCATTAAGAAACCAAGAGAGAATTTGTACTCGGACATGCAAGCACAAAATTTTTTTTAAAAATAGGTCAAGAGTTTCCAAAATAGAAGCAGGAAGTCAAGTTTATACATCCATATTTAGACAGCCACCACATTTTCAGAAGTCATGAACACCAGCAGCTCCCACTGGCCTAGCGTCCGTACTTAGGATAGCTGCCTGGTTTTCAAAACCTTGAGCACCCAGTGCAAGCTATGGTGTGTTCAGCACATTTGAAAAATCAGGCAGGGCCTCAATATGGAGTTTAGCAATCTTCAAAAAGTTTGGCTTTGGCTCCCAATATGACTTGTAAAGGTCTCTGCATTGCTCGGCAAACACAGTAGTTCCTAAAAACTGGTGTCTCCAAGACATAGATTAGATTTCTGAATGAGACTAAAGCTGGAAGTGAATTTTCTAGGTCTCAGTCTTCTTGTTCAATGGATTTTTCACCCTTTCCTTTAACCACATTACATGAAACGATTATTATAAAATGACAGCAGCAGAAGTGATGGTAATACACATCAGTTCAGCTATGGATTTCTTATAATGTGCTTGGAGAGAGGAAAATGGCAAGTGTTGTATAAATGCTATATTCATTCATCAATTCTTCATGAAACACACTCTGCAAATTGAATATTCATCCATCCAAGAGATTTCTAAGAGGATGCAACAAAGCAATCTGTGAAGAAATCCCTGAATTTAATTATTTAAAAAGAGAAAATGAAGCATCTTGAATTATAATTTAAAGTATCTCATTATTCGTTTTCATATTCATGTTCATGAGGCCCTAAGACGTTTAATAGCTCCTTGTTTCTTACAATAGAGCTTCCTGTAGTCTGTTCCAGGCCATCTGTTAATGGCTTGAAGACTCTGTCATCAAAAAGAATGCCTTTTCCTACTAGTAATAGATCTGAAGAATATGAATTGTACATTATTCCTTTCACTGTTTGATTCCAGCTTCTTATTCAATATAAAGAACTTGCTTCAAAATGGTAATTGATGTTCCTAACTTTAAAACATAGTTTTAAACATAGTAGCCTTTGCAAATACAATTTTTTAAAAAATGGTTCCAACTCTTGCTATTAAGAACACTACAATCTCTATCTGGGGAGAGGACCTGATGGTTGATAGTGGTTTTCCTCAACACTGACAACTGTCTTCCTTGTGTTATTACAGCCTAATAAGACTACCTCAGAATGAGTCACAGCTGTTCAGCTTTTCACAACCACTGCCTCGGGGATTTCATTCTACACTGTGGGTCGGATTCAGAGTTACATTGTAGCCCCTGGACACTTCTCTGATAGAGTAAAAAGCTTTAAAGGAGCTTTATGTTACCCCTTCAAGGCCTCTTTGCATCTCCAGAATAGTATAAAGGGGGTTTACTACCAATGAGTAAAGTTGTAATAAAATTGGGATTTTTTGGATTCAAAAGTTGGAGTCACAGTTTGTTAAAGCTGCCGTATTGGTGCAGTTAGTCCAAGTACCAGTAAAAACCATCACCACCACCACTACGAACACCCAAGTGAATAGCACGGCAACCTGGCACACAGGGCTGTAATGCTACTCAAGTTGAACCCAGCCTCCCCTCTGCATGATGGGCAAACGCATGCAGCGGTGCAGGGCAAAGGTGTAGTGGAGTTACAAAGCAGGGGGACCCCTAGGGCAGAGGTGTGGCGTTCACAATTGTGCATGGGCACCTCCAGGGATACGTCTCAACCTCTTGTTTTCTAACTTCCTAGATGTCAAGCTGACAGCAGGGTCCCTTTTGCTAGAACAGGAGCTGGGGTGGGAGGACTGGAACCTAGAGCTGGCTTCAGCTCAGAGACCTCAGAACTGGCACCATTGCCAGGTTCCCCATCCCAGCACCATCCCCTGAAAGAAGCAGAAGCCCCAGTCCTCACCAGGCCCTCCTCAAGCCCATCCCCTGCAGGAGCTGCTGCTAGTCAGGGGGCCCGGACCCTGGCAGAGGCTGAACTGTACCTGGGCAAAGTGGAAGACCAGCGCCAGCAGGGCTACGTACAAATGACCCCAAACTGCACCGGCCCCTAGACTCCTCATTCTCCACCATTCAAAGTACCTATGGCTGAGTCTCTATTGCTGACTCCTACTCCTTTCATGCCTCTTGCCAAGTTCTAGATCATCTTTTCATCCACTGAGGCCACCACAATACACCCCATGTGAGATTCCAACCTCCCCTGAGACTAAATGATGATGAAAAGCCACTTATGAAAAAGAGCTATGCACAGCTAATGCAGGGAGTGGAGGGACACTCATTAAGTACCCCTTCCCGACTCTATTCTGTCATTGTGAGTTTTGCCACCAATTTCTTTCACAGCAGGGTCAGTCTCTAGGTTTGGACATGCAATGAAGAGAATAAAAGTCAGCAGCCACCAAGGGTAGACAGCGCTGATAACTTCTACACAAGTGGGGTTTTCATTTATACAAGGACCAAATAGCAACAGAATTTGGTGGAAGCAAAAGGTGAGGAAAGGCAATTTAAAGCAGTGGCTCTCAGCTTTTCCAAACTATGGTACACTTTTCAGGAGTTTGATTTGTCTTGCATATCCCCAAGTTTCTCCTCGCCTAAAAAAAACCATGCTTACAAAATTAGACATAAAAATACAAAAGAGTCACAGCACCCTATTACTGAAAATTTGCTTACTTTCTCATTTTTACCATATAATTATAAAATAAATCAATTGGAATATAAATATTGTACTTATGTTTCAGTGTGTGGTATATAGAACATATAAACAAGTCATTGGATGAAATTTTAGTTTGTACAAACTTTGCTAGTGCTTTTTGTGTAGCCTGTTGTAAAAGTAGGCAAATATCTAGATGAGTTGACGTATCCCACATTGTTTTAAAACACTGGTGGTCTCCCCATTGCTGACAGTAGGCTATTCAAGGGCTAAAATGTACGATGCCTATGTAAAGGTCTAAAGGGCTTGACTTAAATCAGAGGTGTAAATCTCCCTACATTATATGTTGCATTTTGGGGAACTTTTTTCCCTAATCTTTATTATATCACTTGCACATTTGCTAATAAAAACTGCCCTGAGTTTTAAAACTGTGACTCTTTAGTTAATCAGCCTACTCCAATGGTTACGCAGCATGATCCAGGATGTAGGCTGTTAGACGGAGTCAGGGAGTCTAGATCCTATTGCGAGGTTTGCCACTGACTCAATGCGTAGCACAGGGTGAGTCACTTACACTCTGTGCCTCATTGCAAATGGGGCTAAGGATCCTCACCCACTGCTGATGTCTGTGCATGAAAAGTGCTATTCAAACAATGTGATAAGCTAAACATCAGTAACAACAACAGAAAGGTATGCAGGCTAGTGGAACAAATATTGTACTGGAAGCAAAGAGATCATCTCAGATCTCATGCTGACTCTCCATTTGACCATGCGAAAGTACCTTCTACCTCTTTGTCGCAGTTCCCCATCTGTAAAATAGAACTTTATTTTTTTTCTTTTTGCTTTGCAACATTACTATCAGTCTTTTAGATGATGTGGAAAACGAAAAACTTAAGAAAGTGGTGTCATTATTAATCACTTTGCACTAATTGTAAACAAACAAAATAAGATACCTTTAATGGCACATTGATTTTCATATGAAAGTTAAATGAGCCAACACAAAACGTTTCAGGCTTCTTGAAATGTGGGATGTGATTATTCCCCTCTGTTCAGCACTGGTGAAGCCGCATCTGGAATACTGTGTCCAGTTTTGGGCTCCCCACTACAGAAAGGATGTGGACAAATTAGAAAGAGTCCAGTGGAGGGCAATGAAAATGATTAGGGGGCTGGGGCACAGGATTTACGAGGAGAGATTGAAGGAACTAGGCTTATTTAGTCTACAGAAGAGAAGACTGAGGGGGGATTTGATAGCAACCTTCAACTACTTGAAGGGGTGCTCCAAAGAGGAGGGAGCTAGGCTGTTCTCAGTAGTAACAGAGGATAGAACAAGGAGCAATGGTTTCAAATTACAGCTGGGGCAGTCAAGGTTGGATATTAGGAAAAGCTTTCTCACTAGCAGAGAGGTGAAGCATTGGAATGGGTTACCTAAGGAGGTGGTGGAATCTCCATCTTTGGAGATATTTAAGGTTCGATTAGACAAAACCCTGGCTGGGATGATTTAGAGTGAGTGGTCCTGCTTTCAACAGGGGTTTGACTAGATGACCTCATGAGGTCCCTTTCAGCTCTATGATTCTATGAAATCCTTCAAAAAGAAAATACAGCAGTAGTTGCTACTGCTTTTTATCAACAATACAGTTTAGTCCTCTCAAAAAAATTCATGTTCCTTCATCTGTAACGCAGTGCTGTTAACTGCAAACACACTGAGCACTTTGACCAGACGTTCACACCTTAAAAAGAACTATAACAAATACTTTTTATACAAATACTTTGTCAGAACATAAGATCTGTGGTATCTTGACCATACCATATATAGAGAGCATTTACTTCAGACATAACATAGTCTTACACATGACATATATGTAACTCACTCTTTGTTTAAGGGTCCATGTATTTTAAACTTCTTAAAAACCTGCTTATTTTTCACCCCAGAAACCTTTATTTAGGCTCAGATTTTCGTAGAAGTCTACTGTAAAAAACTTCAGATGTTTTCACTGAATATATAGCGAATCATAAATAATATTTTAAGAGTCATTTACAAACTAGCCTGCAGAGCAAAATTCATCTTAAAGGTTTACAGTTGCTTCAATCAGATAAAGTGTATGGTGAGATTAGTACTCACCTTTTGACATTTACATTCCCCTGTCCTTTTAACTCTCAGATGAACTAATTAAGATCGAGCCAGTCAGATAAATCAGAATGGCACTCTTTGCACCACTATTGTATATGGTCAGTTAGTATTGCTATTATAAAACTTTATCTTAGGGGTTTGTAAATAGACTGTAAAAAAGCATTCCAAGTGAAAGCGTGACATAGAAAGTCTCCGCCCTCGAGAAAGCTTTCTTACCAGTCTGGAAAAATTAAAATATACTTAGCAACTTACAAAGTTTTTTTAAAAAAATAAGTAAACATACTATTATTAGTAAAGATGTATTGGACAGTAGCACCATACATCTCAGCCAAGAACATGACAACAGAGTGCATTATTCTGGACACTGTACAAACACAAGGGAAGACAAAGGCCAGGATTAAAGAGTCTAGTGCAGTGGTTTTCAAAGTTAGGGTCGGGACCCAGAACTGGGTCGCAGACCCTCAGGTACTGGGTCGTCCACCAAAAGACTGAAGTGCATTCCTCAAAGATGTAATTGTTGGGTCGTGGGGATAAATGATTTTTTTTCAACTGGGTCCCAAAAAAAAAAGTTTGAAAACCGCTGCTTTAAAGAATTTATCTTCATTACATATCTGTGAGGTAATATGGTATTATTTGTCTTGCCTCGGTGCTGTCATATAGACTAGATTATTGGTTTTCAAACCATGGGTCAGGCCCCAGCACTGGGTCACAGACCCTCAGGCACCAGATTGTGGCGCCCCCTGCCGCCACGGTCCACCGCCAAAAGACTGGAATGCATTGCGCAAAGATGTAACTGTTGGGTCGTAGGCATAAATGATTTTTTTTAATTGGGTCCTGAGGAAAAAAGTTTGAAAACCACTGGTCTAGTGCTCAAATCCTATTGAAATTCAATGGGAATTAGGAGCCTAAATACCTTAAGTTCCTTTGAAAATCCTAGCCGTGGGGCCTGCCCTAAAGAGCTTACAAGGTAAATAAACGACCAACAGCCTATACCCAGAACGATACCCACAGTGATTTTAATTTCCCACGCCTTTCCTCCCTCTGTCCAGATACCTCAGACAACCTGTTTCCCCAACCTGCCTTTCTTCCACCCTGATTACCCCACAGATGTTTGCATTTCACATTAAGCCTTCTCATCCTGTTTTATTTCCACCATTTTTGGTTTGATTTTAATGCCTGTTCTCTCACTCTTCCCTAAATCTGCATCTCTGGAGTATTTCAAGCCCTAATCAACACCAAAGCCCTGGACTCCTTGCAAACTTTCAGTTCAGTTAGCACTGCCACAGACAGCAGCGAGAATCCAAAACTGCTTCGAGCCTCTGAAGGAGAGCATTTCCTCACCAATGTGTGTCTCCTCAAGCAGGGGCCTTTGAGCCATGCCCTGGGGAAGAAAGCCAGTGGGCTCCTGCCTGCATAGTCAGAGATACAAAAGAGTGGGCCTCAGGCAGCTGAATAGCCCAGATCTAGTCAGCACACACCTAATTTTAAATACGAACAGCTGAATTGAAGTCAAATCAGTCAAATTGCCAACCGCCAGCATTCAAAAAATCATGAGTCAGGCCCCTAAAAGTTATGAGATTGGCTTAAAAATTCTGAGATCTTTAAAGTAATATCTTTGGGATTCTTTTTACTAATTTTATTTTTAACCTTTTTTATAGCTTCTCTGCAACCATGAGAGCTAGAAATTTAATTTCCAGTTTAATTGGGGCTTTAAGAAAAATACCAAAAAGCTCATAATAAAATGTGAGAGGTGACAGAACTGTTTAAGCACGTGTCTAACATTAAGCACAAGGGTAACACCTGAAGGAATTGGAGCTCCAGAGTCTAGGGGAGATGAGACACAGATTTAGTCAGCAAGGTGAGCAGACTTGCTGGACATCTACTGCCAGGAAGGATGGGCCTGGTGAACCTGTATTTATAAAATGAATTCTCAAAACACATGGCATCATCCTGAATGGAACTCCATCTAATTCCACATACATGTAAAATGATGGGGTCTAAATTAGCTGTTACCACCAGAGGCAGAGTTTATAAGAGGCGGGGGGAGGCACTGCCTCCCCTGATTGGCCACTCACTGCCTCCCTGCTGAGGCACGAATGGGCCCTGTCCGGGACCCAGGATCCAGCCCCAGCGGTATGGAAAAGCTTCTATTTGAGGAGAGATTAGTAAGACTGGGTCTTTTCAACTTGAAAAAGATATGACTAAAGGGGGATAAGAGAGAGGTCTAGAAAAATTGTGACTGATGTGGAGAAAGTAAATAGGCCATGTTATTTAGTCCTCATAACACAAAAACTAGGGATCATCAAATGAAATTAATAGGCAGCAGGTTTAAAACAAACAAAAGGAAGTATTTCTTCACACAACACACAGTCAACGTGTGGAACTCCTTGCCAGAGGATGTTGTAAAGACCAAGACTATAACGGGTTTCAAAAAAAAAACAACTAGATATGTTCATGGAGGATAGGTCCATCTTCAAAGCGTCTGACGAAGTGGGATTTTCTCCCACGAAAGCTCATGCGATTAATAAATCTGTTAGTCTTTAAAAGTGCCACAGGACTCTGTTGTCTTTCTACAATAGACTAACACGGCTACCCCTTTGGAATATTACCCAAGATAGGCAGAGACTACCGTTTGCCAGAGGCTGGAAATGGCAGACAGGATGGATCACTCAATGATTACCTGTTCTATTCATTACCTCTGAAGCATGTGGCATTGACCTCTGCCCGAAGAAAGGACACTGTACTATACAGACCCTTGGTCTGATGGAGTATAGCCATTCTTACGTTCCATTAGATTTGAAATAGGCTTTTTCCACCTTTATTAATCTACGATTTATGAGCAGAGGTAAATAAACTTATTGACAATAGAGTTACACCAAGAATGAATTTGGCCCAACTTATTTTGAGTGGCAGTTCATAAGCATAATTGTGCTAGTTTGAAATGTGTTATGAAGAGAATCATTACCTATGTTACAACATTCTAGATTAATCAAGGTGAAAAAATGTTTTGTGTTTATTTTACAACAGATACTTTTTTGTTTATAGAATATTTTTAATTTCTAATGTTATGACTATAATCCATTTACATTTTGTACTTCTTGTTTGGACAGTGAAAGTCAGTCACTCACTTTTGTTTATAGTCACTTTCAATTGCTTTAGTACTGCAGTGTTTGGGTTTCAGATGCTACTGGGAATGTTTGACAAAGTAAATGCTTTCACTTGAACTTTTCTTTAACTGTAGAAACATTTCTATTGTTTTCGATGCTACAAAAGTTTGCTTTCACATAACTTCAAAGTTGGGGGCTTTTAAATTGAGAGCATCTCTTTAATATTGTTTAACCACTCACGTTTCAAATGGAAAATGTGACTTAAGTATTGAGGTTTAAAAAGCAGCTACAAATGTATGCAGCCAATTTTCTAAACATGAATCTTATAAAGGGCTTTTTTGGTTTCTGTCTGTTGGGGTTTTTTTTTTTTTGGTATGAGAATGTATGGCTTCTAAGAGGCAGCCAGCTAGCTGAAACAGACTATAATGGCCCAGAGGTTTTCAATTTGCAGACTGAAAGTGGTTTATTTTAAGCAGTAACAGCTCCAATAGGCATTAAAAGAGAAGAGAGGGAAAAAAGGGACTGGTTTTTCAAAAGTGACTAAATATGGATTTTCTTGGTAGGTCAGAAGAGTGGGGTGGAAATAAATGGCCCTTCCAAAATAAGTGTTTAACTAGATATCTTTTTAGAAACCTCAAAAAGCACATAAAACCTATTTACACAGCTCAGCACTGTATTTAAAGATCAAACCAATCTCTCCCTCCATACTATCAGACATTAGCTTCTGACAGGTAATACACAATGTGACTAGAGGCTTAAAGTAAAAAGGAAAGGCTGACACCCCATCTGTAACTCATACTCTCATCATCTTCCCCTTAACAACAGTGCAAGACCACAGCACAAGCATGTACTTTGAGTTAATGGTTTGGGTCTTTTTAAAGGGGGCTGTTCTTGCTTTCGTATGAATGGATTTATACTACACCGTGGCAGCTCATAAAGAAAAAAGATACCAGTCCTGACTTTACTTGAGCACTGAACTTGAACCTTTCATTTTAAAAAAAAAAAGTCTGATAAGTCCTTTGTCTCTTTAAACCAACTCTCAACTGCTGCCATCCCATGGGCAAAACCACGCCAAGGGCTCTTCGGAGCTGGTGGTTGTCCTCACGCCTCCAGCACGCCCAGATTTTCTGGAGCAAAAGGTGCAAAACGCCTTCCGAGCTGCCTGCCTCGCTGTCTGCACAGTAATTGAATCCAGCAGCTGGGCCGGCCTGCCAAGCGCGTGGAGACCGCGCAGCGGGCAGCAAAGCTCGGGGGCGGCCCGTGCAGTGGCGCCCCAGTTAAGCCAGCAGCAGCGAGGCGGGGTAGCTCTTATTAGCTGGTGCCCACAGTGAGCGAGCTGCCAGCCATGCCCCCTGCCCCCGTCCAGCTCCTTGCAGTGCAAGGAAACGTAATGAATGGGCTCCGCGGGGAGAGCGCTGCCAGCCCCGAATAGTCTCGCCCTCCCTCCCGTTCACACGCCAGCGAATCCAGCCAGCCACTGGGCCTCGGTGCCCGGCGCTGCATGCTGGCATCGCCTTCCCGTTCCCGCCCAGCAGGGTTGCGTGTCCCCTTCCCGGAACGAGCCGCGGGGTGTCCAGCCGCCCCGGCCGGGCTCGGGGCTTGCTTAGCCGCTTTGCTTCTGGTTCCGCGCGGCGCCGCGGCTGCACAGCTGGGGGCTCCAATCCCGCCGGGACAGCCGCCTCCCCGCCGCCCACTCACCCTCCGGCAGCTCCATCGGCCGCCCTGCACGCTCCGCTCCGGCCCGGCGGCTGCAGCTCCAGCGCCTCGCTCACGGCCGAGCACTCACAAAGGCGGCTGCTCGGCGAGGGGGGTGGGTTTCCTCTCCCGCCCGCCCAGCCGGCCGCTGCATCGCGCCCGCCGAGGCGGCCAGCGGGACTAGCCGCCTCCCGCAGCCCGCGAGCGAGGCCCCTGCTCTCCTGCAGCGCCGGGTGCTGCTCCCCAGGGGGAGGGGGGAGGGGGGAGGGAGTCGCAGTGTCTCGGCCCGGGGGAGGCGGGCGGCTGGAAGTTCCTCTGGGCTCCTTCCCCTCATCCCACGGAAGTCAAGAGCAACGCTGGAGCGAGGGAAAGCTTAGGGGGGACATTGGATTCTGCCACACCGGGTCTCCCTTCCCCACCATTGCACTGTCTGGGCCCAGAAGGGGGGGACGACACCCAAAAAAAAATCCAGCCAGTGCAGCCTAGGCTGGCATCTGACAGGGGCACAGTCAGCTCTTAGGCCCAGTGGCCAGCGGACTCCTTCCTCCAGCACCCTAAAATCCACATTCTGAGCGCTCTGCCCCCAAACTGCAGCCTCAGAGTCCAGAGGCGGCTTTTGGCTATCGGGGGCCCTAGGCAAAGGCCCATTGCGGGGCCCCATAGGCCCACAGGGGCCCCCCTCTATGGCCCAGCTCCCTCTCAGCATCCCCCCAGCTCCCTCCCATGCAACCCCAGCCCCCTGAGCCAGCTCCTCCTGTTGCCAACTGAGGCAGACGCAACTTTTGAAGCAGACAATGGGGCCCCTTACTGCTCGTGCGCCTGCTTCGTCTACCCCAAAAGCCGCCTCTGTCTGAGTCCACACACATGCTCCCACCGCTTCAAGTTACCCAGCTCAGTTGTTGCACAAGCGGATTAGAACATGCACAATGGAGTAAGACCAGAGGTGGCCTTAGGCCACCATAGGCCCTAGATGAAGGGCCATTGCTCATAGGCCCCCCATGACCCCCCTCTGGAGCTTCAGCTTCACACCGTCCCAACACCCCCTTCCCTGCCCTCGGCCTCAGCTCCTCACCAAGACCCCAGTCTCCTCCCCGTGGTCTGACCCCTGATGCCGCCAGCCCCGGCTCCCCACTCCGAGGCTCCGGCTCCCCACTGCTGGCCCCAGGGCCAGCTCTTCCTCCTGTTGCCACTGAAGCAGATGCGGCTAGTTGGGGTAGGTGAAGCAGGTGGGGGCCCCACACTGCTCAGGGCCCTAGGTGTACACCTGCTTTGCCTACCCCAAAAGCCATCTCTGAGTAAGACACAGCAGGCACTGGTTAGTCTATCAGGAAAGTAAATTAGGGTAGTAAATCTCTCTGGAGTTTAGTAAACAGGAAGCAAAATATCTGCAGAGACCAGGAACCAGTAGATTCCAGGGCCTAATTTAAAGGCATGAGATTTAAACAGACATCAGAAAGCTTTAAAAGACGGTTTCCACAGTGACCTCCCAATGGGCATACCAAGGTTGTCTGGTGCCCCGTTTCGGACACCTCAAAACCTCAACATGCAAGACAGAGAGACAACTTCAGAGCTGACAGAAACCAAACTGCAGCTTGCTCCATTGCAGGTTCTGAAGAACAAAAGCTATGAACTCACAGTTCTGACCCAGATAGGTTTAGAGCCACTTTGAAAATGTGGCCTTAAGTATCTAAAACATCCAGTGTGGAGTCCTTCAGAGCCACCTGCCAAGGCTTCCAAATGACAAGACATTCCAAATAAGTGAGCCTAGGTAGATCTAGGCATCAAAGCATTTCCTGGTCATGAAGAGGTATTCTATAATGTCAATAGCGTCAAGCAATGATGAGTTGAAAGGTGACATGGTCCTGTACAGACAACACCACTCCAGTCCCATCTTTTAAACTGCACCAATTCTTTTTGACACCAAAGGTCATGTTCCTCCCAGAATAAGAGCGACAGCAAAGAAAATCCCATCTCCATTGGGTGATGTGCTCGCAATACAAAGTGCCGCATATACCAAAGAGCGAAGAATTGAGCTCTCCCTACCTTTTCCTCTGCAAGCAGAACAAATATTTCTGAGCCAAAGAAACAGTTAAAAATGTATTTCAAACATCATTCCCACCTCCAACCTTCGAAAGATTGATCAAGTTTTGTAATTAGTGTGTAGGTTTGTTTCAAGTATATGTAGGCCTTGTACATTTGTATTTTAACTTGTTTGTAGCTGGTAACAGTGAATGTTAATTTTACAGTAAAACACCAACTTTCCCTTAGAGAGGAAGTGGGATATTGTAATTATGTAAGCTGTTATTTTGACTTTTCTATATTTTTTGTGTCTCTTAAGCTCTATTTCACAGCAGCCCATCAATCCTTGGCCAAGCAGGGCTGAAAAGGACTCTGTGTAACAGGGAGCTAGCTCACGGGTCCCCCTGAATCCAAACATGGCCCTGCAGGACTGCTGTCTCAGCTACCTCATCTGGGTCTTGTAAGACTTCACTCGTGGTAAGAGTATTTAAAGATTCCTCCCCACACACCTTTGTGGGGGTCTCATTTATTACATATTTTACAGCAAATCAAACTTCTTCATTCACCCTTTAAGGCCAGGCTCTTGTTCCCATGATTCATGAATCCCATAATCCTCTTTCTTGGGTCTGCACCACTCATTCACTTAGCCTTTCCCTTCATGGGTCAGGAGTCCCATGGGCCTCCATTCAAGTGGTTGGGGGTCTGTGCTGCTAATTAAGGCCAGCTGCAGTCTCATTCAGCTTCTCCAAGTTGGCCCCTTTCAACTCTGTCCTCCGGGCTTTGAGAGATCAGTAGGCAGGCAAAGAGTCACACCCCCCTCCTCCTTCTCCTTTTCCTCCTCCTCTCCCTAGGCAAGCATGCTTCTTTCAAGCCATCTGCTGGCTCTCTCTCTCTCTCCATCTTTAGCTCTCTGGAGGCCTCTCTTTTATCACTACTCCTAGGACTCATTTAGCTACATGTCATGTGGCTGCAATAATTTCTTCATCCGGGAAAGATAGCTAAGCAAGGCACAGGTGGAGCTGGACCTATTAGCGCTAAAATTGGCAGTCACCTTCTGACACACATCAGTGCCATTTTTTGCTTAGTCACAGTCTAAAAAGATCCAACTCAACTTTTGTCATACACATGTGAAGAACACCTTATATTTGGGGCCTGATTTTGCCATTTTTTCCTCAGTAGGTCCATTGGTCCCTTTCACAGACAAACACACACACACAGGGTCAGAGTCCCACCCCAGGGTGCATAACATTCTTTTCTTTATTACTGTGTATAAAAACATTATTTATAAATAAAAGATCAAAGCTGAGAATTTTCCAGAGCACCTATGGGAGTTAAGGATTCAGCTCCCATTGAAATTTCTGCTATTTCCCTTAGGCTCTTTGGAAAACGCCAGCTTCAAGTAGTGCCCTGCAGATGTATGTTCCTAACACGCATTTACCATAGAAATGAACTACATAAAAGAATAAGGCATTTAATTCTTTACAGGACAGTCATCGCATCCTGCAATTAGTGCTGCCACAGAGAACAATAAGGCACATTAGCTCTCAAGCTTAGTTCTGTTGTAGCTCTACCCCTATTTATCAATTACCATTAGATGGCAACCAGATACAATGGTTGTACAGATAGCAGAAACAAAGAATTAAGTCCGAAGAGATACAACTTTTTATTTTAGGCAAAGTGCTCAGCTTCCTAAGTGGAGTCAATGAATGCTACTTTACAGTACATGGTATCTCAAACTAAAGAATGCCATCACTGTTAAGTGTTTAGAAGGAGCTCCTCATAAAACCTGGATGCCATAAAAGCCAACAATCATTTAAAAGCGTGACTATTTCTTGTCATTTTTGATCCCTTTCAACACTGTATCTTTCATTGGTTTGGAGAAATAAGGCTGCCTAATGTTATCCTTAAAGCAAAAAACAAACAAACAGGCAAGGTTCCTCTGTGCACCGACGCTTGTGCAATTTCATGTGGCAGGGAGTTCCCATGCCAGATAGCCGCCACAAGATCACTCAGATTTTCATCCTGGGATGTCTCAGTCTTAATGCCCTGGATAGTTGCATTTCTCATAGTGGTTACCTGTCCAATGTGATCAAATGGAATGGTAACTCTATGATGCCAAACAAGGAGTCCTGTGGCACTGTTCATTTTGTTTGTTTTCCTGAACTAGACTACCATGGCTACCTCTATGGTGATAGTTTACAATCTAAGAATCAACTTACACTTTAAAAGTTGCAGTGGAACTACATAGCCTACACCAATAAGAGGACCTCTCCCAGTGGCATAGGTAACGCACCTCTGAGACACAGTAGCTCGATTGATAGAAGAATTCCTATCGACTTAATGCTGTCTACATGGGGACTCAAGGTCATCATGAAAATCCACATTTTAAAATGATGTAATTAATATCTCTGAGCAGACTAGCTGGATCATCCTAACTTTTAGTGTAGGTCAGGCCTAAACAAACATTCAGATGTAGCCATTATTACTGCCAATTGACATTATGATCAAGTGCCAATCAGTATCTCTAAAAACAGGCCATTTTCAACCAAGGAAACTAAAGTAGATTTAGGAAGCATTTGCAACAGATAAACAGTAATAAGAAGGAAAGGAAATAAAGTGCATTTTCCCCCACTGTTAAGGAAGGTGAGAGTTGCAAATGTGTGACAGCGATTGAGAAGATATATGGGTGATGTCACCTAAGCCAGATAGCCACATGACCAGGGTTGTAACAGGAAAGGGTTTGCAAGAAGTGCAAAGGGCACCACATTTCTTCAGACTATTGCACAGTTTTCTGAAGTGAAGGGGTCTAATTTTTTATTTTTTTTTAAATATAGTGGACATAACCTAGGATTGTGCTTTGTGATTGTGAGGCATGATTAAGAGAGCAAAATCCAACTTTTTATCAATACAGAGGCTGCAGAATTGCCTCTGAATCTACGGTAGGGAGAATTCTTTCCTCTCTACTGTAGCTGCATCTCTTATGCACCTGCCTTTCTCAAAGAAAGTCACAGTAGGAACAAGTCCAAAGGGTCTTTTCTTTCCCCACTTTGCCAGCACACCAAGACTATAGGCCCCAAGTTTTAGAACTGACCTGCCACCTCACTGTTGAAATGCAGTTTGCATAGCAAATTAGGACAACAGTTTTAATTAAAGTTTATTTTCAAATGTACATTGCTGTTTCCATACAAAATTATTGCATACCTTATGAGCGTTGGAGCAATGCTCTGCACATAGTGAATGTGTCCTTTATCATGAGACACTTCCTATATCCCCAAGCCCCCCCAGATGACTCTCAAACATACACAAGAGTAAGAGGGAAAGATCAAAAAGTGCAGTATAAGCAGTTCCCAAAAATTCACACAATTCTTCATTCATTCTTCTCCAAAAGAGGAAAAAATTCTGTCATAATGCATTAAATTTCTTTCAGCAGAAGAGAATTTTCCACATGATTTAGTTCTCCCTGGAGTTCTTCTTTGCAGCTAAGTAAGGATTGCCACTTAATGTCAAGGAAAGATAAATCTAGGAGGGGAAAAATAACCTCTGAGACAGAGACAGAAACCAAAAAGCTAAGATATGTAAATATACAGTTTTGCCTGACTTGCTTTTCACATAAGAGATGCATGTTGTATTCTTTTCTGGATGATGTAATGCTCAGAGTGACCCTCATGTGCTTTTGCCATCATATGACACTCTAGTGAGTATACAAAGTTTCTTTGTGCACTGCTTGCTTATTTATAACTCTCAGAATTTAGATCAGAGCAATCTTCTTTTTAAACCCTTCTAGTTTGAGATGAATTCATATTAATGTAACATGTCTTTTGACCATTTATGCAGTTAAGTTTGATGTATTTTGGACTGAACTCTTTCAACTGCAGGAAGAGAAATAGTGCTTATTTCTCAGTGACAAAGAAATTAAACCAATGATCATGACAACCAGGGAAATAACTGCACAGACACTGAGCCTGTTAGTTTTTCTTGGATTCACAAAGAGAAGTGAAATTAAACTGGTGTTATGAGGCTATATAAAACCGCCTAGGATACGACAAACAAAAGCAGATTTAGGCCACATCAACCAACTGTACTTATCAAAACAGCCAATAGTCTAAAGCAGGCTTGTCCAGCCTGTGGCCCGCGGGTCGGACTCCGGCCCTCCAAGGGCTTTCATCCGGCCCATGGAGTGATGCTGCAGCTGGAGCAGCTGAGGCCCTTTTGAATCTCCGAGGTGCAGGGCGGCAGTGGTCTGGCCGGACAGACCCAGCCCCTTTCAGCGGGGTTCAGGGAAAGGATTGGGGAGCCCCCACGGCATGCGGCCAGACGAGGAGACGTGTGCGGGGACAGGGAGGGGCTGCCGGCATGTGTGGGGACAGAGAAGAGAATGAGGGGGTGGTAAGAGGAAAGGAATCGCCACATGCGGGAAAAGGGAAGGACCCGCGCAGGGACATGGAAGGGTGGGGTGGTGAAAGGAAAGGAGTCACCGCACACGGGGACAGGGAACGGGGGGGATTGGGGAGAGGAGCTGCCGGCACGTGTGGGGACAGGGAAGAGAAGGAGGGGGTGGTAAGAGGAAAGGAATTGCCACGTGTGGGGAAAGGGAAGGACCCGCGCAGGGACACGGAAGGGTGGGGTGGTGAGAGGAAAGGAGTCACCGCACGTGGGGACAGGGAATGAGGGGAATTGGGGAGAGGAGATGCCAGGACGTGTGGGGACTGGGAATCGGGGGGGATTGGGGAGAGGGAGGAGTTGCCAGCACCCACGGGGACAGGGGAGGGAGGAAGGGGTTGAGGAGAGGGAAGGAATTGCCGCTCATGGGGACGGGAAGGGGGGCATTGGGGAAAGGAGCTGCTGGTGCACACAAGGAAGGGGGGGTTGGGGACTTGGGAGAAGAAAGGAGCCGCATGGGGAAAGCGAATGGGGAGGCTGGGGAGAGGAGCCGCTGTATGCAGGGACAAGGAAGAGGGGGGGTTGGGGAGAAGACCCTGCCTGGAGAAAAGAAAGGGAAGGGGAAAGAAGCCTGGGCAAGGGAAGGGAGGGGAGAGGAGCCTGCGTGGGGTAAAGGGAGGGAAGGGGGTGAGGAGCAGTGCACGAAAGGAGAGGAGCCCACGTGGCATAGCAGGAGCCAGGGAAGGAGTCGGGGAGCTGATAGAGCTGGGGAAGGGAAGTGGTCAGGGAGCCCAAACAGCACAGGCTGGGAAGCCAGGAAGGGGAGTCCACCGTGGGGTAAGGAGGGGGGCAATGGGCGGCAGAGCACACAGGGGGAAGGGAAGGGAGAGGGAGAGGAGCCTGCGTGGGGCAAAGGGAGGGTGAGGGTGAGGTGCAGAGGCTAGGAGAAGGGAACGGAGAGGGAGAGGAGCCCACACAGTGCGGCATGGCACAGCAGAGGCCAGGGAAGGGGTTGGGGAGCCGATGGACCCAGGGAAGGGGAAGTGGTCAGGGAGCCCAAAGAGCACAGGCCGGGAAAAGGTTTGGGGGGATGGGGAAGGGGAGCCCGCAGGGGAAAGGTCAGAGAGCCCACACAACACAGGGGCAGGTAGCCCACAGGGAAGGGAAGCCTGTGCTGCGTGGGCTGGCAAAGGAGTTGGGGAGCCCGAGTGGTGTGGGGCAGGAGGAAGGGGGCAGGGAGCAAGCAAGGGTTGGGGGAGGAAGGGAAGTAGTGGGGGTCCCACCACTAGGCCACACTGCTTCCTTCCCTTTCCCTTCCCCTACCACGCTCCCTTGCCACCCCACCTCTGCCATCTCTCCCCTCCTCTGCTATGCTCCCCACACTCCCCCTTGCTACCCCACATAGCTATCCCAGACCTCACTTGACCTGCTCCCCAGGCTTTCCCCTGCTACCACAGCTTCCCCATGGCCTCCCCCTGCCCTGCCACACTCCTACCATCTGTACACACTGATGTTTCCTGGGAAAGAATAAGTGAGCACTTTACAAGTTTTCACAAAATATGGTTTAATTAACAAGTGAAAATTTATTGTGTACAGTTGTGAAAGTGACACTTATATAACATTTAATGTAGAGAGGATGGATATTATTTGAGAATTGTATTTAGGTACAAAATGTAAGTTTCTGGTTTTACAGAACCAAACTGAATTTGTAAACTGGTGTTTATTTTTTGACTGTTTAAATTTTATGAATAGTAAGATCAATTTCTGTTATGCTTTATCTATTCAAAAATTGCTCATCCACCCTCCGAGTGAGAGAAGAATTACAAAAAATACAATGCCCCTCACACAAAAAGGTAGGGCAGCCCTGGTTTAAAGAAAAGAAAGTTGAAACAAAACACTGAGGAGACAAACACAGTAAAATACTGGGACTGCAAAAAGAAAGAAGGCCTGATGCTCCACTCATTACACCAGTTTTTCCATGGTTACTTTGGTGTAAAGTTTAACGTAATGGAACAAGCCTAGTAGCTGGAGCATAACGTTTTTAACCTCACTCCATGAAGAATTTGAATTTAAATACATGCTAGACATCATAAATTGAACCAGTGTTAATTCCCCATAATATTAAGGCAGTTCAAATCCAGGATCTAATTATGGCAGGATCCTTTCAATGTCAGCTTAATATGATTTTTTGGATTAGTTTGCTTTAGATTTATTTAAGGTAAAATACATTAATTTACAAAGAGGTTGCCGTGATAGACTAGTTCAGCATTCCATGTTTGTTATACATCAAGGGTATGTCTACACTGGAGCTTTAAGTCGACTTAAAGTTGACCTTGTTAAGTCGACTTAACAGAGCCTCCAGTGTAGACATACCCCAATTTAGTTATCCGACCTCGGTGGAAGTAGTTGAAACTTATGGGAATATTACACAACTCAAAAAAAAAATATTGAATACATTATGTCCCAAGTCCTCTTTCCAGAGCCCAGCATCCAAAACTGGGGATCTGCAAAGCAAGGAATGTACCTCTTGCCAGAGTCCACAGACTGGCCACAAAGGCCTCTTCATCCACTACATTCTAGGTCAGAGTAAGTGCCGCTACCCACAGGGGGCAACAGCTGATGAATGCATGCCATGGCAGATCCCCTTTTCTGCTCATAGGGTGATCAGATAGCAAGTGTGAAAAATCAGGATGGGGTTGGGGTAATAAACACCTATATATGAAAAAACCTCAAATACCAAGACTATTCCGATAAATTCAGGACATCTGGTCACTCTACCTGCCCCCATTCCTTTCCCTCCCAATGCTTATTTCTTTGGTGTGGCAAGTGGCAGAACCGCTGTCACTGTGGAGGATGATGCACCCTAGAGTAGCTTCCTAATATCTCAGACAGATGAACTTCAGTTCTGAGACGATCCACACCCACACCAAGCAGTGCTGTGGGGAGGATACACCCCTAAGTCTCTGATTTTAGCTCATGCAAGAATTTTAATGTGCACCAATAGCTACAGAAGTCAGTGCACTCTCTTGTTTTCTTAGAAATGTATGTCCAGTCTATCTGGACTTGTTATACACAAATTAGCTAACGTAGAGTCTTCTGAAGAGCGAGTGCAGTAACGTCGCTATATCCTTTATCTGGGGATTGGGACTCCTTTTATTAAAGATGTTACATCCATCCATCATACATAATTTTACACTAATATTAAAAGATTGTCTTAACTTGTTTTAAACTATGCATGCTACTTAAGGAAGAACATGGGGGGTCCAGAGTTTGAGGACCACTCCTCTAATTCCAAGGGGTTTGCCATCAAAACAAATGATTGTACTTCCCACTTCAAACACCAGGTGGTGATGTTTCAGAAAATACCAATACAAAGCATACAAATGAGTCAAATACGTCACCTAGAAATGGCTAGTACTTACATTTACTAGCTGATCTTTAAGAAATCATCTCTGATTATCTTTCAGTGGAACAGACAAGTATGGACAAAAAACAATTAAGCCAATTTCTCTGCCTCTGTGATAAGCGAACCCTCACAACTATATCACAAAGAGAAATGCAGAGCCAGAGCAAACCACCACATTTATAACATAGCTTTCCTGTATATTCATCAGTCTCCACTGAAAAATATTTGGGGCCAAGTTTTGCCCGGAAATCCATGTGCATATCTCCCGTTGATGTCTATGCCTTATCTAGGTTTTGTATATCGTTGCAGTCCCCAGAAACATCTGTCTACCCCAGGCTATTTTTCCTTCATCCTCATCATTTCATTTGTTTGGGGGAAAGCATCTGTTTGATTTCTCCCTCCCACATGCAAAGTGATAGCAATCGAAAATCCACAGCACAGCCTCAAATGCAGTGGAGAAGAGAGTAGTTAAAACCTTCAACCAGCGGAGCTAGCAGGATTCCACGGGACAATCCGGAGGGAGACCATCTTTCTTGATACAGTTCAGACCAGCAGATCAAACTGTGAGCAGACACTGGACTTCCCTGCAGTCATCAAGAGGGGGGTGGAATCAGTGACTGAAAAGATGAATTCCAAAGGGGTAGCCGTGTTAGTCTATTGTAGAAAGACAACAGAGACCTGTGGCACTTTTAAAGACTAACAGATTTATTTATCGCATGAGCTTTCGATAAATAAATCTGTTAGTCTTTAAAAGTGCCACAGGACTCTGTTGAAAAGATGAAGTAGAGGAATGAAAGGAATGCAGGAGTAAACTATGAGACCCACAAAGCAGCAGGACATACAATAAGCAAAGCAGCATCCTAGCTTTGAATAGCTGATGATGTAAGATATCATGAGTCTATGACCATCTCTTCCCGCAAAATACATGCCACGGTGAAAGCAATGTGGAACAGAAAGAGCTTAAAGCCAGAGATCTAGACATTCCCCATTACTTGCACCTGGGAAGCAGCTAAGTGTAGCTGGAGGCCTGATGGTCCTTCTTCCATTAGACTTAAGCAGTGTCTTTGCCCAGGGCCTGTTGCAAAGCTTCAGTAGATGCCTGTTTCCCTGTTTCCTGGGAAGCCAGTAGATCCCAGGAAGTGACAGTTTTACAGACAAAGCTAAAGTGTAATCGCGTCTATGAAACGCTGCATCAGCCAGAAGGTTAGTATGCCTATAACTCACTGGAAATCTAAGAATAACATAGGTAGTCCTGTGGTGTGATGTTCATGAAATATTTCAAGAAGCTCAGTATCATCAAGGTCTACAAGTGCGGGTGAGAGTCAGTCTCCTCCATCAGCTCCCCAAATACATCCACTCACCCAGGAAAGAGAGTGCTTTTGAAATGCAATCTCTTTTGATTGGGTTAAGCACAGGAAGGAGAAGCAGCAGTCCATCTGCAACAGGTGAGCTGAAGTCATTGCATAGCCCAAGACATGGTTTACCTGGTGTCAGGCCACAAACCTGGAATGGCTCAGCCTCTGCCTTAGGAACCTGAGCCACCAAACCTCTCAGCTTTCCCACAAAACCTGCAGGAACTGCCATCCTAGGACTCTGCTGAGCTGAAAAGCTCTACACATGAACACCTGCTCAAGGGCCACTCCTCTGTACTCACCCACCGTGAAGTCCTCTGTCCAGGCTATGCTTTTCCTAGCTTCTTTTCATGTTGGTCCCTAGAAGTGAAGTTGCCATTGAAACAATGCTCTCAAAGGCTGACCCAACACAGGCAACATCTGAACCAAAGCAAGAGAGGTGGGCTTAGCCTCAGCGTGGATGCCCGAAGTGACCAAGGTGGCTGGGATAGGGTACAATTGGCAGCTGTGAGAGCAGCAAATAGGCAAAGCCTGTTCATCTTGGGCACTTTAGTCAGCAGCTGGGGTAAGACTAGATAACTGACTGTAGCATAATGGAGATAAAAGGGCTGCCATTCAGGCACAAAGGTGAGTTACCTGAGGCTCAAAAATGTGGAAAAAGATTCTCCCCTACACCTGCGGTGTCATTTATTAACTGTTATGTGACGAGACCCATGCTAATTGGTCATATGGCCCCGTTCACAGAAACCCTCCAAGCTATTATCTTTCCAAAGTACTACAAAGTTATGCAGGATTAAGTGTGGAAGGCTAAAAGAAACCCTAATAAGGTAAAATGGCTTGAAATGTAAATCTACTATGAGAGAGGAATTTGGGGAGGAAATAAAATATAAAATCCTTTAACATGAAACTAATTAAGGTGATAATTTAACCTGGTTGTCAGCATCTCATGATTTTCTCAATAGCTTGCCAAGGATATCCTATGCAACTTTGCATATATAACTGTATATCCAGTTTGTATTGTATTGCCATCTAGTGGCTGCTTTGCAGAATCTTTCTAGGCAATGGTCCAACAGGAAAACTGCATTTACTGAAACTTCAATGGTCCCAGCAAAGGCGTTGTCTGTTTAAGAACAGCAAGCGTCTCCTGCTGTCTCTTTCAAACTGTATGGCAGGAAGCCACTTAACCTAGTAGTCAGTTGTGGACACATTAATGATGTTGCTATCATGCACGATAAGAACATGTCCTGAATGATTCTGAATCTCAAGACACAATAGTTAATTAATGTTAAACAATCTGCTGCATTTCTTTATGTCTCCCCCATAAGGTTGTGGAAGGCATTAGAAATAGGAAGGGGCAGCCAGTCTGTTCCCATTCATGTTTGCAAGTGTTTTAATGAGTTGCCTTTTAAAATATTGCAGTATCGTATAGCCATAATCCCAAATACAGTAGTAACATTACTTTTAAGCTTCATTATTTGCACTTCTATAATGCAGAACCCTGTGGTATGTTGTATCAGAAAGTGATGGGGAGGGAAAAAAGCTTACCTCACCTTTCTAATCCCCACCTCCCCTCTTTTTCAGACCAGCACAAACCTAAATTAGTGCCCTGCACTGAGGTTAGAGAGATCTGTTTTCAAGGGCTAGAAATGCTGGTAGTAACAGAGCACATAGGAATGAATTAGAAGTATTGGCTGCAATAGCACAGATACCGTGCAAAAGAGAGGGCCAGATCCTCTGCTATGGCCAAACTGCACAGAGCATGATTTTGCACCAGCCTTGTCTACCTGCTCTATCAGGCTGCAACGGTGGTAATGTAGTCTGTCAAATTGATGCCCTGGTTCAGTGTCCATAGGGGGCTGAAAATCTAGGGAAGGATTGTCATAGTTCAGTGCAATCCCCAGCCAAGCAACTTTACCTGCTATGCTGGTAGTAGGGATGCATCAGTTATACTATACTATTCATCTTTAGCCTGGAATGATCCCGATTTTAAGAGCAGATGATGCCAGCAGAAAACAGTTGCACTCTTTAGATATTTGGATTTGGAACGAGGTCCTCTAGTCCTTACAAATTGAACAACATTAGAAAACTCAGCTCAGATCACATGCTTTCTTCTGTACAAAACTCCTCAGGCTTTACAGTGGCACTTGTCTCCAGGGTATCTTAACCTGCCTGAGGTCAGAATTCCGCATTTCAGGAGGAGGAAGCGGGTTGCAAGTGGGTGTGATGGGGAACTTCCAGGGAGTTCATTATGGAACTTTGTGCATTGGATAGCCTGAAGTTGTCATTCTGACACACAAGCTGGGGCTGGTTTGGATATGAACACTGGCCTAACTGGTGACTTCCCTGACTGCACAGGTTAGAAAGATACTTAAAACCCTCGTTCGCTAAATTTATCTTTTGGGGATTTCATTAAGTCCATGTTTAACTTATGTTGCGGATCACCAAAGTGGTCTGTTTGCCCTTACATCAATACTGACCCTGGGCAATTCAGGAATCTCAACTAGAAAAAGGACAGCTGAACCTGAGCTGCCATTAATACTGATTAACTAAAAGCAAAGGAAGTGCTTTGAGATTTGGGGATAGAAAGCCATGGTAAGAATAAAAATGCAATAGAAAAGTGCTGCACTCCAAAACCCAACCCAGACCAATGAAAGCTTAGGGCTGTGCCTTTATTGCAGTTGCAAGATGTGTTTCCAGCTCAAACAGACATATGCAACCCAGCTTGGGAACTGGAACAGTGACACATAAGCAGGCTAACTCTATGGGCAATAACCCAGGACTCTGGATGGGGTTGCACAACCCACAGCAAAGTGTATGTGACTTTGACTTCACTGCTGCAGTGCCTAGGACATGGATATCAGAAGAGATGGCTCATTATTCGTCTTGTATAGGAAAGCTTCAGAGTTCAATCAGCAATCTGGGAAGCCCAATCAGGAAACTGACCACACTTAAACCCCCTCTCCATGCTAATTAGTATTGCCTGTTTGAACCTTGCAGCATTCTGCAAGAGTCTGAGGAAAATATTAAGTCTCATACAACGTCTAAAAAGGCATTAACTGCACAGGACATAAAGGACTAGCCTTACTAGTCTTATGTCCAAACCTAGTTCAAGTCCCCACTAGCGGCCACTAAGCTAAATAAAAGAAACCTATAAGAGCTGGAATGCAGAATTACCACTCCTGAAATGCCATCAGATTTTTACAGTCAGCTGTGGAATAAATGGTGGGCAAAGGAAAGATCCCAATAGTTAGAATGATTTTGATATATGGTAGAGGTAGTTAATGCATGACCTAATCTTTGGATAAAGTGGCCCATTCTCATAAAGCAGCAGTCTCCAGACTGAAGTGGGGTGCCAAAGATTCTAGGGGGTCCAGGAGGCTTCAGTAATAGAGAGCTAATTTAACCCCCAAATTCCACACTGTGTGCAGCAGCCTCATGCCTTGCGCCAGCCAGAAGAGGAAGAGCAGTAGCCCCGAACTCCACTTCAACCGGAGCAGCGGAGCAGGCCCCTCCACCCAATTCCACACTGCTCAGGCGCCCAGCCGGAGAGAAGCACTGAACCAGTGCGGGCCTAGAAAAACCCCTGCCAAGACTCTGTCATAGAATCATAGGGTTGGAAGGGACCTCATGAGGTCATCTAGTCCAACCCCCTGCTAAAAAGCAGGACCACTCCCACTAAATCCAGTCCATGAGGTTTGGAAAGAGAGGCCCACATGGAGTGGTGGCTGCACCAGGGAAAACTTAGTTTCTTACTCAGGTAAGAGTAATTTATTATGTAATTCAGTGTTATCCTCATTATTAATGTTTATAGGGGTTATATATGTTTATGGCCAGTGTGGGATTGGAGTAGGATAGGACAGTGGAATGGTGGAAGCACATTTTTTACCTAGAGTTAACTAGGGGGACTCTTGCTTCAAAAGGTTGGAAAGCACTGCTCATAAAGCATATTGGAGATGAATATGCTCACAGCTATGTCTCTCCCTACAAAGCCCATTCCCTCTTCTTGCACAGTTCCATTTCTCTCTTACTAAGCTTTTCCTAGTCCTGTTATAGATCCCCAGAGACTGTCCCATTCCTGCAGACGGAGAAACATGCACTCATCAACAGCCTGCACTAGATAGCCAGCTGTCTTTTTTGCATGGAGCTGTCCTAGGCTTTAGGCCAAAAAGCCCCAGCTCAGAGCAACTGCAGCTGCTCAGATTGCTCAGACTCTCTCCGAACCCATGCTATCTGTTTTCTTCCATATCCTCAACCCTGGTTGCCCTCCCCTGTCTCCTCCTTCCTTGTCATGTGGTCTAGTTACAACCCCATGCTCCCTCCTCTCCTTCCTTCATTCCTATGCTAGGAGCACACTCCGTAGGCCTGGCCTGTCCTATCCTCCCTCCCATGACTTCTAGGATGAGATTGGGAATTTTTTGCTGTTCTCCCCTCTCCCCCCACCGCAGTTACACACCAGTTTTCTCTATGAGTATCTGGACAGTGGTCCAACTGGACAGGGGAGCTGTTGTGGCTCATGCTCTTGCTGAGGTTTCCATGAATGGAAGACCCCTCTGGTTCAAAGCAGTGTTTAGACACACGAGGAATGGGAGAAGATGAGATGGCACTCACCAGGAACAGTAGCAGCATCTTTGGGGTGGGTGGTAAAGCCCAGAAAAGGAAAAAAGATTAGAACTTGGGAAAAGTAGTTGCAGGAATAGTTTAGTTGCTGAAAAGTGCAATTTTGGTTGACCTGAAACTGTTTACGAATTTAAGCTGACTGGTTTTGGCTGGAGACATGTTTTTCAAGGTTAGCTTCAGTAGCTTATAGCCTTCAGCCCCCTGGTCCTCATTCTTGCCAGGGATGTGGGAGAGCCTGGTTTGAATCCCCACTCTGGAGCACTTGAACCCAACCTGCCCCGCCTCCCAAGTGAGCAACTTAAGCACCTGGCTACAAGCTTTCCTGGGGTAAGTTGCTGACAGCCTCTCCTGTTGTGAAGCTGTGCCACTGAATAAATAACCTGGGCCAAGGAGAGTGCAAATGATGCTGTAGCCTGGTGCTTAAGGCACTCAACTAAGAGGTAATGTAACCCAGGGTTTTCAGAACCCAAAGTGTGGAATTTCACTCCAGGCTGTTTGAGGAATAAATCAGGAGGAACACAGCCTTTCCACTTGAGTAAGATTAATACAAAAAGCATGTTCTCATCTAAAGCTGTTTGTTAGATTTAAGCACACACCAACATAAGCAATAGGTTTAGGACAGCCCAGGTATGGTTATCTACAGTCTAAGATAGTTTTGAGCTCACCAGCTAGGCTTCCTCTTTCCACACAGGTGACAAGTTTAGGTGTCAGCCCCTTGTCCAAAGGAAAGCTTCCACAGACTGCTCTGAGGTATTTACTTTTTCCTAATCTTTTATAGCTAACTTTTACAAAATGTATAGGCTATATCTACACTTGAAAAGTTAGGTTGACTTTATGAAGTTGACAACTTTTCAAGTGTTGAGATGGCCCCTTTTCAAACTTAAGTCAACTTACCGTCTTAAGTCGACTTAAGCTCCACCAAGGCGCTAATCCCCGTCTCCACTGTCTTAAGTTGACTTAATAAAGTCGACTTAAGCACTAGTTCAAATTAAAACAAGGTGTTATTAATTCGAATTACATTTTCTTTAATTCAACTTAAGGAGAAGCTTAAGTCAACTTAAGGAAAGCCCAGTGTAGTTGCAGAGTATTTTAAGTCTACTGAAGCCTCCTTAAGTCGACTTAATTTGTACATGTAGACACACCCAGAGAGACCCATACTGGATCACCATTTTGCTTAATCTTAGCCATAATAAGCATCTATATCAGAGGCACCTAAATTCAAGGATCCCTTCCACTTGTTTTCTTTGTCTCAAACTGTTGACTTTCTTCTCCCTTCCTCCCATTCTGATTAGCAGAAACTGCCAGCCAGCAGCTAGCATTTGACCTTGCCTCTGGAAGCCCTGCTTCTGTTAATGAACTTTAAGGCTTAATTTGAACATTGATAGATGGTGGTCTGTTTTATTAATACATGGCTGAATGAATGGCTGAATATACACAATATGGTTGCAATTACCTCGATTAATTTCTGGGATAAAACACCCCTCACAAATCAATTGTTCACCCAGATCTAGTAAAGACATGCTTCAAATGGAAAACAGGACCAGAGGAAGCCATGACAGTAGTGATCTCTGGACGCGAAGTGATACGGTTAGAGGGGAAGGAAAAAAGGGGGATAAAGGGACTTATGGCCATTTGAGCTTCCTTTTGATGTATAAAGGTGGTCTCAAAAACCTGCTTAATCAAGATCTTGCCTATGGTGCAACTGAAGCTATGCTATGGAAAACTTGAGAACGAAAAGAATATTGGGTGTACTTCCAAGGCAGTGAACCTTGAGGAGTGGTTTTGGTTATTTTTACTATGTCTACTTAAGGCTCTTTAGTTTAACAACTGTTTAATTAAAACACATAGGAGATGAGTTCTCTTCATTGAGGGATTTATATCCCCATCCCTCTGCATCTCCCAACAAATACCATAAAGTTTAAAAGGTGTGTGTGTGTGTGTGTGTGTGTGTGTGTGTGTGTGTGTGTGTGTGTGTGTGTG
>ML685770.1:3848557-3927233 GCA_007922175.1 Pelusios castaneus
GTGTGTGTGTGTGTGTGTGTGTGTGTGTGTGTGTGTGTGTGTGTGTGAGAGAGAGAGAGAGAGAGAGAGAGAGAGAGAGAGAGAGAGAGAAGGTGCCTAAAAATCTATGTGGCGAGAAACCCTTACACCAGAATCACTAGCAGGCAAGGCTAAATAGCCTTAGTGACATCCTGTAGGGACAGGGACTTGAGAGAGGCCTACAAGGTGCCATATTCCCTGTGACGACCAACCTCAATGTCATTTCCTCTAACAGATATCCAAGTATGGTAACAGATGTCAGGAAAGTAGTACTGTCAAACTGCCCAGAACCGCCAATAAGTTGTATAACGTGAGAGACTGTCTGCACCTAATAGCTTCTATCCATGATGCCTGAAACCTAGGGCTTGCCTTCACGGATGGCGGCAAATTCGCTGCCATCAGATCGATCGGGAAGTCAATCCCTGAAAACCACCCCAGCAAGTAGCACAGCACTGAGTTGATGAGAGGGCATTTCCCATCATCTCAGTGCACTAACGACACCTTGGTAAATAGGCAGTCAAAGGGAGATATGGATGTTATTTGAAATAACTTGCGTATCTCTTTGACTGCTACCAAAATCCCCTTGCAGTGTAGACCAGGCTCTAGGCTCATTTAAGTTTTATCTGGTTCCTAAGGTGATGTAAACCAAGACCAGAAGATGATGATGCCTAATGTCTTTGGTGGCCTTTGTGAAATAAACTGTTTGAGGTCCCCTTCCTAGTCCTTTGTGAGACAAACGTACATATCATTGATGTTTGCAATGTTCACATGTTGACTGCTACAATGGAGACTGAACTCAGTGACATCCAGAGCTAACAGCTTGAGCAGCTTCCATTTCAGCTATGAGGCTCTAACAACTCATGTCCACCTTGCATCAGCAGAGGACGAGGATACATAACCTCCATTCACCAGTGGGTTACACACATTCCTGGGAAGGCACAGCACAGAGGTCAAGGACTGAGTGGGCATGGAGAAACTGATATGGATGCACAGATTGCAGACAGATGCTTTCTGGGAATTTTCAAGCTATAGCAAGAACACACAACTCCAGCAAAGATGGAAACAACTCACTTCTATAAGAGACAAGAAAACCATCCATCAGATGAAGTTACCAAATAGCCATCCAACTGCAGGCAGATACATACCACCTTTGTGCACAATAAAGCAGAATGCAGTCTGTTCTGCGCCCCACTATGGCATGACTCAAAAACTGTCCTCTGAGCCAGGATTGGATCATGCTTTAAAGACCGCTATCATCACTTGAGAATTGAGTTTGCTTTGGTTTGTTCTTCCAAAATTTTATAACAGATTACCTTGTTTGTTTTCAAAGGAGAGGTACTAAAGCAAGGTTCTCCATAACTTGTTTAACACGTTAATTTGGAGATAACAGGAAGCTAGTGATCCACTGTTGGATCAAATACTTGGCTCTTATCCCCGCAGGGTTGTATTAAGCTGAACTCAGCCATACTATAAAATAAGTCTGACAATATACTGAAGATTAGAAGTAGCTTGTGTGCCTAATTCTGAAACTAGAGGCTGGTCTGTGCCATGTCCTAATTAACAACAAATTCTCATGACCAGAAATCAGGTGAAACTATTGTATTTCTAGAATTCCTGGACTGATTTTTACCTTTACTTGAGCAAGCTAGTTATTTGTTTTTAAAGTAGATTTAACATACTGCAATATCTCAGCAATGGATTAAAAAAAAAACAAAAAAAACCCCTCAGAACTGCTGATAAAAAATAGATTTAGCCTTTTTTATGAAAGATGAGGGATAAATTATCTTAAATATAATTGGGTGGTCAGGTACATTTAGCCGCTGATTTAACAAAAACCATGCAGCATCTGATAAACTACTCACTAAGTATACTATTAGACTAGGATATTAAAATCACGTATGAGTAGTGAAGAATTTCCAAGGCAGTTTTAGGTTCTTTCCCCTCCTCTTTTTCTCCCCGCATTTCTTGGTTAGGAAATGGGATAATATTTTTAACTTGGTCACTTAGAAGAGAAAGGAAATCAGTTTGGCAAGGTGGTAATGACCGGAACTTAGGAGCAGAAATAAGTATCAGAAGATCTGTGACTTGAACAGGAGCTACTAGAGGAAAGAAGTCTCTGAAAAATGCAGACACACCATAACCCAGATAATTATCAGAAACATCCTCAGATGCTCTTGCTAAGTTTCCAATGTACAAACTACCTCTCTGGAGATTATACTGAAAACTAAAGTTCATCATCGAATGTGTTTCCAGTGGGGTTACACAGGGATTGGTTCTTGGCCCTATGTGCTATTTACATTTTTATTAGTGACCTGGAAGATGACATACAATCATCACTTGTATGAAACTTGCACATGACACAACCTGGGAAAGGAGTAAATAATGAAGAGGATGGGTCACAGGGTGGGATTAAGGCAGGGCCCCCTCAAAAATCCAGCCCTGGATGGTCTCAGCAGCACACTGCCACCACCCACCATCAGCCTGCCCACCCCAATCCCTGGGCTGGGGTGGTCTGTTCCAGCCCACCCAGCCCAGGAGAGGGCAGGAGTGCCATGGACTGCAGTCTGTGGCCTGCAGCACCCTCTCCTCTAGGACACCCAGGGCAGCAGCACCGGCCCGCCCCCTCCATCCCAGAGCCACCTTCCACAGCAGCACGAGCCCATGCCCATCCTTCCCCTTGGAACCAGCCCCGATAGCAGCACCAGCCAGAGCCCCTGACCCTGTTCTATCCCCACAGCACCGAGGCAGGGCACCACTGTGCTGGGGGGAGGGGGGGCCTAAAAGGGCCAGGGCCTCGATGCGGGCCTGACAGGCTACTGATTCTGAGCAATTTAAGCACACAATGAGTTTTAGCATGGCTTCATGTACACATCTATCAAAGAATGTAGGCCATATTTACAGGGTGAGGATTCTATCCAGGGAAGCAGGGAGTTTGCAAAGACTTGTGGGTTATGGTGAATAATCACCTGAATGAGTTCCCAGTGCAATGCTGTGGCCAAAAGCGCTAATGCGACATGTGGATGCACAAACAGGAATCTTGAGTAAGGGGCAGAGAGATGATTCTACTCTTGCACATTATTTGGCACTGGCATGACCGCCGCTGGAACATTGGTAGCCAGGAGAGAGAGGCTAGAACTTTTATTTTCTAAATGACAGTGAGATGCTTTTCTTCAGCTGCACTAGAAATGATCCTGTTATAGAGCTTCTGTTTTGAAGCCTTCTTGTAGGCTACAGAACTGATCTGTCTTTGGCTTTTCATCTGTATTACTAGAAACAGAATTTAGAAAAGTGCTACGTCCCTTTCTTAGAACCTGATTCTGCAAGAGGCTGAGTGATTTCAACACTCACTGAAGTAAATGGGAGTTAAGGGTATGCAGCACATTGGAGGACTGAGAACTTGGTGCCAGACTTTTAAATCTATTTAGGCATCTAAAGATGAGGTAGGCACCTACTGAGATTTTCAAAAGCAGCTAGGGCCTAACTCCCATTGAAATACCTTTAAAACTCTGGCCCTTTCTGACTGCAATCCTGCGTTCATTATAATAAATCATAAAATAATCCAATCTTTTTAGTCTTTAGTGCCAAGCAACAAATACACAGCACTAAGTTGCTGATTCTCCATGACAGGTGGGGTGTTACACTGGGCGGTAGATTCCTTTTTCCAAGACTAAATAGAGCAATGTCTGTCAGTCTGGAGTTTCAGCTCTTAACAAAATCTCTAAATTCAGGATGCACAACATGCCACCAACATGGCCCAATTTTCACACCACAACGACTGGCACAAGAAATTAGTATTTTATCAAAACATTCAATAGACAAATTAATCTAATTGTTTTCCTTGCATTATTTTTCTATTTTACCAGTATACAATTTTTTATTTAAACTGTTTTATCTTTTGAACTGCTGTGTTCTATGCATGTGCATATTTGCATGTATTTTAAATATAATCCATTCTTCATGCAGGGCAATTCTACAGGGGAAAACTCCAGTTAAAGCTATGGGAAATCTTGTCTGAATAAGCACTAAAGGATCGGGCCAAGAGCCTTGTCAGCAATGAGTATTTAGCAAGCAGACCAACATGCTTTGTGAATGCTTGCTAAATAGAAATGATCCATTGTCTCTCTTGAGTTACTATGTATGTTACCTTGATTTGCTTTTGTAATGGTATTGAATAGCAGGTTACATAAACTACAACAAGCTAGGTTATTTTAGGATACCCTCACAAAATGAGAGTTATAAATCTTAAAAATCCCTATAAGCCTATGTTTAATGTCCATACAGGTGTCGACCAACTCATAGCATCTAGATTCTGGAACACCTGTGTGTGTTGTTGGGGTTGATCAAGTCTTGTCTAGTTTACAATTGACTTTGCACAGATATTTAAGTTGGTTATAGATCAGCTATATACACAGCTTCTTCCTGAGTTCTGATGGGTCCATCAGAAATTACTGTTATACATACGAAGGACAGTTAATAGATTCAGGGGTTGCTTTTTCTATTACAACTATACAGGAAATTTAAATAATTCTTTTAGGTTTCTCCCAGGTAAAAAGACAGATATTCTTGGTGCTAAGATTCTTAATGATTGTAGGAGTATTTCAATAAATTAAAGCGATGGACATTGCAAAAAAACAGTAAACGGATTTCCTTTTCTCTTTTATTGATACTGCCAATGTGACTACCTTTACACAGGCAGATTGCTTTCCTACATTACACACACTTTTTGTATTAATTTGGAAGTAACATTTTGTCCCCTATGCCTCCTAAATTTATCACACAGTTATACCTTCCGATTCAGTTTTCCACATTGTTCTTTTAAGCATTGACATTCACTTTTTCAGATCTGTGTAAAGGTTGCTTGGCAAAGAGTACATGCATATAACATAAATGGAGACCAATCCACCACTAAAAGGTAATGCACATAAAACATAATACAGTACTTTGACATCATTTCAAATAAATACCCACATACAAATGTAGTCGTTTTTAAATGTAACAATATTTCTTATGAATCAATACTGTAACAGAAGAAAAAATATAAGAAGTCCCCACATCTAGGAATAATAATGCTTCTTCCAGCAAACAGAAATCTTTTCCTCACTGACAATATTATTACAATTTGTACTTTTTTGAGAGAAAGGGACGTTCCCTCCCAGAAGTACCAATTTAATCATTCACACTAGCCTCAACAAACAGCACCAAGACGAATAGGTACAGCTTGTTGATGCGCTTTTCACTTTCTGTTTCCTGAAATTACAATGATTAGGTACAACATGCAAGAGAAAGTATTAATGTCTTGTCTTTCACATTTCCAAACAATACTATAGTTAAACTGTATCCACCACCATACACAGCTAACAGAACATCAGTGTTCCCAATACATCCTCTGTACTGCAGCCACAAATGTGTTAATACATCTTGCTCATTTGTTCAATAAAAGTCCATTTGGTTCCCAAAATGTATTCGGGTTTGTTTTTTATATTTTCTATACCCCTGAATTTGCAAGGATCTGCATGATGAAGTATCATTGACTAACAGTATTTTTTACAATTTCTTGTGTATATATAATCTCTATATTAAGACTACCCATTAAAAATGTGCGAGGGAGGGGGGGGTTCACTTTGCACTTATTGCTCCACATCTTTTCTAAATTCCAAAACAGCTGTTCATTTCTTCTTGTACAGACTACGCTACTCGAGGAGTCTCACTTAAATTATTAAAGGCACTACTGGCAATAATTAATGACAAAAAGGCGCTGAAATAGAACACCCTATTCACTGACAACTTTAGAATTTTTCTTTTCTAAACGTACCAGAATTTGGCACAATAAAATGAACAAGTAACAAAACAATTCCAATTTGGAATTTAACCCATACAGTTGTATAAAATTCTGTTAATCAATAATACTTCACACCTTCCTAAAACCCAGAAATTCTGGAATTTATAGGTAATACTACTTATTTCATATTTTTCAAGTGCCTATTACTGTTTTAACTAGAGCAAAGTCAAGTTTTCTTCTTGTTACATTGAACTATTCCTAAGAATAATAATACAGTATGAAAAAAACCCCAGAATTTGAATACCCTGGATTTCTTAATGAACATGGCAGTTAAAAATCAGTAATTTTAACACATAAAGCTTAACATTTTTATAACAACAATTAAAAAAGCTGCTGAAGCACAGCACATATATAGTTTAGCAGAGCTTCCGGGTTTTGTGTTGAAACTCTTTTTTTCCTAAAACACTGTCTAGAGCAAAAACAAAAATAGTACAAATCTCTGCCACATGCTGATGTAGAAAATCAACAAGCACAAACCAAAAATGGGGAGAGAGACTAAGCATAAACCACTGCATTTTATATAAACTCTTCTACATAAAGGTATTAAAAGAAGCTAACATAAAATATCAAAAGTGCACAGGTTTAACCATCAGGTAAAAAACGGAATATCTGCAATGAAATAAGAAAAATTCCCCCATCTGAACATTTCTTGTAGATCATAAACTAATATGGCGATCGTTATGTTTGAAGTAGGTTTCTTCAGCACTTGTAAGTTTTCTTCCTGCAGCAGCACTTATAGGTAAAAGCTTGTTTTGTTTTTTATAACTTGACACACAAAAATAAAATTGCAGGTAGTATATTGGAAAACATGTTTTAAAAAAATAACAAAACAAAAATCTAGGATAAGATCAGTGGTTTCCATTCTTTGTGCAACAGGCTACCACTGTTAACCATAACGAGACAGGCTAAGAAAGAGTGTTGCACTGTTGGAAAGGCCTTCTTCAGGAACTACTCTACAGCTGAAAAATGGAAAACAGAATAACATTAGAAAAACTGGTACTGATTCATCAGTTACAGAACTGACAACTTAATACAGAGTGCACTGCAAGATCTCCATAGCAGGTTAGTCAGCTGAGGGGCATCTGTTAGTTCCCTAAGGAAGAGGCAGGCATTTTAGTTTGTATGTACTTTCCAAGCTAATGAACAATGCTTTACAGGCGTACTGCTCAGAAGCAACACAGGAAGAAAGTTTCTTACAAGTACTGAATAAAGCTATGCCGTTCGAGCAGAAGATACAGCAGTGAGTATGCCAAAGCCGTTATCAGTGAAGATTTAGGTTCTCCAAAGACATGCAGGTCAGTAGAACAGTAAACCATTCAAAAGAAGAGCCTGCTTGCAGAGAGGTAGGTGATGGCTTAATTAAGTTTTCCAAGCTAAATCCCCAACCCATTGAAAGTGAAGTGAAAAGACTGAACATAGCACAGGTAAAGTTCAAGAGATTTGTTTAACAAAAAAGTACAAACCCCCATTATCTTAAATATATTAATCTAAATAAACAGCAGGAACCAATCACTTTTATGCATCATTGCTCATTTCTCTTTAGAAACATACACTTAGCAAGTTTAAATAGTCTGGTTGGGTTTTTTTTGTCTTAAGAGATGAATGCAAATAGAAATGATTACTATGTTGCGTTATAGCATAACTATTTGTATTTTGTACTGACAATGTGAGCCGATATTGATCATAAAAGTCACCATCTGGTAACACTCAAATCTTCCTATAACGTTTGTCGACTTTCAAACCTACCAGTGCATGTAGTTTCTCACATTTACCTTTTTGTTATTAGTATTTTGTGACAATGCTACCATTAGAGACAGGGAAGCAATAAAAATTGTATTAACAGCTTCCTACCAAAGTGGAAGCAAAATGAAAGCTGCTTCTAATGGAGCAAAGTAACTTAGTAATCTAAATGTCTACTTTTACAAGGCATTCTTTAAAATGACCCACAATGCAAAAATGAGAAGAATAAAGGCCTTTTGGAGGATTGTGCAGCAAACGAGAAAAGCAGGATTGAAAATTGTTAAAAAGTGTTTTTGCTTCTAAAAATATCAAAACTGCTACATAGCAATATTAAAGCTCAAATTCAGGAGAATACAGTGTTTTATAAAAATGAAGTAACAATGAATGCACAAGGGCCTGCGTTTATGGCCACAATTATTGTCTTTTTAAACCTCTCATGTACAATGGTAATTGAATAATATACTAAACTTGGAAAATCCACTCTTTTGAAAACTAGATATTGGCAAATGTGATTCTGACATCAAATCTAAGGATGCCACATTCAAATAATTCTTTTAAAACAAGCTGTGTTATAACTCAGATTTCTTCAGAATTTTATTTTGTGGATTTTTAGAAGCATTTTTTAAATCTCTGAGAAGCCAAAGGCTGTTTTCCCTCCCTTGGGAAAGTAGGCTGTGCTCCTTATTACTTAACATTTATAATGTGTCATCTCCTGACTATAGGCAGAGTGGCGATACACAGGAAGCAAGCTGCTGACTATCTATGAGAAATGATAGTGAAATGAAGCGGTACTAAACCAGGATTATTAGAATGGCTTTAGAAAATTTCACTATCAGCAGACAACTGTGCAGTCTTGGATTACTTTTACTTAATACTATAAGCATACAAAATTATTTGAAAAAGTACAAAATGGACAGGGCTTTACATTAAAATAAAGTTTGAGGCTAGGCACTTTAAAAACTTTTGTTTTAAAAAATGTGCCTTATTGTGCTCCACAAATTTTCCACAATTTTAAAAGCAACATTTTTCAATCTTGTATATTTATTACTCATATAGGCACCAATTATGAAGTACACTTTTTAATGCTATCAGACATATTGAAATTAAGTGGCTAAAAGGCCCCCAAAAGTCCAATAGCAGACAATGTAATTTTTTAAAAGATTAATACATATGCTAACCTACTTCATAAATATTTATTAACAAGACAAATGAGTTAAATTTCCTGTGCCTATAATGTAGAGCCCTGTGAAAGGTGTGCTTGCATAAAGAATGCAATTTTTTGTATATTAAAAAAACGCACAAACAAACAGAGCTCTGAAACACTATCCCATTAAGATTAATACTGAGAGCTGAGAAGAACTGTATTGTGACTTTAAAATACTAGAACAGAGTTGTATTAATTCTGTACAGATATAGTATGGATATAGTAATATGTGAAACACCTTCTTTCCAAACGGTTATGCTGCAAGAAGGAACATGAGACCAAACACCCTTTCCGTACATATTTTTTTTTCCACAGCATAACTTCAACGTGAAACTGCATATCAGTTAGGATCCTAATATTAGTTTCAATTTTATTCCAGATGGGGAAATATTGCATATTTTAATATAATAGAAATGTGCAAGTTTCTTTAGGTTAACCCTCTGAAATAGAGAAGAAAAAGTTTAAGAATGCATCCTATTGTTTCTCCAACTTTTATAGCTTATATAAGCTTTTGGGACTGTGGTCAGTGGTGATATGGCAGGAAATTTCTGATGACCGCCACAGTGGGCAAATCTAGTTTGGTTCTGGATTTGAAATGTTCTGCATTTCCAAGTTACGCATCTAATTTCCAGTATTGCATTTCACCACTTCTCAAGCCACATTAACAAGGAGATTTTAGGTTTGCTTTTGCCTGTGAAAGCGTTATTTGAAGCTTGCAGTAACCCTGGGGAAAGGATCACATTTGTGCTAATCAAACTACAGTTAGTAACACCAAATGTAGTATATCAGGTATACACTTTTAACACTTAGCCATAAACAGCAAAACCATACATGTTAACCGTGGAAACAGAAAATTTCTTTCCACTATTAACCTCTTAATGAGATCCCCATATGTATTAATTAATTACAGTTAAGACCACCATAATACAATTTGTATTACATGGTTTAACAACATACTAGTACAAATCAACTCACCGAAACATTAGATAGTGGGGATTTACGCTGACGATTACAGCCTAAAAATTAGATGCATAATATGACTTCCTACATGCTGCTTCTAGTCACAATAGATCTTATACTTCTCACTGCAAAACACCTGGTTGTTAAGGACAGACCCCTCAGATCTGTCTCCACAGGACCGGATATGACTTACACTGGGGTTATTGGTCTTGGCTTTGGAAGCAGATTTTGTGCGCACCCTTTTGGACTGCTCATGGTCAAGCTCCAGGTGCTCCAGGCGCTGGGTCAGTGCCAGTTTTTGCTGGATAGCCATACGGAGCAAGGAGTTCAGAGTCTTCTTCTCATCTTCAGCTGCTGCAAGCTGGCGTTGCATTTCATCTAGCTGTGTGACATATTCGTCGCATCTGCAATAAAATATATCAAGAATCTTTAGCAACCCTATTACCCAGTACAAAGCATGAATCCTCTGTGCTCAGTAGACATGGCCACAGGCCAATAGGAAGGAGCTTTTTAATCTGTGCACATAATATATGGAACTTCAGCAAAACCATGGCGGAGCCCTATTATTTTCCTCTGTAGATCTCCAAATCCCACATTTAGTGCACAAGTTTTCCTACTTCACATACATAAGTACTCATTATAGGCCCCCTGGTATAGGAGCTGGGAAGCTATATCATGGGGTTCTGTCTGAAAATTAAGCATCCCCACTAACATGAAGGTGCTTTTGATGTACTGTACAATATATTTGACCCGATAGTGATTATTTAAATCTCATGACTCGTTCTCCATATAACTGTAGCATTCCATTGCAGAAAGTTGGGGCTTTAGTTCCAACACTTAGGATAGAACAAAAGTGTCCTATAACTTTTCCTGAAATGGCCATTAATGCCATTTTACCAATGAGACAGAGTCCTTTCCCTATTTTCCATGAGAGGGAAGGCTTAAGACATTTAATAAATTCCCTTTGTCTGTATGTTCTGACACACATCCAAACCCAATCTCTCTCCCTGTCCCAAAGAAAAGGCCTACAAGCTGCCCAAGTCTTTTTAAGAGGACAAGATGTAGATTCTAAAACTCCAGTTTTGCCTACCCCATTTTATGGTGTAAGATAGGGGATATGAGTTTTGAGCAGGTCTTTATATATTTTGTGCAAAAATAATTGTTTTCAGCATACTGGTTTTGAAATGAACTTCTAACAAAGGAAAGGTGGGCCCTTCCACTGTTATCCAAGCTCGACCTCCCCAGCTGTAATTTGAAACCATTGCTCCTTGTTCTGGCCTCTGTTACCATTGAGAACAGCCTAGCTCCCTCCTCTTTGGAGCACCCTTCAAGTAGTTCAAGGTTGCTATCAAATCCCCACTCAGTCTTCTCTTCTGCAGACTAAATAAGCCTACTTCCTTCAGTCTCTCCTCGTAAGTCCTTGAACTCCTGCACCTTCCCACTCTATGCTGGCAGATGGAGATAGAGGCAAATCTATCCATCTTTCCCCCATCTTGATTCTTTGGAAACTCAGTTACAAGTAAGCCTTTGGAGTTTTCATAGCACCTTATGACCTCTTGGGATTCCCCCCGCCATAGAATGTGATCTGGCCCTAAAACACGATGATTCATTAGCCCAAATTCAGTCCCAGTTTACACCACTTGCATTCTTAGTTCTCCACTGTGATAACACGATTGCATGTGGGGAACATCAGAGGAGAATCTCTCTGCTTTTCCAACTGCTTTCACATGGCACCAAATTCAGATTTCTTTTCCATCTAAACTGCACTCTTCAGCCCCAAATAGTGCTACAGCAAGGCTGATTTATAACTGTTGCAGCCATTCATTTGATTTCATTTGCAAAATGTGTGTTAAAAGCTTTGAGGGGGCGACGGAAGGTGGATTTCACTTTTAGTTCTCCTGAAAGCGAGAGGCTGGCCAGGAACAAGAACACTGCAGCAAAACAGAGCACAGCTTCCCACACAGCTTTGCTAATGTACCTTAATAGCGTGGAACTTTGCAAGAGGAGGATTATCTAGGCGTCTCCTGATCAAAGACTGTCAGCAGTGCCAAGCTGGGTAGTAGTTTGGTAACATGGACAAATGCCTTTAGGAGACTAGAATAAGGCCAGTAAATTCAGTGCATGTGTGATCTAAACTGTAATTAAATTCAGGAATTCACCTGTGAAAGGCGTCAGCATTGCACCCCCAAGTTTTTTGCTAGTGCAGTGTTGAAACATCAAACGAATGCCGTTATAAAACTGGCAATTTAAAATGATTTCGTGTTTTTTAAAATGTGATTAGATTTTTTTTTTACCCATCCTCTTCACACACTAGTACATTAATACAGGTGGTGGTTTCTCGCTAGCAGAGGCGTCAAGTCCGTTGGGATTCCTATTGTCCTCAATTACTGATCTCATGCGTGGGTTAGAATGTCTTGAGTCATTTTATGGCTCTTTCCTGAATCCATTCTCCAGAATGGGTCTTAGGCTAAATTAGTCTGTAAATGAAATAAATCAGTATCTAAACGTATTCTGTGCCCGAGACTGTCCATCATTCTTTCACAGAAGGATGCTTTGCATATAAGAACAGTGGCCCATTTAAACAGAACAAACGAGGTTCAAACAGGTTCAGGTTTGACTAGAAGTGGGTTGCAGACTTTACACAGTCTGCTGCAACTACTGACCTGCTTTCCTCCCTCTTGGTGTTCATCAATACCATTTTAATTTCTTTCAACAGAGGGTTAGTCCTTTCCAATGTATACTTAATTGAGCTTTCATGCTTATGGAGAAAAAGAAGATGAGGATAATCTGTGTGTTGTGCATGTACAGTTATATATGGTAGCTTTGATGGTGCTTACTTTATCTCTGATAATGAACCAGAAAACAAGAATTTAAGGAAAACCATCAACCTGTAAAATTTAAAATAAACAATACAGTATAAAACTCACACAGTCTGACGATACAGAGAGAGAAAAATCCCTGCAGGGCTCAATAACACTAGAAGTTAAAAACTTTTAAAATGCCCACGTCTAAAGCTAAATTATTCTTTAAAAAAAAATCAAAAGCATGCCAAATACCAATGTCTCTAAGGTTAAATACCTCATTTTCCAAAGCAGTTTAACATTAGCATTACATACATGTCACTCTCGCCTTACTTCTGCATATATTTTGATCGTCTTTAACGTCACTGTGTTCAAAATGATTTGTTAATCCTGATGTATTTTTAATCAAGTGTTTTGCCATGTTCTACTATTGTGCTGTGATCTGTATTTGGAAATGCAACCCATGCAGTTAGTTATTGGCACCAGCACTTAATTACACTCATTTGCTTTTTCCTATTTTCAGTTGTAAATCGGTACAATGACAATTTATAAAAAAAGCAGTAAAGCATAATAGCAGAAAGAGATAATTGAAGAAGCCTCTTTGGGAACAGTATCAACTACTTTAGCCTCTACCACACTAGATTAAACTGTCACCTCCATTAGAAATTAGAGCAGAGAGAATTCAAGCCTCCCAATTTTTCCTCTTTATTAAAAGATGAACAATATATCAAAGCAGTAGCTAAAATGACATTTAAATGAACATGGAACCTAAGACAGCAAGAACAGCTTGGCGATAAGAGGTATTAGCTATCGCTTACCATTTTAAGCTCCGTCTTTGCATTTGAAATCAGTTTAATTTTGCACCATCTCCAGGCATGCATAAAGAGGATTTTGCCTGCAGCAAACACAGTGAGCGTGTACCGCTGGAGGAGTCAGGGTGAATTTGCCATTATGTAGCTCTATTACCCTCACACCCAAGGCTACCCCAGAAAATTCAGATTAGTTCCACTGCTGTTTTGTAGGTTTGAGGACAGAAGGAAAGTGTCCTCCTTTTTTCCCTACCCCCTAAACAATCCCTGGTTTGGGCTGGGCAATGAAGGCAAGATATATAGCCAAGCTAAACTGATTCCAAAACCAGCTTTAAATGGCTGGTGTTTGTATCAGCTCACCATACAATGCGAAGACTAAACAAGGTACAGTGGCTCGCTTTAGACACACACCTGTACAAACTGTATTTCATGTACGGCCAAGTTTTGTGGTTCTTTCTGAAATGAAACCCCCAATGAACTTCATGGGATTTTTCTGGACTAAGGGCTATAGAAATTAGTGTCATTTACTGACGTTTCAGTCCTCTCTCTCTCACTCACTTAAATATACCTTTGGCTGCCTTGACATAAAAATGCACAGCAAGGAAAACAAAAAAAAGACATGAAAAACACATCCTAAACTGAAATACAATTATCCACTCCGACTTCAGTGGTGGAGGTAGCACAGGCCTGGGCTCCAAACCGTCAGTGAGTTATTGACCTTCATTAAAGGAAGAGAATAAGCCATCTGGGCTCCAAGCCTGACCTCTGTCAACATGGCTCTGCGCGTGAGTTCATGTGGATCCAACTGCAGGATCAAGGCCCTAGTTTTAGTTCAGTGTCTGAAATATTTTCTGAAGTTGCTTCACAATCTTGAGCTATCCACCTCTGTTGGCTCACACATCTGTAGCATACGTGCTTAGCTAATCCATGTAACCGATGCATTCTTTCAAATGTATTTTTTTAAAAATGCATCAATCCAAAAATCAGGTAAAAATAACCTCCCACTCCCATGATGTGTCTGTTTGTAAAGCTATCCTCAAGGGGATATCAGAGCATGACTGGGACACTCGATTTTCTATCGAGTCATATTCTGGTTTGACGGAAGCTGTTGGTCATTTGTATTATACTTTTAAATCTTAGGTCAGTAGTGCCCAGACTCTAGGATTCGGGCATTGTTGTTATAAATATAAATACATAAATCAGTGCAAGAAGCTACTAGTGTCATTTTACCCCATTTCTATCACATTCTTTTTTTCTGCCACTGTGTCAGTATTTGCATATAGACATTGGCAGTATATTGTAGTGGAGCTGGGAAAGGCGACACGCATGGTATCATTCCCTGGCCCTGAGATATACCATACCCCGAGCTGTAGAAACGGAAGGCAATTGCCTGTTAAGCCTCATGAGGCTCCTCCACTCTAGATTAGTTTTCAAGATCACAGTTCTCCATCTGGCTCCTCTGAGCTGAGCATTTATCCAATTTAGAAATATTCTTCAACTGGTTCCAAAACACCCCCAGTCCAATATGAAGCCCATTTATTTATGTATTTCGCTGCCATATAAGTTCCACTGGGCCCTGGTTCAATTTACAGCTTCTATTGTTACTCTTTTTTCATGTTCTGGATGCCCAACGATGTCTGAACAAGAGGCTACCCTCCAAGTGAATTTAGCTCTTTTAACCACAGTGTGTGTGTGTTTACTTCATTTCCTTTTCACACATTCAGTTAGATCATGCCTTCTCTGTGAACCATCAATATTATTAATTGTGGTTTGGGTGATTGACGTCACAGCCTGATTCCCTTATCCTGATGCCCATCTTGGACTATTCTCCTCACTTTAATCCTAGTTGCATACTATGCGTTAGCCTCACCTTATCGGCATTTTCTAACACACCCTCTTCCCTCCCGCTGACTAACTGCAGTTTGCCTTCCCTTTTACCTCATGTTTATGAAGTATTGGAACACCAGGATGTTTATTAATTACAGCTAGGTGTACCTGCACTCTGCTTATCAAAGTCTTCGGCTCTCTCCCGGATGCCATTTCTTAATTACTATTCCATCTTTATTCTGGATGGAGAATATTTAATCTCATCTCATTCACACTTGTTCTCAGCTTCTGGGAAGATGGTTTCCCTCTAGAGGTTCACTGTAAGGTTTTATTTGCTGATGTTTTATATAACCATTTTCCTCAGGCTCTTGCTGATCTCAGTGGATTCAGCAACCTTCCTTCTGAGGCAAAGAATTTGCTGTACCAAGTTTTTTTTTCTGCTAGTGTTCATTTTATCCTTCTGCATGTTACAGAAATGCTTGCAGAGTGGAATCAGCTTCCTTCTGTTAGGAGAGGCAGAATATTTCCGCAGAGCAGTCTGAACGGATTTATTTGATCTGAGGTTTCACGCACACAAACAGCATGTTTGAAAATGTTTTGTTTTTTGAATGGGTAAGTATCTAATTCTGCCTTACTTTTATGTCTCCAGTTGAATTTGCACCCTTTACAGGGATAGCTGCACCTCATCCTCAAACAGAAGGAAACTGCTTCCACTGTGCAGATCCATACAACAGATTTTGACTGTCCCTCAGTGTTCTGATATCCATTTGCATGGGTGGTAATAGCATGCAGACTTTTGTGTGCACAGTTACTAAAACTTGGGTCTTAGACTATTCTGCTTGTACTTTTATGCCCTATTACTTAACTATTTGAAGATCGCTTGACAAATAAGTGCATCTCTATATATTTACTCAGCGGGGAGATATTCTAGCATTGATTTGATTCTATCATCTTAAAGTTAAACTACTGAGGGTATATCTAGTTGAAAAAGCTATTTTTCAAAATTTATTTTGCAGGCTTTCCCTCTTCACATCAATTCCTGTCATGTTTCCATTATTTACTGAAAATAATTGATAGCACTGTCAAATTAGTAGGATGAACCTAGTTTAAAGGAAATTGGGCCACTGTTTTCATGCCCAGATCATAACACCTATTTATTATTTCAGCTTTTCTCATCTGCTATAAAATGGCCAGGTCCCTGTGGGTAATACCAATCCATATTGTAGAGAGTGCTGAGCTCAGACTTGCAGATGCAACAAAATAATAAATGGGAAATAAAATGAGCAAGCCTAATATTAGATGTCACAAGCAGAAACCAGCAGCAAGCGAGTTATGATAATTACTGTTGTTCGTCTGTATACTTTTATACATTGAGTTAGTGCAGAGATCTGACACTCCAACCAATGAAGGAATTTGGAGCTAACCCATACTTCCTCTCTTGCCCTTCACCCAGCTCCCTGTCTGTGCCGGTTCCACTTTTCTGCTGGTTCCAATTCAGCGGTGTGCAAAGGATTCTGGAATCCTCAACAAGGTGCTCGTAAGGCCATGCGTGTGTAAGTGCACGTGGTGCTGCTAATACCACCTCACCAGGCGACGTGAATTCTCCTGTGTGTCCCTAACTAGAGGAGGGGAGAAGCTTACAGTGGGCAGTTAATAAATAACTTATTAGCCATGTTGTGTGTCCTGGTGAAGAGATAAAGAGGATTGTTGCATATTTCTGCTCTCTGTGGCACACTATTAAATAGGTTGCCTAGGCAATTACCTGTGTTATCTGCACCAAGGAATGCCCCAGATGAAATGCTGGTGGCAACAGTCAAATACACACTATGCACTGTGGATGTGTTAAGGAAGGGGACATTTCATGAGGGAGTTTCACTAACTCCTGTAGCATCCAACATAGGAATACAGACAGGCCAACATACCGGAGGAGATGACACTTTGAAATTGCTGGATAGCTATTCCTACATCCCAGTGTTTAAACTCTACACAAGGCTGAGTTCCTCTCCCTCCCTACAGTACTTGTCACAATATATGTGTGAATTCAGTAGTTATGGATAGGGCCCTACCTATTTCACAGACGTGAAAAACGCATCTTGGACTGTGAAATTGGCACTTTCCTGTGAAATCTGACCTCCCCCATTCTGCTGGAAACACCCCAGCCGGGAGCCCCTAGCTGCTGGTCCCAGCAGGATGGGGAAAAAAATCAGACTCACCTTTCAGCTGCCTTCAGAGCTCAGTGCAAAAGTGTGTGGCAGTCCAGACACACACACACGCACGCAACTCCTCTCTCCCCTCCAAACAGGCTTGCAACCCTTGCATCTTCCAACCTCATTTTGGGTCAGGACCCCCAGGGTTACAACACAGGAAAATTTCACCTGAAATCGATTAATTTTCAAATGCTCTGGCCATGAAATTGACTAGAATGGATCATGAATTCGGTAGGGCCCTAGATATGGAAATCAGGGAAGTATTTGGGGGACAGGAGGAAATTTGCAAGCTCCATGCAGTTCTGACACTGAGCCTCAATTTGCATACACTATAACCCCAGGTAACTGTGCAATTCTGTGACGTTCTCATAATGGCACTAGACTGAGAGTTTATTGCTCACATATGTGGGTGACTTAAGATACAGGTGAATTCAGGTGTTCAAAGGTGAAAGACTGCACCATCCATGGAGTCCTCAGCATTTTATGGGCCACTCTGTCCTTTACTAACAGCTCAGTCTTCTTTCATTGCAATGCCTAGCTAAAATGGGATCTCAGAAGTGTTAGGCAGGTAGGTCTGTGGTTCATTAAGCAGGGACATTCCTGCGTTGTTTATTCATGTAAATCCTCACCCTGACTTCTCTGGGCATCACAGCTGCCAACAGACTCAAGCTCACAGCCCTTCCAACAGAGCTTTCTCTTTTCCTGTAGCTTTCACATACACAAGCATCTTGTAACATAAATTTTACTTCACCTGTAAAAGACCAGGGTTGAGCTCTCAATGACAATAAGCTGGGAAGAAAGAAAAGGGAAAAGAAAATCCCCTTGCTGCAGCATCTCACTCGATGACTTGGAGGAAAACAATGTGCTTAGTCATCCCCCTTTAGGGCAGGAAAAGCGTTTTTAAAAATGGGAGAGGGAAATTAATATTGAAAGAAAGATACAGTTTGCTTGCATATAAATCTTAGTAAAAATCTTAGATACCACACTACATTACTCTAATGATTTTTTTTAAAAGGAAGGCTAAAAAAAGAAGAGGCTGTTTGTTTTCCCTTCCCAGTCCCTCCACTTACTGCTTCCAGCCATTTTCTCACTGATCTATAACTAAACATGGGAAAATTTGGCTATATTAAAGTCCCAGGCTTGTGTAAGGATAAACAAAGGCAGGATAATAAATACAAAGGGGAAAAAGTCTGTATTTGGCATAACATTGTGTCAGATAATGATCTGCCAATTATTCATCCTCAGAGTTCTCTACATCCAGTTTCTCTTTCTGCGCTAAGGCCAAATCCAAGGGTACTGCAGGGAAATACAATATTGCTGTCTATTCGACACTGCACTTTCCCTGAACTCTGATCACTTGAGCGACGTCCGTCTGCCAGCACTGCCGTCGGACCATCTACTCAAGCACACTGGAGATGAACAGACGCTTCATTACAAGTGTCCCCATTCCTCCCCGGGACACTTTTTGACATTCAGATAAAAATGGCTCACAGTAGACAAGAAAAGGTATAAAGCAGGGCCTCGTGTAAAGATCCACCGTCCTCCCCTGTGGTTGGGTTACATGTGTAGAGCAAGACATCCAAACTATCCAGTTACATTAAATGGTGCTCTTTATGACATCTGCCCTGTCCATCTTGCATTGCTTATATAGCCCTGCATGGCCTTCTGTTATTCCAAGAGATTCTCTTTTGTTTTGTCTTTTTAACTCCATGAACGTTTAGAGAAGGCTAAACTTTTGCCACTTGCTGACTGGACTTCTAGCTGAGAAGGAGATCTAGACGGGGAAACAATATGTATTTTCCCCCATCCCTCAGTGTTGTAGGTTGGAGAGGGGAAGTCAGTGGGAGGTAGGTTGATGCAGATGCAGATGCAGATCAAAATTGGCATGCTCACATCTTTTACAGCGTGTAATGTGCATGATTCGCAGTAACACCACAAAAGTACAGCTAAGAAAGGCAGAAACAAAGTCCACACCGAAGTAGCGATGCAATCCTGCAGTTATGTTTGTAAAAGGCATGAGAGACAGGTGCCAGGCGCAGCGTGTACAGCTCTAAGACTAATGTTTTCATTCGTTTATCAATACGTATACACACACATGCACACTCTTCAGTGCTTGTCAGTACCTCCCATACTGCTCCATATACCAGCAAAATGAACATTTATTACACTGTGGAAATGCAGCTATAATGGAATCTATAGCTGCATCCGCATAGTGTAATAAATGTTCATTTTATGTTTAAGTCACAGTTACTCCCTCCCCTGATTTTCAGACTATAAACCCCCCTACTCCAGAGTCAATATAATTTGTTACAGCAGCATGCTGTATCCCTGTCATTCTCCTAAGTGACAGGAAAATGTAATTGCCAGTCACGTTAAACATTTTGAACAGCAGAAACATGAAGGAAAAAAGGCAACCCCCTCTTTTGTTCTTCCTCTCAGATACGAGGGCATCCTTGTCAACACCGCTGCTTGCAACTAATACTTTTGATTTATTCCCCCTACAAAAAAGCAGTGTGAGGGGTTCAAAGAAAGTTCATGTGTTCTTTACCTGGTAGCAAACATTGCTCTCAGAGAAGAGAAGGTAGCAGCATCTTCTTTTAAAGCCTTCAGCTCATTACGCAGCTTCATCATGGTCTCCGTAACCATAGCTTTCTCATTTTCATACTTGCTTTTTAAGTTGGCAAGGGCTACCTCTGCAGTCTATTGTTCACCAAGAAGAACAGAAATGTACCAGTTAACGAAACTCTGAATAAAATGGTTAGCTAAGAAGCTTTTAATCTCTATTCGCATAATGAAACATTTACTTAGCACTGAACTGTTAAACTTCCAGTCAACTTTTCCTGGACAAGTTAAATAAATTCCATATTACGATACTGGAGGCACAGCACAAAAAGAGTTTGTTTCCATTAACCATGTAACAGCCTCCCTAGGAGGTCACAGTCTGAGAGTATTTAGTTAGTTGTGTACACACTTCCAACACTTCTTTGTTGAGTTGAATACTACTGTAACTCCTATCACTGCCAACAAAGAGAAATCGAGGACTTAATTTCTATTTACAAATTACTGGGACTATAACTAAATATATCTTCTAAAGTGCACTACTTTTCAGAATGGATTGTATTTCTCAAACAATAATATTACAAAGAGGATAAGTGCAAGTCTATTTCTGAAATAAAACGCTATATAATTATTATATATCTTAATATCTGTGCTTTGAGGTAAATTTGACCTTGCACCTTTTATTTTCAGCAAAGTCAAGGCTTAATATACTTTAGGCAGGCACGATTCAGGCTTGCCCAGAAAGCTTTGTCAGTCTATGTACTCCTTATCCACAACACCCCACTATTCCAGTTCAGAGAAGATGCCAACAACATTCTAGTATGAAGGAATGTATTCCCTGGGCACTAGATGGAAGCCACTTTCCATTTGTCATCTCAGCTGAACTGGAACCCAGGAAGTGCTAAAGTATGTCAAAAGTTTGACTCCCTGGACTGTTTGGCATCACAAAACTTCAGTCCTTAGACTACACACATACATGGAGCGAAATCCAGGCTTCACTGAAGTGAACAGGAGTTTTGTCATTGACTTGAGTGGAGCCAGGATTCCACCCATGATGAATGCCAAGAGGCAAAAGGTAATAAAAGGTCATTATAGCCCCCATTTTTTTTTTTAAGGCTTTTGTTTATGACTTAGCTCATGGGTTTCATCTCTGCAAAACCTGCTCACCTGTTTGTTGGCCTTTAGTACAGTTCTCAAGGTTGCTATCTGTTCTCTCTTGGTACTTAGCAGAGACTTCAGCTTCAAGATTTCCTCCATGAGAGCTTCCTTGTCTTTGTCCACGACTGGCCCAAGTTCTTGGGTGGCAACACGCTGCCTGGACAGCTCGGTTGTTCTGTCCACAGCAGCTTGCAGGTGTTTGATCTGATCACGAATTACAGCGATCAAGTTGTAAATGTTCATAGGTTCCTTTCGAGGATCTGACACAGGAGATGGGAGGGATGACACTGGAGATGGACTGCTATCACCACTTCCATTCTCTGCCTTTCCTAGATCTATAGATAGTAGCCCTTTAGAGAGTAGAATCGGCGACCTTCGACCTTTGCCCTCTGGGCTACTGCGTCCTCCTTTACCCTCTTTGTAATAGTCCAGCATCACCCTGTTTGGAGTTTCATTGTTGCACATGCAGACATGGTGATATAAATTGGCCAGTTCTTCACTGAATGTGACCAGTTCATCTTGGGCAACGCTGAGACTGCCCTGGGTTTCTCCAGCAACATCGCTTACTTTCTTAAGCTCCTTCTCCAGTCTGGCTACCTGTTCTCTATCTTGCCTACTAGATTTTTCTAAGAAGGTGATCTTTTCAGTAAGAGCTTGGCTTTCAGTCTCGTATCTGCTCTTCTCCTCCTCATATTTGGACTCACACTCTTCATATTTGGCCTTAAGGACTTTAAGCTCTTCTTTTAGGTCACTGATCTCTGCCACAGCCACTTTGTATTTGCATTCTAGGATCTCTGGCCCATTGATGTCTACTTCATAATAATCTCCATCTTCGTGGCTGTCACGCTCCTTCTCATTGTCTAGAGCAGACTGACGTTCCTTGCTGACCTGGAGTTTCTTCATTGCATTAAGATTCTCAGTGAGTCTGCCAACTTTTTCATGCTGCTCTGAAAGGGCTCCCCGGGTGTTCTCTAGTTGCTTCTGTGACTCTTGGAGTGTAGATAGCAAATTAACTTTTTCTCTTTCCATCTGAAATACATAAAGTCAGACATTAAAATTTTCCAGAAGCAAGGAATTGTGAGGTTTTATTCCATACAATCAAAGGAGAAAATGGTAAATATTCAATAAAAGCATGCATACAGCTGCATAAACTTGGCCACTTAACATTTTTTTGAAAAGTCAACTCCACTTACATCAACCTCAGTCTCAAAACCCAGTGGGCAACATTAGTTATTTGCATCCTAAGATGGTTCTTATATCCGTAAGGATTCTCGAACACACACTTTCCAGTTTTACCTTCCCCTTCCATAGTTGGGGGTCTCATAGTAAAAATATTATATGTTCAGCCAAAGCTGAGACGAAACTCCTGTTGTCCTGTAAAGTACCTAGGAAACAATTAGGCATTGTAAAAAATATAATAAAAATGTGAAGCCAGTCAATGGTGGCCCTTTGGCATGGCACTATCAAAACCAGATTAGTCCCAGGAAGCAACAGAAAGAAACCAGACATCAAACTATGGTCATCTCCACATTGCAGCACAGGGCACTAAACCTTCAGGCAATTCTTGAACTGGTCAAAACTAGTCTTGTTTTCCTATGAAAAAATTCTGAAAGTTTTAAAATTTTATTTATGGGGCAGGAGAGATCCTACTCTCAATTTATTTCTCCTACAATAGAAAGTAAACACATGGGAGAGGGGAGTAAAACAACATGCAGTGGTGAAAAAACCCTACCATCTCACTTCATCTCCTTTTCCAATGGGGGGAATACAAAGAAGACACACTTTTTTCCATCTAATTTAAAAAGTCAAAATTTAATTTTCCCTCACTTTTATATATTTTCTTTCCCCCACTTTTTGGGAGGTAGGAGGCTGTTTTTATTTTTTAAAAAGTGGGCATTTCCCCACAATTCTGAAAAATTCTAGGGATTTCCCCTGATATTTCTCAATTTGAAAAAGGAAACATTTAATAAAAAGGACAAATACTAAAGCAATTACGTTTCATTACATTTTTCAGTTTAAGAAATTACAAGTGCCCAGAGCAACTGGCAAATGCCTATGTAATGTGTTTTCTGCATTAATTACAGCAGTTCTTGCTATTGGTGACATTTTGAAATGGACAAAAGCAAATTTTCCTGGCCCAACAGAGTCCTGCACTGGAGAAACCATCCATTCCAGTATGTACCAGTTTGACTCCAATAAGTGCTTTGGAATGGTTGGCATGGTTTGTTTGACTATAAAATCTACACTGGCCTTAGATGCCTATGTACCATGTGAGCCACAGTGGGACAGTAACATCTTCATGTTCCAGAGCATCAGGAGAGATTACAGGTATAGTTTACCTAGATTATGACAGATGGAAAAACTTCAGTTTTAGTATTTACAGGAGCCCCATCAGACTACAGGAAACTGAATGAAAAATATCTTTTGTGAAGACTGAATTAGCCCAAGGGTAATCTCAGACTGCTGGGGTAACAGAGAATTATTATCTAGGGTCTTGACATTCACCTGCACAAGTTGTTGTTTCAGCTTCTGGATTTCTGATATATTTAGCTCGCTCAGAAGATCGGAGACCAGACTTGGGGCAGGAGGGAAGCTGTCACTCTTCTTGGGTGTGGATGTATTATTCTTGCCACTGCTAATTTTGCTCAGGCAGTTCTGTTCAAAGCCATTCATGATTTCATCATTATTGGGCTCTGTGGCTTCATCACTGAACTTCAGTCCATCCAAAGAGATGTTCAGGTGGCTGTTGTACATAGAGTCATTGATGTTCATGTAATGAGAGAGCTCCTTACGAAGGTTGTTCTTCTGCTCACGTTCCGTCTTAAGGGTTTCTAAGGCCTCCTCAAGTTGCCGTTCCGATATCTCTTTCAACCGTATAGCATCTTCCAACTGGCTGTTCAGAAATTCTGTTTCCTCTTCAAGCCTTTTGATTTCATGTTTTAGACCTTCAAACTCCACCTAGAGAACATATGATAAAACGCCATCACTAAAATAATTGATTATAAGAGCTCACAAAGCAGTTTCAGAACATTTCACGGCTGTGTACTTCATTTAGCTAACTGTGGTGGAGACAGGATAATTTTCAGCTTCAGGACTCTACTTCCTGCACCATGACTATAGATATTTCTTTAATCTACCTTTGAGAAGGCATGCAATAAATATTTCCTGAGCAAACTATTAAATGATGTTGATCTACTGCCAATTAATTAAAATCGTTATAAGATGCACCATGTTGTAAAGGGCCAGCACCCAATAATTTTCTCTAACAAATAACAAACTGTTTTATCAGTAAATCTGTTTGCCAAACTTCACACAAACTCAACCCTGAACATACTTAAAACCAAAGATTTAAAAGCCATGAGCTTGATCAATACTGTGTAACTCCTTTCAAATGACCCGTTTAACACTGCTGTGATGCAATGATGCAGGGTTCTATAATTATAAATGTATGCCAAATACCTTATTACTAAGCAAATCAAACCTATATTGACAATATGATATGAAATTTGACTATATACAATAGTTTTCTCACCTGTACAATGACAACAAAATTTATCTGTTGTGCATTAGTGTTGTGAACCTTAATTATTTAATGTTTATACAGCTTTTAACATCCCTCGGAAGAAAAAAGAACAGCAGAAGTGCTATACAGTATTATATCATATTTGTCATTGAGATGAACGGGACTTTGAAATAGTAATGTTCCTCCAATGTGATCTAGCCAGTCCAGAACAGACTTCTGATTTGAGATATGCGCACTTTGTGTTAATTCTGCTTTGCAAATGAAGGTCTGGGAAGAGTTGTGGGGTTTTTTGGATTGTCTCAATGGATTAATTAAAACTAATAAAATTCAATTAATGAGATTATAGGATGGTGAAAAGCAAAAAATCGAAACATCATGAATAGAAAATTACCTACTTCGGTTTTAAATATACTCACTAAAACAGTATATTTAGGATGCACTAAATATCAAATTCACATCATCAGAGGATCCAGGACACAAAATGATGATCAATGATTGCTGGAAAAGGCAGCCATCTACCAATCACTGCCTGACTTAAAGGCAGGCTCAAAGTCAGCATTAGTGAGTTTAATTGGCTTGAGGTGCAAGGATTTAAATAGCGAGGAAATTTCACTTTCTACCTTATGGGGCCAAAGTAAAATCCTACTGGCCAGATGGGAAAAAAGGAGGTGGGGGAAGGGAGGGAGGCAACATTGTTTTGTTCCCAAGTTATTTTCTTGAGGACCTACTATGTACAAATAATCAAGTTCTTCAGCTGAAGACCTGGACCAATATATTCAGTGAGGGGAAAACTCATAAATAATAGTGCTTTGTATGAGTTGGAATTCACTTGCCCCAACCAAACCATGTATGTTCAGTGTGTAATGTTAGGGCCACCCAATGCACATAGTCCTGGCCCGCCCTCAATTCCCCGTATGTGCTGGCCTATTTGGGGCTGTCATGGAGCCCTCTGCTGAGCACACAAGTGGTGTGGAGGCCAGTTATATGGCCAATCCAACCCACGGAGATTATACAGATCTCTCTGCACCCGAGGATGAATTTCAGCTTGACAGGTTTAATGGTGCACATAGTACAGTGGAACATCTCAACTCCAAGTTGAAAGAATGCCTTCTGCTGACTATCCCTTTAATTCCTGAGGATGGAGAAGGGAAATTAAAATGAAGGTTAAAACAAATCCCAATATGTTTTAAACCTCCTGTTTTCTATATTCTGGATAAGGCAGGCATAGCTACATTCCATTCCCACCCTCAAGTACTTCTTAAATCAGCAACACTGCATTATTTTTAAGCCTCCCAAACTATGATGCTGTACGCATGTTTATAAAATGAAACTGGTAAGGTTTTGGGAGACGGGAAGAAATGAATAGACCTCAATAGATGATTATTTCATCCATTTATACCTGAGACACAGAATACAAACAAGATTGCTGTCAGAAATAATAATTCTAGACTCATTACAAATATGTGATTACCTTTTCTGAGAATCTGCAGATTTGAACTAGTTAGAATTAGTTTTGTAGCATGTGCATCACACAAGTATTTGACGATGTAGGGCAATTATAGCCATCTTTAAAATATTACAAAAGGAAGTCAGAGGAGAAGACAGAACATTAGAAGAGCAATAAAAGTAGCCAGCACCAACATTAAGAACTGTTCAAAAATACATATTTGCTACAGAGAGCGTAGAAGAGAGGAGACTGGTTGACGTATATTAAAAGGGATGAAGAATCAGTGGAGCAAAGAGACTATCCTAATAACTGATGTAGCAGCGGATCAGCCTCCAACAGAGCAAAGGAGGAAGTGGAAGGACTTGATGAGGCCAGCAAACCACTAGTAGAAGGGAATGAGCAAGTGGAGGGATCTAGGTAGAGAAGAGATGAAGGTACCATCACGAAGAGCTTTAAATACAAGAAGGATTTTGTAGCGGTCAGAAAGCCAGGAGCAGCCTTTTGAGGGTGAATAGACATGGCTGCACATACCCTAATATGGACAAAGGTCTTTTCCAGTAGGCTGAGCAGACAGGAACAGACTGCAGCCAGGCTGATTATTTCAATACTTGCCTGGTTTTGTTTGAGGACAGACACTTGTTTCTGAAGACAGATGTTCTCCTCCTCAAGCTCTGTGTAGTCTTGCAGCAAACGAGCTTCTCTGAATTTGTATTCCTTGATGTCATCTCGCAAGCGGCCCCTCTGGATCTCCACATTCTGATTGATCTGCGAATGAAGTACCAAAAATACAAGTGCGTCTATTAATTATTTAAAACCACCACTATGTAAATGACAACACTTCCATTTTAAATTAAGCTGTGCATTCACCATCTTTATTTAATGAGACGAACCTGAATCATTTTTTCTTCATTCTGAGCTGAACCTTACACAACAATTGAGTAGCTACTTGCTTATCTTATAGGGGCCATCTCCATCCTGGACCTCCCTCATGTGATGCAATATAATAGAGAAGGCAACACTAACGGAAGAACTCTCAGTCACAGGCTAGAAGCAACAGGACAAAATCTTCCAGCCTGGGACTCTAAAATTGCACATCTTTAGGCATTTAAATAAAAAGGACTTTTAAGGAAGGTAAGTACAGATTTTGGTGTTGAGATTTACGCTCCATGCTTGAATACCGGGCCTCATTGCTTGTGCCCCCCACCAGAACCTTAGCCCATTTTTGGTGCTGACAAGGCATAGTTAGAATTAGGAGACATTCATCCTTTGGATGAGCCATGGAATTGAAAGTCTCCACAGCTCTGATGAAAGTTAAGCTCTCAATCAGGAAGCCTAGGACAGCCATATTCCCTCTCTTACTAAAAGCCAAGAATCCTATGTCTTTGTATACAGTCACCACAACCATCCAATTCATCCTTGTATAGCAGTTAGGGATATGCAAGTATGAAAAAGAATATATAAAACCAAGTTATAGTCACATGACATAAAATGTTGAGCTAGCACAGATTCCATGTATGTTTGGATCCCTCACTGTATTTCACCATATTTTTTTCCAAGCTATACTGAACTAAAACAAAGTGAAAAATGTACTTTAAATGTTAGGAAAATTATTTTTAGAGGAAAAAAAGTTTTAAAAAATAATCAGCCATAAATGGGTCAGCCAAATATTTTAGCAGCTCTACACTTGATTAAGGGATGATAATAGCTTTCGAAATAAGTATAAAAAAGAGCTAAAAATAAAAAGAGAGGGGTAGTCCATTATTAAGCCAGCAATCTAAGCTATCACATTGTCTCTCTGCTATCCTTGATCAAGCAGCCTACCTGACATACAACAAACAGGCCTCCTTTTCTAGTGCGGGTATGCAAATTAGTAAAGAGAACTACTTTGGATTCCCTTGGCATAATGTTATACTACGAGTTAGAATCCAGCATGTCAACCCTGCTTGCAAATTCACCAAAACACTGTGTGCAAATCAGCAGACTCTTCAGCTTAGATACATAGCATAGATGTCAAATAGGTATTTGCAGAAATGACACAAGATAAAGAAAATAGATATATTGCAGGAAGGGTGCCAGGAGCCGAATCTGTTGTGTTTTCAGGACATAGGTGGAATTGAGTCACCTAGAACTACAAATCCAATGAAGTTAACAATAGCTCCTTCCCATGTCAGGTAGAGATTCAACTGTGTACATTAGTCTGTTTTCTTTTAATAGACAAGAAAATAGTATTCCAAGCACAGTGGGAAGCTAAATTAATACTGATTGCTAAAACAGGCACTAATCTGCAATCAGCAATGCAAATGAGAGGTCATTGAATCTGGTATTCCAGGGCATTCATCACAGATATACAATGTTTTCCATGGGATGAAGTTTCAAGAGACTTTAATTATAGCAATGAATGATTCAGAGATTGTCACAGCGGTATGTAGAATTCTCTTCTCCTGTTTCAAATTCATGAGTATTTCGCTTCGACTTTGTGGTTTTGGTGCAAAAAATGAAATTTGGGCTTAAGTTTAACCTGACAAATCCATGAAAAGTCTAACAAACCTCAGCTGAGTATATATAGTAGCTTGTAACAAAAACCCAAACCAGGCAAATGTGTGTAGTTTTGAACCTAAAGATTCACATAGCCCGGTTAATACTTCGTGCTTCTGTAACACCTTTTATTAGGGATTCCAAAAACTCTTTGCAAACAAAGAATGAAGGTAAATTCCAGAGGAGTAGCTGTGTTAGTCTATTTCAGCAAAGCAAACAAGGAGTCCTGTGGCACTTTCAAAGACTAATACAGTTATTTAATGCATCAACTTTTGTGGGCAGAATCCTCCTTTCTCAGATGCATGGAGAACGTGGGATTATGCCCACGAAAGTTTATGCATTAAATAATCGTGTTAGTCTTTGAAAGTGCCACAGGACTCCTTGTTTCTTCCCCTTTAGAGGTAGTATTTCCCCAAGTTTTACGAAGGAGTACTGGTTAAAACAGGCACACGAACCACTGGGAAGCAGAGGGGCATTTTAAATTAATGTCTTCTAATCTGGAGAGCCGGAAGTTATTGGCAGGCATGAATGCATGCCGGGAGTCCCCCTCCTCAAGTGCCAGATGCCAGAAGGAAAGAAAAATCTGCAGCCAAATAATTCAAGCTATTAAAAAGCTAAAATCATAAAAGGCTCCTGGGTCAAACTCATCTCTAGATCAGATTAATCAGTTTTCAAACCTAATTTTGAGCCTGTTCTTGTAACCTTTACCCACACTGAATGAATGGTTCCCTTCACATGAGTAGGGTGGCCAGCTTTCTAGTGTGTAAAAACCAGACACTGAGCACCAGAACCTCACCCCACCACAGCTCTGCCTCTTCCCTGAAGCCCCACCCCTTCCCCTGAGGTTCCACCTTGCTTCTTTCTCCCTTTCCTCCTGCTGTAACACTAAAGATGAATTTATACCATAGAATTGCTTCAAACAATGGAATATTCATTGATAAAAATACCATGCTCATTCATTCACTTGCAACTCCCTATTGTAACCAAAACTCCATTTTGAATTGTTCTTCATTTGGTATTGCTCAGCCTTATTTTGCTAAAACTTTGTTTAGATGTGTGAACTTAGTTTGGATTTGTGAATGAAGGGTGTGTGCGTGATGGGATCAGCCTCCACTGCCAGCCTGTCCTGATGACAAACTGCTGGCACCATCTTAATGGCTGAAGAACAATGCAATCAAACTGCAAAAAAAAAAAAAAGGGGGGGGGGGCAGACAAAAAGCCCCATCAGGAACAAGATCAAAGTCACATCTGCCATTAACTGACAACTCCTGGTCACACATACACTGAGGCAGTGTGACAAGCAAGATCCATGCATAAAAGATGGGTGAGACTGGATAGCTTTGGGTAATGTCCTGCACACCATCCAAGAGTGTCAGTGCACTGCTGTGTAGCGCACTCGACAGAGACCCCTGCTCTTCCTCACGCCCAGCTTCCCTGGCCAGATAGCTGCCAGGAGCTACGAAGACAAGCAATAATCAGGACTGGTAACTATACATGACCAAACAACAGAACTTCTATGGGGGAGGCGGGGGGGAGAGTGCCTAGATATTTGCTATTAACACAATTGTGTTTTCCTGACAATAAACATGGCACATTGCCTTGTCCCCCTGAATAAGATCCTGCTAGTTTTTCATTTTGTAAGTACAACACTGCCCCCTCCACTGTCACTGGCTGTTTTCTCCACCTCTTTCCCCCTGCCAACTGAGCAGGGTGCAGGCCCCCTACAACCCAGGTAAGATGGGGGAAGGATGACTGGACAGGGGGAAGGGGAGGAGGAGGGAAAAAAACACACTCCAGCAGTGTGTCATCACTGGTGTTGCACTCACCAGTATGTGTAGCTAGGCCTTCCCTTCTGGGGAAGCTAAGATGCTCTATGAGGGAGTCTGTCCTTGCAGGCACCCAGGTGGAATTGGAAGGCACTGGAGGACCATCACCTCTCAAGTGATTTCGCCAGCATCCTCACTGCAAAGAGAGTGACTAACAAGCTAAGAGAAAGCAGCACCCAAGGGCTAGCTTACAGCCGAGCTGGGCCAGCTGAACCGGATTGAAAACGCCAGTGAACTTGTGTGAGATGGTTTTGTATGTGGATGGGAAGGGGATTAGGGCAACGCACAAAAGCCTGAGTTAAACTCTGCAGTGAAAACATGTCCTCAGTGGATCTCACTAGGGCTCCTTGGTGCTTTGATAATATAAAGAACGGAGTCTGAAGGTATTCAACATACAAGACCAGTAATTTTATAGATATACTTTCAAATTCACTTATTGATCAGCTTCATTTTATTACGTGTCATCCTTCAGAGAAATAACCCTCCTGCATGACAACATTGGACACAAAGAAGGGTTTACTAGAATAATATTTGAGGTGGGGTCAATCAGGCCAGCCTGGAGCTGTTAATTATAGATTAGACTTAAAACAAGATAGGAAATAGATCATTTGAAATTATAATCACATCCAGCTGGGGTGGGTTGATGGAACAGGGCAGCTTGTCCCTTAAGGGCTGGAAGCCTAGGACCAGCCAACCGGACTGTAATTATACTGTATTACCGCTGTAATACAGTGAAGCGGTAACTGTATTAGACAGTTCTGCAACACACAATACGTCTGGTGCGTTTTCATCTGGCTCATTTTTTCATTTGTAGAACTGATGACTGTGGGAGCCATCTGTGCCACATTAACTGCTTTGATGGGGCCTGATGGAAGACAGCTGATTCCCCTATAAAGGGCAGTAGGAAGTGGTCAGGGGGCATCTGATCATCCCCTGGGGGAGTGCAAAGAGTACCACTGAGAGAGGGTATTTATGTAAAAAAAAACTTGGAGTCCTTAAAATATCAAAAGAATTTTTTTTGCTGCAACACACAGTAAGAGCATTAAGAAAATGGGGCTTACTAACATTCATACATATACTAACACACACAGATACGACGCCTGTGTTTGGCAATCATAGACTTGGCATCTGAGTCTGCTTTGCCCTAAGGCACAAGATGAAGACGAAGATGATGAAGAAGAAAGCGAGAGAGGGAAGCTGTGGCAGAGACTGTAGCAAGTGAACACCACCATGCAGGGAATCAAACAGGGAGTCCTGTACAATTTTAAAAGACTAACAAATGTATTTATCGCATGAGCTTTTGTGGGAAAGAATCTCACCTTGTCAGACACTTTGAAGATGGGGAACTTCATGGAAGGCCCTAAGACCAGGAAAGTCACCCGGCTAGGAGGGCTGGGAACGTCCTGCTCAGGCAGGAAGAAGATCAGATGAGTTTGGAAGTCAGAGCATGAAGGCTGAGACCCAGCCAGATAAAGCCTGGAAGAGGTGACTGACTTGGGAACCAGCTCTAAAGAAGGAAGATGGGGGACTTCCTACCTACAGAGGGAGAGAGACACTAAACTCAGACTGGGGGCCTGGAAGGCCAGTCTCTTTACCTGAGGTCTGACTATTATACCCAAGAAGAAAAAATATGGATTGTATAGTTCTTAAGGGGACCGGAAAGGGGATATCAGAGATAGGATCCTGGAGAACAACCTCTGGCCCTGAAGGGAGCCTTGTGTCACTCTGCCTGGACCGGCTCACAACTTGTGAGAGCCAAACTCAGGGCAGACTGTTAGAAAACAAGGGCAGAAACCCCAAACTGGGGGTATGTTCTGTAATTAGATTTCACCAACTCCATAACTAATGTGAACTCCTGGATCACTCTACCAGTCTCACCATGGAGTCACAGGTAGTCTGCTTAGCCTCTCCAGTCTATCTCACAACCCAAACTGAACTTTGTGATAAAGGTTATTAAAATAAATACAAAAATTAAAAAAAATAAATCACACTTCAGATTTCTCTTGGTCCCAAGAGACCAGTCACTTATCCCAGATCAATTGGCACTCCCCCATCTTACACTAAAGACAATGCTGGCAGCTAATGTTATAGTCAACTATGGGTTTATTAACTAAGAAAAAAGAATGAGAGTTCCTGAGAGGTTAAAGTAGGTAATATATAATAACAAAATTGATTCCAAGTTTTTAAGTCCAAAATGATAGCAGAGCTATAGTAATCTGCCAGTTCCCCAAAAGTCTTTTCAGGGGTACCCAGAATAACCCTGGGGATCTCCATCATCTTCAGTTATTCTATCCTGTTAGAATCCAAACAGTCTAGAGATAAAGACTTCCTTTGAGTCAGGATTTATAGTTTCTTCTCCAGACAACAATCTGATCAGCAGTTTTACTCACACAATGGCCACTTAGCAATCAGCATTTCCTATTACAAACTAAGTCCACTCATTTGTCTTTCACAAGCTTTCCTGAGTAATTTAGTTACAGAGTTATACCCAAATGCAAATATTTGCAATAGCAAACAATAGAGTATTTCACTGGTTTTCATGAACTGAACACCTGAATACATTCTCATAAAAGCACACACGGATTACCTAATTACCAGGGTATACATAAAACTCAACAAATTACAAGGGTATATGCGATGGTTACAGATAAGTGTATACAATAATATTAGTGTCTTGTTTACTCTCTACTAGCATGCAAGTGAATTAGTTTGAATACATACTAAAAAAACAGTTTTATAATAGCCAATGCAACTTCAATTCTATCTCCTTGTGCATCTGTTCTGTGCACTAAATGAGGTAGGAGTCTGATGGAAAAACAGCACATGAGCATGCACAAAAAGCAAAAGGGAGCAAAATAAAGGTTGCACAGGAAACCCCACACTTGGCTTTTCCTAACTTTTTAGTGCTGGTTTTTACTGTTTAAATATTATTTTAATGCCAATTTTTAATGTATTTTACTTGGGTTTATTTGATTTGATTTTGAGTGGAAAAAGGTAAAAACAAATTCTATTATGTGCCACTATACAAATTCCTTCACCGAATGATCCTGAGGTTTGAAGTCTGAACTTTCAGCACTGCAGCACAAACAGCTAGACTAGAGCAACAGGGCTGACTACATAAGCTGCCAGTAGAAGGCTGTTATCCCAAGGTGGGACATGGACTGCCACGCCCATGCATGGTTGGAAGGGATTCTGGCCATCTCTCCCCCCACTCCCTGGAGGCAGGAGGAATTTCAGAATCACATTTCTAAATTTTTACTTCTGTTTAGTTTTTTTTCATAGCACTTCCCATCACAAACTTTTCAAAATTATTTCCGGTTATAGTAGGTAGATATTTAGATAACTGTACTTGCATATTAGGGAGGCATGGGGGAATGCAAGGATAACAGTCAATCTTTGCCCTACCCTTCCCCACACTTGCACAAATCTTACCTCAGACAGAGGTGAATATTAACAGCCCCTCCACCCCACCCCCACCCGTGTTATTTTGGCAGCAAAGTTCGGAGAAACCAGATTTATGATTTCCTGGGCAGCCTTGTTTTGACTCGTGTGTATTAATTATGATGCTATCTTTAGTTACACACATATGTCTATGTACATAAAATATTTACAATATCAAGACTTCAGAAATGAGACCACCCAAGGGGGAAAGGTTGGCAAAAAACAACAAACCCTGTGGCTCCCCAATCTCCACAGCAGAAAGGGTGGCCGTTTAAATTGTGTATGAACTGTGCAGTGCTCAATTTATCTACAGCTCAAAGTGATCATCCCCTGTTATAAATATATTATTCTGGATATATTTAGCAGTAACTCATGGACCCATTACTAATCCCATTTATCTATTCAGGCTACCGTACCACTGACATACACTCTTTGTGATCTCCTGTGTGTTTTATTTACATTCTGTTCTCTTTCCTCTTCTTATGCAATAGCATTCAAATAAATTGTTTTCTTTTGTGGTCTTTACCAGTATTTTCTTAACACATTCCCCTCTCCTACCCCAAATCCTGCATATAGGTATTAAGTAAATGCAGTATATAATCAGAAATTAATACCAAAAATAATATGGACATTATGCCAACTGTATAATTAAAAACCAGGCACATGCTCCTGTGGATATTCTTTAAGTGCTGTTAAAAGAAAACCTAAGTGAAAGTTTCATGATACAATCCAAATCTCAATATTTGCTACAAACCCTAAAGTCATGCCAGATTTGCTGAAGTCCGTGAGCTTGGAGTCAACTCCTGAGGGACCCCGGGGTCAACATCTGGTTTCTAGAGGAAACACCATCAAAAGCTTTACACAATACCTCTGCAAACCAAAAAGATCTTGTATACACCATCTGGCCAGTCTTCCTGGGACAGATAAGATGGGTTCTAAGACATAAGAACTCTATAGTAGGGAAATAAAAGCTAGGAAGGGGGAAGAGATAGAAGGTCCTCCTCCCCAGAAAGACAAGGACAAAACTAGAGATAACCATTGCTAGTATAAGTACTTTTTACCATGGCTCATATATAGGTCCTGCTACCTTTAAAATATTTTAACATGACCCATGCTGCTAAACTGAAACTATATGGGTGGGTGACTGTGAATGATTGTCTGGTTTCTTCCTTACCCCCCTTGTGTCCAAACATCTATTCCATGGAGAGTAGGAAATACCTTCATCACAGCTGCTAATCTCTCATTTTTTAAAACCTTTTATTTCGAAGGCAGTGCACCTTTACCTACGTAGCTCCCATTTTTTTTCCACAAGTTACAAGCCCTTTAAATAAATAGTCTTTGTGTAGCTGTAACATTAAAGAAAGCTTTTGCAACACTGGAGAACAAAAAAATTCACTATCATGGATTTCTTTGTTCTGTGCAACATTATAGCTTTGCTTAATTAAAAATCCCCAAGGGCAGTAAACCCGTGGGCATTTAAGTCTTTTATAATTTTGTAATCCTCAAAAAGCCCTGCTGTGATACAGATATTTGATTAGCAACAATTGCTTAATGCATAGTTTGCCAGTTATCACTTCAGATATTTGAACTAATCAAAGTGCCAAGTTTCAACCTCAACCTCTATATTTGTCAGGGCTAATGAGGAGAACTGACATCTGTGCACATAGTGCTGGGACACATCCCATGTCTGTTTTCTGTCAGCTTGTATTTGTGTGTATTCTTGGTTTGAGGATCTTGCCTTGGATCCACAAATCCATGCTGTCTTCGGTCACAAAAATATCTGCTATGGCATTCCTCCCATCTCATTGGTTACCACCATCCAACTGGACTCCATCCTGGGCCAGTAGACTGCAGCTTTGTTTACAGTGTTGTGGGGGAGGAGCGGGTGGCTCTGGGATGGCTACACTAATGTAGCTGCACCAGTGCAAGCCCCTAATGTAGTTGCAGTGCACTGGTGTAAAAAATTACTTGCACCAGTGCAACTATATCGGTGTAGCTGAACTGAGACAAAGAAGTCCACACTGTAGGTAAGTCCTAGAAGCAAAAGGTTTCACAGATCCCAGGACAACCATGTACCAGTGATTTGTTGACAACGTGGGCTTGTCATCCACAAAATGGTGTGCTCGAAAGGAAAGGCACAAAATTGCGTCCATTCACTGTTTATCCATTTTCATACTTTTCATTAAAAGAAAGGACCACATTATTCCAAATGCAGCTTTGTGTATGTACGTGTCCAGATTCTATACTGCACCCCACTTGAGAGTGGGAGTTCACAAGGAAAATGCTGATCGAGCATCATGACAGTGGTGTGAATGGCACAGTGTGGCACCATTATAATCCCCTCTCCCTCCCCTGCACTGAACTGCTCGCTAAAAACAGTTCAGCCCCAGCTGCTTCTCACATCTGACATTTCAATGATTGGCAGCATTCCATGTCCTTCATTTTAATCGGGAAGGGGTTTTACTTTAACCCTTCTTATGCATGTTCAGGGAACAACCGTCTGTTTGAACCCTGGCAGTGTTATTTCAAAGGATCTCTTTGAAGGTTTTATTTTGAGAGAGATTTTTCTCTCTCTGCCAACTTGGCAATAAGGGAATGGATGAGTGTGCTGTGGGGGTTTGTGAGAGAGGGGCATCTGCGTAAAAACGTGTCTTTGGAAAATCTTTTATTTGCCGAAGACAAGCATCTGCTTGCTAATTTGTGGTAATCAGCAATACAAACAATAGAGTTTGTCAGTCATGGAAGCAATACACAGTAGCATGGCAGGGGAACCAAAATGAAGCACAGTGCCTGGAAGCAATCAGAGCAACACCTTTGCTGACGCATGCACTTTGATGCAGTCTGCCTCACAGCAATGGTATCTGCTGCACTTATCAAAAGAAATTAATATCTGATTATAAAACCACCATCGGCATGACTTCACTTGTACAAGCATTAAAAGAAAAAAAAAATCTTGGCCCTCATTTAATCTCTTCCCAACAGAGTTCATGTGAGAATCAGTGCACTCTAAACTCCATCAGAATTAGATTTAGGTCAGACCTTTAAAGTTACTTAGGCCCTCCCTCCCATTGAAATCAATGGGAAGCAAGCGTGTGAAATTAAAAATAATTAAAAATCAGGCTTGTTGATTTTGGAAGATGCTGGACAAATAAAGAATGTAAGCCAACCAGAGACCATTGGAACCAAATAACCCAACAAAACCCCAATGCGGCTGTGAACAAAAGTGAGAAATGCTAGATTTCAAGTTCTGCTAGAAGCTTCAAGTTAAGTCTTGCTCATTTATATCCCATTTTGTTGGTCCACTAACCCAGATATCCCTATCCCATACCTTTAAAGGGCTTCCATGTATTCTGTTGCCACCAGTTCCCCATCTCTGACATGTCTTCTAGCCAGCCGACCCATTCATTTTCTATCTCCTAGGATCTTCAAGCAGTGCCAGATGGCCACTACCATACATTTTATATCTGACAGAGGCGAGGGATTCCCTAGCTACATCACGTGGGATTGTGGGATGCCTCTTCTTTCCTAGGTTCATTTATCTGGCAGCAACGAGATTATTTCTTTTGCCACTACTGCTCAGTGAGAGTGCTGTAAGGACCAAGGCAGACACCCAATGATTCAGTGGATAGGGGGAAAAAAAACAAACAAAAAAAAACACGGAGGCATTTTTCTTACTAAAGGATTCACTCAGACGTTACTCCAAAAGTCTTCTAAATAGTGGGCAGTCTCAGCACTGAAAATCCTAGGACAGGAGAAGCAAGCCACCTGGGCTGAAGATGAGGGGTTGGGTGGGGAGAGGCATGCAGGGAAGGTTTGAGGAAGATGACGAATTTGCAGTGCTCCTATTCGCTCCTGCCTTTCCCTCCAAGGAGTTGAATTATATGGAGCTGGTAGGGTTAACCCCAGCCATCAGCCATGCTATTAGAAGCCACACACCAGCTGCTGCCTTTGGAGGACTCCGGGTGGCACTGAAGTATCTGGCAGCAAACAACAAAGGAATTGTATGTGAAACAGGAATAAAAGGCTTCTATGGGGCTAATTCAGATTGGCCCCTCCAGATAGGGTATGGGGGGGTCTATGCACTTGCTTCTTAAGGTCAGGTAAGGGTAGAGGAAGGTGGTTCTCACTCTTCTTGATGGTGCCAGGCACATCTCTGAGTCAAGGAGCATTCTGAGCCTGAAGGGGGTCAGGTTTGAGGGCAACTTTTTGAGTCAAGAGAAAAGAAGGGATTCGGAGTCTGATGGGAATCTAGTAGGAGGAGAGTTATCAAGTGGAAGGGAGTTAATAAAAATTAGTAATGCCACATCTGTCCATTCCTATCTAGCATCCCACACTGCCTACACAAACAGGATCTGCCTATATAAAGTAAGTTCCAAAACTGGTTACTATTTATATTTAACCACACAACTATATATTTTAACTCATCTAAAGACATCTGATACTATACCTATTCTAAAATATAGCAATTTCCCTATTTTAATTGAAGGACATTCTCAATCCCACGGTAGAAAATGGTAGTAAAAAGCCCAGGAGTGTGGTGGTGTTTTGCCTGGAAAAAAAATCTGGTGACTTTCAAATACAAAGGGATACCAAGAAATGTCCAAGTAACACTAGTTTGGGTTCCAAAATAAGATTCATAACACAGAGCACTGAAGTTCTAATTTCCTGACAGAAGTGGACAAAGTAGACCAAGTTATTACACTGTGTTCTCTAACAGTAAAGTATACATAATCTGATGTGAAGGTTTGGACAGTAACTTAAAGAAAGGTAGTTTCACTTTCCAGAAAAATCGACTAACAGTCTTATATTTAGGAACAGAGTCTTTCTTTGATTATTGCCAGACCGTTGCATACATCATGGCCGTATTCTGATATTCAACTCAATTAACACCTTCTTCCTGAGCAGAGGAAGGATTATTCTTCTGATTCTGTGCATGATGGCTCTTCCAGCAAACCACGATCAACAGAACTGTCAGCAATCTCCAAACTCTTCACTGGAGTAAGATGCTTTTTTGTTATTTAGACTAATAAATACTAAAGATGGGACACAAGATTGGATTCTCCAGTCTATCCCCTCCCAGTGCTAGATAGTTCCCTGCAGCATTTTGCTCAGCCTAATTTCAAATGTCTCAGGTATCACCATTTCCCGAAGAAGGCTATTCTTCAGGTTATCAAATCTCATCATCTCAACAAGTTATTCCCAATATTATATCTGAGTTTTCCCTGTCTTAATTTCAACCCATTTCCATAGTGATGTCCCTTCTAGCCTTACTCAACCCCACATCTTTAATTATTTAACCTTTCCCTCAAACCATTCTTTTTAACCCATTGATAATTTTGGGCTTGGTTTATACTTAAAATTTCACCCAATATAGCTACAGTGCTCGGGGATGTGAAAAATGCACCTTCCAACCAATATAGCTATGCCAAACTAACCATCATTGTAGAGACAAGTAAGTCAACAGAAGAACACATCTGTCAACCCAGCTACCGTCACTCAGGCTGCGGTGCTCCTACAGCAATGAAAAAACCCCTTCCTTCCATCGCTGTGGGCGGAGTCTACACTATAGGGTTATACCAGCAAAGCAATAGCTCTAGTCCCACTAGCATAGAAATGGCCTTTGTTGCTATTCTCTGAACTCCTTCAAAATTTGTCAGTCCTTCTGGTAGTCAGCTGGCCAACAATGAATGAAATAGTCCACATGCAGTGTTGTTACATCCCTATACAGAGCAACTACTAACTGCCCCATGGTACACCACCTCTTTAGTCCAAAACTGCACTGACTATTTTATTTTGCGGCCGTATCCCACTCTAAACTCTAATTTCTCACCTTGTGTCCATAAACATATACTGCATTTTAATATCTGAAGTTTTGCTGGTTAAGTAATGCCTGGCCGCCCTCTCTGCTCAGATTCTAAAGAGCATAACCTATTTTCTCTTCTACTTTAGTATTAAAGATCTATTTTAACTTCCATTAATCATTTAGCACAACATTCTTGTCAAGCAGATTAAAGTTAAGGAGTGCTGGGGGGTAGGAGCCCCCCGCAATGGGCCTATAGGGGGCCTGCAATGGGCCTTTGCCTAGGACCCCCAATAGCCAAAGGCCGCCTCTGCCACCTATATATATATTATATAAATATATATAAAAATCAACCTCCCCTCCCCGCAATATAGTAAAAAGTCCTGTTTTCTCAAGCTACAATATCCCTGGCCTATAATACAGGCTTAGCTTATTCCATGTAATGCTGTTGGGATATTATCTCACAATTACCTGACTGGGACTGCATCACTGTTTAAAATTACTTATAACTGGTAAATACCAAACCACAGTTGGGGTTGGTCCTGCCTTGAGCAGGGGAGTTGGACTAGATAACTTCCTGAGGTCCCTAATATTCTATGAACCCATTAAGCCGAACTATTTTTATAACAATCCAGAGTATTCTTATGATCAGGGGGGTTTTGTTCAGGGATGCGAATCAGGTTCTCATAGAGGGAGTTAGAGACTGAGAGGAGTGTTTGGGGCTTTACATAAATTACAGGGACTAGAAACTCAACACACCAAACCGTCATATGAAACAAGAAGAATATTGTTGAACTAAACATGACCCCTTCCCAGGCATTAGTTATTCTTTTCAGAACATAACCAAAATCCAAGAGGATATTTTAGTTTGGAACAAGAGGACGGGTGTAGATTATTCTGAGATCGAACGGATATCAATTTATTAATTTTATATAATGATAGTGAAGCTCACAATCTGTGCAGTTCACCAAGAACATATAACATTGACTGGCTGAGGCCCAGCATTCAGTATATTGGGAAGCATCCAGTGTGAGGAGTGCTCCTTACTCAAGTGCTGATGTAAAGTGATGTGGGTGGGGAGGGGAGCCATGCAACTGGTAGATTTAGGATACATCTTCATTGTGGAGTTAGCCCAGGCTGTAATCCAGGCGTTTACTCCAAACCCTATCTTCTAACCACCCACAAACAAAGGTAGTGGTACTTTCAACCCAGGATAGCTGGCCCAGCTGGGAATGTGGGTTAGTTTAGGTGGTTTTTACTCAAGCTGGGCACCTGAAGACACTAACTAAAACTCAAGCGCCTTTTCTCAAATTCCCTACGTGCCCAGAAGACAGACAAGTTCTCCCAAAATTCACTGGGAAAGAATCCTGTGAAACACCCCCAGAAATCCTAGTGATAAATACAGTTAGTACAGCCACTCAGATTCCCCTCCCCGCCCCCATGTGACTGCTCAAATCAGGCTAGGGTAATGGATGCTCAGACACAGATGCTACATTACTGGATGAAATCCTTTCTTCATCCTCCTTTTAACAGAGACCAGAGGAATGCCATTCAATCAGTCTAATCGTGATGCCGTTACACATGCTACATAGAGTCCTCTGACTTCAGTTGGACTCTTCACCTCAGTTATGGCTGAAGCAGCAACCCCTACATTTGGAAGTTTATATCAAGCTAAGGCTGTACTCCAAGCTCTAATGAGATTGATGCTTCCAAACCGAGTCACCTAACATTCCAATTTCAATAGCCAATGCTTTTTTTTTTTTGGCTTTTGCACACCCTGGAAGTTTTCCTGCAAAGAATTATCCAACCCTGAAGACTACCTGGAGTCCAGTTTTTTAGAAGACAATGAATAAAAAGGAAATGACTAACCTTTCTTTGTCTCTCTAGCCACTTCTATTAGGAGATAGCCCTTAAAAACATGCTGCTGATTCACTAACATAACTTCAGGTTTACTATAATCAAACATTTGCAGATGAAGTTTGCTGCCTACTTCTCCCAGTTGAGTTCCAAACAATGCCTCACAGCTGTGTAATTTACAGAAACAGATGTGGAGATGTAGCAATTTGGACATTTCTCAAACAGTGACTAAGTGTTGTTTCCAGAGATTTCTTTTACCTTCCTCTCCTTTTTTTGTTATCTTCCAACTAAGGTCTGGTCTACATTAGTTTTGTTGACAAAACAGTCCTGGTGTACACACTGCAATCACAAATACAACGCCCCGCCCTCCCCCAAACACCTCTGCCGACAAAACTGCTCTGTTTCTTTTCACAAAATAAAACCACATAGGGCTTTTGTTGGCTTAATTAAGGCGATGAAGTGTCAATGTAGATATTCCGTCCCCTTACATTGGTCCTGGGGCTGTCATTTTGTCAATTTCACCACTTCCAGCAGAGAGGTGGAATTGACAACAAAGGCTGAGAGGGGGCTTCTGCAAGCCAGAGCAGCTGGTTCCCACCCCCAGCAGGGTAAGAAGCCCAGGCTGCTGCAAGCCTGGGGGGATGGATCCCAGCTCCCAAGTGCAAGCTGGGACAGAAGCAGCTCTCAGTAGCTTCTTCGTCCGCTCCCCGCCGGAAGCCAGCGGGGCAGCGGGCAGGGAGCAAGAAACTGGGGAACCTGGACCTCACTGCCCAGGGATGAGAAGTGTTGGGCTGCTTCCTCCTATGAGTGGGGAGAGGGGAAGCCCCTGGGGGAATGGGGACGGGAAGAGACTGGGATTGGCTCCTGGAAGAGGGACAGGGGACAGCCTGCCGGAGCCACAAGTGACCAAGTCTCTCAGCTCCCCACACTGCTCCTCTTAGATGGAAAGACGTGAGGACATGCACCACCAACCCAGTGTGGACATCAGCTACCAGTGGTGCACCTCCACTGGCGGTGGTGATCTTTTCAGTGTAGGCCTAACAACAACCTCAGAAAGAATCATTGATGCACAAGTATAAGTTTTGTGCAACTGTTATGGAGAGGAGGGGAGTTGTCAGGTGGGTCGGCACAGCCTGAAATATTTTCAAAGGGGAATGCAGCAAAAGTCTGAGAACCCCTGGCCTATTAGAAAAGCAACAGTCCTCTCTCATGAGCAGTAAAAAGCCAAAAGATCATAAGATTTCATGAGGTAGCCCCATATTCACTAGTAACTAGAGAGAATAAAAATTAATTAAACTTGTCAACTACAGTGATTTCAATCCTTTTCATTGATTCTCGGGAGAGAACATCTGATCTGCATTTACAGACTGGATCCCCGTGTTCAGCCACCAGGCAAAAATATTATCTGATATGCAAGAGAGTTGAGAGGGAAGTTTAATAAGGTAGCAAAACTGGGGAAAGGGGGGCAAATGGGGTAGGATTTCTTTTCACCCTGACTTACAGAATTGGTGTAAATTGTACGCTCTGGAGAAACAAATGTACATGACAGACAAATGAACAATACTGTGTAGTATAGGAGCTGGTACAGTGAAAACACACCCAAGTCAGTATTTCCAGTGCTATGGTGATCAATCACTTCTCAAGTATTTGTGGTTCCTAACCCGGCTATTTTTTGTCACATCCCTCCCACATCCTTAACACCAACCTAATGTGGCTTGAAAAACTATCTTAGAAGTAATTCTGGATCAGTTTGCTAGCTGCAAAATTTATTTTTCTTTGAGTGCCACATATCCATGCTCTTTCCTATTTTCAACCCTCTGCATCTCAAAAATGTCCCAAACAAATCTTATGTGGAAATACTCCCAGAGAGCATGGTACTTGAATGGAGGTAGCAAACACAGACCCACTAAACCAAAACAATGCCCCTATTTTCTGTGGCCTAAAAACTGTGATGCTGCTGGAAGTTTGAGAAGATTTCACCCAGCAGCAAGAGATCACAGCACTTTTAATTCATGGGTTGCCAGGTTCTTCCAAGCCATTGTCACACCTTAGAATGTTCTCATTCACACTCTGGATTGTGAACGTCGCTTTCAGATCACAGATTACAATACATCACCTGTGAGGCATACTTCTCCAGAATTCCTGCTGGTCAGAAAATTCCAAATAGACAAAGGTCAGAATGAAGGTCGGAAGAAGCCATCATTAAAAACCGGTTATGCTGTACAGAACTGATGTCACATAGCAGCTTAATTAAAAGGGGAGCAATGAGAAAGATCCTAAGTCATGCATGCTACGAGGTCAGTTCCCAACCAGAGTAACCTGGAAACTTGCCATTAATTGAAACTTCAGAGAAGGTTATTACATAAAAAATAATAGATTAGTAACTATAATGGCAAAAATCTCTGCACTGACATGTTACTTTAAACCTGGAATTTGAAAACATGCAACACATTTTAAAGAATAACATGCGTGTCTCTTTGAATTCCCTCCTTAATTTATATTTGAAAATTCTGGTTCTCCTGGCAGCAGCCCTTACAGGAAGAGAAATGCTGTTGTTAACATCTTTCCTCTGAATATATCAGTGTTCAACAACAATGGAGAAATCAGGAGCAGATGCCTCCTGGAATATATGCAAAGCAAATCAACTGAATTTCCATGACAATTCATCATCTTTGATATATTATTTCTCACAAGGCTACAAATGATATATGCTACTTCCACACTGTAAAAAATACAAAATTCTCATCATCAAAAAAGGGAAGTTGTCAGTGAAAAAACAACTCCAATGAAAATGAAAGGTGGGAAGAAAACAGCTGCCATCTGTAACCATATGCAATATTCTGAGATAACACCCAGCAGTGTGCTCTATCATACTGTTATCACCACATTTGAGCTTCCTGTAACGAACAAAAGACAAGCAATTACTCTTCCCATTTACCCAGACATCCCTTCCAGTGCTCTACAGTCAAAGAAGAGGGGAAATAAAAGAATTTAAAAATTCATATTGTGACCCTTCTAATTCTTTCGATATGCTGGGGTGATAAGGAGTCTGGTCTTGCAGACCAAATTTGATAGGCTTGGTTCCTTTGGGACATCGACCTGTCTTTGGCACAGCGAATTGGAAAGAGCCTTGTCAGTCCACAAACAAAAGCTTTCAAGCAATTAGAGCTTTGAACAGCTGGCTTCAAGCTCCATTAATGATTTCAGTGTAAGGAGTGTTTAAAAAAAAAAAAAAAACAACAACAACAAACTGCGAAGTCTGCATTGGCTTTTATCCATACAGTAAATAAATTAACTAATTAAATACCTTCAATGAACTGAAAAAAAATTCACATTAAAGTACTACATGTGCATTAGTAAGAGTACTTTGTTTGAATTTTAGGCCCTGTCTAATCCCACAGCTATAAATTCCAGAACAGATCAAGTCTATTTTGTGAGAGTATAACGGTCCTAATGTGTTTTTCCTAAAAGTAGGTGTTTGCACAACAGTTGGGAGATGTAGAGTTGATGCTACGGCAAAGTGCTGCGTAATTGATGTCTGTTGCTCTTTCCTCCTCAGAGGGTGCATTTCAAAGTAGTGAGATACATGCATGTTTTATTGCATTCTAAGATGCTGTAGGAACTTTCAGGATGAAATGTAATATATAAATTTAACTATTAAAGGTTTTTTCTTCCCAGGATGCATGAAAATGGAAATGAGTAATGCATGATAGCAAACCCTCCCCATGAGAAAAAGAGAAAAGGGGGGGGGGGGCACTGAATTCAACCCTGAGAAATAATCAAAAGCTTCAGGGCAAAGCGAACTGAGGAGCTATAACTGTGCATTCGCATGTCATGTTTAGTTTGTGACAGCAGCCTAAAGAAAATAGAGACAGTTACGTCTGCTGTCTCCATACGACAGATTTTTCTAATTTGGATTTTTCAACAAACTATCAAGAGAAGGGGGCGGGGCAGCTGCCCAGCTGTAGAGAGAGCTGAGATTTTTTGAGCCCTGGGAGTGTCAACAGGGCTCGGGCCCTGCAAAAAAGACAGCGGTAAAGAATACCAGAGCCCTGATTATAACAATACTCAAAGGTTATGTCTACTAATTTTAATATTACTTAATTCGAACTAGCAAATTTTAGTTTGAACTAAGCAAGTGCCATGCATGGCGCTTGCTTAGTTCGAATTAGTCAATTGCATTGAGCTCAACGTGCCGGTTAGTTTGAACTAAGCGCTGAGTTCAAACTAACATGGCCACATTGGGTTAATTCGAACTAAGTAGTTCGAATTAGCCCTTACTTCAAAAAGCATAAGCGAATTTATTAGTTCGAATTAAGGAAGCCCTTAATTCGAACTATCTTGCCAGTGTAGACATAGCCAAAAAGACTCAAGCACCACACTACATTTGACAATGAACACACGGTCTCTCTTGCTACTTGTTTAGCATATTTATGTAATGTCCTTGCTCCCGCTCTTTTGGCATTCATCAGATTTCCAGCCTTCATCCATTCCTCTTATTCTTCTATGTTCCCTCTTTAGGTGGCCACCTCTGATCTCACAGCTTCAGCCTCTATGTGATGCCAGTGATAAAATTTACCTGGCATCTCACACCTCTACCCCTCTTCTACCTACAACTGTCTTCTGTGCTTTTAGGTGTCTTGCTAGAATCAAACACACTCTCTCCAAACTTTTCTTCTACTTGTCTCCTTGGTTCCATTTTCTGTATCACACTGAACTATGCAGGTCAGTTCTACTCCATAACGAAGACTGACAAATCCACTGTTCTTCACTCCTCCCAGGCTTGCAACTTCTTCTCACTAACATTTCTCAAAAACGCTCTTGCTGAAGCCATCTCTCTTTCCCACTGCTCTGACCACATCACCTTCCCCCAAGAAGCTCTTCAGAGGCCACCTTTGTGTCAGGTGGTCAGACACAAGTGCCTCATTCTCACTCCCACTTAATCTTTCATACAAGCTTCCTCTTTTGCTCTTAGTGCACCACTATTTCTTTCTCCTTTTATTCTTTTCCCAAAGCCCTGCTACAGTGCTGCAGCTATTCTGCTGTCATGGAGATGCTGCCTACATCGATGGAAAAGGTTTTACTGTCAAGGCAGTTAATCCATCTCCCCAATATGTGCCCTACGTCAAGAGCAGGTTGCACAGAACAGGAAATTCTCTCCAGCCCTGAGTGATGCACCTCGGCTAGGCAGATCTAAGGTTTCTGTGTAGACCAGGTCTCAGCTTCCCACCTACTCTCCTGCTATTCCACATTCTATTTGTCACCAAGCAACCACTCTGTCCTCCTTAAAGCCTCTTCCAGGATTTCCTACTTTATTCTTGTACTTTTCTTCATCCTCCTTTACATGAACTGTTTTCTCGTGTCCCGTCTTGTATATTTTATTTTAGATTATAAAAACATTTCAGGCTAAACAGTGAATCTTTGCCTGCATGCCGAAAGAGTGCGCGCACACACGCCCGTGCCCAAATGTATGATGCTATATGATTAACAACATCTCCATGCTTGCCCCACCTTCTCGTGTTGCAAAATAGCAAGATGAGGCTTTCACTTTTCAGTTTCCTGGCAGGTGCACCAGAACATTTCAACTTGGATTTTGTGTGTATTTTTTTAAAAAGAAAACTCCAACATAAAGAGACCCATATGAAATAGGTAAATAGTTGGCCAGTTTATTTGAGATGGGGGGGGGGGAGAACCCCAGGAGATAACAATACTGAAAGGACTAATCACCATTTTATCTATAAATCCTGTTTGGAAAGAGAAGTGCACCCATGACACCAGGAATACTCTTCCCTCCCTGTTGAGGTTAAGGCAAGTGCTTACGGGAACTTGGAAGACTTGAACAATTGCACTACTGTGCACTGAGAAAAGTGTCCCAGACAGTGCTGCTACAGACAGACAGGACCTTTGAGCCTAACAGCTGGCTTAATGGGCTACCATGGTGATAGCGTTGGCACCTAAAAATTTACACTTCTTAGAAATAAAAAAAATCCTTCAACAGAAACTGCCATGAATAGAGCTGGGCCTGTGTTTTCCAGCAACATCTTTCTCATCTCTCGTTCTGTATTTTAATGTCAAAATTCAAAACTCAGGAAAGCTGATCTTGAATTAGTGACGCTGCCACCTCTGGGGCTGAAGGAACTAAAGGACTCAAGACCACTGGCAGGCACCTATGTGAGTTTGGCTTACTGGGGGCCTTACACGGGGAGGGGGACCAGGATCTGGGACTTCGATGAGAGTACAGGGCAGATCTAAAGCCTTTTTTACCCTGAGCGGTGCCTGACCTAGTCAAAGGCTGTTTACATAGATCAGTGTCTGGGATCTCGGGGCTATGTAAAACAGTCCCTGTGACCCTTTTGGGGAGACTGATCAAGAGAGGAAACATTTTGAGAGCTTCAAGTACAAGAGCTTTTGCCCTCCATATCAAGATGTTTTGTCAATGCAGCTGTCTGGGAGGGTTCCCCAACCTTGGGCTTTCCCTTTCCCTTCTGACTGACCCAGGCCTTTGTTCCTGAAGCCATGACTCAGTTCCAATGGTAAAAAGCAACCAGAGGAAAAGCCCTGCTTCAGCCAAGTGACCTGAAACTTCCCCACAGCCCAAATAACTGTTTCTAGCACTACTGCTGGCCGGGCTGGTCAGGGAACATGTATGATACACACATCTTCAGGAACGCTGGCCTGTACAGAAAAGTGCAAGTAGGGGATTTCTTTCCAGACCCAAAGATTACAATGGGGGATGCTGAAATGCCCATTGGTGATCCTGGGACACCCAGCCTACCCCTTATTGCCAACTCATGAAGACATACACCCTGGGGTGGCAGCAAGGAGCACTTCAGTAGAGGGCTACGCACGTGGTGAATGACTGTGGAATGTGCACTGGCAGATTAAAAGCTTGCTGGTGATGCCTTTGTGGCAGGTTAGACCTAAATGAGAAAAATATTCCCAAGGTTATGCTATAGCCCAGCGGTTTTCAAACTTTTTTCTTCGGGACCCAGTTGAAAAAAATCATTTATGCCTGTGACCCAACCACTACATTTTTGAGCAATGCATTCCAGTCTTTTGGGGGCAGCAGCAGGGGGCGCCGCGACCCAGTGCCTGAGAGTCTGAGACCCCGTATTGGGTCCCGACCCTAAGTTTGAAAACCACTGCTGTAGCCTGCTGTTGTGCTCCATAATATTTATTAAGCTAAGAGTGAAAAGTTTCCTCCTGGTGGAGTGCAGAGGTGGCTCACCTTGCAGCTGACTGTGAACACCCAGATGGTCAGGGCTATCAGAGGGGCACAACAGAGAGCTATTCGAATCAGGGAGGCTGTGAGGAGCCATATTGACAATGAGCAACAATACTTTGGGGGGGAGTAGGGAGATGGAGATTGTCAGCATTAGCCATGCAATAAAATATACCAAATAAAAAACGGGGGGCGGGGGGAGCAAAGTACATGTAGCAGGATCAGAAAACTGCCATTTGTAGATTACCCTACAGTATGACGTGGATTTTTCTCTCTGCAGCACAGTCAAGAAAAGATGACTGATAATGCACAACAAAGCAACACAAAAAGCTTTCTTCAGAAGTAGCCCTAGGAAAATAGCCGCCATTTTATGGTTTTAGAGGAATGAAACTTGTTCATACCTTCCTGATAAGCCTGAATAAGAGTTTTGTTTTTAAAGCACAATTTACTGCAGATTACATAGAACTATATCATTTTGATTAAATAGGTTGATTATTTTTAAACCCAGACACTGAAACAATGCTATTAAACAAACAAGGAGTCCTGTGGCACTTTTAAAGACTTACAAATTTAAAAGGACTCCATGTTTGTTTGGTTGAGACTCACACAGCTACCCCTTTGAAACAATACAGACTATTGTCTTCACATACATTTTCTTTTTTGGTTTATATAACCGAGGCATTGTATAACTGACGCACTTTCCATGCTGTTCTGGAAAAGCACTGCTCAATTATTGTTTGGCTCCTATCTACTGTACGTGGCTAACTTGAGATTGGTTGTAATCCTACCATTAAAGTGGAAAAGAGATGAAAGAGAAGAAAAAGGAGTGGCAATTGTTAATTGTTCCAGAGATTTCCTTCCAATGATTCCTCCAGGGCACAAGAGCTGCTGAGCTAGCTAATGGGAGCTTTTCAATTCACATTTGGTAACCACCCTCTCAACCTGTCTCAACAGGGCTGAGCTAGATAATTCAACGGAAAACTGTCAAAACACTTGGATGTTCTTTTGCAATTTCAGGTGTACTCAAGGTCATTTTCTTCGTAGCAAAATGCTGATCACCTCCACATGAATGCATATGAGAAGTCAGTTGTATTGCACATGCCCTCTTGGGCACAGCTGCCAATTGCTTCCAAATAGAGACAGTGGTGACGTCATGGGGTAGATGTTTGTTCTAGAACTTTCAGACTGAAAATAAGATGTGAATTTTTAAATGAGAGTAATTAACCATCGGAACAACTTACTGCGGTAGTGATGGATTCTCCATCACTCACCATTAGATGTTTGTCTTAAAGATGTGCCTTACTGATTATTTTGGGGAAGTTCTATGGCCTGTGCTGTACAAGCGGTCAGCCTAGATGATCACAATGGTCTCTTCTGGTTGTGGAATCTATTAATTATTTTCGGCATCCAGGGTAACAACTGACTGCTACATTACATGACCACTAATATTGTCCAGAGTAACTCAAGAGTAAGTTGCTCATCAGTCTCAGTACAACCACTTCCCTGTTCTGTTACTGAAGAGGGGATCTTTCTTTTTATGCTGAAGTTAAAAAAAAAAAAAAAGATAGCAAGTTGGCAAACATGGAAAACGAAGGTCTGTATCCACACAATAGGTTAGTGTGTGGGTAGCTTCTCGACCAACCTTGCCAAATATATCACTTCTAAAAATTAGACTGGCATTCAGTCTTCCTTGTCCATTAAATTCTTGACCTCTTGACAGTTTCCTGTGTGGGATCTCCAGTAGGAAATGGACTGAGACCATCTCAGATCTCATTGAAAAAACACCCTCCTTCCTGAGATAACTAGGCACTAACAGCCTGGACCTGATCTGTAATGCATAAAGAGGACGCTAACTACTCCCTGCTCCAGTCGAAACCTCAGGAGGCAGCTTATTTGTGTGGAAGAAATTAAATCGTAGTAAAGCAGAACTTCCCAAACACTGAATGGGCCAAATCCTGCACAGGGATTCCTACAGGAGATGTGGAGAGAGAGAAACTGCAATAGTATCTGTGGCCTGGAAATTTCTCCTCCACAGTGGACTGCAGTCACTGAACAGCTAGCCACAAACTCTAGGCCCTTCAGAGGGATACAGAACTACAGTGCATAAATCAGAGGGAATGGAGTTTCCTTGGACTGCAGTCTCCTGTATCTCTCCGCAAATTGAAGGCTGTCTGTGCCTGCATGGTGGATGGATTGGAGAGACTTCACTCCCCAATCTACATCTCCTTCATAATCTCCAATTCTCCCCTATATTGGCTTTGAATAAACTTGCTTGTAAGTACTGTATCTATAATCATTAGAGAAGGAGAAGGCTTTATGGCTCTTCTCAGTTTTGTCCACTGAGTAGCAAAACGATTTAGCTATTCAACACACTGAAAATGATGAAATAGGAATTGTTTGAAGTTCTGCCACATCTTGACCCAGCGCTTTCGAAAATGATTAGTTTGTCAGGTTAGAAATTGGCTGCATTTTGACTTGGCTCCAAATAGGCCAAAGAACTCGCCATAGCTAATAGAGTGGTGCTCACATGTGCTATCTCAACATTGTAGCAAACAAGGGTGATTACAGGATACTTTACATTTAAATGTGATACAGAAGCCAGCGCCTTCACAGGCAGGAATCCTAAAATATATAAGCCAGTTGCCCCAGATGGTTTCACTTTAACATTAAAGGCCTTGTGTTACTTTTTGCCAGCAAAAGAAATATCTGGGACTTAATGAATGAGAAAAAGAGAAAAGCAATGAGAGGACAGAGAGGAAATTACATACAACCACTCTTTCCAAAGCAGCATTCTTAAATACTTAAACTCATCAGCGGGGGCCTAAACTTTAGAAGAGAAAAGAAAAAAAGCCAAAACACCCCCCCACACACACATGCAAAATACATTGTGCTGCAAACTTCAAACATTTTTTTAAAATGCAGGATTACTCAGAGTTCACTTTAGCAATTTAAAATTTACAGTCCACCATGAAATTAAATTCATTAAGTTCTTCTCACAGCTGATTTCTAGTTCCATGTAGAAGATGAAGTAATTCAGCAGATTTTCTCATCACAAAGGAAAATTTTAAACTTCCTTCTTTGAACAGAGGAAGACTCTCCCTGCGTTCTCAGGAATGATCTCAGGTCACCACTTCCCTCTTAGCCCTGCTCAGCATTTTCTCGCATGCATCTGCAGAAAAAGTTTCTGTCTCATGCAAACAGAGTGTTGGGAGGTGGGGGGCTGAGGGGAAGGGAAGACAACATGGAAGGACATGCATTTGGGACAAGCTGTTTAGCTTGATACAACATGACAGTATTTTATTAATCAACGTGATGCCTCCAAGCAACTCAGGTAGAGTTGTTTAAGCATGACAATACAAAAAGCACCAACTACAGCCACTGACTCATTGATTTTGGATTGAAATCTGCCCATCAGCATGTTTTAAGCAGCATTTGGAATTTCATTAAGGACGCAAAACCCTGGCTGTTATGAGGGTGAGGGAAAGGATTTAAACTTATCTCAATGGTGGGAAATAAATGCATGATAGCTTTGAATGTGCTTGCAGAGACTGGTTCATATGCTCATGTTGCCTGAGCAGATCAGCGTGGCTTGACTCCAGTTTTACAATCCTATGACCATGGCACAGGATCAGCAATAAAAGAGTTTGCAGCAATAATCAAAGAGCAATAATCAAATTCCCATGCTGTTATACTAAAAAGGCAAGGTACTGCCCGACTCCCTTTCATGGCACTGAAATAATTTAATTTGCCAGAAGAACTCAATTTAAGATTTCCCACTTCTGCCAAACTTCTCAGGGCACATATTTTCCATTTATATGCCATTCAATAATACAGAAGAGAAAGAAAACTAAACCAGATGCCTCTGTGTGTCACATAGCAATGTGAAATATATACTAGAGGTATCAAATAACTAACCTATATAGGAATTACTCAAACTACTTCCGTTTCCAAGGATTCAAAGGCAGGTGCAAGAACTCACTTAAGACAGTTATGAAACAACCTTCCTATAATTTATCACTTTTAGTATTTTTATCCTATCTGTCTAAATTTAATTTGAAATCAAAGAATTAAAACTCAGAATGTTACTGGTTTCACCTCCTTCCATGCCCAAGATTTTATTTTTATTTTAACTATAAAAATTTATGAATAATTGAATTGTTTGTTTAATCAGTTATTCCTCTATTTCCTCATTCCAGATAGCCCAGCACTAACAATATTGTACAACCAGAACACTAAAGCAATATTGTAATCAGATCTTTTGCATCAGCAATTCAAGTAACAGATGAAAAGCTGTCTGTTACCATGAGAAAAATACAGTTTTGCAATTAAAACAAAAGGAACTCGTATTAGCATCTTTACAGTAATACAGTTCAACTTTTTCATCCCATGCACGTGTCTCTTTACAAGTTAGGCTGCAGAAAGTTCTAAGTTATCTATGAATAAAATGGCCAATTTTTTCCCCATCTCAGATGTTCTAACCGCACTGATATCACTGTAGAACAATAGTTTCCGACCTGTGGCTCGGGGGCCAAAAGTGGCCCATGGGGGCTTTCAAAGTGGCCTGCAACTCCTCTCCTCCTGGCTGCAGAAGGGAGCCACTGCCTAAGGACACAGTCAGAGCACATTTCCATGGGGCTAATAAGGACACAGTCAGAGCACATTTCCATGGGGCTAAAAGACAGTGCAGGCTCCTTGCTGCAGCCAAGGGGCTGGGAGATCAGTGTTCCACTCCCCCAGCTGTAACAGGGAGCACGGCAAAGCGCTCTGCCTGGGTCTCTACGTGCTGGGGTCTCTGCTAGAACCAGAGGGAGGGGGAGCACTGATCTTCCAACCCCTGGCTGCAGAAGGGATCCACTGCCTAGGGACCCAAGTGGAATGCACAGGGCTAGAGGATACGTTCTGTTTTCCTGCTGCAGCCAGAGAGACGGGAGAACAGCGAGGAGGCAGACTGCTTTGAGAGGGGGGGGGGGGGGACTGCTGGTGGAGATTGGTGGCCCTTCGGGGCTGTAAAAATGACATCTGGGGCCCTTGAGCCAAAAAGGTTGGGAACCACTGCTGTAGGAGGATCTGCAAGGACGCAAGCGGAGACAGAATTGAGTCAGGAGATGCTTTATGCCTGAGCTAAGCAATTTTTCTGTTTCTCAGCTGGATACAGTGCAAGAGCAACACCCTGTCCCACTGGCTGCAGGGTGAATTCATACTGATCCAGGATGACTTCACAGGTATGAAGAAGAAGAACACGACGATTTCACATTTGGAGAAACAAAGTGTTCTTATGATTCAAGTAATGATGTACAACATCCATTCGCCCTTACCTCTTTCAGCTCCTGTGCGACAGAATTAAGGCGTTCGTTTTCAGAGTGGGTGTTGGCAAGGACATTTCTCAGCTGCTTTAGCTCAGTCTGCAGCTCCATGACTCTTTTCATGTAGTACTCTTCTTTGGTAGCAGACTCCTGAATCAAAGTCTCCTCCCGGCTCTCTCCATCCGCTGCTACCTTCTTGTGGTTGGTGTGAGCCTGCCCAAAAGCCTAGAACGGTCAGAAAAATTAATATCTTTTGATTAATAAACATCAAATTTTGCATGAAAATACTTCCATTTTAATAGTTCCTGAACATTTCTTAATTGCAAAATAAATAATGAAATAACCTTTTCTTGCATTGATATCACACGCTCCATTACAAGGCAGACCTTTGACTGGAGCAACCAGTCTAGTTACATTCACTTCCAAGGAGCTACGCTGACACATACCAGTTGAGGCTCTGGATGTACGTGGATAAAGACCTGACCACCCTGCCACTGGATACCATTTCGCCCAAGCAAGGCCCTTGAATATAGCAGGGCTCCAATGGTGTTTCTAGTGACTTAGTCATGATGCATGAACAAATGCGCATAAAGAGCCTTGGATATATTCTCAAACATGAGGAGCTAGCTACTATATTTCAAACCACCTGAAATGCCAATGTCAACAGCTTACTCATCATAGGCATGGCTGCCGGTTCAGCCTAAACGCTATGCCAAAACATACATTTTGTGTACCTGGAAAAACAACTGATACAGGAGATTCCTCTGAAATCTGGACTGAAAAAAACCTGTTAAGATGGGCAATATCAGACAATGGCTCATTAGTCTAGTGAGGGGTGTCCTTTCGGATGCTATGCATATTAGTAAAAATCTACTGCCTTCATATAACATAAGCAGAGGTGCATAAGCAGGAAGGCAGTGATCCAGTTCTTAATTTGCTGTTGACACAAGAAGAGATTTTATTTCCTGGTTCAACCTCTAGTTCTAAAGAGAAGATGGATCTTGAAAACAAACACTGGAGTTTATTGAGATTTTATATTAAATCCTCTTACTAACACTACCCACATATCTCAGAATGTGAAGCTTATACATATTTGTAGTTTGGATCAGGGTCCCATTCAGCAAAACATTTGATGGGGTTTTACACATGCTTAAAATTAAGCACATGCTTAGGTCTCATTGACTCTAGTCTAATGGGATTTAAGCACCTTTCACACGCTTTGCTGAACTGAGGCCTCAGTCTCCAGCTGAATAAGTTGTTTCTGTGTGATAAGCAGATACAATATTTCTATTACAACCTCATTCCATCCCACTCCCCAGGCACATAAGGGATAAGGTCCACTTTCCTTAAAGAAAGATTGCATAGAGGAAAACAAATGTTATCCTAACAGGCTGTTCTGTTTCCTGATTTTCATTTGTGACGGGAAAAGTATCTCCCTGCAAAACTCTCTTCTGAGAGGCACTCATGCAATTCTCATCGACTCAGTGAGCATCAGATGGCAGCACTGGTTTTTAGAGCCCAGTCAATTGCTTTCACTAAAAGATATTATAAAGCAAAAGGTTTCTTAACAATTTAAGTAGGTATATAGTGGTAACAATCTGCCTGCCAGATGGACTGGAGTCAATGAGATTAATGAATGCTATCTTTAAACTATTGTACGTGTTTCTGCCCAGTCCACTGCCAGCTGAATTTGGGGCTTCCTGAGGCCAGCTGAGTTGCCAGGGTGCCTGTTTCCACAAGGCAAAGTTTTTCATAGCTAATATTAATATTGCTCTTTAAGCCAAATCAAGAACAAACTAGCAACTCCTCCTCCAAAGGAAACTCCTTGTCTAGTCAAATTAATTTTTTTCCCCATTAACCAGTTTTTCTCCCACTCTCATTACAAAAGGAAATTTGCTTCCAATATTTCATTCTTCTGCATATTAAACAGGAAGCATTTACTAATTCAGTAATTATTGAATATACCACAGCTGAAACAGATGATTAAAGCTAGACCGGGGAGACATTATTAAAGGCACCCACTTACTGCTCTTATGCAACTGAATTTGATTTCAGATCAGCAAATCAGACAACAGGTGACATATATCCATTGAGGAAATTCTGGCCAGATTCACTCAGTGAACCCGAGGGAAATTAAAAAGCGTCACATTTCAGACAAAAAGTAAAGCGCCATCTGTCCAAGTCCTCAACAAATGAGTTTCAACTGTATAAAGCAGCTTAAAAACCTAATGCCTCACATCTCCGTAAGTGTCAAAGAGATGGCAAAAACCATATAAGCTTCTCCTCTGCACAATGACATTTTCCCCTTAAGAATTAAAATTAATCTTTTATGAACCAATGTTTACAATATGGAGAAAGATGCTCCAACGTCCATTTACACAGTAAAATCACCTGTTTCCAACTTGAAAGCCTTTTCTTTCCAGCAGGCTGCTAGCACTGAGCAAGTTATAATTACTTAAATCTATCTCTGGTAACCTATTAAAAAGAAAAGTCTAAACATAAATTAAAACAAATTATTTGCTAAATTCTCTACAGAGAAATTCTTGAGAGTAATGACTAGCTGTCATTTAATTCTTTGGACACAGGTGTCAATCCTAGGATTTCTTGTAGAAGTAAATGACTAACGTAGTAACAATGAGACAGTATTTCATTATCACTGGTCCAAATACAACCTATGGCCAAGATCATGGGAACACAGAAATTGACACACTGGATCCGACTAGTGGTCCTTTTAGTCCACTATTCTGTCCCCGACAGTGGCCAATGCCAGATGCTTCAGAGGAAGGTGCAAGAAGTCACCTAATCCCTAGTAGTTTGAGATTGGCTTAAACCCCGAAACATGAGATTTAATATCTAGTTACATCACTAATTAGCTATGTGGAATGGGTGATTTTATTCTGAAAAATCAAACCAATTTTAGTGACATGCTTGAAACCCAGAAAGCTTAAAGCACCATTAAAACCAGTGGCGTCCACGGCCCCTTTTACTTTTTCTCCCTCTATAGAGAGACATTTGAAGTGTTTGGGGGAAGGGGAGAATTCAGAATGGTTAAGTAATGCTTCTCTTACCCCTCTATTGAATCCTCACTTTGTTTTCAACTGCTAAGTTACTTGGTTATTGTGCTGTGATTAACAAGCTTCGATTACCAGCATTTCCCCACAACTTAAGGAAAAAAATAGAGGTAAACATCTAAGTATTATGAATGCACAAAGAAATATCAGGGGGCATATGTCAGCATTGTTTATGTTGCTAAGGGGTGTATATACACCTCCCCCCACCCCCTGAGTGACATAAGCTAATCAACATAAGCGCCTCCAGGGACAGCACTATGCTGGTGGAAGAGCCTCTTCTGCTGATGAAGCTCTGCCATTTATGGGGCAGGAGTAGTTAAGCCATAAGGAGAACTCTTCCCATCAGTAGATCGGCTATGTTAGAGACGTGTTTCTCAACAACCAGTCGACGGACAGGCACCAATCCCTGAGATCTCCTTGACACAGAATAGGAAGCCCAAGAGCTCTCTGACACAGTATGGGAAGCCAGTCCCTGGGGTCAAAAAGCTTGAGACATACTGTATTAGAGAAAGGTAACTCTCTAATATAGCCATAGCCTAGAAGAGGAAGGAAACCAGTTATAAAAGGATCTTTGTGGAAGAGTGTTTTGAGGTGTCACTAAAATGCAACCCTGATTGGATAATTCAAAATGGAAGCATGTGAATGCAATGTGATTGTGTAGTTGAAGATGCTATCAAAATGCATACACACAAGGAGGCCATGTTAAGGTTGCACTTTAAACTCTTGCATTTCCTAACTTTTGAGGGCTTGAATTTGTAACCTTAATAGTCTTCTTTTTACATAGTTTTTGAGTGTGTAATGCATATTAATTTATAGACACTCTTTTTACCTCATGTTAATAAAGCAAGCCATCGAAATCCATGTAAATTTTGGTGGGTGGTGATGAAGAGATACCAACATTAAAAGGACTACCGAGTGCTATCTGTCCTGTCTTTTCCATGTCCTGTTCACCATACACTGGTCGTCTTTTCCAGGTTAAAGTCAGCAGTAGGAGTCAAGCAACTCATGAGCAAAAGTGTTCTTTACGTATTTAGCTAGATGCAAAGCACTTCCATATATCAGCACAGTGCTATTACTTGCTGCCATGTGTATGCCTCTGAACTGCTCCTCATTATAGATGTTTGTTTTTCTTTAGACTCACATATACTTCTGTCCCATACAAACCTGTTTATTTCCTCTTAGCTTACATTACAAATAAGGAACATCTTTGACTATCAGTGGTAGATATGCCAATGGCCAGAGACGGGACATTTGATGGGGTGGGTTCCAAGTTATTACAGAGAATGCTTTCTTGGGTGTCTGGCTAATGAGTCTTGCTCATATGCTGAGGGTTTAACTGATCGCCATATTTGGGGTCATGTAGGGAATTTGGGAAGGCTCAGGGTTTATTTGTGTTTTGACTTCCTCTAACAGAGCACAGCTTACCTGCCAGTGGAGTCTCTAAACCATGATTTGAGGATTTTAACAAGTCGGTCATAGGTTAGACTCCAACCATTAGATTTATTACAGGAGTGGGGGGTGAGGATCTGTGGGCTGCACTGGGCAGGAGGTCAGACTAGATGATCATATTGGGCCCTTTTGACCTTAGAGTCTACGAGTCTACTCATGAAACTGAGCTTGTTGATAATGTTACATGAAACAAAACTCCTTCTGCACATGATTGACAACTTTCTGAATTATTACATTCTGCAGTCTTTGGGTTGCACCTCTGAATACGTCTTTGAACTCCAGGAGGTTGAACTCTGTGCACAATTGCCCTGTAGCTCATGGAGAAAAATCATCATCCAACTGCATTCTGGGAAAGAAACACACCACCAATCAGTAAGTGTGTTGAGTACATATTCCCACTAGGCTTTCCGAGTCTCACACCATGACTACCATACACAAGCCGTACTTCAGGGATAGAACACTGAAGCCAAACATGGAATGTTATATGAAGTGATTGGAAAAATAAGTCAAATTAAAGTCACCCATTTTACCTTCATCTCTTCTAATAGCTGAAAGCTTAATACTAAAAATAAAGCTAAACTCATTCTGAAAGATTAACCATAACATTTTACTGAGCCCAGTAGTAGGGAAGTTGAGAAGGAAAAAGAGATTTTGATATTTTTTAATTTGCTTAATAAGAGCTGGCATTTGATCTCACTGCTAGTGGCAGCTATTTTGCTAAGATTAGCAGCACAGGATCGACAGCACAGGATTGTAATGTCTCTTGTGGCATTAACATTATGGGAAGCAGCCCAGTACAAGAAAGAGCAAAAATATCTTCATCTTGTTTTAATTCTGAGAAGCCATGGGAAAAATGCTTCGCCGCTGCCCACCCCTGGCCTTGGGTAGCCATTTCTTTACACTATTACAAAGAATGTAAAATGCTATCAAGCCAGAAGGCACCAGGCATGCTAGTAATAGCAGCATTTTACACCCACAATGTGTGGATGAAAAACAACTACACAAGGTACCAGGCAGTGGAGAAACAGGTGTCCTGGGCTTTAAAAATATTCAGTGTTGTTTAAGTATTAAAACATTCTGATGAGCAAAGCAAACTTGACAGTCAGCAAAACACGATGCCCCTTTTCAACAAAGCGGCTATCAGCATCTCTCAGTACAAACAAAAAATCCCTCATGCATATATATACTCCTCCTTCCAAATGCCTCCAACCTAAAAAAAGTCTCGTTTTTTGTTTCGAGATGAGCCCAAGTCACAAAGTTCAGATCCACACTTCCCAGAATTTTAAGGGTGTTCAGAGCTTTTTCATATTTTCATCTTAACAGTAATGGACCATAAAGGTAAATTGCTGTATTAGATTTGACAAACATCAATAGAACTCAAATCAATGGAATACAATATATCTGGACACACCTAGCAATAGCGCAACATTGGAAAACCCTTCCTACTATCTGCAGCCTAATCCTACAGCACCATAAAAAGTGTTTGTTATTAAAACTTGTATAGTATCTTCCAACCAAGAATCTCAGCACTTTAAAGCCATCAACACCCTGCTGCAGTGGGTAAATAATACTGCTATCCTTATTTTGCAGATAAGGAAGGGAAGACAGACTTCAGGCAGGTTACACAAAGTCAGTTGCAGTCAAGAATAAAGAATGGATTTCTCTCCCGCATTCTCTTTCTCAACTTCCTCTTTTCCTAGGTGAGAGAAAACCTGTGAAGAAGGGGAGGAGCTCCCACAAGCGAAGTACTGTGAAGTTATCTTTCTCAAAACACATTGCACAGTTCAGTCATAGTAGTAAAAGCATCCGACCTTTTGAAATCACTAATGGCTGGGCAGGGCTATGGGGAAGCAGAGCTGTGTGACTTTCATATGGAGGGGGGAGTGGGAGGGGAAATCAAAACTTTCAAACACATTAAATTTACTGCTTGAACCTATTTATCTGAAATATAGGCCGGAGCTAAAACAGTCACATCCAGAGGTCAGAGCCACCAACACATGTGTGTTTAAAGCCAGAGTTTTGATTTGAGCCCTGTCTCTAATTTTATAATTCACATTTTCTTACTATAGTTTTCCTTGCAATATTTGCTAATTAGAGATATTTCTGTTTAAACTAAGGGCTCACTCATTCCCAGCCATCTTCCTTTCCTGTTTGAGTATGCTGTAAAAATATAATGCTTCATTTGTCATGGACAGTTCATTTGCATGGCCACAGAGTGCCACAAATTAGTATCTCACTGTAGCATCAAGCTGAAGAGGACAAAGCGCTGTAGTGCCCAATCTAGCTCCTGCTGAAGGCCATGGACATTAGTAGAAGTTGGATACAGCCAACCGTACAGTATGTTTGAACTCTGTTGCAAACCATGCCAGTTTTTCCATGCAATGCAACGGGAATTAGGCTAAGCCCTATGAATAAACTCTTCTCCAAGCCTATATACACAATAGCAAACAATGTAGAACGTGACTGATCAGTTGAAATAACCTGTTCTATAAGGTGGGTGCTCTCTCTCAATGTTTGCTTATGGCTCTTCCATGCCAAGTAAAAATATATACATATATATAGTCCCACCTACACCCCCCAATTTATTCATCTGGTTGATCCAGTTCATATTAGGGTGTTCCATCACAGGGCCAGATTATGGTTCAACTGAAGTCAAGAGGAGTTTTGATGTGGTTGGCAAGGGAAGCAGATGCAGGATCACAGAAAATACCTTTTTACCATCAACATTAAGATGATTTGAGAAGAGGAGGAAGTAGATCACACAGTGTGTGAGGATTAGAAACTCAGTTAAGCAAAATTTTACTTTGGCAATATTCCTTACACAGAGATTCAAACAACAAAAGAAATTTTAAAAAAATAATTATTACACTTTAAAATGCCCCAGAAATTTAACAGGTGCAAACAAGAAAAGTCTATTAGCTTAAACTTTAAAGATACAATGCATCAACATTATCCAGATTTATTTCGTCACTGGGCTAATTCAAAGCGCTCCACGGTTGATTAGAACTGGAAAAAGGAATTAGGACAGTAATGGGATGAAGTGGACTCATGCCAAGAATGACATGTTATACAGATCACTGTATCACAACAGAAGCTTGATCAACGCCATCAACAGCATTTCCAAGCAGAAGTTTTAATTATACATTTATAGTACCCGATTTCCAAAATACAAACTCATACAAAGTGAAGTTTCATTGGTGTTTTAATCAACAAAGATCTAAAATCATCTATATACAGGAAAGCATCAGGCCTCAAGTCTCTTGACAGAAGTGAATTGATTCTTTTGGACCCAACAGCATAGTGCAACAGCAAGATAACTCACCACTAAAGATGATTTTTATACATAAGCATCATAGGAAGGAGCTCTCCTCCTTTGGAAGGTCAGTGTCAAGATTATCAAACTAGCCTTTAACAAAAAGTGACTCTGTGCTTATGCCGACACACAGAAACGAATGTGAAGAGTCACTGATACTCAAATCACCTTGCTTGTCAATTTCATTTACTGGCCCTCATATCCATTAAAGTAGCCAATGTGATCTGACAGAACCAGCCCTGAAGGGCTCAAAACTCAAAGCAAAGCCTAAGACTTTACTGAGACTAGAAAAGGTTCGTGGTTTTGCTTGCTTTTTAAAAATAAAACCCAGCACTCTGGGCCACCATTTTACTTTGTCTACATGACCAGAAGCAGAAGTACAGGAATATTTGGAGAAAGAGCCTCAGGTCTTCAGTTCTCCGATGAATATTTCATTGCGATTCTAGAAAGGTTAGCATCAAGAAAACACTGCCAAACTGTTCTATGGCACTAAAAAGGAGGAAACAAATATCTTTGAAGGGAATTATAAAAGTAGTTACTAAGCACTATAACATATTAAATTTTGATTATTGCAGATTGCCGGTTTGGAAATCACAAGAACCATTTGGGTTTCCCTTACATCCATTTGTCTCACCTAAACTGTTCATTCAAAAACAATCAGGGAATGGTACAAGGAGCAGTACTATACAACATGACAGGGGTGTGGAGAGCACTAAAGAACATTTAGATCAGTCCTCGACAAATCAATGTTTCTGGTCACCATGGCGACCTGTTTTAGCAGCCTGTTGCCTCGCTCCACTGCAGAAATGTAATGAAGGAGCACCCTCTGGCAACCAAAAGTAAAATTGCTGGCGCCTAGCAATGTTCCCTCTAAGCTGATGATGCAGCTGAGCAAGTTATGGTACTCACTGAGTGGCAATTTGTGAGGTATGGCGCTCCATAGGCAACAGTTTTTTTGCGCCGGAAGCCTGCCTCCGCATGCCTAAGTACCATAATTCAAAACAAATGAATAGGTGTTGTCTTTTTGTTCAAACTTTAATAAAAATATGAAACTGAAATACTGTAGTTTTATTAATTTACTAAACAAATGTGAGATGATGACATTTGCTGACTATTTAGCCTCTACTGTCAGCTACACCGCACAGTTTTTGTTGCCTGTCTTTGTCACATTTCCAGAATACATATACAGAGTAACGTATTAGGTATCTACAGAAAGCTCATAATTTTTCATGCTCCATAATCATTGTTAGATATAGGAAAAGGCAAGATTTAAAAAATAATGTATTTATATTGAATATATGCTTTATGGACTTGCAGTAAAAAGCAGTCACGGAGGGGTAATATGTCTTAGTGGTGGCTCATTCTAGCAGGAGGGATGTGTCACCTGGCCCTGTGATGCGATGAGCCAGTGATGTGATGCAAGGCTCAGTTTTCTAGCCTTGTCCCATCCCAAGACTCTCCATGGAAAATCATCAGAGACAGCTGCAAACGATTGAAACCTTGTGGAGGAAGAAAAGGAACATTGCAACAAGACAAAGATTCACCCTACCTGCAGCTAAGGACTAAAGACTCTTCTCAGTATAATACATAGAGTCAGGCTGAAGAAGGGGAGAGGCGCGCGGGGCTGGCTGGGGAGAAGAGACGCGGGATTGGTTAGGGGAAGGAGATGAGGGCTGTAGAGCTAAGATGCAGGGCTGCTCAGGGGTGAGGGGCAGATGCGGGGCTGGGGCACACAGCTGGGAAGGCTCCTAGCTGTGTTGCGAGCCTTAAAAGGTTGAGAATCCCTGCTGTAAAGGGTCAATATTCATGACAATCTATGTAACAAACTGTGCTCGCATTGTGCAGGGGTCTATGATACGTGCACAGGTGTGAAACCTGCACAGCTTAGAGGGAACATAGGTGCCTAGCTGCGAGCCAATTTTGTCCACCCCTGATTTAGATATTAAAAGGTGCTCTTTTTTTCATTAAAAATATACAGGCAGGTTCGTTTGTGATTTCATCAGATGTACTATTGGGATTTTTTTTTTTTTTTAAAAGGCTTTCTTCCATCTCAGCAAAGTACAAAAATTTGTTATGTGCAAACAGTAACAATGGCTGCCTCTTTGGGTATGTCTTCACTGCAGAGTTAGCCTGCCCTCTTATCTGGCAGTTGACCAGCCCCTCTCCCATCCTCATACAAACTCTCTCATTCAAGTTTTCTGGTCCTTTCAATCCAAGCTGTCTGGCACAGCTGGGTGAGGTTAGAGCCGGGGTTTCACTTTCACTCAGGCTAGTAACCTACCCCACCTTGAAGAGAGGACTCAGGCTGAATCATTTCAGTACTGACAGTCCTCCATTGCCTTCCCTAATTCCTCCTATGTGCCTAGAAGGACAGACCAGTTCTCCCACAGTTCACTGGTAAAGAATCAGAGCAAGCAAAAAGAACTATGAGATCTGCCCCCAGAAATCCTAGCAATACACATGCGTAAACACAGCACCAGCAAAGAAAGTAACTTGGGTAGGCTTTTCAGTGGGATTGGCCACCCAAAAGATGCTGGTAAATTGTCACTGCTTTCTTAGTTTATAAGCTGTGAATATAAATACATCAGAATATAGCCAAGGAAGGCGTAATATATGAACAGCACCGCATCAAACCTATTAATCTAGTTTCTATGTGTGAGACAAAGTACTCTATAATGTCTAATACAAAAATCAGAGAGACTTCACATGTGCATACATACCTATAATAAAAGTGGGAAGCAAGACAAGCCACTGGACAAACCTAGTTAAAACAAGACACTGAATGGAAGAAAAAATATCACAGATAGTTGAAGATGTCGCAAGAGCCACAGAAGTTAAGAGCTCTGTCTTACAAAGGAGAAATTATGGGGTTCCCCTGCACAATAAACATTCCAGTTAGAAAAGAAAAAAAATCCACCACCTTTATTAAAACTTTTTAATGGAAATTACTAGGGAATTCACTTGTCATAGCTACAGTCATTCGTAAATTGAAGTGTGTCAGTGTAAAGCACTGAAGGAAAAAGGGAGAAAAGCAAACTGCTTATGAAAAATGTATGATTTATGAGGATTAAAAGAGAGGTGAGGAAATAAACAGAATGACAACTTGAAGATTAAGAGGCACCAGATGCCAAAGTACAAAGCAACCTCAAGACAGTCTGTATCATCACTATAACAACACAAATAGGCATCTTCAGATAAAGGGGTTTGTTGAAGTTCTTTATTGCACTAAAGAACCTCAAAAATATGAACTCTAGAGAAAAATGAAAAAAAGGCGAGGCAACCTAATGGGGTGTTCCATGTCTGATACTTTGCTAGGCTGTGTGTGTGATTATTTGAAATTTTTCAGCCTTAATATGTCAAAATAACAAAGAATGATTTTATGTCCTATAATTTATGTTTGGTCTGTATATACTGAGCCTTTTATGTTTTAAATTATGAGGTTATAGAAGCAACTTTTTTTAATTTGAAAAAAGCTTTTAAAAAGTGCAAACATTAGGAATAACATCAAGGCCATATTTTCTAAAACAAGCACACCCAAAAAAGTACATGTAACTGCATGAATAATTTATAGATTTATGTAGGTAGGTATTAATTCTCCCAGAAAATAGAATGATCATGCATACAGTCATGTGTGCAAATATCAAGTATACATACACAACTAATGTAATTGTCCACTCAAATTAGACATTTAGTTTTATGCATATTTTTTTTAAAAAGAGGCTGTATTTATTTGCTATCTCAGTCGTGAATAAATTACTAAATAGATAGCTTATCACAAATAGAAAACAATGAATAATCTGTGAATGATTTCAGCCTTGACCATGCAATTGCCTAAGTATGCATATTCTTGACCTTTAGTCATTTTCAAGTGGTGGTTGCCTCCTACTAATTTATTTTAAAAGATCTGTAACAGTGAAACCGGAAGCTAATTAAGAATGTATTACATGTCCTAGTGTGCTCTTATGTCCTAAAGAACATGTTTCTTGACAGGTGAATAGGTGAAGCTTGTAAGATGCAAATTTTTTCTGTGTTATGCTCACTTTATGTCTCATATATTCAGGGTGGTAACTGCACGTTTTCTCTTCCTCTCTGCCCAAAATACCTCTTAATTATTCAGTATATTTCGATTTAATTTTTTCTAAGGATCTCCAGAATTTTTTGCCCCACAGTGTAACATTTGGAAGAGGCAGGCTGTGTGGGAGGAGAGGCAGGGAGAAACATGACAGAAAGATGCTTTGAAAGAAAATGATAGGCGTATCATTGAAGACAAAAATTTAGCAAGCTCCTAAAAAGGATGAGATATTTGAATGGTTAATACTTAATGCTGCCTATCAGGAGATGACTTTGTGGTGGGGCGGATTATTCCACCTCTGCCTAAAGCAAGGATACACATGTGGGCCACTGGAGGAGACATGACACAAAAGTCTAAATGGACTACACACGTTTAATTGAGTATGGCAATTTCTTTGTTCCTAACAGAAATAGATTCAGGAAATACTGTTATGTCTACCAGCACTCTCTCTCCACAATCACATAATCAAATTTACGGAATGGCACTGTGGTAGGAGCTTTTTACAGGATACAATGCACCAGTATTTGCCTGCTTCTCAGACAGGAATTACAAAGATCCCATGCCACGTTGCACTGGCAACCACAGAGGTCTGGAACACACGGTAGCAATTCCCAATGCAGTTTGTGTTTCAACATGTCACAAAGCACAATTTTCTCCTATATACACCATTAGAATTTTCAATAAGAGGAACTGAGCATTTATTAACGGTAGAATCTCAGAGTTATGAACACCTTGGGGACAGAAGTTGTTCATAACTCTGAAATGTCCATAACTGTAAACAAAATGTAGCAGTGGTTCTTTCAAAAGTTTACAATAGAACATTAATTTAATACAGCTTTGAAACATTACTACGCAGAAGAAAAATCCTGCTTTCCCTTGATTTTTTTAGTAGTTTATGCTTAACACAGCCCTATACTGTATTTGCTTTCAACCCAGCCCCTTCGACAGCTGCCTGATGGCATATCTCTGGTTTCAAATGAGGTGTGTAGACTGCTCATTTTGTAACTTTGGTGTTCGTAACACTGAGGTTCTACTTTCTAGTGAGGTCCAGTGGAGAAATGTGAGGTGAAAAAGAGGAGCATGTGTGGGGCTTACGTTTCCTACCAAAACCTTCTGAGGCTTCACTACAGTCCCATGATGACAGGAGCCACAGTGGGGTTTGCTGCAAAACCTCCTCCTTGGTAATAGTCCCTATTCTCCCCCACACACGCAGCTGTAAGCAGAAATAGCCTCTGCTAGGGCAGCTTCCCCTTGCCAGAATATAGGTGCACATAAAGGCAGTTCTTTGACATCCAAGTGAAAAGCTGTCTGCTTTGTGAGCATGAGTGTAGTTCCTAAATTTAAAAACAGTGAGAGTCCTGTGGCACTTAAAGACTAGCACATTTTTTCGGGCATAAGCTTTCGTGGACTCCAACCCACTTTATCAGATGCCTCTGACAAAGAGGGTTGGAGCCCACAAAAGCTTATGCCTGAAAAAAAATTGTTAGTCTTGAAGGTGCCACAGGACTCTTGTCTTTGCTGTCCACAGACTAACAGGGCTAACCCTCTGGGTCTTGTTTCTAATTTTGTTTTCAAAACCATTCTTATTGCTAACCCAGAAGCTGACATAAAAGTGAGGCAGCAATCTGCTCAACAGCAGAGTTTGAAGGATGCTGCACTCCCTCCACAATGACAAGAAAATATCCATTTTAAACTGCACTATTTTGCTCACAGCAACTTTGCTGCACTTTAGTTATCAGTATATCTCATTAACATTAGCCTAATCAGGATGTGTTAATATGCTTCAGAAGATTAATTAGCACTAAAAACCACAAGGATTTCTGTTCATGCTTCTATGTTTCAGCCTCTGAAGTTAATTCTAAGTTTTAATCACAGTATCCGCTCCTAATTTTTTCTGGTTATCAGATTCAAAATAAAAAGGTGTTTTCCAGGGTTTCCTGAGTGCCACACATTTTCCTGCACTAACACATTCATTATGCCCATAATGAACTAAGTAACAAAACAAATGTAAGCAACATAGATCTCCAGGGAGTCAAGAGACTTGCCAGTATGGATCATTTATAATATAAAGGTTTGCATTTCTCTTGCATCACATTTGTCTGTTTTTTCCCCCTGAGCCTTCATGTGAAATATATATGTCCCCGTTTTTCAGTTAACAGACTCAGCACTTCAGGCAGACTTCTCAATAAAGTGCTTACAATAATATATTAAAAACATGTATTGGAATATCAGTCCCTCATCTTCCACATCTTCAAGCATCTGGCAAAAGTGGGATTTTCTCTCACGAAAGCTCATGCGATAAATACATTTGTTAGGCTTTAAAAGTGCCACCAGACTCCTTGTTTGTTTTGCTGAACTAGACTAACATGGCTACCTCTTTGGAATTTATGACAGAAATCTGATATATATGGGATCCTGCTGGATTTCTTTTCCCTATTTTTAGAAACTTTTAAACTAAGGCCTTGTCTCTACCAAGCAGCAAATATCATCACCACTGTTCATTTCAATACAGCTGATTTCTGGTAACAATGGAAGCAGCTGTAGAATAAAAGCAGCACAGCAATGTGTGTGTCATTATACTTTACAAAGGCAAAGATTTTGAAGCATGAAACTTTAACTTTAAAGTTACTGTGCTATAACAAAATCTGTGAGTGGCGCCCCATTTGACTAACACGGCCAGTTGTCATGCAAGTGTCTGCTCATTCTCCTGAGGGTGCACAGCCTCTACTACCTGAAACTAGAGATCCCCTGTGACCCGTGCAGGTTGCTGGGGATCTGACAGAGGCATGAGCCAAACGAACAGACTAGGGGCTGGGTGCTCAGTTCTGAAATTCATTTCCTTTCTTTGTTCCAGTAGAATCTGAATTTGATGGCACACTCAGGACATGTTAAAAAGTTTACTAGGTTTCCAGTCCAGTAGGGATGGATGCAATTGCCTTATAAGATTATTTTATTCTGCTGAAGAGATCACAGAGAAAGCACAGAGAAAGACTTCTTAATAGTTGTAGTACAATAGCACTGAAGACCCTGCATTCAGCACATATTGTTCCAGAGCACTGAATTTGGGAAGGGAAGTTGTCTCCAGTGTTATTTAAACCTGTTTGTTTTATCCTAATAGTTTTGGGAAGAGGTGGGTATTTGTTTCAATACTATGGTCACACAAAAAAGGGAAAAAAGGAAAGTAAATCCTGATCTCATAGAGGTAGGTTACAAAAGTTGCACTGAGTCTGGTGAACCAAAAAGTGTGGAGGAGTTGGTTTCCCAGGCAGGCTGCTCTGTGTCTACTTTTGTGATTATCTAACTACTATTGTTAGAGGTCTGCAGATCCGCAGCTATCTGCTTCAGATCCGCAGGTGCGGAATGGCCCATGGATGCAGACCCTCTTTTTATGATCGATTGCTGCAGCTGCTGCTATGATCTGTGTCAGGTTACAGATACACATAAAACATGGTATGCGGATCAGAGAAAGACTGACATTGAGCGGATGCGGATCGGGTCCGGATCCACATATTTGTATCCGCGGAGGGCTCTAACTATTATAGTGTACAAGCCACCAGTCAAGCACCTCCAGTGGGATTGTACTAGCAGAGAAATTCACCCTGCATGTGGAAACTGCTGAGATGCACCCATCTACACAAAAGCAAGGGGGGAAAGAATCAGCTGCACAAGTCCCCCCTCCATCCCCCCCACCCTCCGCTCCCCTGTTGGTGTGACTCTTCCTTGACTAACCTGGAGTACTACCTCTAAGAAGGAGGGGGAGATGTGGCTCCAGCCCCTTACTTCATTAGCACTGTAGTCATCAGTGCCATTTATCATGATGTCTAATTGCTATGATTTCTTGCCAGCACTCAGGCAAGACCATACAGATTGATGTAAAGTCTGGTACTCAATTGCCAGAATCAAGACTTTTTTTTTTTTGAAGTGTGGCTAGATCCAAGTTGTGTGATTAAAGCAGTCTGACGCATGCACACAAACTAAGGTTAAATGCACATGAAGGCGTACATGCAGTTTGGGGAGTTTCACGCATGTGTCCTGGCTATCAAGTGAGCGCTGACTTTTTTTTTTTTTTTTTTTTTTTTTTTTAAGTGGCATGAAGCATTACATACACTTTTAGAAGCTCTTTTAAGATGCTTCCAATGATCATTTCCAACTGAAGTAGTTCACTAATTAACAGATGCTAAAAACCACATAAGAATTGCAACAGAGGGTCATGTGAATGATGTGACTGTGAAGTCTCAATGTTTGCAACCTGCTAAGGCTGGAAGCGAATGCTTTAGGATCGGAAAAATTGGATTCCCAGACTTTTCAATTGTTCAGAATCTAATAGCAGGCCTTAAAATATCATTAGCTCCCTTGGGCTGGCTGTGCTTTTCTGGCACAGGACTGAACGCAGCAAGTCCCAGACATTCGGATTGGTGTTAATCTTAATCCCTAGTTTTTGTGAAGCAGACATCTGTCCGCTAGGACCATCAATTTCTTTCACGTAGGCTACGAAGCAGCCATCAGCTGGTAATTACTTCTGGTCAGGACTGACCTAAAGGTGAAGGTTGTGTATAGTATTAACCTCTCCTACAATTACTAAAAATATAATTTAAGGCATTTCCCCCTCCATCAATGGTATAACGATAAACATACTGACCTGAAGAGCTCTTTGTAGCTTTAAAGCATTCCTCTGTCACTAAGAGAAGTGGGTTCAATAAAGATATTACCTCCCCCACCTTGTCTCTCAAAACACATTGCCAAGAGTCTGAACATAACGAAAGCATTACATACTCTACCAACTTGTAACATTCATTTGGGAGGTTACCGTGTAAAATGGGCTCATTAGTATTATAACCCAGAGAGAACAACCTGTCTGGCTTTTAAGCACTGAGCTGAAATCAGCACCAATTAATTATAACCACTATTGGACTGAGGGAATCCCCTTGCACAACCAACCGAGATTTCTAAATCTCAATATTTCCAAAACCTTTCCTCCATTATTTCCTAAACAACTGAACAATGGGGCATGCTGTTCAAACAACTCGAAGACCACTACTGTTACTACTTCTGCAGTTAGGAGCCTTAATTACAAATACAGTCTCACAGACAGCACGTGACCGGTCTTGCACCACAAACAGATTTGCCTGCAAATGGGTCAGGCGGCCATGCATAATTCATAGGATCTTCCACATGATTTGTTAAAATTAAACCAGACGCTGCTGCCACAGCCGAACTGTTCTAGTACAAAGCATCAGATCAAAAATGGTTGGCCACTGTGACCAGGTATATGGTATCCATCTTCCTACACACATCCAATAATAAAGTGCATTTTTAGCAAGAGTTTTTCATTTTTTGGTTTTTTTATGTCACAAAAAGTAAAAGGCATTAGGAGATAGTCTCAAACATCAAATTTAGGAGATAAAAATGCATTTGAGGGGGTTAGACCATATTACAGATATTTAGCACATCATTTCGTCTTCTGTAGCGAAGTACTGTATTATTACTGTACATACCAGGCTCTTTGAAATGTATGTGACACATATGTGGTAACTATCTTAAGGCTTTGCAAATGCCTCTGAGCTATCTGATGCTGACTCAAAAGTGACAGGTAAATTAAATGTGACTTACAATGCTCTGCATTTCAGACTGAACGGTTATTTTCCATTTGAGATGGAGGGCTCTGAGAGATCCCTCCACCCTCACAAAGGGGAGAAAGCATTACAATCCACATTCTGCTTATATTGAAGTCAATGGCACAGAGAAAGTTAAATCATTTTCCCAAAGTTACACATTAAGTCAATACAAGAACAGGAATATGACTCAGGCCTTCTGACTCTGACCTTCACATACTGTGCTGCCTCCTCCCTATTACCTGGGTTCCTGATTCTCGGGTTTTCAGAGAGGTCTCTATTCAGTTCTTCCATTACTATTATTAATCATTTATAATCACAGTAGTACCCAATCACAATTCTGGTGCTGTTATGCTGAGCACAGTGCAGATACATACAAGGAGTCTCTGCTTCAGACATTTTATGTTTCAGTGTCCTTAAAATATAGGAAATAAGATTTTTCTTCTTCTTCAATGAAAGATTTCAAATAAAAAAAATCATAGGGATGGAAAAAATAGTGGGGAGGAGAGACAATATGAAATAACACAGCAGCTTTGTTTAAAACTAGCCAGTTTGATTTCAGGACTGTTAAACCGTGGAAAGATGAAATGACATCAGAAGCAAAAAAAATAAAATAAAAAAAAATAATCAACCCATCATTACACACTTGCCTTTCAAATGTGTTTACATTTTGCAATCATATTAATTAAGACACTTGGTTTGGGGTTGATGAGTCTCCTTACTCACATAAGTAAAGCAAAGCATATGTATAAATGTTTGTAGGACCAAGATCCGAGTATATGTGCGTGCACACACACACTCAAAGGTAAGATTAAAAGTCACCCTGAGCCCAAAATTTTTAATACAGACCCCAAATTCTCTAAAATTACCTAGTGTTCTTATCCAAGGATTTGATTCAGAGCCTCTGCTACATACAGAAATGCAACATACAGCATAATTCAAAACTGAAAATAATCCAATGATTAGGAAACTTAGTTTTTATATTAGCTTCAATCAATAACAGAACTACTGAAAAAAATTATTTTCCCTCAGCACACACACACAAACACCTTCACCCCCCCCTCCCCCCATTGCATGGCCTAGTTTATTACTTTCTTAATCTTACTTAACCATAAAATCTTGTTACAACAGGCTGGAGAGTGTGGAGGGAATTAGGCACATACACAGAGAGGATGATATAGCTACAGAGGTCAGAGACTGGTCAGCAGTACAACATCCACCTGCAGAAAATGAAATCTCCAACGCTACTCAAATCCAAGGCTGGCACACAAAAGCTGGCAGGAGCTTACTGCTCTAAAATACACATTGTAGCATCTCTTGTTCAATTTTTCAACCCCCCCCCCCCCCCCCAAAAAAAAATGTCTGTGTAATTACTAATCAAATATCTCTCTGACTTCAGTTGAACAAGCCGGAACACATCTAATGCAACACAGGTCCCGTATCTACTCTTGAATGTTCGAAGAGAATAAACCTAACTCATCATACTGGAGACAAAAAAATAATCTTGTTGCTATTTCGTTCTCTTTGTCATTGCAAATGGGAAGCAATAAGATGCTTACACAGCTGGAAATCTAATGCATCACTGATATGTCAGCTGCCCACGCAAACTCCCACAAGAAGATTATTTCCCTAGCCAATTTTCAGACCTGAAAAATAATCTTCAAAATGTGAGTGATTTTAAAAGAAATATAATAGAAACAGAATCAACCTGCTGCCATGCAGTAGGACGACAGCAAATGATACAATTTTTGTCCCTCTGTGAACACCCTGGAGAGCCAGAGCACGTTGCACAGCAGGCTCTAATTAAAGCCTATAGAGCATCACTAACAGCCTAAGGACAGGGCATCTGTGTGTGTCTGTGCTCCTCTGTGTTTTAACTTGTTCCTGGGCCGCTGTCTTTACCCAACATTTGTCCTGCTTGCTTGCGTCCTCAGCGCAAGCCTACATCTTTCTGTATCTCCAGCAATTGCATTGATCCATCCACGTTCATTTCTCCACCCTTCCCCTCTGGCCCCATTTCATCTGGCTGAGCATGTGGCATTGAAATGTCAAGCAACACGGCAGGGCAGGCTTCAATAAATGCCACACTGCCCTTTCTTCTGAAGTGAAAGGCTAAACTATGAAGCTAATTGTACTCAACAGATGAACCAACATGCGGCATTCACTGCCGCTTTCACTCACTCAACATAGATGTTCAAGGACTGGGTTCATCGACTGCATTCACAAAAAAGGAGCCCTGCGGCACTTTTAAAGATCAATACATGTATTTATTGCATAAGCTTTCATGGGCACAATCCCACTTCATCAGATGCATGAAACGGAAAATGTGGCAACAGACTATCCCTCTGGATCTGTTTGAATTGACCTTGTGACCCAACCTTCTCTATATAAATACAGCTAACATGCCAAATCTTCCTGTCAGCATAGTGCAACTATGCAGGGGGTCAGGTCAGCATGATTGTGTTGCTCAGGGGATTTTCCACATCCCAAGCATCATAGTTATACCAACACAAGTTCCTAGGACAGACCCAGCCTGAACATCAAAGAAAAGTGATTTAAGAAAAGTAGACTTGTTGAGAATAATCCCCTTCCTGGTTTATTGAGCTAAAAGGGCCTGGGGTTTGCTGTGTGACAGTGGTATGTGTGACTGATAGGCTAATAGTGCGACCCACTCATTCTATTTTACACTGTAGGCATTTGCCTGCATGCAATTGGGGAAGCATTAATGCATGTAACTTTCCCCTACCATGTCTTGGCTTCATTTTTGTCTGCTGGAAATCAAGGAAAAATTGTACAAATCTCCCATTTGGATTCAGTGCCTTTGGCTGTTCTTTCAGCAAAAGCAGCCATTTATGGCTAAGAACGAACCAAACCAAAAATAAGACCACTGCTAACCAAGATCTTCCGTGAGGAATACCACGCACTCTGCCTTTTACCCTCTGTAAGAAGAGACAGAACCAACCGAACAAGCTGTTCTCCTTCAAACTGTTCTTTACTCGAAGGGATTCGAGTCTCTGCTTCTTTCAGCTGCAACTGAAATATACCACAGGAGCAGACACACATCCTACCCTCCTCCTGACAACAAACACTGCAAAGCAGCGGTTTTCAACAGCTGTGTCTCAACACAGCAGTGTATCAAGGCCTGAAGCTGAGTGTGTCGCTGGGAGCTGTCCCATCGCCAGAAGAAACCCACCAGAACCCAGCCCCCTCTTTCGGCAGCGGGGATTTTGTGCCAGGAGTTGCAGCAGAAGGTGGGGGTTCTACGGGAGTGTGTGCTACCGCTGACACTTGCGGTGGCGGCGCTTTTTTTTGGCAGCAAAGGACTTGGACAGCAGTGGGGATTTGATGTGCCGCCCAGCACTTTTTTCAGCGGTGGGGTGCATCTTGTGTAGTGCACGGTTGGCCAGCGTCGCAAAGAAGGTTGAGAACTGCTGCTGTAAAGCAGTGTTTCTCGCCGGTGTTTCGGGGAACGCTAGTCTAGTGCTCCTCAGACCTAGTGAAGGTGTTCCGTGACCCACCCTGATCCCTCCCATAGGGGACTGAGTGGAGAGGGGGCAGGAACAATTTAATGCCCCAGCCATGGCAAAGCTTCCAGGCGCGTGGCAGCAGACGTTGACAAACTCCTGGAAGCTTTGCTGCGACTGAGGCATTTTAAATCTCCTGCCACTGTTACCTGCTATTTTGAGAATATTTTCATCACGTGTACCATGTAAAGTAATCAATACCTTTAGGTGTTCTCTGGCTCACTAACGGTTGAGAAACATTGCTGTAAAGTATCCAGGGTACACATACACCTTTTTGGGTGCCAATAGATAAAGTCAGAGCTGCTAAGCAAGCATTATTGATTGCCTTCCCTTCACATGACTTCCCAGGGGGTGACTACATAGCTGGGTCATGTGCAGAGGCAGCTTCTGGGGTAGGTGAAGCAAGCACATGCCTAGGGCCCCGAGCTGCAAGGGGCCCCATCACCTACCCCAAAAGCCACGTCTGACTTGGTCCGCAGCAGAAGGAGAAGCTGACCCAGGGGGCCAGGGCCGGGGTGGTGAGGGAGGCAGGGTCACAGAGGGGGCCCCATGGGCCTATGGGGAGCCTTGTGGGCCTATAGGAGGCCCCACAATGGGCCTTCACCTAGGCCCCCAATAGCCAAAGGCCGCCTCTGGGCATGTGAAGTTAAGAGCCAAGTGACATTAGTTGTAAGATATTCAGTGAAATGGCATTTCTTCTTCCCCCTCCTCCCCCTGGATTTAAATGAATGTAGGCTCTTTTGATAAGGGAAAGTCAGCTGCCATTGCATTCCCTCATTTCTTTCAGAGAGTTCCTATTCTGGCATTCTGTCCTTGGGACATTCAGCATGCACCAGTGCTCCAGCAACTAAAATGTGTCTTGCTGCCCCTGCACACATTAGCTATCATGGAAAAGCTTCCCTGGTGAGCCATACATTCAGAGATTGCTTGGGAGGAAATTGCTAGCCAGCAGCTGCTTTAGTTGTTTTAAGTGGCTGCATTTGGGCATCCGTGCAAGATTTCCAAAGAAAATTACAGAGTAACGGAAGCGGAGGAGGAAAATTAGAAGAGCCAAACAAACTTTTGCTGAGTTTAAAAATTTAATTACAGTTTTTTATTCATTCAACAAAAAAGTGTGTAAGTGTGTGCGGACACACAGGGGAGATTCTACAAAGGCTGAACTGGGCAATGATTCTAGGTTTGACAGAAAATATCTTGGGACAAAGATTTTCCTTTCTGGGGCATCATAACAGAACAATGAACTAATCTCTTGCCAGGTAGCAGGCATCTGCTTTTAAGGACCACTGTTCAAGACTGGGTTTCAAAGAGAAAAAACAAAACAAAAAACCAAAGCCTCCCCCAGCCTCCAAAAAAAGGCTTTGGCCCACACAGAACTTTCCAGCTAATGCTTCTACTGAACACTAGAATTATTCATTAATCTGGGGAGAGGAGAAATTAATCTATGGAATTCTATCCATCAGCACTCTGGGTGCCCTGTACTCTCCACATGGGGCTGTATGGAAAGAGGTCTCAGTGTCTACACTGTGCCTGGGAGGTATGATTCCTAGCCTAGGAGACGGGCTCAGCTAGCACACTAAAAATAGCAGCACGGATGTGCATGATATGGGGTGGTTCCATCTACCCAGCCAAGCTCAGACCCAGGAATTGGCTGGCTTGGACTTGAGTGGTTAGGCAAGTCACTGCCCGCAGAACACCCCTCCACCCACCCACCCACACACACACACCCCTACCTACCTACCTCTCTCTGGTACAACAGGAAGAGACTCACTCTTGTCTGACAAGGGTAAGAGTTGAGGTAGAAATAAAGGGGGTATTTTCTGGGGGCGGTGGGTTGGCTGGAGAGAGAGCCACAAGCCAGGTGAAAAATTAGAAACATTTTAACATACATTCAAAATCAACAAAAAAATACCTGCAAACACTCATTTCAAGCAATTTTCAAAATAATTGGGTTTTTTTTAAAAAAAGGATCTTTCACAAAATTAAACAGATTCACCCACTGTTTGATGCCGTATGGCAATTACTATATTCCACCATGTTTGTGGGCCAGATCCTCTGCTGATGTAAATTGACGCTGCTTCACTGAAATCACTGGATCTAAGCAGATTTGCACCAGCTGAAGTTCTGTCCTTTTGTGTCATTTTTATTGTAGAAAACATCTACACACCTACGCCATTTGGCAAACCAAAAACTGCAGGACAATGTATTAGCATGCTGCTTGTATCCTGAAATTAAAAATCTGAACATTTGGGGCCTGGATAACATGAATGAAACCTAACTGTGTGATGTCCCACCACACAGCATTAGTCATTATTATTCCCGTGTTGCACTACAGGCAGAGTAGCTTTAGACGGGAATATCCTTTTAAAGACTTGGATTATTTGCAGTTCTCTGAATCTGAAGTCTGAGGCTAACAAAAACGTGCTCAGATTCCTAACGTCATCATCTCTTCCAACAAGTGTCTCGCTCCCCACCAGACTGGCATGGATCCACATGCTGGCATAGCGCTGGCTCTGCAAGGCGCTGCTGGTGTGACAAATCAGGTGGGCACTGTGAGAACAGTAGAAACTGCAAAGATGATGAAAACTGCATATCAAGCAACTTCTTGAAAGATGCTGGACTCCACAGAGGGGGTGAGAGCAAGTAAAAAAAGCCAGCTTCCTCCAGGCTAATGGGGAGTGTAGTGACTGGCAGGTAAGCCAGGCAAAACACCCCAGACTGAAAGACTCGGCTTAGTACAGACTGCATTTTTTATGTGACACCCCCCGCCACCCAAAAAGGCAACCATCTCCCATTCAACAACCTGTTTGTTTATTTCAAATCTGTTTCCAACAGCATGCAAAGCCATTCTAGGCACAGGGCCTCAACGAAGTGAGCCTCGAGCACGGCTGCAGTGGTACAAGCCATCCCCTAGCAGGGGACTGGCAGAAGGGCAGAGGTGGCTGGGAAGGAGAAGCAGTCAGGGGAAGCCACAGGATTAAGTAATTCAGCAGATCCTCTGGAGCAGTGGTTTTCAAACTGACGGGGTCGTGTGGTTATCAAGGGGGGCTCGCAAGCTGCCTCCCCCCCCCACACACGCCATGTGCATATGCACGGCTGACAGCCAGAGCCCTTCAGAGCTATGTGGTCGGAGAGCAGCAGCTGCTGACCATGTGCTCTGAAGGCAGCACCAACCAGAACAGCTGTGCAGAATTAAGGATAGCATGGGGGGGGGTGGCCCGGCCCGGCCCCCCCCCTTCGGGGGGGGGGGGGGGATTCGTCACAGTGATGAAATATTTTCAAAAGGGGTTCCAGGAAAAAAACCGTTTGAGAAGCCCTGTTCTGCCTGCCATGGTCACCTCCAGTTGTCATGAATCGAGCCTAATAGTTACTTGCGTTCATATCTATATATCTAAACGAGAGATGTATACATGCACGGCGGGGACGCAGCTGCGCGCGCAGCAGCTGAATCCCCGTCTTGCTGAGGCCAGGCTGGGGAGATTCAAATCCCCCGCTCTGAGCATGCTCAGAGAGAGCTTGCTCAGGGTGGGAGCGGCCTGGCTGAGAAGCAGCTCTGCCGGCC
>ML685770.1:3932233-4125827 GCA_007922175.1 Pelusios castaneus
GGGGGGCCGGGAGTTCACGGCTGCCCGCCCTCCCTCCCACCCAGCGGTGATTACCATTTTTCAATTTGCGATTCTTTAGAGAATCGGGGGTTTACTGGTTTTACAGAAGCTGTAAGGGGTGGGACCTTCCCCTCCCAACCCCAATACCAATGAGCAGCCCCAGTGATTTTCTCAGAGGGAAACAAGAAAACCCCACACCTCCCCACAACTAAATGTTTGCCTTGCGTAACCCTTCCCACCACAGTAAAAAGATCCTTGACTCTACACCCGAAGTCTTCATCCTCCTGCTTTACCTGCAACCTATCAATACAGGTTATGTACCCAGATGGACAAGAAGCAACCCTGAAGTTCTATTTGTTTTTTAAATACATGCTTATTTATCTGAGCGGCCTTTTGTAATAGTCCTCCTGGACCCTACACGAGCCTCTACAAAGACCTAGTTCAAAATTTATTGTTGAGTGAAGCTCCTGGAACTGCCCAATGTTGGCCAGACACAAGGGCTCATAGTCATTTCCTCAGTGACCCAGTCTGACCTTTTACTCTCTGCCTTCATTTCCTTGCCTATAGAGTTAACAATACTTACTCAGAAGTATTGAGATGATCACAGTTGGTAGAGTATTACATTAGATAGTGTATGATCCTATTTCAGATTTTGTTTATGTAAGTTCTAAGGCAGGGCACTCTAAATCCTCCATTAAAAATATCCTTTTGGAACTCAAAAACACGTTATATAGAAAGGAAGTCCAGAAAAGACTCACTTCTTACAGGCTTCTGACTGAAATAATTCTCAAACACTTTTAATAAAATGAAAGACAAATCAATCTCTGAGGTCCATTCATCTTCCCAAGACATTCAGTCACCTCTCCCTGAGCTTGCTTATTGTAATACATATTGTACAAAAAAGAAATACTGTCACACAAGAGAATGGTCTAACAGAGGGTGCTATGCCAGAAATTTAACTGCACTGCAAAAAGCTCAAGCATCTCTGGGGATTTTCTTTTCTAACATAATCCGCCACTCCTCAACCCATGTGTTCCAGTGATGGGATAGATGTGCAATAAACAGATTGCACATAGTTTTACATCCCTGTAAAAATACATAAGAAAAACACAGGAGATCTATCATTATAATAACCAAAAGGATTAGCTATTAAGCACAAAAATACCAGCATTATCTTCGCTTATCTTCATTATCTTCAACTTCAGTGATCAGTGTTAAACTGAAGAGTATTACAAGTCAACCAGGAATCTAAGGGCAGGTCTATGCGGCCTGCAATTTCTGGCGGCAGTAGAAGAGACATACGTAGGTTATTTAAAACAACTTGCCTATCTTGCTTCAACTTCCCTATACCTGGCACATCCTATGCGCTGAGTTAAAGAAAGGGCCCTCCCTTTAGCTCAGCGCTACTCCAGTTGCTGGGGTGATCTTCAGAGATCCATTTCCCAATTGAGAGGGTCTTCACAGAAGGTCAATCTGATGGCAGAAAATTTGCTGCCGTCAGTGAAGACAAGCCCTTAGTCAACAGTTAAGTGACTCCGCTCCCTGGTTCAGTAACTGGTTCTGAGAAATGAGACTCAACTCTTACCTCTTTTTCATCTCACCCACATCAGACTTTGGGCCCTATCCTACACTCATAATTAAATTACCAGCAAATGTGCAATAGATTTAAGGGGAGGGAGAGGAGTTGGAGTTTAGACAGGAAGGATCACAAAACAGACTCACTCCTTTATTATGCATTAATTGATGAGTATCAAGGTATGTGTAGGTCAGTTATTTAACCACCCTGTCCTGGTTTTTTTTCAGTACCAAGGCTTAATACACTGGTAAATGATTAATTCAGATAAATGACCTTTTATCTGTTAGACCAACAAGATTATACTTAAGCATGCAATTCTGCACGCATGCAAACCTAGCCACACTTTTTTCCTACCGATTCAACAAGTCAGTTTATTTATTACATGTAGCTATTATTGGAATTCTGCACCATAGGTAAGAATACAACTTCAGATATTTTCATTGTTCTTCATGTACAGATTTCTCTTCTCCGCCTCTGTGCTACCTGGGGTCATCTTCCCAAAGTGCTTCTCTATGGCTTCTACCATATGAAATTTCATAAAAATAAAATTAAACTTGTGAGTTTGTGAAAGGTTATTAATGCCATGCACGAATCTTTTTTTCCTTATGCTTACTTGTTTGGCTCTCTGTTTCAAAGAATATACTTAAGGATATTTAGAACTGTAACAGAAAAAGTCTAATAGAATGCAAGTAATATTAAAACAAATCCCTTATTCAAAATAATGCCATTTTGGCAATTTACTAAAATAGCTCCAGCAGAGATGCTGTCAAGTTGGAGCCAGATTTTCAGAAGTATTTTCAGTACCTAACCGGATTAGGAACTTTTGAAAATTCAACTAGGTAATTTCCTGTATCTTTCTATACCAAAACCTTTGAAAATCTGGCCCTTGGCTCTTAAAATGAAGTTTTGTTTAACAAGAATAATAAATAATTCATGAGGGAAAGATGGTCTTAGCAAATTACATTGGTTTTGTATTTGCTTGAACTTTCCAGAGTCCGCAAATGATTAAAACGTAACATTTAACTTTTCCTCAGCATGGTGACCCAACCACAGCTGTATCCTGGTGGAGAAGAGTCAGAAAGCAAAATGGTTTGTGTGTTCAAGTGAAAATGTCCAGTCTAGTTTCACTATCTGAGGTAATCGTACCAAGTAAGCAAACCTCATGAAGAATGAAAGTAAACAAAGAATTTTGAAAAACAACAGCAACACAGTTAAGGGTTTGATATTTAATGTGTGTGGCCTGATTTTTAGGACGGCTATGTACCCCCTCTGTTTTAAGACTTCTGGAAGGGAAAAATACCAAAACTAAAAGCCAGGCCAAGATTTTCAGCCCGACATAAAATTTCCCTTAATACAACTCCCAACATGACTTGAGTCCTGTACCACTATAGAAGTGCCAGTCATAATTAAATATTTTTTCAGCCAGTTTCTTCATCTTTTTTTCCAACCAGTTTTTTCACCCAGATAACAGAAAGGGGTATTTTGTCATGCCAGCCATCATTCTGATTAAAAGTTCTCTCTCTCCATTAAGTGAGCACCACTTCTCCACCAAGGAATTCCTGCAGGAAATTCCTCATGTCCTGCAAACATACAAACCCTACAGCTTCTTATCCCCATTGCTTATTAAATGTAGCTGCATCCACCACTGCGGCTACAATTCAGCATTTGTGAATGAACTCTGTTTTACCAGGTGTTAAGAATACACTTGTGCAAACGTACTCCATGGTACAACAAGGCAAGAGGTATCAACAATGGGAGGATCTTTTATTAGGATTCTCTCATTTTTAAGTGTCAGAAAGGAAAAATGATTTGAGAAGGCAGTCTATGCTGATATAATCCTAAATACTATTAGGTGGGGTTGGGGGTTTTAGGAGGTTGACATTTTTAAGAGTTGAGAGGGTAGTCAGAGATACATGCTCATTTGTTCTGGAAGTACTAAAATCAAACCAAATCAGCCAAGGTATTAAAAGGTTGGAGGAGATGGAGTAAGATTTTGTTTCTTCTCATGTTCAATCATCCACTCGGTCATCATGTTACAAACATGTTACTCTGAGTTTTAAAAGTTAAACAGAAGTTAATTAACTAAATGTTATTTAACAGAAATTGATAAACATTAAAAGTCTCAACACTTTAACTTTGCAAAAGTACCCAAGAGCCCAGATAGGTCAGGAGCAAAGAGTTTTCTACAAAGTAACAAGCTGAGAGGGATCCAAGGCAAAAGAACCAAATAATTCATCACAGAAAAGAGTCACTGATAAAAGTCGAATCTTTCCAAGCCTAAATATATCAATAAATGGCAGTAAACTTCAGTTTCACCATACACATACAAACCGACACACACAAAAAATCTCCATTGATGATCATCTAAATTTACAGATGAGCAAAGAAAGAAAAAATGCTGCTTGAAAACTTACTAAAGTTCAAGGATATTTACATAAAACACTTTGATGTGATGATGACCACTTGTTTTAACAGTTATAAAGCTTCAACATTTTGGACACTGAAGTTTACTGTCCTTCAATAATTGTTTGATTTTTCCTCTAATTTCTTACAACTGTGAAGGTTTTAAAATATGAAAAAATTGCTTACTAATAAACACTGATATTATCCAATATAAAAATTGAATTCTGCCCTGCCTAGGTATATTTAGCCCTTTCTTGTTTCATGAACCAATCTAGATTTCTGCAAAGGGTTTCTTAATTTCACAAATTTCAGCTCATAAAATGTTCTTAAATTATATGAGTGTACATTAGATATTTACTACTCATTATTTGTAGTAGCTGTACAAAAATGCCCTTGCACACTCCATATTTGTATAAAGAACAGCCATTCCGTACGCATGCAAACAAAAAGCTATTTGGGTTAAGTTCACATGGAAGAGGGGGCACAAACACGCATAAAAATACAAGAGTTCTAACCAAAGCTATAGACTGACAGCATAAGAGTTCGTTTTTAACCTCAGTGAAGTTGCAGGTTAGGTTGATGGAGAGGGTTACATGCCAGGTTTGTTTTTTCCAATGCCTATTTGCTCATCCCTAGATAGCAAAACATTAGGGCTCAGATTTTCAAAACCACTTAGGGGTTTTGAACATTCAGTTTCCACTAAAATTAACCAAGAGCTGGGCATCCTCTAAGCAGCTTTGAAAAAATCTCAGACTAAACATATAAAATATTTCCTTGTGCTTCCATACATGCTACTAATATGCAGTTAATGAAACTGGGGATGGTGATTGACTGAACATTTAATAAAGTCAGCGTTTATTACAAGTTCTAATATTGCATGATTCTGAGTCAGCAAGTTCTTCATATGCATCAGACGCAGAGTGGTTTTAAAAATAAAGGTACAGATTTCATGGACCTTTCCAGTCTTTCACTTTTCTGCAATCTCAAAAATGCACACAGAGATTGCTTAGAATGCGTGTCTTTTCACTGACTTTTCGCTACATAAAAATCAGAGGGCTGCTGTAGGTCTTTATTACAATCAGAAGTTACTGTAGGATAGACTATTATTATACGGCAAAAGGGATTTCCATTCAACTGATGCATGTCCTCCTTTTGATTAACTTCTTTACTTAAAAGCTTTAATAACACTAAACTGCAAATGAACTGATTTTTAACCTAAGCAAGGGCTACATAGCTCAACCCAACAATAGCCAATTACAATCTCATAAACTTGTCTGTCAAGCATGTATTGTATTTACAGCCATCTAATAAATCTTCCTTTTTAATTGCAGCCTATGCTTAAAGTCAGGCTAGGCTCTGCGTCCAACCAAGGTATATCAGTTTACTGCTGCCTATCACATCATCATCTGTCATTTCAAAAAACAAGCTCTGCTTCTTTGTTTCATTTTCCAACTGCAAAGAAAGAGGAGTGGGGGGCAAATGAGAGAGAGAAACTGCACAGGAAAGGACAGCTCAAACAAGGTGAGTGACTGTAGTATTCTCACATACGCACGTGCACACAACGCTAAATCACTGGTCTGCACCATTTAATCTGGAGCACAGGGCTGAATCAATGCTACATAAAAATCAGAAGGCTGCTGTAGGTCTTTGCAACTGTGTCGTGCAGCCCAGCTGCTAGTGCTGTCATAGTCAAGCTTCCCAAAAATCAGACAAAAATCAGACTGTTTAACATAGGAGCCTTAAAACAAAACAAAACAAACAAAATTAAAAAACCCAACCCCCACCCCCCAAACCAGAGCCCTGTGGCACTTTTAAAGATTAACAGATTTATTTATCGCATGAGCTTTCATGGGAGAAAATCCCACTTCATCAGATGCTGTTTTCCTGCAATAGACTAACACAGCTGCCCCTCTGGAACCTAAAAAAAGTTAGTTTGGGTTTGGGGGTTTTTTGGTTGAAATCTCTGAGGAATATGCAGTTCCAGTGATTTACTTATACACTGGAAAACAGGAAGCACAGGCTTCCTTTTTATTCACATGCCCCCATGTGAGCTTTTAAATAGAAATCATGTAAGTGAGGAGGAACCAGCACGGTCATGTGACAATACAGAATAGCTGGTAGCTATTTTTACATGCCTGGTCAAGAATGCTTTCCCAACTCTCTGGTTACAGCAGTCACCTCCTATGGCTCAATGGCTGAAAAAAATCAAATCAAATAACGTGAGTTGTTTCCACTCAGAAAGTGCTTTTGCTGCGTTTAATGACCCACTCGAAAGAAATACACCTGTCTCTAATAAAGCATCCGCTGAACAACTGTGAATGGGACCTGTACATTGAGACCTGCTGTAAACAAACTTCCACACTACCCAAATGGACCTCATTTTATATTGCTTCTTTCGAAGGTTGTTATGTTCTCTCTTCTGTAAAGGGTTTCAACTGCCACATTGTTTTAATGATTAGGGACCAGCTCCCATTGATGTCAACAGAAAGACACCCAGTTGCCATCAATGAAAATAAGACCAGGCCCAAGACAACCTAAACTACATGCCTGTCTCTGCACATAAGCTAAACACAGAAATTTCGCTGCCCTACGGGTTCAAATCCTTTTCATTTTCTCAGTTTCATAGCTAAATGGTTACTTAAAGCATGAATGTGCTTTACTTTTTGTAAAATATTTAATGCCTGTCAGAAGCCACACATTAATTGTGTGTCACTGTATGAAGAAATTACATTTTTAACTCCTACTGAGCATATCCAGAGATTCTCTGGAACCACTTAAGCTCTTCACAACTCTGCTATTAAACACTATTGCTACCAACTGCATCCATAATCTTATCTACGAAACTGCTTTGGACTCAGTTCTATCCTGCTGTCATTAACCATATTAAATTTTATACACTAAATTCTGCTCTCAGTTACACCTGTGTAGGGAGTGGGAGTTGCCAGGGATTTAGACTAATGTAAATGAGAGCAAAAAGTTGGTCCACAACAGAACAACAACAACATGGCAGGAGCCAAATCTGCAGAGATGCTGAGCACTGCAGCTCTTCTTGATTTGTCCTCAGATGGGAGTCAGATGCTAAGTGCTTTTGAGAACAAAGCTCTGGGTTTGCAGATATTCTGCTCTGGTGGTAACGCCACAAGAATATAAACACTGTCCAATGCTGTTGAGCAGCATATTCCGTGCAACACGGCTCAGATGCGCCCAGAAAGATCATCAGGTGCCCAGCACAAACATTTATTTGTGGTGACAATATAAAAAACATTTTGTTCAACAAAAGCTTCATTCTTCTTTTCCTCTTCATTTTAACAAATCTCTCATGCTGTTTTTAAGTTATGAGAATTAGAAAAAATATTATTCACAGGGTATGGAGGCAAGACCCTGCTGCAGTTAAAATACTAATGTATTATGAATTGCAGACCTATATGGAAAGCACTAGCAACACTATGGTTTTTTTTAAAACATGCAAATCAGCACTGTCTAAATGGTGGTTACCTTAAATCGAGACTTTCCAGATTTCTCAAATCATCTCATTTCACATAACACTCCAGGCATGTTGCCCAAAACCCTTTTCCAGCACTAGATTTAAGAAATAAGTTCAATATTTCTCAAATAAGTGCTCCATATACTAATTAACTCTGAAAAACAGAGCTTCTCTCTCAATGCCTTAATTTGATGCATTCTTCTGCTACTGTAAACACAAAGGAATCATTGCCAGCACAATTCTGGCTGTAAAGGCAAAGCTGATGCAATGTGAGGTCAGCTGCCACAGATAATGTCCAGACTGTGCTCTCTGCACACAGGAAGCCTGTAATAGGACTCTACATTGTCTTCAGTGAGCTCAATATCCAGATTTAGCCTGGAGTCAGCTTCTCTGCTGTTCAACTTCCTCCTCCTGACAATGCAGTGAAATGGCGGAGATCCAAATGGATTACATCAAGACATTAAAGCTTACTGTTATCTTACATATTGTACCTTAGCCATAAGGGAACAAGGTTACCAGCAATGAAAATAGGTTAGAGTAGGAAGGAGAATGTAAACTAAGAGTTAATAGGTGAGGGGTGGGGACAGCTGCCAAGCTCGGCAACAAAAAATAAATACATTTTAAAATCCCAGGTGTTTGAGGGGGTTGCAAAGGACCCCGTCAGAGGCAACTTGTTGGTAAGCAGTAATTTTTGTTTGGAAGCATAATAAAGAGATGAGTATCACAGACATAGCAGGATAATAGCTATGATCAAAATACAAGGATCCTCATGTCAACATTGCAATCTTAAAATCCAGTGGCTGAGCTGGAAAGGGACGACGGACACCAGTTGGACCCCAAGAAAGAGAGATGATTACAAACAACAGTCATTTAATTGGCATGTGACAATTCCTTACTAGAAACTATAAGGTTAGAACAGTGGTTCCCAACCAGTGTGCCGGGAGAATCTGCAGGAGCTGGGGTCATTTTACATCTCCCACCCTGCTCAGCCGAGCCACATGGGCTCTGCAGGGCGGGAAAAGGCTGCAGAGGACTCAGTTTGGTCGTGCTGGCTGCAGGTAAGAGTAGGTTGGGGAAGGGGGGTGAATGGGTTTTTTGGGGGGGCATTGGGATTGGTGGCTGGGGGAGCATGGGATGGCGGTGGGGGAGGGCCCAATGCGACCCCAGCCGGGGTCCCCAGAGCCGCCAGCAGCCCGATCCCGCATGGGCTAGTGGGGGTCCCTGGAGGCACTGGTGCAGCAGCGCCGGTGGCCTGATCCTGCCTAGACCAGTGGGGATCCCCAGAGCCAATCCCACCTGGGCTGGGGGGGAGGGGGGTCCCTGGAGCCCCCATCCCACTCCGGCCCCAGCCATGGGTTCCCGGAGCCACCTGTAGCAGCCCGGTTCCAGCCTGCCCTGGCCCCGGGAACACCAGCTGTAGCAGCAGCTGGTCCCAGACAAGGTCCCAGGGACATTGGCAGCTGCAGGATCCAGCCCCGGCCTGGACCAAAGACAGCTGGCAGCAGCGGGATCTGGCCCCGGCTGGGGTTCCTGAGCTCCCAGTGGCAGCTGGATCTGGCCCTGGCCCTGGCCCCAGTGGCTGAAGCTGGATCAGGTGGGGCAGGGGTGGATTTTTGTAGCTGCCTCCTGGGGGGCGGGAGGGGGAGATAGGGTTGGTGGGCCGCAGCAAGGCCTGCAGGGGGCCCGATGAGGCAGGGCTGGTGCTGGCTCCTGTGGTGAGGGGAGGGTCCCTCATCCCAGGCAGCATGGAGGTCTGTCAGGGGGAAGGGACCCATGGTGGGGAAGGGAGCTGCCATGGAGTGAGGGTCTGCCATGGGTGGCAGGAAGCTGCTGGGGAGAAGAAGGGGCTGCACCATGCTCCCCTGCCCTGCTCTGTCCTCCCACTCCCCAGGTTCCCACTGCCACCCTCAAAGCCACTCCTGTTCTCCCTTCCCCTCTCCTCTGTTGCCACCCCTGCCCTGCTCTGCTCCCCACACTCTCCTGCCACCCCACATAATGACTCCTGACCTCCCCTCCCACCACCCCTGCCCTGCTTCCCCTACCACCCACATAATAGATTTCCCGGCATGTGCCATGGTTCATGAATATTCATAAGTTAATTTGAATATTCATGAGTTTTTTAAATGGTGGTGTGCCATGAAAAAATGTGAAGATATTAAGGTGTGTCACGGCAGAGAAAAGGTTGGGAACCACTGGGTTAGAAGAATGAAGGAAATGAGTTATCCAGAGCCTGCCTTTTCCTACTGCTCAAAGGCCGTTCTAGAGAGGAAGAACGCTAGCGGGAATCTAGCCAGCCACTACTTGAAGCCAATTGTTTTGACCACCACAAGGAAGGAAGTGATTCTAGACTTAAGTACTATAAAACATTAAGAAAAGTTGGGCTAATGAAAAAAGTGCACTCTTTGGCCTTGTCTTCACTTCCAAAAAACCAAAACCCAATATTTTTCACCTTGAGTAACCAATGCATAGGAGCTTTCCCAAGGTAAAAAAAGACAGTAAGGTCAACTCGCCAAGGTCATGTGTAGCACTGATCTCAGCAAGTTTACCACATAGTAAAGACAAAGCCTATGTACTCATCTCAACAGCAGAGAGCAGTGGGGAAATTTTCATTTCACAGGGGCTTTCGAAGGACATTAGCTTGGCCTTAATAGAGATTTCAAAACAACAGGCCTCATCCTGAGTTTGCTTATCTGGTTTTGCACAGACGCCACTGCGTTGATTTCACGGGACTCTCTCTGGATTTATACTGGGATAAACTAAAGTGGAATCAGGCCCTAGGAGTCTATATACACTACCAAGAGGAACAGTTTTCATCAGCAGTCCCAGTGGATGTGCTGTAGACAACAGTTTAGCCATTTTCATCGTAACTGCTTCTCGCTGGAAATGGGAAACTCTCACGCCACTCCCACTTACAGATGCCCAGAATGACGCTATGGCTTGTGCAGTCTGGGAAGATGGGACAGAGCCCAGATGGCAGTCAGCAGAGAGTTCTGAAAGAAGAATGTATGATAAAGCAAACCCTGCTGAGGCTCTGCAGTATATCTAAGAGCAGCTGCTGTTTTAAGAAGATTGAAGCATTACTAACATAGTCCAAGCTCTACAGGAAAAAAAGCCAAGGAAGATACCAGAGGTTTCAGCCCCAGGGAAATTGTTTTAGGCTTTGCCCCCAAGAGACACCCATGGCTGGACCCCAGCACCCACAGCAAGCCCCAGTGCTTTACCAGAGGTACACCTGCATTGTTCTCTTTGCAAGATCAGTGCTAAATCCCTAACTAAAGAGAGAATAGCATATAGCACACCACTTAGGATCTAACCTACACAACTTCCAAGAAAACAACACAGATGGCCTACAGAACAGTTTTCAAATGCCTCTAGATAAAGTCACATTAAAAGAAGCAATTCTTCAGGAAAAGCAGGAGCAACATGTCATGGATTATATACTGTCTGAGCAACAGGAAATGGACTCAGTGAATAACTGCTCCTCAGAGTAGAGAAAATGTAGTTGAAGGATATCCCAGAGGCTAAAGAAGGAACAGTTATTTCTAATGAATGATTTAGAGCAGGACCAGGAAAGCCATTTATTGAGTATTGTTGATGATGCTAAGTTGGTTCAGTTAGTAAAAATATGTGGGGAAATAAACTCCAGATGGAGTTAAAATACATTGGTAGCAGGCCTTAAATTGCTCTGGTAAAGAAACAGACACGGTTTAAAAGAGTTATTTGATTTTAATCTAACAGTACTAATAGAAGTGACATTGTCAGATTACAAGTATCTTGAATATATATGTGGCATTTTCATAGCTGTGTAACAAATATAAGGGAGTGCTAAATAATCAAGTTTACTTTTCAGTATTTAAGGTTTGTTTGCTTTCTGCATTTCACCAATTCTGATAATGAAACTAGATTAGCCAATTTCACTTTGGTTTCTGGTCAGCTTCAATATAGTTTAGCTACTATAAAGTGGTTGGAAAACCATTCCTATAGTGGAGTTATTAGTAGTTCACAGTCAAGCTGCAAGAGCATATGGAGTGGGGTCCCACAGGGGTCTGCGCTGAGTCCCCAGCTCTGTTCAATATGTTCATAAATATTTAGATATTGGCCTAGAGAATACACTTGATACCAAGCTGAGAGAGGTTACAACAGGGCTCGACAAAGTTGCAGCTAAGCGCCCAACTTCAAACTAAGGTGCCTACCTGGGATGCCCCCACTGCCGAATACCCTGAGCACCACTGCAGGAGCTGGTGGCTCTATTTTTAGGTGCCAGGAGGTGCTCCACCCCTGCAGTGGAGATAGGCACCATGCTACAAACCACGGGCACCATGGCGACCTGACTCCCGGGGTTTGTCGAGGATGAAATTCAGGAAGAATCCAAAGTACTCCATTTAAGAAGGAACAATCAATCGCACACATACAAAAACGGAAATAACTGCATAGGAAGGAATAATACAGAAAATGATCTGGGGGTTATAGAAGATCACAAGCTACATATGAGTCAGTGGTGTAACTCTGTTACAGAAGATGCCAATATCATTCTGGGATGTACCAGCAGGAGTGTTGTAAGCAAGACACAAGAAAAACAAACAAGGAGTTCTGTGGCACTTTTAAAGACCAACAAATTTATTTATCGCATGAGCTTTTGTGGGAGAAAATCCCACTTCGTCAGACACTTGAAGATGGGGAACTTAGAGAAGTTTTTCTTTTAGGATTTTCTCCCACGAAAGCTCATGCGATAAATAACATTTGTTAGTCTTTAAAAGTGCCACAGAATTCCTTGTTTGTTTTGTTGAACTAAACTAATACAGCTACCCCTTTGGAACAAGACACAAGAAGTAATTCTTCTGCTCTATTCCACACTGATTAGCCTCAGCTGTAGTATTGTGTCCATTTCTGGGTGCTACATTTCAAGATGTGGACAAATTGGAGAAAATCCAGAGGAGAATAATAAAAATGCTTAAAAGGTGAAAAAATGGGTTTGCTTAGTTTAGAGGAGAGAAGACTGAGGCTATGCGCACACGATAAACTTGTCCTGCAATAAGTTATTGCGGGACAAGGAAAGCGCTATAAATATAGCGCTTTTGTATGCACATACATGCTTCTTCTATAGCAAAGGAGCATTCACCCATGTGAATGCTCCTTTGTGATAGAAGAGCAGTGCATGGTGGGCACCTGTTCCACCATGCTCTGCCCACAGCCAGCCCCCTAGTCCAGCTGCAGGGCTTCTGGCGGTGGCAGGGGCTGCGTTGCCAGCCCCCACTGTCACCCGAAGCCCCAGGGCTGGCCCGAACTGGCTGCCCTCGCCAGTTCGAGCCAGCCCCCTAGCTCAGCCCCAGGGCTTCAGGTGGCGGCAGGGGCTTCCGCCACCACCCGAAGCCCCAGGGCTGAGCACCACAGCCCCTGCCGCCACCCCTAGACCCTGAACAGCTGGTTCAGGCCAGCCCCCTAGCTCAGTCCAGGGGAGCCACCGAACCTGGCAGCTCCCATAATAGTCAATTTCACTGCTCTGCTAGAGCAGTGAAATTGACATATATGTCAATTTCACTGCTTAGCCAGAGCAGTGAAATTGACATATTTGACAGCTCCAATGTCCCAGAGTGCCCTCAATTGGCACTCTAGGACATTTCCGGAGGCTGTCTACCACGCAAAAAGCGTACACAGGAGCATTACTGCTGAACAGCTGTTCCACAGTAATGCTTACCACTCTCGTTTGAGTGGTTTTACTGTTGCTCAGCAAAAGGATGTTGCCACGCAACAAGAAAAATGATCGTGTGTACGCAGGCAGCTTTATTGCGTGATAAGAAGCCTTATCACGCAATAAAGTGATCGTGTGTACATAGCCTGAGTGGGGATATGATTAACAGTTTTCAAGTAAATGAAAAGTTTCAAGGAAGATGGATAAAAAGTGTTCTCCTGAATCTTTGAGGATAGGCAAAAAGCAGTGAGCTTAAATTGCAGCAAGGGAGGTTTAGGTTAGACATTGGGAAAAGCTTCCTGTCAAGGTAGTTAGGCGCTGGAACAAATTGCCTATGGAGGCTGTGGAATCTCCATCGCTGGAAATTTTTAAGACCAGCCCAGACAAACACCTGTCTGGGATGGTCTAAATATTTCTTAGTCCTGCCTTGAGTCCAGCGAACCTCCCTGAGGTCCTTTCCAGTTCTACACTTCTATTACTTGTTTTCCTTCCTATTTTGATTTTAGAGCATTAGTGTAAACTACAGCAACATTTGGCCTGCAGGCAATTCAGGAGAATATTTAAACTCAAGAACAGCATTCTCCTCTCCTCTTCACACTTAATAGTATTAACAGAAGCCCAATTATCAACCTTTTAAGCACAAAATTTAACTTTTAGCCTAAGCTTCTGGAATATACATGGGGCTACAGGGTTTCCTAAATTGCTCTAGTGACCTGATTTGATGTCTACTTCTCAGTAAAACCATTTTTAAGTCAGCTGTTCTGATTTTGGTTTTTTTTTTTTTTTTTTTTTTAATCTGAGGATGTTTGCTGGAGATTGTTAACGTATTATCTCCACATGGGCACAGGCTGCTTTCTGAACACTTGCCACAGAAGGCAGCTGCTAATTGAAAACTTCTTATAATTAAATTCACCCATGAATTCAGAATTCTACTAAGGATGTGTTTGTTTGCTGAATTACATGTTTAATAAGAACTGAATGCAGAATTTAGAGCCATTAATTATCTTCCTAGGGTCTTTATAAGGCTCAACAGCCTTAGGGTCATAGGTTCAAATCCATCTGTCACCATCCCAGCATGCACCAAGCTGTATTATACTAGGTTAGTGTCAGTTCACCTGATAAAGCATATGGTCTTGGAGACTGTATGTACATTAAGAAAAATGTGGCAGCATTTAAGATGTATGTAATCTCAGCATTTATAGAAGTTTATAATCTCAGCATAATACTGACTAAAATAATGTATAGATATATTCTCTCATGTTATTCTGGAGCAAAAAGTAGCACAGAACTGCAAGCACCCTTACTGGAACCAATCCTTTCTTAGTTTCACTGAAAGGATTTTTCTGAGGTACTTCGAAAAAGATCAAAAGAAAGGTAGGTGTTTTTTAAAAAAATACAATAATAAAGAAAGATGACAGATGGATATTACAACAGCATGTAAGTTGATGTATTCGGTACAGCCAATGCCTGTGAATGAGTGGGATCTTTGCCCACTCTGGCTTTTCGCAGGTTGCTTGTTTTGTTTTGAATAAGCTGTATAGAATCCTATCTATTGCTGTTTCCACCACAAACATAGAACCTATATTTCATCCAAGAAGACCATAAACAGAGGAGTTCCCTATTAGTCTGGGTGAAGGATCAGCTGAGAAGAAACATGCAAAGTCCCTTTTTGAAATATTGAAATGAATTGCTTCTAAATCATTTATTAGAATAGGTCACCAACCCTACTGAGAGCAGTCAGAATCAAAGGCTAGAATATTGATTTATACTACAGTAATTTTAGGTTAAGTAGAAAAAGCAGTCATTGGTCTCTAATCCTAAATTTTTTTAATGAGTGGCTTTCTTAAACCTCAGCACAAAGTCTGTTCTTCCAAAAGTGAATTTATGCTAGCATGATTTGAACAGGCACCACATGTATACTAGCCCGACTGCGCCTTTACAGTTCATTTGAACATTAAATGCAGGAAAAGTTGAGGCACATGAAACTGGCCTACTTAAAGTAGCAAAGTATTTCAGGCAGGGAGTCGGAGCCAATGTTATCCAAGGTAACCAAGATAACGGGATTCAGACATCGTATGATTTTTCCAAGTTCCAAAGCAAAATGGAAAGCAATGAAAGGAGACAGCAAAGATCGTCTCTATTTTAATTCCCTTTATTTGGAGGTTTGGGGCTGCCACATATTTTTTCAACTAAAAAATCAAAAGTTTAGAGTTCCATCCCTAGTCAGATTATCCAGACCATTGTTGTACTACTAGATTGGACAGTGTCCCAAACAATAAGCTGTTTTTAGAAAACCAGGGATTCATCCTCTTATGTGGCATGAGGGAGGGATTTAGACTTAATTTAGCACCATTTAGAAAAGATTACCCCTTAATTGCAATAGGAGCTGGCAGACATGGGCAGCAATGAAAAGCTTTTATCCAGTAAATCTTCGTATGACTAGAGACAACTACTACTCGATCAGAAGCAAAGAGGCACCAAACTGAACTAGCCACGAATTTGTCTGTCAGCTGAATCCAAACTCCTCACTCAGGCCTAGTGGGGAGGCCTCCTCATGGGCAAGGAAAGGCGATGGAGGGGAGGGAGAGAGGGAGAAAAAACCCCACCATTCTTTAGGCACAGCTGCTAGGTCTTTTGCATATTCAACAGAACCCCCAGGAAAGACACAAACCCTTCATTCATCATCATGCAAATCAAAGAACTGGCTGAGGGCCAGAAAAGTCTGCCACCATGCACAGGGAGAGCCTGATCTTTTTTTTTTTTTTTTTTTTTTCTTAAAAAGGAAACCACTTAAAATCTATAGAAATATTATATATGGAGAAATGCTGATTATTCATTTTTAATATCAATAGGTTAGATCATTAGTTTGCAGAGTGGCAAACAGCCTGGTGTAAAACAGATTTGTTCATTCACCTTTATGATGGAACAGCCTTTGTAAACTACACTAGAAGGGGAGGGCCCTGAGTTACTATAGAAAATTCTTTCCCAGGTATCTCGGTGATGGGTCTTGCAGCGTCTGACTGATCACCATATGTGGTGTCAGGAAGGAAATTTCCCCTGGGTCAGACTGGCAGAGACCCTGGAGTGGCTTGTTTCGTTTTTGCCATTTTATATAGCATGGGGCATGAGTCACTTGATCTGAGTTCTTCAGTAAATTAACCAAAGATTAGGGTTTTATTATAGGAGTGGGTGGGTGAAGCTCTGTGGCCTGCAATGTGCAGGAGGTCAGATTAAGTGATTATCATGAGGGTCCTTTCTGGCCTTAAAAGTCTACAAGTCTCGTCTGCAAAGACCTGAACTCAGTATGATGTCTCTTCTGCGTAACAGATGATATGCAGTGTCATGTTCTGTGAATTCTGTGGCACTATCTGCAAGGCTGCCCTAAATGGGCAGCAAGGAATTCACTCAGCCAGATCTTCACCACCATCACCACCAAATGTTGTCAAAGCAGTGTGGGGCTCCCACAATCCCCAGCTGCCTAAGAGGGCTTTACACGTCTGCATAATTTGGAGAAGCCTTGAGGTTGTTCTAAGGCTCATTTAGGCACCATTGTAACTTGATTTTTTTTTTAATGTATTTGATTAAACTGATGTAAACCCCTGTCTGGTTTACCTGTGCCTAGGCAATTTAAGACAACATCAAAATCAGCTTGATCTAAATGGAATTTAGCATTTCCCACAGTCTATAGTACTGGTTTAAATAATCAAATAATTCAAGCAGTTTAACTTCTGAGTTTAGACCCCAGGGGCTGACCTGCTTCTCTCCTACACCCAACTCCGCTGGCAGCTCTGGGGATTGGGAGAGCACAAAGCTGCTGTTACAGCTAATCTTGGTTGGGCAAGCTGATTGAGGAGACTGGGAATGTTTGAGCAAGGAACCAGTGGGGCAGAAGGAGGTGAGACAGAGCTGGTGAGGAGACGGTGTGGTGGGAACAGGGCTGCCACTGGCTAGGCAAAGACCCTGAAACAAGAAGAAGGGATGAGAGAGACTCACAGAGATGGAATGAGAAATCAGAGGTGGAGGTGGAAAGACTGGCACTGAGATCCAGTGGGGATAGAGAATGTGGGTAGGAATGACATGAGGGTTCGGTGGGTAGAGGAGAGAGATCAGAGAATGTGCTCTGACGAGATGACTGGGAATAGCTGAGCAAGGAGAATAGGACTAGTCACTAGGACAAGAAGCAGGAGAAGCTGGGACTGGATGGGTGAGAAGAAAAGCACTAGAATGAGCAGCCATGGGCAGGCAGGGGGAGGAAAGAGAGAAAGGACTAGAGCAGGGGCAGGTTGGAAGGGATGAGGCAGAAGAGTCTGCAGCCACAAAAGCACCCTGCCCTCTAGAGCCTGGAGTGGAAGCCAACATTCCTGATGCCTCTACAGTCAGCAAACATCCGTGCAACTCACTGGCTAATCGTGTCTCTAGAGCTAATCAGAATTTGACAACCTACTGCTGTTGTCTGCTCCTAGGCTTATTCCAAAGGTAAAGAACGGTGGCGGTGACGATGGACCACAGAGGGGCTCGGGGTCCTCACAGGGAGGAGCCAGGGGCAAGGCGAGGCTGGGGGCAAGGCGGGAGTTGCTATGGGGGGGCAGCAGGCACTGCTGGGGGGCCAAAAGTCAAGGATGGGGCCCCCCATGTGGTGTGGCCCCCCATGGGGCCCATCCATGAATTGTGCTCCAGGCCCTGAAAACCCTAAGACCATCCCTGGGTAGTCATGTTAGTCTAGTTCAGCAAAACAAACAAGGAGTCTGGTGGCACTTTTAAAGACTAACTAATTTATTTATCACATGAGCTTTCGTGGGAGAAAATCCCACTTCAGACGTCCGAAGATAGGGAGCTTACCAAGTTCCCCATCTTCAAGCATCCGACAAACTGGGTTTTCCTCCCACGAAAGCTCATGTGATAAATAAATATGTTAATCTTTAAAAGTGCCACCAGACTCCTTGTTTGTTTTACTTAGAAACACTCATCGAGGTGCAATCTGCACTGTACATCACCTCTGATTTGCTCCACTCCTCTCCATGCACTATTGCGATCCTATCCATGTACATTTTTTATTATTTTTATATGTGCAAGTGAAAATAACCCAGGTCAGAAGGCGACTATGGAGCTACTTCTGGAGAAGAACAGTGAAACTTTATTAACTTTTCTATAGCTCTGGAATTGGGAAGAGAAACTTATCCATACAGTTTGAACAGGAGTGAGGTACAAAACTGAGATATAAACACTATTAGCAAGAGCAGAATAGAGCTCTAAATTAGGTCGAGGAACATACACGAGCAGATACATTTTTTTTTTTTTTTTTTAAAAAAAGGTATGAGGAAGCAATACTTTTTGCCTATATAAGGGCTGATCTCAGATTCACAGCTGGAATCTGAGAAAGCTGTAGGCACTGCGGTATCTATTACACCATTAGTAGATTCCATTTTCATGCCCTTCTCCGTATACAGCACCAGAGAACCTCATGCTAAAGGCAGACTAGAGGAAGGAGGGAGAGGAATTTCTAGCTATCCCTATATCCATTGCCCACCTGTTCCCTAGAGGTAACACTTCTACCCTCAAATCTGCTTTTCAGCTGGAAAGATCTTTTTAAAGTAATAAAATCCAGGAGACTTATTGCCAGTCCTGAAATTTCACTAACCTAACGCTCAACATTACAGCATGATAAGAAGCATGTAATATCCTCACGCTATACTGCAAGTTCCAAAGGGGTAGCCATGTTAGTTTAGTTCAGCAAAACAAACAAGGAGTCCTGTGGCATTTTTAAAGACTAAGAAATTTATTTATTGCATGAGCTTTCATGGGAGAAAATCCAACTTCATCAGACACTTTGAAACGCATCTTTGTTTGTTATGCTATACTGTAGTGTCATAGAGAGCTGGATCAATCTATTTAAAGCAGTATGTTAAAAGAGATTGGGAAGAGTTAAGCAATTTGATACTGCAAACTGTAAGGCTTTTCATGAGCAGATAGACAAACTTTGGCCTCTTTTGGTGAATTTTAGCAATCTTTTACAAATAAATTGTTTAAAAGTCCCATTTAACAGGGACATAATGGAACAAAATCCAAAATCTGGATTGTCTCCTATCTTCTGAAGGCAGTATTCATTTTATATCCACTGCCTACTGAAGCATAAGGCAGCATATTCTTCCTACAAAGCCTAACATTATGTACAGTACCACAAAGTTAATATGCAACTAACACAGCATGGTACCGTGCAGCATGTATAGGAGCCTAGGGCAAGTGAAATGAACTAGTCGGAATTGTCACATTCTGTGTAGTTGACCTTGCTACAGACGAGAACAATTAAAATAAAACAACAAAAAATACATTCTTTATGAAGGACTTAAAGCACAATGTCAACCTTAATAGCATCCCATGCCGACTGTGAGAAAATACAGAATGGGGTTAGTTTGAAAAGAGCAGAATAATAAAGGACTATACTGAAGTAGAATAGGCACAGTAGACCACAGAGTCAATAAATGTTCTTTGCGATTGGTTCTCACAATTCCAGTATCTAAGATCCTTAAAATCTATTAAAATATTGTTACGGCTTCGCCAGGGAGAAAGCCACACTGGATCCGTGAAATTCCAAGACACATTCTCCAGCTGCAGTCCAACACACTGACGGAACGAAAGGAATGAATGCCGTACTATGTTCCCTGCAAACCATAACAATAGGAAGGTCAGAGGGAACATCAGACCAATTTTTATGTTAACAAGCTTTGTGTTACAGCTAAAAAGTCCATTTGCTTGAGTCCCCAATAACTCATTTATATTTTAGAGCATCTGGCCTCTCAAGCTAAGTGAAAACAACAAATGACCTGCAAAGGCCCTTGATTTCTAATGTAAATCCATAACAGCTATTACGGAAAACTATATGTACTTGCCATTACAGGGTGGTTTGGCACCTTCAAAATCTACTCTTAGAAGGCATTACACTTCTTCTTCTACTCCTACAAATGTGTTTGATTTGTAAATTTCTCCGAGACAAAGAAGGTCAGGATTTTGGCTTAACAGGAAAAGCAGGTAGGTATCTCCCTTGCCAGAAAGAGATAGAGCAACTGACTCCCTTTTTGAGTTTTTGGAGGGGAGGGCAGGGAAGAGACCCAAGAAGGGTGACAATCTGGATAGCTAAACAAACAAGGAATCCTGTGGCACTTTTAAAGACTAACAAATTTATTTATCGCATGAACTTCCATGGGAGAAAATTTCTGCTATGAAAGCTCATGTGATAAATAAATTCATTAGTCTTTAAAAGTGCCACAGGACTCCTTGTTTGTTTTGCTGAACTAGACTAACAGGACTAACCCTTTGAATCTGGATAGCTGTTCTCTCTTCAAATCCTTATCCCTATGCCCAAGCAAGTACCCTGGGGACATTAACCCATAAGGTGAGTGGAGAATTGCAACAACAAAAAACCCCCAGAAATTCCCTTGATAAAGATTTCTCCTTCCAAACCAGCTCTTCTCACAATTCAAACTTCCCCTTCCCAGGAGCCTCTATAAAAAAAGCCGTGTGCCCCATGGATTCCTTCTTTGCCTCCTTTTAAAAAAAAAAAGAGAGAGAGGCTCCCCACCTCCAACCATTTCTGCCCAAATGGACATAACAGATCCACACTCTAGCCTGCCTTCACTCACGGCTGGCAAGCCCCTGTGCACAAACAGCTGCAGACCCACCTGCCAGTGTGCCACTCCTCAGCCTGAGGCAGAGAGCAGAACCCAGGAGCGCAGGCTGGGGGGGGGGGTGCGGGGGGAGGAGGTACAGCCCATCAAGGCCTACTGCAGTCCCAATAAAGCCCAGCCCCACAATCTCCATACATCCTCTTCTTGACCACTGCAGCACCATCTAGTCAGGGCAACCTTAAATTCTGGCGGAGCTAGCCAGCACCCAAGCAACAGCCAATGCAATGTCAAAGGGAAAAGATGACATGCACATGGATTTATTGACTTGCAACTCTTCCCGAGTCTTTCTAAGGATCCCTGTTGTTGCTGCCAATAATCAAACCTATGTATGTGGGGTAGGAACTGCAACAATATACAGGAAGGGTTTCAAAACTGGTAAGAATGTTAACAGATAACTAGAGGCCCCTACACAAAACTCAAAGGGCCCAGCTGGGAGAAACAAAACTTTATTGAAGGAGCCGGGCATTCATGAACATTTGAGACAACTCTCCAGATGCCCTTCATGACAGGCAGTTCTACAAGCCTCACAGCAGTCAACATACGTGAAGACAACATTCCACAGCTCATTCTGAAGTCATGGTGAAAAGACTTATCTTACATATGATCATTTTTTGTTTACATCTGGAACCCAGACACTTCATCCTCCAGCAAATATCCATTCTGCCAAACAAGTAAATAAATAAATCTTCCCGTTAAATCCAACACCTGCAGAGCACAATGTAAGACATACTATATAAACAATGTAATATAAAAGAGCACAAATTGAACATAGCATGTTGGTTTGGGGGTTAAGTCATGTATTTGTATGTGGTAGTTGAATCGTTATTAGGCAAAGCGGCATAAGAACAGCAATACAATCATGTAGGGGTGGGAGCAGAAAGAACTAACCACTGCCCCTCTCAGAACTCCCAGTAATTTACAAGGTAACAAATATTGATTTATCAAATAACCAGGGCCTGTACTAGGTCCCACTAGAGGGGAGAGGAGTAGGTGGGCCACAAGCAGGGCATATTGGCAAAACTCCATGTCACTATTTAAAAAAAAAAAAAAAAAAAAAAAATCTCTAAACCTTCCAGGAGTGACTTAGACCCCTGGAAAATCTTTTGATTTTTAGAATTAAAGAAGAAAAAAATGTGTCTGTCTCAGTATTTTGCTGGGATTTATAATTTAAAAGGATGAAAGCTCTTCATAGTGTACATATTTTGACCTTTCTGACAGTACCTTGGGGTCCCTTGAAGATCATCTGTGCAGATAACTAATAGTTGAAACAGATAGTGCCATCATGCAGGTGTGCCCAATGAGCCAAGTAAGCGACCATTTGTGCAGTCTCCCCTCATACAACCAATGAAATTGCTGCATGCAAGTTAGCTGTAAAGTAAGAGCAGTAATTGGCTGAGTTACCTCTGATAACACAACGGTCAAGTAGTCTTATTTATTTGGTACTACCCAGATGCTTAAATCTAGGTATGAGACAATGCATCTTGCTGAATTGGGGCCATAATGAAAAGCAAAGGTGGGGTTAATAAAGCAAAGCAACAATTCCTGTTTAAAAGATACTGTAAGAAACTATGAAAATAGTTGCTCTCCCCAAGTGTACCCTGTGGGAAAATTTAAGATGACTACACTGAAGCTAATTAAAAATTCACTAACAATGAACTTTACACTACAGAGTTACCAGTGCTACGTTTCTCTATACCCTTACTGAAGTTTAAGGCTCAGAACAATGGTAGAGAACAAGGAGATGGCCTTTTAAGGGAACAGTTTCCACACAGTACACCCAGACAACATTATCTCTGCTCCCTTCACTGCGAATATGACTCAATCTGGATTGGTGACCCTGCCTTGCTGAGCTATCCTCACGTGGAAAGTGACAGAATGATCACACATCCGAAAAGCCAATTAAGTGAAGTTAATGTATCAAGTGGTTGGAACACTCCCCTGGCAATGCAAAAGGGGCTTTCCGTTATGCTATTCAGAGTATCTTGTGGCAAATAAACCTCACCACTCAATCAGCAATAACCTCGAATTATGACCATATGAGGTGGCAACAGTATCTTTCTTTACCAATGCCATGCATGCACTGCTAATGAGAAACTTATCTTTGCTCTTAATTTCTACCCAAATGAAATGCATTGATTATCTTTCCTTTGAACTTTGGTCTAACCCTTTTAAAAAAGATAATTGGTTTTATTGTCTTGTGATTATTGTTTCAAAAGGTGATAAAAAAAATGTCTAGATACCTCTCCTTACCTGCTATCTGTACTCTGACTGCAAATACTTTGAAGCTGATTTTTCATTTTATTTTCTATTTTGCATTTTTCACCAACTGTGAAGTGCCTTGTACATCTGAATTGGTACAATAAACTGACTTTTTACTGAATCCATTATATAAATGGTATGAAATAATTATAAATATAAGAGAATTAATTTTTAGCTGGGCATGTATAAACTTCTGTGTTCAGCAAAATTTATATATGGAAGCTACCAAAACTATATGGTAAATATTGTGAAGTTCAGACAAATATATTCAGTAATGCTACATATCATATTTTTATAGTAAGTCCCATAATACTCGATATTTTACTTCAAGCCCCAGCTCTTGGAGACAATTTTTTTTAAAAGGTTTCTAGCCATCATGGTTGAGAAGAAAAAACTTCGAAAACGTGATCATAGGTCACCCTAAAGAGTCAAAAACTAGAAGGCAACAATTATTTTTTAAATCTCTCGAATTAAGGGCCTTCCTCGCACTTTTTGAATGTTTTGAGCTGCCAATACTAAGTATTGCTGATAACAATAAACACAGAATGAAAAAAGAGAAGATGAAACTGTCTTCTAGTTCCTCAAATGATCTTATGAAGGAAACAACCCTCAAAACTCCCCTTGAGATCACGGTTCCAATATTAATAAAACAAAAAGTTCTACTTACGCTATAAAATCTTCTGTTTCCCAGCTCCTGTGTCATCCCACAATAAAAACAAACAAGCAACAGCATGTGTTTAAAAGGAAGTGTTCTAAATAATAGTTCTGATAGAAGTTGATTACACGTTTTTACAAAAGTGTCAAATAAAGTCTCAATGCGTGTAACTACGTTAGAGCATAAATTCACACAGGATACAGAGCAGTAAGTACAAATGCTACCAGAACCTATGGACTTCCATTGCCGCAGATGGAGACTTAAACCAAGTGCCAGAAAGACAGTTATAAGGAGTGCAGTGTGAACACGCAATTGCGCTATAAATACAATGTTTTTATTATAGTGCAAAGACTTATTGTGGAACAATTTTCTAGTGTAGACAGGGCCTAAGATGCTCCAGACTTGCCTTATGCTGCTCAAGAGCAGAGTAGTGGTCCCCAGTGTGGCCTTCTCATTCAGAAATAGTGGACCCTCAGCTGAGCAGAACTGTGTATACCAACTACTACCATGAGATCTACCAACCCGGCCTGGCTGCTGATTCTATCCAACACTGCCCCTCCTGACATCTGCGCCTGAAGGTGCAAAACATGCCACATCTACTTCCGTTTCAAGATGAGTCTGATCTACAGTCAGTGCAAGGTACCCTGTTTGGACAATTTCTTTCAAGAACCTCATGTCACCTCCAGATGGTGTACTGGGTGGCAAGAACAAGCGTCAAAACATAGCCAATGCCTATCTTCTGACAGCTCCAACACTCCAGCCCCAAGGCTTTGACCTGCCTGTGGGTAAAGCTCAATCTCATCAGCTGTGGGACCTTCATGACTCTGCCTTTGTGGTCAGTTTGAAGATATAGATCTTATATTTGTAGGCTGCCTCCCCTGGCAAGGGCTGCTGGTTCCTCAAAGACATGCACAATGTCCTTTCCTCAGCTACTGAATGGTTAAGACATTTAGACTAACAGGCTTGACTTGAATATCCACATAAACGCAGTCACAATAAAAAATAGCTTCTTCTAAAAAAGGTGTGCTTTTTTTTTTTTTAAACCATGCATCAGCTATAAAATATGGTCAAATCCTAGCATAGACAAGGCAGTTGTAATTTTCGCATTTGTTAGCAGGTGAGGTAAAATCTAAACTCCCCCCAGACTACACACACACACACACACACACACACACACACACACACACACGAGTCCTCTTCCCGCTCACATTACCTAAGAACACCACAGAAGACTGGCTCCTTCCTTGGAGTTAGGCAAGACTGGTGCACTTTGGGATAGGCAGGTAGCTCCATTACTGCCAGAGTACACTGGCCCAGAGAAATGATGAGAAACTGGGATAATGCTCAATGTAGACAAGTATTCATAATGAAAATGGGACAGTGCAAACGAGCATTTATTTATAGAGAAAAAAATTTTCAATAGTCACTCTTTCAGCCTTCCTCTATTCCCCTAATTGGGAACAGAAAACCGCTGCATAAGGGAAATGATTTGCAATCTATGAAAAATAATTTTTTGAATGTTCATAAACAGAACGTTCAAAACCAACTGTACATTCTTAAAGTGTGCATTGTGGTGATGAATGTCTTGCTTTTTGGGTTTTTTTTAAACAAACAGCAGCTATAGAAAATATAAAAAGGTCAGAATCTAGTCAGTTCTCTCATAATGCAGGGCACATTGCCAAAAATACATACAAATGGGTAAACATCTGAAAAACAAACAATATCTCACAGCTGGAGATGGCTATGTTTTATATACGTGTGCTCTAACAGCATTCAATACATTTTAAACTAATAGGTCATGTTCGCTGTGTGCTAGTCAGATCTGCATTTAAAATGATTAGATTTGATGTGTTCAAAGAGATTTTGTGATGTAGTTCACCAAGGTCACATTAAATTAGCTAAACCCAACCACTCAAGTGCTTAATTGGCTGCACTGTTCCACAAATTTGAAAAACAACAGAGCTAATCTAATGGACTCTATTTCAGGAAATTAGGGTGCCACTTATGCAATTCTTGAATAAAATTTTCCTTTGAATGGGGATTTTCAGAATTTTCAAGTGCACTGCCCTTTTTGTAAATTCATAATTCTGAATTCACATCATCTCTAAAAAGAGCTAAAAAGGAGTTTTAATTTAGACAAACTCCAAATGCAAATTATATACACATTATTTCCCTCCATTTACACTCTTGCAAATGTAATGAAGGAAACAGCCTTAAGACACTCACTGAAGTAACAGTATTACTCTCTTATAATGCTATGTATTAAAGAACCAAGATTAGGTGTTTGGGGGTTTGTTCTGCTTTTTTGATCTATCGGATGATTCACCAGAGTCCTGCAGTCATCTGCTCTTGGCTGAGCTCTGTCAGCCATGTCCAAAGAAAAGGAGTTCCACACACCCACACTGTTTTAGATTTTATTTAAACCAGCTGTGTTTATGAACCAGCTATCCCCATTTCCTGCACATAAAATGTCCCTAACTCATTGGAAATGAAGAGGGGGAGGGAGGAGAGAAAGAGAACAAAAACAAAAAAACTGCAAAATAAAACCCAGACATTAGTATCAGCAAGCAGCTCCCTAAACATCCAGACAACAACTTATTCGCTCTCCCACTGAATGCTAATCCAAGGAAGTGATAGCACAGATTTTTGCATTTGCCAAGAGAAAAAAAGGACATTACCATCCAAGTCATTAGATTTCAAGGTCTGTCTGCGTTCCCATTATATCTCCCATTTTGTAAGTTATTAGTGAGCAACACAGACTGCACTTTTTTCTTTTTTTAGACAAGTTGTAACAAAGGCTTTTTGAAAGCTTGACCCTTCATTCACACTAAACCCAAAGACATGATTTTGTATACACGTTTATATGCAGGGGTGTACACTGCACCTGCAAATGGTTAGGTGTTCACCTGCTACATTTGTACAAAGGTGGATGTTGCCTACTCCTGATTGTAATTGCAAGGTTCACAGCGGTTTCTTTAAAAGAGTCAGCTCCTGGAGTCATGAAATTACATGAGAATCTTGGCTTTATTTTTGTTAAAAACATTCGTTTCTAGCACTCGTGGCTGTAGAGAAAAAGCTTGAAAACATAAATCCAGAAGGTAAATGCAAATTTATTATTTTTTAAAATCTCGAGCTTCTTTGTGGCTGATTCATGATTTCTGACACACAGCATTGCCAATACTACTAATGAATGCACTTGGCATGCATGAAGCGCAGATTAAAACTCTGCCCCCTAGTTTGAGAGAGGCAGCTTTTGAAAATGCTGCCCCACAGAAAATTACCTCCCCAAAACAATGAATTATCCCATATGTTTCCCACATTTTTGAGTAGCACTCATATGGATCCAATATACTGCTGTAAGCCCCAGGACTAGAAAAGAACCATGACACCTGCATGGAGTCCCACTGACTTCAATTAATCTTTTTGCACGTGATCCATGAACTAAAATTTCACTGAGCCCAATTTTCGTCCCACTGAAAACCAAGATCACATAAGAAGTTAGAGATATCATATTACTGAGCACATCTAGGGCCGAACTCTCCTCCCAGTGGAATCAATGCAAGTTTTGCCATTCAAGTCAATGGGAGGATTGGGCCCTTAGTCCATCCCTGTATATTCAGATTTGGACACAGTGACACCTCTGAACAACTACAAAGAAAAATTTTATATCGGCCCACAACAGCATTAACGAGAACAGAAATATTTTCAAAGAGCAATTGCAGATACTCTCAAACAGCATTATAAAAGTTATAATAGTTCTTAAAATATTTGTAAACAGAGAAACAATGAAATTTAGAGCTAAAGGCTAATAAAAATAATCCAGTCTAATACTTTAGGTTTAATGTATTCTACTGTGGGAAAACAGCAATAAAAAACCCCTGACATATCAAACAACTCATAATACTTGAAAACCAGAAAATGTAGTTAACTTCTCAACATTCTTTATATGCAGGTTTTGTATGGCTATACAAATTCTCGCCTGGGCATCAAGTTTACTTTTGACACACACATAAAGACAAACCGTTACATGACTGGATCTCATTCATCTTGAAAACTAACCATCCATTCAAATTAAACATCCATATTGTTATTAGAGACCCAAAAGCTGACTGACAAAAGCTAGAGTGGTCAGATTTGTTTAAAATCACAAAGCATATTCTATTAAAAAGGAAAAAAAGTCAATAGTATATTTTCCTAGAGGACAAGGACAATACAAAGCTTTCCTTAAGGGTATAGACATCTCAAAAGGGACACAAAAGATTTGCATTCTCTGATACAATTTCAACACAATAACTACATGTTGCTCTATTTAAAGCAAACACTTGTGCAATCCCCTATGTCTACATCTGCACCTATAATGTGTGTAGGAATATACAATCCAGATGACTGACAGCATGAGTGCCAATACCAAACACGTAACACAACTTTTACACTAGACACAAAAATCTAAAAATGGAGCCACAAGATTATAAAAGTGAATTCGTTCCTGTTACATTTGTATTTGTTTAATTTTTTTCCTAACCTCACTGTCTTAATTCAGCATGTGCAATATCAAACCTGTAATGATATCTCACCTACTACAGTGCATTTGAATAGAATCTAAGAACATTTGAGCTTGAAATGAAGAACGAACTTTGTAATGGAATATAGTTGAGAGATAAGTCAATCTCTGCTAGTCATTTCATAACAGCTGACTGAGTCTCATGTTACAACACAACAGCCATCTTTTCAAATTTAACTGTTTAGTTTTTTTTTTTTAATACTACTTTATAAAGTACCAATAAATTGAACGGAATAAATCTGCTTGCACAGCTATTGCATTAAGATACATCCCAAAAGCCAACATCTTGTAGAGAAAGAGTTACTAGAGCAGAATTACCAGATTTCAAATCAGGAGCCATCTACAGAGTATGATAATTCAGTTACATGAGTTGGATTAGTGACTAAAGGGAAATATACAGAAGAAAAGTCTGGGAAAATGATAACCCCTCCTTCTCACATGTTATGTAATGAAATTGGTGAATCGTAACAGTTTTTCTGCTCGCTGTCTCTTAGAGAGGTAGCTCTCAGCCTAGATCAGTTGCCTTTCTGCTAATGAATGCAGGACTTTCTTATCAAACGAAATTATGAAGAGCCACAAAATACACATGTAGCAATATCCTGATATGGCTCTGTGTTGCTTTCTTTGACACATTAGACTTTAGTACGATCATATCCACACCACACCATGGTGCAAATTTGGAAACCAGCGTCAGACAACTATTATTTTTGCACACTCAGCCAAACCTTTCATTGCAGTCCATTTTCTACTGCCATCCTCAGTTGGTTGCTCAGAGGAATCCCCAGCAATCCAGTCCATAAATTCACCACCACAGACATCAGGCAGGAAACAAACAAGTTCCCCCCTGCGTCCCGCCCCCACACAAAAAAAGAAAAAAAGAAATAACCAAATGTTCAGTGCCAGTGTTCTAGATCTATACTAACAAGAAATCTCGACTCCGACAAATCCTAGGTTCCCCCCACCCCCAGGACTTCCCTCCCTGCTGGCTTTCAGCAAGTTCTAAGACATATTGTGGGAACCCGGATGGAACATTCAGTGAGACGGTTGACAACGAAATAATAAAAACTAGTTTTGAATTTACATTGCACTTTCCATTACGAGAGGTTTTCAAGTCCCTTTATAAAGCACACCTTTCACAAAAACTCAAGAGACTGTGGATTCTGAATACATTCACTCATTTTAAAAAAACAAGGGTAAGTGAAGAACAGAATGCAGAAATAACCTGCCCAGGATCACAAATCAAGTCAATGGTGGAGCTGAGAACAAAATCTAGGAGTCTTGTCTCAGTTCCTGCTCTAGTTTCAAGGCCTGCTGTCTTCTCCCTTGACCAACTGAGGAACAGACAGTAAAAGATAAAAGTATCTTCTTTGTGTCCAAACATAGATCAAGGACTCATGCTTGGTGTACACTGAAAAGTTGTATTTGTCTAGCTACGTTGGTCAAGGGTGTGAAGAACACATCCCTAATGATGGTGCTATGCAAAGTCCCCAGTGTAGACACAGTTATGTTGATAGAAAAGGGCTTCAACCAAAGCATATAACTTCATCCAGGGAAACCATGTCCCTACACAGACAGAGTAACTCCTTCATTTAGTGTAGGGCTGCATCTACACTATGGTGCTATGCCAGCATGGTTACAACAGTCTCCACAGTGTGCTTATACACAGACTTTACAGGAACTTTATCATGGGGGCAAGTCCTTGGGTTATTTTTCACTGAAAATCTGAACTACATTCCCTAACAGGCCCCAACTTAAAATCCACTAATTTAAACAGTGTACTTCCACTCAGCAATATAGAACACTAAAGGCTTCTTTAGACACAAACTGAGACACAGGCCTGGGAATCTGAGGCTGGTTGTTTCAGGGACCCACACGCAATATGAAACCAAAGATATTCAGGGATGACAGAACAGGGGAATTCCAAAGGGGTAGCCGTGTTAGTCTATTGTAGAAAGACAACAGAGTCTTGTGGCACTTTTAAAGACTAACAGATTTATTAATCGCATGAGCTTTCGTGGGAGAAAATCCCACTTCGTCAGACGTTCTGGATCTGTGCAAGTATGTTAGGGTGGAGGTGCTGTTTGGGGATAGGGCAAATGAGAGGTGTGTGCTGGCCCTACACATTACAACAATAAAGTGGGACTATTTTGCAAACAAAGTGCCTGTTTGTTTTAATAGTAGAATGTGTCAGTATGTATGGTTAAAACGTCCAAAGCTAACCTGGCAATTAAGTCACAGAACACCCTCTAATTTCACTGGATGTTGTTTGATTAAATTCCCTAGTCAACTCTAGAAATCTCAGCCTGAATGTTCACACAGTACCAAGAACTGCAAACAATAGGGATTTTGACCTTGAACATGGACTATCGACTGTAACAAACTCCTCCCACACCTAGGAAGCCATAAAAATGCAGAGCTAGCTGATGATGGAGCAATATAAACGCATCTGTTTGGTTTGGGGGGTTACTGCAGAAATAAACTCCTCCATCCACTAGATCAGCAGACACTTTACTAAGAATCCTCTGAAGAATCATAGCCAAACCACAACAGCGATTACCTTTGACACCATCACAGGACAAAATGCAAGAGGGGGAAGCCCTTAAACAAGTTTACTGAAATAATGTATCGTCATTTGGATGTAGTGCGGTTCTCAGTTATGCCACTTAAGAAGCTTGCTAAAGGCAAGGCCATATGGAGATGGAAACTAATGTGAAGTAGGGGATTGTCAGAAAAAGAGGTATGGGCAATGGCTCCCAGATGTGGAGGAGGAAAGATTGAATTCTGCAGTGTGTGCATACATTGCATATCCAAGTTGTTTTCATTCATTTCAATACAAGCTGTACAAGGCCTGCAGCACCACACCCTTATTAGGATACCCTAGTGAAATGCAGATCCTAAAGTGACTAAGGATTAGAGATTAGACTGAAGAACAACTAGACAGAACCTGTCCCCAGCTCTGGCTGTGTTTGGTTTCAGAACTAAATCTCCAGAATTAGATGTGAAGGCCAGAACATACTCCTTTCCATTTCCAAGGTTCAAAGTGAAATTTAGACCCCACCGAACTCCATTCCCCAGGACTCTAATTTAAATTTCTGTTTTGTACAACAGTTTTAGCTCATAGCCCTGTGGCGGGCTCTTCAGCTGGCTACTGCTTGCCACTCCAAACCCTTATTTCTAACCACAGGTCAGCCAGTCTCTACTACGGATGCGGAGGGATAAGCTGCAGCATATTATACATTGCAGTCTGAAGGGAAAAACAAAAGTGTCTGTGTGGGTGGAGGAGTGGGGAGGGGTAGGATGTGTGCAAGAAGAAATGGAGGCAGGAAAAATATCAACGCAGTTATACATTTCCTCAGCTATTACATTTGCAACTTTGGCTTTTTTCCTGTCTGGATCATATAAGACTCCAACATTTATTTGGATGGCAAAGTTTATTTATTTATGTCACTTCCCTCTGTTAAGGTTTTATAGATCATATTTCAAATCCATGTTATATTACACAGTTGCTGGGTTACCAGCTCTGAACAAACAACTCTCTGCATACTGAAAAAGAAAAAAAAAAAAAAAAAAAAAAGCGCAAATGAAATGCCTGGAGGATGAATCACCCACTGGAAGTCATCTTATGGCCTCTCAGTGCAATAGGTTAGTCATAAGCTCACATACAGTAGAGCGGAAAAGGAAATGATGAACCTATCAACTCCTGGGCATTGAGCAGCTCCCCCACCTTCACCCACTCACCACTCCTCTGAAAAAAGGACACTTTCCAAATCACCAGGATTTACTTAAAGATTACAACTCATATTTTCACTGGGAAAAATTGAGCTTTAGTGTCATACCCCTGAAATCAATGGAGCCACACAAGCAGTGAATTAAAAGCTGCAACTTCAGAGTCAAGAAGCTAAAGGCTCACTTGGATCTTCCCCTCAGAGAAGTCCACGCAACTGAGGCTCTGCAATTGTCTGCTTACAAACATCCAAGTATGGGCCAGGCAGGGGTTGACTGATCATACAGAGTGTGCAGGGCGCAAAATATGGGAATAACCAAAACTCCACAGCAAAATCCTGTATAGTGGGGAGGCATCCATCTGCCTGCACTTTTTCTCTCCAGTTCTCTCTCTCTCTCACACATACACACCAAACTTTCCCAACAACCTTCTGTCACCCAAGAAGGGGAAGATGAGAAGATGAGAAGCAGTTAATGCTGACATTCAGTTCTCTGGGTCCTGTCAAATTTGTACTGCATGATGCTTCACAAGGAGGCATTTCTCCTCTTCTATTTCCCCCACACCCACAAACCGCCACTGATCTTGATGATGGGGTAGACTGCGTGCTTAGTAAGTTCGCAGATGACACCAAGTTGGGGGGAATGGTAGATACTCTGGAGGGCAGGAACAGGATCCAGGGAGACTTGGACAAATTGGAACACTGGGCCGAAAGAAACCTCATGAGCTTCAACAAAGACAAGAGCAAAGTCCTGCACTTAGGACGAAAAAATCCCATGCACTACTACAGGCTGGGGACCGATTGGCTAAGTAGCAGTGCTGTAGAAAAGGACCTGGGAGTTATGGTGGACGGGAAGATGAATATGAGCCAACAGTGTGCCCTTGTTGCCAAAAAGGCCAATGGCATATTAGGCTGCATCAGTAGGAGTATTGCCAGCAGATCGAAGGATGTGATAATTCCCCTCTATTCGACACTGGTCAGGCCATATCTGGAATACTGTGTCCAGCTTTGGGTTCCCCACTACAGAAAGGATGTGGACAAATTAGAAAGAGTCCAGCGGAGGGCAACAAAAATGATTAGGGGGCTTGGGAACATGACTTATGAGGAGAGACTGAAGGAACTAGGCTTATTTAGTCTACAGAAGAGAAGACTGAGGGGAGATTTGATAGCAACCTTCAACCACTTGAAGGGGTGCTCCAAAGAGGAGGGAGCTAGGCTGTTCTCGATGGTAACATAGGACAGAACAAGGAGCAATGGTTTCAAATTACAGCTGGGGAGGTCAAGATAGGATATTAGGAAAAACTTTCTCACTAGGAGGGTGGTGAAGCATTGGAATGGGCTATCTAGGGAGGTGGTAGAATCTCCATCTTTGGAGACTTTTAAGGCCCGGTTAGACAAAACCCTGGCTGGGGTGATTTAGGGGGAGTGGTCCTGCTTTTTAGCAGGGGGTTGGACTAGATGACCTCGTGAGGTCCCTTCCAACCCTATTGTTCTATGATTCTATGAATGTAGATGCAGCTTATGTGGTAATCAATTATGTTATGGATAAATTTCTCAGAAAGAGGAAAATGATGATCATATAACACAGGGGTCTGCAACCCCCAGCACGCATGCCAGACCTGGCACGCGGGCCGAGCCTGAGCGGCATGCAGCGCCGCTCAGGCTCCCCCGCTAGCCCCGTGGCTCAGGGCCCCTGCTGGACAGCAGGAAGGGAGTGGAGGGGAGCAGAGCGGGTCACGCCGCTGTCGGCAGGGCAGAATCGGCTCTGGCCAGGGCTGGCGGGTCGACCCGGCCCGGCTGGAGCAGCTGCTGCCGGTGGGCAGCCTCTGGTTCCTGGCCCGGCTCCCGCCAGCAGCAGCAGCTCCGGGTGGGCCGAGCCGACCTGCCCTCCTCTGCCGCAGCGGCGCAGCTCTCGGCCGGCCGGGGAGCGGCGACTTGACCCGCTCCGCTCCTGCTGTCCAGCAGGGGCCCTCAGCCGCAGGCCGCCCTTGTGGACGGGAGCCAGCCCTGGGGCCGGAAACCGGAGGCCGCCCGCTGGGGGATGCTGGCCTAGGTCCTGGCCAGCAGGGCACTGGAAGCCTGGCCCTGCCCCCTTTTGGCCCCGCACCTGGCACCTGTTAAAGGTGCAGTGGGCAGGGCTGGCACAGGTTACCAGGCCCTGATATAACAGATACAAGGTGGGTGAGCTAATATGTGTTATTGGACCACCTTCTGTTGTGAAAGACACGCTTTCAAGCTATACAGACCTGAAGAGCTCTATGTATCTTCAAGCTGTGCCTCTTTCACCATCAGAAGATGGTCCAATACAAGATATCTCACACACCTTGGTCTTGCGAATATCCTGGGACCTACATGGCTACAACAACACTGCAAACGATGTATGTGAGTGAATATGGAGGCTCTTCCAGCTCACCACAGAGACACAAGATATGACAAGATCCTGACTTTGAAGGATCAGTGCACAGAATGTGGACTATTGTACTGAAACCGAGGCTTCTGCAACATGCAGTATAATTGATTCCCACCGGAAGAACAGCAAGAACTGCGATGCATAACTTTAAGGGCCTTTTTTCTGGGTGTCTCCTTAAATAAGGACATGAAAGAGAAGTCGTTTTTTAAAAAATGATCATGACAACGGCAGGTGTCCCTTCTGCTAGGCTGCGCCATGTGCAAATCAGAGAAGCGGGCAATTTGCTTAGAATCTTAGTCTTATACATATGAGGAAAGATTGTCTCCTCAAATTAGTTTTTAATCTCACTCTTAGTATGAACCGTGATTCTGTGCTCTCCCTATGTCCTAAACATGCCAGTTATTAGCCTGTAACCTGCTCACTAGATCTATTAATAGAATATTTACAAAAATATACACTGCGTTACTGCTAGTGCCAGACAGCGATCTTAACTGCACACTGTAAATCTGTGTAGAACTTAATGGAGTCTGGATTTATGACAGTATAATCAAGATCTTAATCTGGCCCAAATGGAGTCTCCATTTCAAAACAAAAGGTCAATTATCTAAATTATCAGCACAAAGGAATTTTGTGTAAATAAAAGGAATTCTGAGTTTTAACTGCATTATACAGCAGAATGTAATCCTGTGAGTGGGTTTTTTTTCCCCCTTTAGTTTTCCTAAAACAAAGTTGCCTCTTCATGTTTTTAGCATCAATCTAATATTAGTTTAAACATTTTGTGGGAAGAAGACAGGAAGAAGTCACCCAGTACCATAAAGATGATTATAAGACATGCTCATAATGCTACTGAGTGTGGCCCGCTTGCCAGAGACCTGGGGAGACACTCCTGGGTTCTATTCCCAGCTTCGTCATTGGCCTGCTGGGTAACCTTCAGCAACTCCCTTCACCTCTCTCTACCCGTTTCCCTGTGTATAAAATGGAGATAATCATACTGACGCTCTCTGTCAAGTACTTTGAGATTGCCCAAGAAAAAAGCATTAGATATTATTTCAGCAACCACAGGTATGAAGTGGTAAAAGGAATGGTCTCTCCTGTTCCTCTGAATTTACAGTTAACCAAAATGGTAAAGCAAGTCTAGATCAGTCTCCACATACCCAAATCAGAATTTTAGATCTAAGTACATTAAAACACACAGTGCAAAACTAATATCAATAATCACATTGAAACATGTCAATGTGTTTCAGGGGTACACTAATACATGCACCTTGACTGTGCACAGCAAGAATATTTAAAATTAGAGAGAGAAAACGTTCTTTAAAATACCATGTTCTATCTAGCTTCCTGATGCCTGTGCCTGGGGACTATGTACATCACTACTTCCAACAGAGATGAGCCCCTTTCACATTGTATTTGAATTGCATAAACTAAGCTGAAATCATTCCAGGTTCATCTGATGCACTACTGAGAAGGCAATTGCAAGTTGCCAGATAAAGGAAAAATCTTAGAGAAAACCTAATGCAGGCATTATGTTTTTATGAAGTATCTAGCATAATATATAGGAAATAAAAGACAATTCCTGTTTTCCTTTCCTGTCTCCCTAAAGTCACCTCACATACTTAATAGGGTGCAAATGAACTGTGCTGCATCTACACGTTTTTATGCCGGTAGGTTTTCAGGACACGCACACCATTTCGTATGTTTTTATTACTGTACATCTACCTTATATCATGAATTCTTTATTTCTATAATCATGCTCATGGTTGCTGCGAGATTTAAACGTGGATCTAATGCCCCTGAACTGGCCCTGCCAGCCAATCAAAAAGCAGCTCTGGACAGCATCCAGTTTCATATCTGAATTTACAGCTAGCTGTAAATCTGACGTCTCAGAAAAGTACCATACAGAGCAGAGATCCGCTTTTCTAGTCAACATTCCAAGACACATTCTCCTACAAATCATCCAGACTGCCTATAATCAGACTCTCCAGACAGCCATTTTTGTAAGCAAGGTTGGTCCTGCAAACCTTCAGCTGTACATGTAGTCCTCACTCATGAAAAGAGCCCGTTACTTACACAACTAGCTTTGTTGCAGACAAAAGTTTGCGGGATCACATCCCAGTGTAGTAAAGTCCATACAAGTGCCTTTTTATTACTTTCCCTTGTGAGGGGAGGAAAAAAAAACAAAACAAAAAATCCAGGTTGCATTAAAATATGATGCAATATTTAACTGCAGGAGAACTAGTTACTTTTGTTTTCCCCTCATACAATCACTAAGGAAATAAATCTCACACTGTGCTACAATTACCTAATGAACGTTTGAAATGGATTCCACTTCACAGAACCTAGGACCTAGGTCATTACCAACCACATTAATCATTACATGTGTCAGGGGAGATTACCTGCCCCTAAATCTCCAGTTCCCTTGGGTGAGAGTAAACAAAAATGAAACAGTGGAAATGAAATGGATCAGTGGGAAATGTAAGACACATTAACAGAGACATACGAGATCCGGCCACACACAGGAGATGGCATGCATTCTAGAATTCATACTTCACTGGGGACCCTGAACCCACCGCAGCCACTCTGCACAGAGCAGGAAGAGCTGAAAGAAGATTTGAGATCCAATGCCGGAAGTCAACCCCCCTGCAAAACCCTGGAGCCCAGCTCTGCGGGGATAACCAGGACTAGCTTGGAGACAGAACGTGATGGAGAAATGATTCTGCAACTCTCGTGGTGGTGGAGCATACTAGCCCCCAGTGCTACTGAAGGGCCGATATTGCAGGAGCTGCAGAATAGCTTGCAGCTTGGGCAAAGATTATCTTCCTCCCCGAATTCCCCTGAACACAGTCAATAATACAGGGATGGTGCAAGTGGTTCAATTGTTGCCTCTTGAAGGCATGTTTCTTTCCTTGTTGTGTTTGTACAGCACCTAGCACAATGGGGCCCCATATACTATAACTTACCGTAAGTCACAATAACGCCTGGTGGAATAAATCATCTGGTGGGAAGTTTTAAAAGCAGCATGGTGCTGTGATTACAGCAGGAGAGTAGGAGGCAGGACACCTGCGCTTCACTTCCACTTCGTTAAACGGCCACTGACGGATCTCCCCCACTTTGGGCAAACTGTCTGCTGCCCAGACCCTGCTTTCCTCTAGCACAAGCTTACGTAACCCAGCCAAAGCTGATCTCCCTGTAACTTAGAGTGTGACATGTGGCAGATCTTCTGCATAAAAGTTTCCTGGCTAAGGCTGGAAAAAATAAAATTTTAAAATAAAGTTACATAAACAATAACGGAAAAAGTCCCTTCTGAGAATGCCCAGTGTGCATCTGCTAAGGTTTAGTGGATCCTAATGAAGGCCAGACTCTTTCATAACATCATGAGGGAGCTGGAAGGACTATGTATTGGTCTGCCTAGAGAATTCAGCAGGGTACTTGAGCAGCTCCCAGGACTGTTTACATAGAAGGGGATGAGATAATTACAACACGACTCACACAGAGCAAAATCCTTCTGAAAATCAAAAAGGCAAGAGAAAATCCTGGGGGTGAATAATTGCCTCAAAAAGGCAAACACCTTAAAATCACATATCAGCATTCTATAACATCCAGTAAACTTCTAGCTTTTGAAGATAGAAAAAGATTAATTTCCTATATTTTTCCATTTTTGAAGATGTAGCATCCCATAGTCAGCACGGCCTCATAGCAAGTGCACTGGACTAGGCCTAAGGAAACATGGGTTCTATTCCTAGCTCAGCCAGCTGACTTGCTGGGTGATGTTGGGCAAGTCACACTATTGCTCTGTGCCTCTGTTTCCCCACCAACCCATTTCTAAAATACGGATCACGATGCTTACCTCCTTTGTGAAGTGCTTTCATATCTACTGATGAAAAGCACAAGGAAACAGGTAGGCATTATTTTTATTGTTACATGAGGATGAGGGAAACTGCAAAAGTAAAAAGAGAGCAAGTATTTGTTCTACACACTGACTCCTCCATCTGGTTCTCCATCCGCTATACAAGGCCTCACAGTGGCATCTAAAATGTATATTTTTTGAGGGCTCAGCAATACTAGAAAGCTTGCACCAGTATCAGCAAATGAATTGAAAAGTGACTTGGTTACACTGAACAAATCCCCAGTGTAGACATATTTACATCAGTTTAAGCTAAATAGAAGTAAGATGATTAAGGGAGTACAGTTTAAACTGATTCCTAACCAGCCAAAATGAGGCTTTGTCTGTCTAAAAGGGAAAGCTGCACCAGTTCAAATGAAATAGTTTTTCAAATTATTTAGTCAGACTGCTGCAAACCCATATTTGGAGACTTTTTTTTCCAGTGAAGAGTGACTGATTTTGGTTTGCTTTTTAAACCCATTTCCAACCAACATAAGCTTTTTTTTTTTTTTTTTTGGTAAAGGTTTAAAACTGAAATAAAAGTGGCCACACAGGATTTGCATTGATTTAATTAAATCTGTTTAACTTTACACCTTAGGTTAAGTCTGTGCAGGTTTCTTAGGCAAGCAAAGTCTAAGTCTGTTTTAAACCAAGGTAGATATTTTATATTGCAAGGGTCACCAAAATAACTAAATGAGTTTTAATGCACACATTTTCATAGGCCCGCTCTACATTTGCCATGGATTTCAGCAGCAGTCTAAGGGAGGTACTCAAGCTACATACAATAACTTGCGTATTTCTCATTGACTTCCTAACGCCTACTTACCGCAGCATCCCCACTGCGGAGAGTCAACGGGAAATACCTTCCCGTCAACTCAGCGCTACGCTACTTGCCAGGGTGGTCTTAATAGATCTACTTCTGGGTTCAATTGAGCACGTCATTATTGATGCTCAACAGAACTCTCAAAAATTGATCCTAAACTGTCAGCGGTGTCACCATCAGTGCAGCCATGCACTAATTTGGTGCAACTCTCTGCGGGAGCACTCTTATTTCAGATTAAGAGCTCCCACTTTCACTTCAACTCATCATTTGTACAAGCACTGCACCTACGAGCCCTAGTCGTGATCAGGACCCCACTGTGCTAGGTGCTCTACAAAGACAGAAGAGGCAGCCCCTGTCCCAAATAGTTGTCTGCACTACAACTGCTACAGCAACATAGCTGCAGCGCTGACGCCACCCTGCTGTGGGTTTATAGAAGATGCTTGCTATGTCAGAAGGGGTTTTTTCCAGAAATGTAGGTAATCCACCTCTCCAACAGGTGGGACCTCAGATGACAGAAGAATCCTTCCATAAAACCTATTCACATCTAACTGGGGGACTAGGACAACCTAACCAGAGAGCTCAGGCTGTGAAATTTTGCCCTGCGCAACTTAGCCAGGTAGACCACACTTAAATATAAGGCAAGAAAGAACATACAAATATGGACAGATGACAGGAGAGCACACGGAAATAAACCTAATCATGGGATTTTTGCCAGTGAAGCAGCATGAGAGCAGGCGTGAAGGAAACAGCTGTTGAAGGTGAACCAGGATTGTAGGTTGAAAGGACAGCCCTTGCAATGGGAGAAAGGGGTGTAAGAGTTAAGGGCTGAGAAATGGAGAGAAACCACCACCATACTGATGGGAAAAAATTTAAGCCAGGATTTGTTTTAAACACACACCAACCTGCGCTGAAACAAAAGGTGTGAATTAAAACCAGTTTTGTTATTGGGGAGGCAGTTTTTGTGCAGACAAATCCCTGGTTCAATCACTTCAAGTTTTCTAAAGCTTGGTCTACACTTCAAATTTAGGTCAACTGAACTACATTGCTCAGGGTGAAAAATCCACACCCCTAAGTGACAGAGCTATGCCCACCCAGCTTTCAGTGCAAGATGCAATTACAGTCAACAGAAGAATGCTTCCATTAACCTAAATAAACAAGGAGTTGTGTGGCCCTTTTACAGACTAACAAATGTATTTATCTTTATTTTTATGTATATATTTGCATTTTTATATATTTATTTATTTATTTAAATTCATTTTAACTTATTTAGTCTTTAAAAGAGCCACAGAACTCCTTGTTTATTTTGCTGAAATGGACTAACACGGCTACCCCTCGGGAACTGGTCTCCATTAATCTAGCTGCTCTCAGTGGGAGAGTAAAAGGAAAAACCTTTCCTGTCACTGTACATTATGGCCATGCTATGGGGTGATGCCAACCGAGGTACAGCAAGATAGCTGTGTCACTGTAGTCCATGTAGCAAAGACATAGCCTAACACAGGCCAGCCCTATAAGAGTGTGTGCACGATCTTCATCGCCCTACATTCCACCTTCTGCCCATCCACCCCAGTCCCTCATTCTTTCTTGCATCCCCAGGAGTTCTGCACCCCATGCCTCTGACATCCACTCAGAAGTCTTTCTGCTCAAGCTCTGAGGCCCATTCTCCCAGCGTAGGCATACTGTCCTCCTGCCCTGTTTTTCGCTTTTGCATCTCTAGTATCTCACACCAGGGGGCCCCTCTACTTTCCCAAATGATCTGAGTCTACTCTACTCCAGGGACAACAGCGTCTGACGAAGTGGGATTTTCTCCCACGAAAGCTCATGCGATAAATAAATCTGTTAGTCTTTAAAAGTGCCACAGGACTCTGTTGTCTTTCTACAATAGACTAACACGGCTACCCCTCTGGAATTCTATTCCAGGGAGGGGCCCTTAAAAGGATGGGGGGGGGAGAAGCTGGGACAGGACCATCCCCTGAAGGTTTTGGGTTTTTTTTTTTTTTGTTTTTTGTTTTTTTTTTTACAGGAGGTCTTATCATAATGCTTGTCCTAGCCTCGGGCAGAGCTCTTTAACTGTGTGTAGAATTCCAAAGGGGTATCCGTGTTAGTCTATTGTAGAAAAACAACAGAGACCTGTGGCACTTTTAAAGACTAACAGATTTAGTCTTTAAAAGTGCCACAGGACTCTGTTGTGTGTGGAATGTGAGTGGTACAGAGGAAAGGGGCTGTTCCCAGCTTGTGTCCTGGGGCCGGGAGCCAATAATTGATTACAGAGGCAAAGTCGTTAAGATAAGAAAGGGCTTGCGATTAAATTAAGTATCTGGAAGTCTAGATGAGGAGGCAGTCTTGGGTGGTGAGAGGAAGGTGTTGAAGAGACAATGCAAGGGACTCAAAAGAAGTAGTGCCTAGCCCTCTGAGCCAAGGTTACATTAAGGGGCCAAAACCCGGGGAAGGGATAGCAGTGTATAAATTCCCACTCTACCTACGGTACTTACGTGGCCTCATCACCATAGTATCTGAGCACCTCAAAATGTCTAACCTATTTCTCCTCATCACTCCTCTGTAGATGAAGTAGTGCTGTTATCTGCATTGTACAGGTGGAGCACTGAGGCACAGAGACACTCAGGGCCATATTTCCAAAGGTATTTAGGCACAAAGCGGTATTTTCAAAATAACTTAGAAAGTGAGGTGCTTTGCAAGCCCCACTAGATGTCTAGCTGCCATCTTTGGGTGCCTAAAATCCTTTGACACATTGTCCCTAAGGCACTGGCCATACAAGAAGTCGATGGAGGAAACAGAACTCAGGTCTCCCAGAGCCAACTCTTTATTCATGGGGCCATCTACTCTCTTTGCTGCGTGCTGCAAAAAAGGGCTGTGATAGATGAGAGCTAAACCAAGAAGGCCATTTCTCCGAGGAATGGCATCAGGAGATTGGGAACAATGTTATGACTGATCAGCATGAATAGCAGCACAGGAGTCAAGAAAGATTGAGAGAGAGAACAAGAGAGTCAGGTGAAAGGAGTTCCAGAGGGGTAGCCCTGTCAGTCCAGTTCAGCAAAACAAACCAGGAGTCCGGTGGCACTTTTAAAGACTAACAAATGTATTTATTGCATGAGCTTTTGTGGGAGAAAATCCCACTTCACCAGAAGATCACTTTCTCCCCCATGCTGGGCTGTAGAGCAATGGTTACCATGAAATATTACATTTTAACTGAAAAACATTTTGTTTTGTCATTTTTTTGTTCTGAGTTTCAGAAAAGAAAGGAATGAGAAAGTATCATACGAGTATCAGGTGTGGTCACACCTCAAATTCTTAGCATTTCAGCTATATTAGGGCAATTTTAGAACAGAAACTACATCCACGGAGTCCACAAACTCAGTGATTATTGTCATGATTTGTATTATTCCCTGGGCACCATCTGTGTACTCCACACTGTTGCGAATATGTCCAAAAAGATAATCCTCGAGCCCATACGTCTAAAATGTGCAGCCCTGGATAAGAAGGCTTGGATGTTTAAGTATGAAGTGCATCGTTATTGAGCACACGTTAATATCTACGAAGGGAGGTGCTGATGGCAACAGAAGTTTTACCTGATTAAAGAGTGGAACAAGATTTGACCCTCCAACTTTTTTCGAGACGAAGAGCTACCAAGAGCTCCTGTGCCTGTTTATTTTCCTTTCCTGCCGGAAATGGCCCTGCTATACCTCAGAAGACTCCATTTTTTTTCCCCCTCAACTTTCAAATGTGGAATTTTCTTGGTCTTTACTTTTAAATATTCCCCTCTGAGAACTGCAACTCAATCACTGTAATGTTGCATTTAAGAGCTTTCTAGAAAGTAACTAGCATTAAGCAGACATGAAACACACTGTTGCCAACTCTCATGATTGTTACGAGTCTCGTGTTTATTATTATTTTCCTTATAGCCCCAGCTCCTGGAGTCAGGTAGATGTGTGATGATTTCAAGCCCTCTTAGCTGTGCAGAATGCTTCCAAATGTGACCCTCCCCTTTCCAGTGCACCCCAAAGGCTCCAAAAGCCGAAGGCAAATAAAAAGACATGAAATCTATTATTTTGCATATAGTCTTATGATTTTTGGTGAGCCTGACTCTTGATTTTTTTTAACGTTTGGAATTGGCGATACTGTGAAAGTGACTTGAAAGTGTCCATTTCATTTCTGTTTAAAGTCTATTTCGAGCCTTTTATTTGTACTATAGTAACACACAGCCCCAGGCAGGTGTAGAACAGATGCCCAGGGCCTTGCCATAGTAGTATGTTTCCAAAAGTTAAATAAATTATCTACTCCAAGCTTGGTGAACTGCAAAAAGTAAATCGCCTAAGTGATAGAAAATCATCTAGATTTTTCTACAATTATTGCCACTGTTGTATTTGTGAGTTTGTAACAAAGAATATACATTAAATTTTTAAACCTTAGCAGTATCCCTTCAGTGACTTGAGACAAGACATCACAACATATTAGTATTAGTGGATCTAACATTTCATTTTCTTTCAGCTACTTTCTAAGTTCTCTGCAAAACCATTAGAGTTTTCATATGCCTAAGTAACTAACCCCTGTAACCACAGTTAAAGTTGTTCCCTCCCCACATGCCACCAAAATCTGAAACACGCCCCCTCGTCTGCCCTCCCACACCTCTCTGGTTCTCCCCAGCTTCATCAGTCTCCCATTCTCCCCTGTGGACTATCAGATTATGTCAATGGTGCTGAGCAGGCACAGCTGTTCTGCCTCTCACCCCTGATCACAGCTGCCCCAAACAAGGCAGGAGAAAGAGCTGTGCTCCTTGGCTCCAGAAAATAAAGTATTTTCGTTCACGGCTGGAGGTTTAGCAACTGCCAGCAGCACCTTTGTATCCAGAGCCTGGGGGGAAAGAAGGTACACATGCTGCTGCCCCCACCCCTGACTGAGCGGTGGGAGAGAGGCAGAAAGCAAGTCCTCCTTGTCCTCATGTGAAGTGAAGCTATCCTGCCAAACTATTGTTTCAGAACATAAACGATCTCCACCCGAACAATCAGCATCAGGAAAGGTGGGAATCTTCCCCTCCTCTAGCACATTCATTTGTGAGGGGGGGCACTTCAAAGCCTCACTACCCCTTTGGAATTCGCCTAAAGAGTTTGACAAGCCAGCAATAGGAAGAAATTTCTGAGGTAATGCTGACATGCCACCATTTACACCTTGATGCTCGCTCAGAAAAAGGCCAATTACTTGATTTCCGGGAAGCTCCATATCAATCCGGGCCATAAAGCTTTGAGATCCATCAAAGCTCTGACATGGATGGCCAATACACTGCAAGTTCCAGAGGGGCAGCCATGTTAGTCTATTGCAGAGAAACAAATAGAATCCTGTGACACTTATAAAGACTAACAAATTGACAGTGTATCAAATGGTTCAGTAGTACATGGATCTCTGGCACAGGGTAGTGGCATTTCTACACAAACTGTGGAGCCATTTACTCATTTGCTGGTCTTTACAGATTGCTCATTATAAGGCTAGCTTATTAGAGAATCATCCACTCTGCAGAAAGGATCCTGCTCAGTAGCCAACATTTAAATATCAGCAATTCAACCTTTTAGACTGTGGCCTATTCCTATAAACTAACTTATCTACTGGCAATATTTCCATTTTAAAATAGCAATATTTGTATTTCGGGAGGAAGTCTATTTAATACTAAAGATACCCAAAGCTTACCAGCACATATACATATCCCTTTTATAAACAAGAATGCATAGTTTAACTCAAAATCTGTATACTTGGGAGGACAGGAAAGGCAAAGAGAGAGAAACTTGATCCCAATATCAAATTGCACCCTTAAATTCTAGGAACTGGGTTTTACATCAGAAATTCTACCATAGCCTTAACTGGAGAGCTCTGCACTGCTCACCACCATTACACAGCAAGTAACAGAATTGTTGTATGAGACCCTTGCTCCTTCCCCCCTGCAATGATCTCACACAGTAACAGACTTGGTCTCAAGCATATTATTCGCTAGTGTCTTCTTTCCTGTACATCTGTAGGGGCTGAGAGAAGACACAGCAGATGTCATGGGAAGGACACCCAGCCTTAGAGGAATGTGGCGCTGCCCCTTTAAAGGGCTGCCCAGCCGTGATGAGGATGATGCCGGATCTCGCTGTGACACTGCACTGCATTGAGGAGGAGGATGCTCTTCCTCTGAGCTGGAATAAGCCAAGATGAGCCAACCGCTGCCTTCCCGGGGAGGGGGAATTTCACTGCCACTGCCCTCCCCTGCACAGACACGACTGCACAGCACACCCACCGCTAGCAATACATCCTCTGCACCCTGGGGGCCACCTCCCAGCTGCGGAGACAAGGGGGCTTTGCATGAACGACCGGCAGCCCCACGGCGTATCACCGGCCCCGCACTGCAAATGGGGAAACTGAGGCCCAAATGGCCCAATTCCTCCCTGGAGGGACTCCAGCATCTGCAGTGGTGTGAGCCCAAGATTAACGTGCCCCCAAAGGCTCGGGGCCCTGACGCAAGGTCAGCGGTGGCCGAGGCCCCCCGATTCCCCACGGCGGTGCCGCAGCCGGCGCACCTGCGCCCTTCCCCGGGCAGCGGGTCCGCCCCCCGCCCCTCACCTCTTTCAGCTGCTCCAGCTCGGTGCGGATGGCCTCGTACTCCGCCTCCAGCTCCTCATACTGCTGCTTGAGCTGCTGCTTCTCCTCCAGCACGGCCAGCCCGTACTCCGCCGCCTGGATCTTCTCCCGGGTGGTCTCGCCCAGCTCCTGGGAGAGCCGCTTCAGCTCGCTCCGCAGCCACGCCGGCTCCGACTCCATCACCAGCCGGGCGTACTCCTCCTCCTCCGCGGCCAGAGCCATTGCTGGGCAAGGGGGCAACGCCGGGCAGGGGACGGACACCGCGTCCTCAGCAACCCCGCAGCCCCATGGGCCGCCCGCCGCGAGCTCAGCCTGGCACAGCTGCCATGAAAGGCGCCGGGCGCCCGCCTCTCCCTCGGCCCTGGCCGCAGCGCTGCCGCCCGCAGGCTGCGGCTGCGAAACATTCGCAGTGAATCATTCAAAAGGAACGGCCGGCCAGCTGCCCCGCGGGCCTGTGGGACTTGTAGTCCCGGCTCCCCCCCAGCGCCCGGCGGAGGCGCCCAAGAGGACTACAAGTCCCACAATGCACAGGGAGCGGCGCCCAGCTGGAAGGCAGCCCGGCCCTCCTGGAGGAATTCTTGCTAGGGGAAGAGGCAGCCCGCTTATGGGCTGTCTGATCCGCACCGGCGGTAGGGTCACTTTGGCTTGTCACAGTGACGCCTACTGGCCACGTCAAACACAGGGGGCGACATTATTCTGCGGCAGGGGCAGTTTGCACCAGGTGCTTTTTGTCACATGCTAGGACTCCTGTGGCACTTTTAAAGACTAACTGATTTATTTATCGCAGGAGCTTTCGTGGGAGAAAATCCCACTTCGTCAAACCCTTTGAAGATGCCTTTCAGATAGTTTCTGTAAATTCCCCATCTTCAAAGGGTCTGACGAAGTGGGATTTTCTCCCAGGAAAGCTCATGCCAGAAATAAATTTGTTAGTCTTTAAAAGTGCCACAGGACTCTGATTGTTTTGCTGACATAGACTAACATGACCACCCTCTTTGGAACTTGAAATCAGTGCAGCTGCTCAAGTCACATCTATTAAGTTAATTGATCTTTGCTGAATCAGGGCTGTCTTGTATGGTCCTGAGGCAAGTCAAAAGTAGTGCTTGTGCGGGTGAATACTAGGCAGGTAAGAAAGGATTTAAAGATGCAGAAGATTAGATATAACAGAGTGAAGGCAACGAAGGGGAGGGGAGGAAAGGGAAATGAATGGAGAACAAAGGTTGCAACAATGAGAGCATGTGTTTGGTTTTGCATGTTATACGTGCTTTTTGGTGGTGCTGTTTTTATTCATTTCTCGTTGTTCAAAAATTAAAACTGATATGTAGCCTTCTGATAGAATTAATTGGTTACCAGACATTGTTACAGCTATTGCACTGTTAGACTGTACCAAGCGTGAAGCTTTCCCTAAAGGGGGGAGGTACACATTTAATGTTGCTATAGATTCCTCCCTATATTTATAACTGAAGTAAAGTGGTTGCTAATTAATGCAGTTATTTGAAATAATAAAAATCTAAAGTTATTGATTATGGTTTTTATCGGGGGGGGGGGGAGCTCTTGTCTAGGAGATGGTGGTTATTGCATTGTTACTTTTGTGATCTTTATATTATTCTTTCACTCCACTTGTTTATTTCTCTATCTAGTGACAATGTTCATGGCCCTGGACAGATAAATAACAATAGGGAGGTTCTGGCTTCCAGGAGTTTTTAATCTAAACTGATAACCACAAAAGTGGAAATGACAACAGACTCTGGAGTGGAGGAGGGCAGAGGGAAAACACCAGAAACAAGGGGGAAGGTAAACAACTTGTGAGGCAGCAAAATTTAATGTATTTTGATTACAGATTTGTCTTACATTTTATTAGTTTACTATCATTTCTAGGGTTTTTAGACACACGTACAGGCACAAGAGGAAAAGGGGTAGGAGGTTCTGGAGTTAAGATTACTGACAAAGTGAAATACAAGTAATGCTCTCTCACAAACACATGACAAGGCTTTATGTTGCTTTTAAGACCCAGATCCAGCAAAAGCCCTTAAGCACATGCAAAACTTTGATCACATGAATCATTCCATGAAATTCAATAGAACTCCTTACATTTAAAGTTATACACATGTTTAAATAGTTTTCTGGACTAGGTCCTAAATGAGCATGCTATGTAAACTATACAAGACTTATAATTAAGAACAGGCTTCCAAGTGACTAGAATTCAGAGGAAAGCAGTTTTAGAATCAATAGAAATTTGCATTAGTTACTGTACAGGATCTTACAATCTAGGTATAATCTGATTAAATACTTTGTACAGTTAGTGCATGATTAGTGTTTCACAATAGTAGTAGCATACTTAGACTTATGCAGCTGTGAATATAGCCAAGAATTTGCAAGGCCCACCCACCACATTTGCACACCCAGAGTTTCAGGCTCAGTGCCTCATCAGTTATTTCATGCAACTTTAGCACCAGCGGGTGATGACAGAGAATGCATTCCTTCCTTGCTACCTGCTTTATTTCCTGGCTGTTTGGTTCTTTTAGGATGGAGCAGCAGAAATCAAAGAGCTTCACAACCAGCTATATGGAGGAAGCAGCAGCAGCAGCTGATGGGGACAGTGTCATGGGTACACAGGAGTGTGTCATGGTCATCACTGGGCAAAGTGCTGGATGGGGCTGGGGGCATGTATCATTTTACACAGCAATGGCCCTAAGAATGAAGTAGCAAGTAATTTTTTGGGTAAAAGCGAATATTTTGCCATAGTTTTCCCCACCAGGAATGTGCTAATCGTCCCCAGTAAATCCTCCATATGCCAATTGGAGTGCTGAAGAGGGGAGCTGTAGAAGTATTTAAGATAGATTTTGCAGCAGTCTTGGTTGGCTTGTATAGTCCTCTACACAGTAGTACTTGAGAAGCCTGCTATCTCTTCCCATCCTTTTTGATGGTCCTTTGATGAGGAAATGTAATCAGCTATAGACATGAGTTGCCAGTTACCCTTTAATAAAAACTTATGGTTACCAAAGAAGAGTAAATAGGACAAATGAATGAGATAATTACTTCTCCACAGAGGATAGATCTAATTTATGAACCATGATGTAGAGCTAAACATCCTGGGCCAAATTCTGCTCTCAGGCCAGGTCTACTTCTAAAATGTAGGTCAACTTAGCTACATCACTGAGGTTGTGAAAAATGCCATTCCCTGTGTGACCGAGATAAGTCAACCTAATCCTTACTGTAGCAGATTCCACTAGGTCAACAGAAGTCTTCCATCAACCTACCTATCGCCTCTCAAAGGGATGTGATAATTCCCCTCTATTCGACACTGGTCAGGCCGCATCTGGAATACTGTGTCCAGTTTTGGGCTCCCCACTACAGAAAGGATATGGACAAATTAGAAAGAGTCCAGCGGAGGGCAACAAAATGATTAGGGGGCTGGGGCACATGACTTATGAGGAGAGACTGAAGGAACTAGGCTTATTTAGTCTACAGAAGAGAAGACTGAGGGGGGATTTGATAGCAACCTTCAACTACTTGAAGGGTTACTCCAAAGAGGAGGGAGCTAGGCTGTTCCCGACGGTAACAGAGGACAGAACAAGGAGCAATGGTTTCAAATTACAGCTGGGGAGGTCAAGGTTGGATATTAGGAAAAACTTTCTCACTAGAAGGGTAGTGAAGCATTGGAATGGGCTATCTAGGGAGGTAGTGGAATCTCCATCTTTGGAGATTTTTAAGGCTCGGTTAGACAAAACCCTGGCTGGCGTGATTTAGGGGGAGTGGTCCTGCTTTTTAGCAGGGGGTTGGACTAGATGACCTCGTGAGGTCCCTTCCAACCCTATTATTCTATGATAGATTTAATAGAATGATGGAAAAACCCCTTCTATCACTAGAGGTATCTACAGTACTGGGTTACAGCGGAACAGCTGCAATGCCCATCTTGAGTAACTCCACCGAAGTCAGTGAGTTTACTCCAGATTTATACCAATATAACTGAGAGGACTATTTAGCCTTTTGTATATCAGCTTGAGAGCTTGTTCATTGCTTCATCTTCCTTTACTGCAGCAGGCAATGCTCAGAATTTCACCTCATGTCAAAAATAATTGGTCTTGAATTAGTGGACAAGTACCAAACACAATAAAAACCAATTACCTGTCTGAGCACACGTGAGGATTAAAAGATATTATACAACATTGGCTATACTATAGCTCTAGGGCCTTTTCAGGCTGCTTTAATCTTTCACCTACCTGTGTTCATCGAGGTCCACCTTAGTACATATAAAAACATGCCCCTGCAATAAAGTGTTTTAATGGCTATGAGTTTAGCCTCACAGTCATGAAGCCACCTGTGTAATATTTTGTTGAGGAGTCTGTGCCAAGCCAAACCTCCACATGGCTCAGCTACAGAGGTTGCATGTGTCATGTGGATATTGAGGTAATGCTCTAATTCTCTTCTCTGTAACAAATTGGCCTGGAGCTGAAAAACAAAAGTTTGGTGTAAACAGCCCATGGGAGTTAACGAAAATTCCTTTCGTTTTCAGTTCGAAAATAACTGGAATCCTGTGTTCATAACAAACCTGTCCTGTGTATGTCTATCCTGATTCAGAAAACCTCACACACCCCCAACAGCTAACCCAGCTTTTATACACTCCCAATTATTTTTTTCTCTAAATTTGTGTTAATTCCATCTGTCCGATGCTCATTTAATCTCCAGTGCACTACATGCAACAAAATAGGGCAGATCTGCTTCTGATCTCACACCGCTGTTATGCTGATAGAACTAATTCCTTGGACTTCAACAGATGCACTTCACATTTACACCACTGTGAGATCAGAATCTGGCCCACTGAATATGAAAGTCCCGGAGTGGCACATTTGACTTACAGCTGTCCTCATACCCTGCTGCCATTGCTGTTCTGCCAGTTTCCACACCCTCCCAAACGATACGAGCTGGCAAAGATAGAAGTGGCACCTATTGTCTATAACTGGCAAACAGCTCTGCTTCCCAGCTGCCCAACAAGGAGAATCCAGGAGGAAGATGGCCAGGGTGGTAAGACTCCACTCCACACTTATTGCATTCAGGAGCAGACAATTTTCTTCCCTGTACTAATAGACAAAGACAGCTGGGAACTTAGAAAGAGCTTTAACTCCCCTTCCCCTCCTCCACCCCCCAAAATTTAAGGATTCCATTAGTAAGTAAAGGAAATGCAACAGAAACTTGCTTATTTGACTTAACTGAAAGTGGACACATTTAGTCATAGTACAAAACTATTCATTAAAATGATAGTCAACAGCTATTGTTCTATTATATTTTAACTTTAATCCCCTCCTCCATCCCCACACCCCCCATAAAGGAAATTGTATGTGCCCCTGGTAATTTACAACTTTCACAGGAGATCTGGGACCTAGATTGGACTCTCAGGAAATGAGCATATTGGTGGCCCTAGTCTTTCACTTCAAAGGGAGTTCATTAAAAGAAAACTAAACCATATTTCATAATGCCTTTTGCTGATTTGAGTTTAAAGACAACAGCACCCCATAGAGCATCACCAGTGGGAGAATTGGCAACTGTAATTATGGCATGGATTAAGAACAAATGTAAAGATGGGGGTAGAAAGGATCAAGAGGTTGGTTGCCATTGTAGCATTTGTAGTGTAGACATACCTTCAGTGTAACTGCTGCACCTTCCCTCTGAATATCAGCCAAAGAGTTCTAAACATGGTCAATGAAATAATCTCCTCCCCTTGTGGGACCTGGGTCAGCCTCCAGATTGCTTCCAAAACCATATCCCAAGCATAGCTTTCTCATGAGCTAGCAACCTTAAAAATGGTTAGCGGATAGCAAAAGCTATGTTCCCAGCTCCAGGAAAGGAAAAAAAGTGCAAAAGCAAAAGACAGCATTTCTGTCATAACTTGGGAACATAATTTCCATGAGAAAGGGAAACACAGAGCCTAATTCTCCATTCTGTTGCATTCATGTACCATCAATGAAGTCAATGGAACAGCTAGTACTGGTCATAGCTTTGAGAATCTCCAAATCTTGCAAACCAAAACAAAATGGGAAATTAAAAAAAATATTTTTGTTGATTCCCCCCTCATCTTTTTTTCTTGACTAATTGTATTGCCAGTCCTTAGCATTAAAAAGTCATGAATCAGATGCAGAAAAATCAGGAGGTTGACTTAAAAATCATGACATTTTAAAGAAAGACTACATTGGGGGTTCTTTTTTAGTTGCCTTTATTTCGAGGCTTTTCAGGTGCATTCAGATCATGTTTTCTCTTCAACCACAAGGGCTAGGAATTTGGTTTCCCTTTTTAAGTGAAAGCTGAGGTTTTTACATAATCACTCAGCCGAGGAGCTGGGGTTTTGAGAAAACACTGAACATTACAAGATGCATGATAAATCATGAGAGGTAACACTTGATTGGTTTTACCTGTAACAAAGGAATGCAAGTTGGTTTGTCATAGATCAGCCCATTTCACCCGTGAACTCTTTGTGTTCTGGATGGCTCATAAAACTACTTGAGTCTTATTACCATTTTCTATTCTGCCATGGTTTGCTAAACAGCCTTGTTCAAAAGTGAAGGAAAACTTTCAGCAGCAATTATTAACGCAGGAACTGCTATTTCAGAGGCATTTCTGGGAATTTTTGGGAAAGAGCAGATTAACAAAGATAGAATGTGTATGATGCTTTGTGACAATGAGGTTAGCATAATAAAAGTTTGTAACGACAGCAGTGTGTACGTGCTGGCATGTATCTACAACCTGCACATCTGCAGCAAGAAGTTTCTGCTCACAGTTAGCCAGTAGGTGACCAGTCATTTCAAGCATCTCTGATCTGCTGTCTCCAGCCATACAAAGCCTTGCCTGTTTTCCAGCTGATTCAAGGTGTCACAGCCAAGTGCAGCTCTATTTATAGTACAACATGCTTAAGACACCTGCTGGAAAAGCAGACACTCCATCTCTACTGTTCAGAAGATTTCAGTGTTACCACACAGACAACATCTCAGTGGAATCTCAGAGACACTGTAGTGTGAGGCCTCAAACCATTCAAGGAGCTAACAGCAAAGATCAACTCTAACCAAGCCTGAATGACCACCATGGTGTTTCCTGCTGCGTGAACACAGACTGACAGCCCAAAAAGTGAAGGATCAGATGAAGATATCAAAGCCATGAAAACTAAGGTTTTTGTATCTTGTTTCAGACCAGTTCAACTGCATCAAAATAGGGCAAGGATACACACTTACCTGTTTAAGATGTTTTTGTATAGAGTTCCTTGAAACTGGGACCCCAAAACAACAGACACGCTGCAAGAAGTAACAGTCCTGTAAATCTGCATTCTAGCAGACAGTCAGAATTTAGCATCACTCACAAACCCATTGGGCAGAGTAGTCCTGGAAGGAAATTAATAATCTATATACAGGTGGGTGCATTGGACCCACTGCAAAATCGGGGGTGTGGCTACAGGTATAAAAAGATCATACTATGTGATCGCCCCACCCAGCTCCAAATGTTCTCAGTGTCACTTGTCATGGTGGGCCTGGGGAACGGGCTCATTATGAAGATTTAAAGGAACGAATACAGGTGTGGCAACTTCCACCCCAAGCTCCTGCTGCTAGTAGAGATTTTTCTAGTTCTAGTCGATGCTTATGTGCAAGATCTATCAGAATTAGGCCTATTGTCTTTTGGTCTGTAAGTGCCATGCTCGTCTGTGTTACATTTCTCTGATCCTAGCTTTCTACTTTACTGTTTTTAATAGAAATATAAAACTGAAGGGCTGAAAATATATTATAAATATTGCTACCAATTCAGATGACAGGCCGGACACTGATTGCCTGACTGATGCATGTTGATGACTGGTCCTTAAACAAAAAAAATAGGAAACAAATAATCTCAGGTCCTTTGAAGTGCTAATTCCAATGAGAGAATATTCTGGACATGCATCCTTTTCTACCATCCATAGGAAAGTTTGGCGAGTTTATATCTTTACTGGTTGAAATCTGCTAGTGGGAAAGTCTGCATCTCATTCTGATGCATTTATATAGGAAATATAGATTTTTGTCACCAAATTAAATTCTAAAAGTATCCATGAGCAGGTGATGAATGTGATTTAATTCCTATGACTGGTGAGAAAGGCTTGGCTCATCTTTGGGAGCATACGCTGAACACAGGGTTACCCACTGAGAGGATATCCAGCCTAATAATTGCTTGGCTTATTGCCAGAGGTAGAGAAGTAGGAAGGAATGAAGGGCCCCGTAACAGTATGTCTGGCATGCCATCTGCCAGGCACATTGGGCAGCAGATGCTCCATGTGATTACTCAGTAAAAAACTTGCTCTCTGTTCTGCCAGAATACAGTGAGCATTGGCAGGGAGGGGGCATTTTTATTAAATATTTCCTCATTTTCATCTGTTGTCTTTGTATTCCAAACAGCACCTCACATAAAAGCAGCTAACGCTAGTGTGTCCCCCTTACTTTTAGTCCTATTCTTTCTCAGCCTTGTCTACACAAAAGAGTTGCATTGGTTTCACTAAAGTTGTGATTTTGAAATGGATTTCCAGTCCCAAAGGCTGTGTGTGCGCACTCACAGTTTTGTCTAGCCAGGCTTAGTTCAGTTTAGTTTAAATCAGGGGAGCCCCCATTTAAGCTAAACAAAAATGAGTATCTCTTAAAGTGAAATGAGTATCCACATAAGAGTTCAAACCAGTTTCATAAAATGGATTTAAAAACCAAATTTAAGTCAAACTGGTGCAATGTTTTCATGCTGTACTCTTCCACATACTCCACCTGAGTCGGTTTGTATCTTGGTTAAGCTGTGAGTTGACATCCTGGTGGAGTTTCTTCGGTTCTATTGCTATAGCTATTCTACATCACCTTACTGAACTCACTAGCCAGTTAGAAGTTATGCAGTGGGCAGGGCCCCAATTTTAGATTTGATGGGCTTCCTTTTCCTTTTCATTCCCGTCCTACACACTCCACACTAACATCTTTTTAGATGGGGCAGAGCTGTTGCCTTTTCCTATTATTTGCAATTTCAGGTTGCAAGGCATGGCTTTGCTTTCTATATTTATCTGGGGCTATTCAGGAGTTGTTAGTAAGTACACATGCATCTCACACTTGCATAATTATTTAAGCTAATATAAATGCCAACAATCTATGAATTGGTCCCCCCAGTCCAACACTTTCACAGGAAGTTGGGATACAGGCCAGGTTTTTGGCAGAATCTGGCCAGTTTCAAGAGTATGAATGACTGGCACTCAATGGAGGAGACACACCCCTAGGCCTGGTAAACATTAAAAAGTTATATTAGCATAGCTATGCAGGTCAGGGGTCTGAAAACACCACACACCCAACTGATGTGTGGCTATTCTGAGGTAATGCCCCATGTGGACAGTTATATTGACAGAAGGGAGCTCTCATCAACATAACTAAATTTCTTTGAGGAAGTGGAGCTCCTACACCAACAAAAAGTTGTTCAGGTTGCATCGACTGCAGGCTCTGCCGGCAGTCCAGCATAATTATGCCACCATATCTATGTTAGTATAGTCTCCATGTACACATACTCTCAGTAAAGTGTGATTGTCCCACTTTACAGAATCCACTGTGAATTCCATCTCTGGCTCATGCACTCCAAAATCCATTTTCCATTGTTAGGCAGTTTGGTGAGGTGTGAAATGGCTGCTTTCCCATCTATTTTGCTTTTGTTATATCCTTAGCACAATGTTTCCCATTGCCAGCCTTCTTGATCAGATTAAGGAAGGATTAGTGGAATTAATTCTATTAATTAAAAGGGTATTCCACTAATCATCACACAGCATTTCTGATTTATTTTTTATTTTCCTCAAACTATATCACAGCAAAATATAAGGAACCTTAATTACAACAGCCTCAGGTTTAAGGAAAGGATAGTGCAGCAATGTGGGCTGCTAACAGAGCAACTAGGTTATTCCAGGTCATTACAGGAAGAGAAAATGAAGTGAACAATGGCATTTCCAAGCTCAAGACCTTCTTCAGAATGATCTGTAATAAAGAAAGGTACTAACAAGCTTTTTCTCTGTATATTTTCTGCAATAAATATGTACTGGGCTTGCTAGAATCAAAATGCACATGGACAAAACAATCTCTACTTTTATTGCTCAGATATCAAGTTCACTGCTAGAAGAAATGTAAATGCAAAAAGAATGCATTAAAGTTGATGAGAGACTTTCCATTTACTTTAATGGGTTTTGGACCAAGCTTATAATCTTTTAGGGCACATATTACATCCAACAACATATTTTAGAAATGTATGATTTTAATTACATCATAAATACTATGCTCCTATGTAATAAATAATAATCATTTGCACTCAAACAGCCCCTTTGATTGGAGGATTTCAAAGTACCTTACCAGAATGGAGATGTATCAACAATATGTTTACAGTTGGGGAAACTGAGGCACATAAATATTCACCTTTCAACAATCCTGTCTGTAAATCAGTGTCAGAAGCTACAGTAGAACCCATGGCCATGATTTTCAAATATGGTTGTCTAAAGTTAGGCTTCTAAGTCGGTGTCAATGCTCTTAAATAAGCGTCCAGCTTTTTAAAAAGTGTGAGAATCCAACAGTTCATAATGAAGTCATTGGGACCTGCTGGATTCTTAGCGCTTATAAAATCTGACCACTTATAGAAGAATCCAGCCATTGGTTTAGGAACCTCACTTCAGACTCCATTTTAAAACAAATAAAAAAAATCTGGGCCCCATGTCATATGAAGACTGTTTTTCTGCACTAGTTCCCAGCTAGTGCTCCTTCCACATATCTGATCCAAACCATATGACATGCAAAAACCTCAAAGCAATTTAACAAAGAATGGGGGTGCTGATGGAAGGGAAAGCATATATAAAAGGAGTGACATTAGCAAAGGATTCTCTATTTAAAGTTGGCTTTTAGCTCAGATTAGCAGCCTGAGTTCAATCCCAGGCTTCCCTTTAGACTTTAACTCAAGTTACTAACTGGAGTTAAAAGTCAAATTGCCATGTGTCCCCTGCGGTTTCATCCTGAGTTAGCTAAGTGAGTTTAAGAACACACTTTGGGTGCACCTACACTGGCACTTAGGTAGACTTAAAGACGCTTAAGTCGACCTACACAAAGCCACGTCCACACTGGGCTTTTATTAAGTTGACTTAATGCTTCCTTAAGTTGAGTTAATAACAGCTTAAGTTGACTTAATAACCCCACTTCTGAAGGTCGACTTAAGCCTTAAATCGACCTTATTAAGTCAACTTGAAGCCAGTGTGGACGGCTATGTCAACTGTTAAGTCAACTTAACAAGGTCAACTTAAATCGACTTAAAGTCTAGCCACTCTGTTAAGTCGACTTAACAAAGTCGACTTAACTTTACAAGCATAGACATAGCCTTTGTTTTTATAGTGGAGACACAAATTTGTATGCTAGTGGAACATTGTTGCCTTCACTGAAGTCACTTCTAATTTACACAAGTGTACTTGCAATGAGAATCAGACCCTATGTTTCTTTATTGGTAGTGAGAATCAATCTATATTCATAATGATGGAGAAAATAAAGAAAAACTGTATTAAAAGCATAACTTTAAAAAGAAAAATGTACAGAATGAAATCCTGATCCCATGAAAGTCAATGGGAGTGTTGCCACGGACATTAGTGGAGCCAGGAAGTCACCCTCAGACTTCGAAATCTGATGTGTACACTTTTGAAGTCAATGGAAAGCCTCCTATAGACGTCAGTGGGCTTTAGATCGAGCCCATAATGTACTGCATTCAAAGTCATTGGTGGAAACACAGCTATTGCATTGAAATTTCAAGCTTTTAAATTATCTGCCACAGAGCTCCTCTTTTATTCCCTAAAAAGCAATGGAAATACATTGAGAATTACATGTAAAAATGGAAAGTAAAAATGTAATTTAAAATGACATGAGGTTCTACAGCATTCATACAGTTTTTTTCTTACTTCAAACCTTAAATCTATATCTATGTATATGAAAAATTTAGTTCAAATCAGATTTATTCAGCTGTGGTTTAGAAGCCAGCATTTTCATTAGATGTCACGAGGGTTTCATTTAGCAGTCCCTGTGCTGTAAAGAATCCACAGCTAAAAGATCACAGCCTACCAGACTGATCACTAGACTATTTCAAGAGGGGAGGTGCACATTGTTATTTATTTGCAAATTGCACATTTCTACTGGCAGCTGATTTAGGCTCTTTATGACTAAGAGGAAAAGCAACTGAAGACAGTTGGCAGTTTTTCAAAGAGACATTATTAAGGGCACAAGAGCAAACTATTCAACTACGTAGGAAGGATAGGAAATATGGCAGGAGACCACCCTGGCTTAACCAGGATATTTTCAATAATCTAAAAATAAAGAAGCAATCCTACAAAAAGTAGAAACTAGAACAAATCACAAAGGATGACTATAAACAAATAACACAATTATGCAGAGGAAAAATCAGAAAGGCTAAGGCACAAACGGAGATCAAACTAGCTGAAGGCATAAAAGATAACAAAAAAACCATTTAAAAAATATTTTAGAAACAAGAGGAAGACCAAGGACAGTGTAAGACCATTACTCTACAAAGAGGGAAAAACAATAACAGAAAATATGGAAATGGCAGAGGAACTAAATGATTTCTTTGTTTCAGTCTTCACCAAGAAGGTTGGTGGTGATTGGATGCCTGATGGAGGGAAGGGCAGTAAAGATGGGATAGGATCAGAAGTTAAAATAGGGAAAGAACAAATTAAAAATTACTTAGACAAGTTAGATGTCTTCAAGTCACCAGGTCCTGATGATATGCACCCTAGAATACTCAAGGAGTTGACGCAGGAGATATCTGAGCCATTGGCTATTATCTTTGAAAAATCATGGAAGACTGGAGAGCTCCCAGAGGACTTGAAAAGAGCAAATATAGTGCCCATCTATAAAAAGGAAAATAAGGACAACCCAGGGAATTATAGACCAGCCAGTTTAACCTCTGTACCAGAAAAAATAATGGGGCAAATAATTAAGGAATCAATTAGCAAACATCTAGAAGAGAATAAGGTTTTAAGTGATAGTCAGCATGGATTTATCAAGAACAAATCATGTCAAACCAACCTGATAGCTTTCTCTGATGGGGTAACAAGCCTTGTGGATAGAGGGGAAGCGGTAGATGTGGTATATCTAGACTTTAATAAGGATTTTGATACGGTCTCACTTCACCTCCCCATTAACAAACCAGGGAAGTACAACCTGGATGGAGTAAATATAATATGGGTGCAAAACTGGTTGGATAACTGCTCTCAGAGAGTAGTTATCAATGGTTCACAGTCATGCTGGAAGGGCATAACAAGCGGGGTACCGCAGGGATCTGTTCTGGGTCCAGTTCTGTTCAATATTTTCATCAATGATTTAGATGATGGTAAACAGAGTACACTTATAAAGTTTGCCTATGATACTAAGCTGGGAGGGACTGCAAGTGCTTTGGAGGATAGGATCACAATTCAAAATGATTTGGACAAACTGGTGAGATGGGTCAGAGGTAAAAAGAATGAAATTTAATAAAGACGAGTGCAAAGTACTCCACTTAGGAAAGAACAATCGATTGCACACATACAAAATGGGCAATGACTGCCTAGGAAGGAGTACTGCAGAAAGGGATCTGGGTGTCATAGTGGACCACAAGCTAAATATGAGTCAACAGTGTAACTCTGTTGCAAAAAAAGCAAACACCATTCTGGGTTGTATTAACAGGAGTATTGTAAGTAAGACACGAGAAGAAATTCTTCCACTCTATTCTGCCCTGATTAGGCCTCAACTGGAGTATTGTATCCAGTTCTGGGCACCTCATTTCAGGAAAGATGTGGACAAATTGGAGAAAGTCCAGAGAAGAGCAACACAAATGATTAAAGGTCTGGAACGCTTGACTTATGAGGGAAAATTGAAAGAGCTGGGTTTGTTTAGTCTGGAAAAGAGGAGACTAAGAGGCTAAGACATGATAACAGTTTTCAAGTACCTAAAAGGTTGTCACAAGGAAGAAGGAGAAAAATTGTTTTCCTTAACCGCCAATGATAGGACAAGAAGCAATGGGCTTAAATTACAGCAAGGGAGGTTTAGGTTGGACATTAGGAAAAAATTCCTAACTGTCAGGGTGATTAACCACTGGAATAAGTTGCCTAGGCAGGTTGTGGAATCTCTAACATTGGAAGTTTTTAAGAGCAGGTTAGACAAGCACCTGTCAGGGATGGTTTAATAAGGTACTTGGTCCTGCCATGAATGCAGGGGACTGGACTTGATGACCTCTCCTAGTCCCTTCTAGTTTCTATGATTTTATGTGCTGCCCTGCTATAAATACGACATAAACAATGCACCTGTTGACAGTCCACCTGTCATATTTGGAGGGTTTCATTTCTAGCAAAAGGAGTATTTCCAGGATGCTGTCTTGGAAAAGAACGGGAAAGCGGGAAAAGGGAAGGACTGGAAAGGAAAAAGGAAAACACAGGGACGGAAGGAAAAGCAGGAGAGTCTAGTCCAGGGTTTCGCAGCCCATGAGTTGCAGCATGTCTCAAAGGGTTGCATGGCCACTCCCATGTCCAGAGGGCTGGTTGAGCTCAGCTCCCCGCTCTAGATATTATAGCTTCTGGAGTCATGGTGCTGCTCAGATTTGACTCAGTGAATAGCACTGGGACCCCAAGTGTTGGGTCACAACATCACTCCTGCAAATTTTACCCAACCACCCTAAGAGGGAAGAGAGCCAAACCTGAGTGACGCTGTGATCTTGGAGGTCACAACACCTGGAGATGGAAGCCAAGCCCAGCCAACCCCACAGAACCAGAGCAACAGGATTTACTATGGTGGGGGTGCAGGGCAGTCTCTGCAACCCCTGCCAAGGGCCTCCTCTCACTCTGGGGATGGAGCAGGGCAGGACCCAACATCCTCCCAGGCTATTTACTGAGTCACGACAGACCATCAACTTTTACAAATGGGTCCTGAGCCACGAAAGATTGAGAAACACTGGTCTTGTCTTTCACTTATGTCCAAATCTGTTGTCTTCTTTTCTTCTTTATTCCCATCTTTTAAGTTGTAGTCACTTCCAATTCTCCCTTCCCATTCCTTCCTTTTCTGTCTTCCTCTTCTCTTTTCCCTATGACTACCATCAACTTCAAAGCCAGCAGGATCAGGCCCCTACAGTGCAAATGGCTATGTCAGCCGCTGAAGACATGTCTATCTGCATCTGGGAATGAGCCTCCCAACCAGACTGGGTCCACAGATTCGGTCTAGCAGTCTAAGAAGAGATGTATCGACGGTGCTTTGCAGCTTGGACTGGAGCATAGTGTTGCAAGCCCTGCCTGTTGCCTGACCAACTGGTATCTGACATTAGTCTGTTCAGGAATTGACAGGACACTTGTTCAATAATGACCAAAAAGCTTTAATTACTCCACTTATAAAATGAGCCCTCAAACCAGAAGTCCAGTATATATTAATTGCAAAAGCAATTTTCCTCACCAATGCAGGCAAGAGATGGTAGTTTCCATTCTTGAGAGAGAGTTTGGATCCGTAGTCTCGTAAGTGGGGTGAGCTGACAGTTTGGTGTCTGGAATGATTTCTCAGTCTTGAAGCATACTTGTTAGTGGGATTGCTTCCCTCTTTATACTCTTAAATTCAGTGTTTTCAAAGCATTTTTGGTAATTACATGAGAGAACAAAGGAAATCCGAACAAAAACAACAGGGGAAAGAATACATGCTTTCTTTTACTCAGTTCAAAAGGTGTTAGCTGCCTGGAATTTTTTTAATCAACAGTCCAGCACTCGTTTGTCAGGAAGCTACACCCTTTACTAACACAAAAGGGTTGGGGTCTGCTGAGGTGAAAACTGAATAATACCTGAGGTGGTGCCCATCAGAAAATAGGATCATAAGGTATCACTGAAAAATACAGACCACTGAGGAATAGATGAGTTAATTACAGAAGATGATTTAATTAGGGAGACTGGTTAGTCAAGAGTGGCCATTAATCACAGGAAAAGCAGTTATCTTGATGAAATACCAGACATACTTAGGCTATGTACACATGGCAGACTTCTCCCGCAATAATTTGTTGTGGGACAAACAAAACGTTATAACTGTAACACTTCTCCCCATCCACACAGATATCCTTCTAACCTTTTCATGTAGACAAGCCTTGTGAGTGACTGTTTCAGTTACTGCAATCCTGTTCAGCTCATCTTCTCAGTGAGTTTTTCTGAGTCTGCATATTCCTTTCAAGTTTCCCTTCTGCCCATAGTGCAACAGGGCCAAGTCATAATCTGGACCTGGAAATGCATAAAAGCAACAGAGCATCCCACTAGATCTTCCCTGAGCCAAGTCATGGCTCTATAACCTGGCCTGCAGAGGGCATGCTATAGGGAGCTTTTAGTTGGCCTACAATTGTTTGTTGTGTTGTTCACAGCATAGCAAAAGCTTGTCTAGCATATTCGTTAACGTTGGCCTTACAAAATGGACTAGAATGTTTTAAAATCTTATTTAATAGCTGTATAAAATAATAGTGTCTAGGAAATATTTTGAGTGCCAACTGAAAAGGGAATGGATCATCATTAAAGTTGTATTCCCGGCACTGTGTGGAAAAGTGTTTTCAATACAACTGGCACTTCTTCGGAGTGCAATTTACCAAGCAATTAGACTTAAAATGTGAATGTCCTATTAGAGAAAATTGCCAGTCTATGCAAAAAGAGAACACAGGGAGGAAAGCTGCAGTAGAGTGTAAGGAATAGAAATATTACAGAGTATATTCATTGTTCAACTTGAGTGCAATGAGTATCTTTAATAGTGTTGAAATAGAACAGTCAGAAGGTGAGAGGTATGTGAAAGTGGAGTGAGATTTTTCCTGTCTTTCAGTGGCAGGACATATTATGGGCTGGCCAAAGAATGGGCAACATCCAGTATTTTATCTGAATAAGACTGTTTTTGTTTTTGCTGCGGATGGATGAGAAAGCAGCAACTGGCAATCATGCTGTTCCCATCATCTTCTACGGCTATATCACGGATACTTTCACCGCTGTAAATTCAACACACCACATAACCCTGCCCAGCTGTCATGAACCAAACACGCATTAATATATGGCTATTGTCATTCCATACATGACACAAGCAAAAAGAAATGTTAAAAGATCCCTTTCCTGGAATGCCTGATGTACTTACAAAAGCTAATGATTGCAAATTATATGGAAATTATAGCCCATTATGACAACAGAGGCCCAAAGACAAGAAGTAATACCATAAGTGAGAGCTTGCACGTCATGTGTGATGCTAAGAATATAATCATCAGCATAGTCCCTAATTATTTCCAAATACACCTATGACACAAATATTCTATACATGCCCCGGCACAGCAGGATAATTACATCTATGTAATTACATTACATTACATTGCATGTTATTCATGGCATTTCATTTTGTTGTTGTCTTTCCTTACAGCCATTATGAGTGTTAATTTTTAGAGCAAAGCATGTAGCATTTATTAATGCTTCACTAAAAGCCAAGTGCTTTGCTATTCCAAGTTTCATTTCTTCCCAGTCTCCACAAGATCTTTTCAATACCCGGTCTCCTGTTGCAGAAAACAGATCTGTGATATTACTGTCACACTGTAAACTCCTGGGAGTCTTTTCGTTGTGTTTGTACAGCATCTTGCAGTGTTCGTGTGTTTGTACAGCATCTAATAAGGTCCTATTCCACGACTGGGTCTCCTAGGTACTATGATAATACAAATAATAAACAGTAATAGCTCAAGTGTGCCACTGAGGAGCAAGATGAGTGCAGCTTCTATCATTACTCTACAATGACAGTCAACAAACAGAATTAGGCTATAGGGAAAGAAGATGATTTGTTCTAAATAACCTTGAATCAATCTGCTGAGATATTCTAAGGGCAGTGCCCATCACAGTGGTATCTAAGTACCAATCACACAGCACATCAATCACTACAAAGACTCCAGGAGAAGACTTTTTTTTTTAAAAAGAATGATTTGTGATTTTAGATGCCTAATTAACTTGGTCATGTCAAAGGAGTCTAGTCTTCAGATAGTAACTGTTTAGTTACGCACTAAAATCACTAATTGGCCTCAGTCTCTGTTTTCTCTTCTTGATGGTCTACTGTCCAACATGCAGTTCAGTCATTTTCTTCTCTCTGTTCCACACAAATGATCCCTCCTTCTTTTTATTTAGTAAATGCAAGTGAGCATTAAAACTCCTATGTCTAACTGAGCATAACAGGATGGAGCCCAAACGCAGTCAATATTCACGTTCCATCTTGTGGGGCACCGCCTAAAGACAGTTCTTTCTTTTCACACCCCAACTAATGCGTTCATGACTCACACCAAGGATTCATACATTTTCAGCTTTGTCGCTAGGTAGTTGTATGAAAGTGCCGCTGACTGCAGTAGAATTGCAGGCAGTTGCATGCAGGTGTCAGAAGAGAACAAGTTGTGACTCTGGCGGCTGCTTTTTGAAGATTGTGGCCTCAGGTAACCTTGGTGTTAATCAGAACTTTGGCGTCTATTTATCATTTTCACACTTACACCACAATAACATAATAGACAGGGTATAGGTCCCAGAAAGTCTGTTTGTCTGTTGCTATAAGGACAGATTTGCTTTCCTGAATAAACAGCATGTCTTATTTATCCACCTGATCAAGTAGCTTCTTTATAACAGATACAAGAATGGCAAGGGATTTTTATTTTCAATGTAATTATAACGCAAGAGAAATCAAAAATTTTTTTAAAGGTTTTTAACAATTTGGGTGGGCAAGTAACTATTTAAAAACATGTTCTAGTCTCAGTCAATAAGACGGTAGATAGATGGGGCCAGGTAGAGTGAAATTTAAGATGAAAAGCGTCAATCTGCTTGGCCCTACTCACACTGGCTAGTCAAACCATGGGCCAAGTTCTTGCAACCACTTATACGTACACAAGTAACTCCATAGGGACTTCACACAAGTAAAATTACTCACCTAAGTGTCTGCAGCATCAAGCTTCATACTGCAATCCGGATTAGCTGGAAGAGTGTTTGCACAGGGTTCCTTAATGCTTCTCCTGACCCACTGAAAATGCTTCCCACTCTGATCCTTCCCAGAAAACACATTCATTTTCTAGCTGTCTTGGTATTTAATTTAAAGGCATATCATCAACTTAAAAATTACAGTTTGCCTGAAAATGTACCCTCTGTTATTACAAGGGATACCTAAAATTAAAGTAAGTGAAAAATTAGAGACAGTGTTTTCTTTTCAGTGTATTTACTTTGTACAGCTGACAGCAGGTGCTGTGTATTTTGCTTCACTGTATAGTCCATTTTGCCTGATCACAAAGATCTTTCTCCATTAAAAAGTGTGGAGGATTCCTTTTCCATTGAATAAACAATCTATTTTTGTGAATCACCATTAAGCATATTTTGCAGTGCTGCCTGCTTTGGAAAAGATGAGTCAGAATTTTGCAAAGCTGCTTTCTGAGGTCTGACTCAAGCAATGCTGATCATTGAAGAAAAGAGATCTTTGATAATAACACTTTGCATTTGTGTAACATCTTTTAGCTAAAGATCTCAAGGCCAAACACAACACTCATTTGAGGCTAAGTTCTATTACACCCATATTGCTTATATATAGGAAGTTTTCAGTAACAGTCACTGATTTTAGGTGCCTCAGTTTTTTTGGGTGTCCAAATGGGGCCTGAATTTTCAAAGGTGCTGAAGTCAACAGGAGCTGCAGCTCCTGAGCACCCCTGTAGCGAGTAAATGGAAAGAGAAATTGAGGCACACAAAAGTAAGGGCCATTTTTTAAAACCTAGCTGCTAGTGGCTTATCTGAGATTCCACTGCATCAATAGCAGAGCTCGGAAAAGAACCCAAACGCTTTAATTCCCAGTTCCCTGTTCTAATCACAAAACAACAGTCTTCACAACAATGAATTAATAATCATATAATAATTCAGCAACTTCAATAGAACTTGATTTCATAGCACTTCTTAATTAATGTATCCCCAAACATTTGACATTCGCTAGCTACACACTGCCTGTAAGCTTTCTGGGGCAGAGACCATACCTCCTTTCATTTCTGTACAACACAATGCACTTTCTGGAGGCAAAGATTCTGTATCTAGCACAAGGGCTCTCTATAAATAACTGTGCAGTAACTCTCAGGAAAGCAATCGCTGTCTGCTCACCAGTAGTTCATTTGCAAACACCAGATACTGTTCAACTGAGAGGAATGTTGATAAAGGAACTGCAGTTACCACCTGTTATTATTTATATTGTGGTAGTGCCTAGCAACCCCAGACAAAAATCAGAGCCCTTCATGTTACCCACTCTAAACACATATTTCTAAAAAACTACAATAGACCTTTAATTTCCATAAGAGCTACATAGACATGACCATGATTTAAAGATTGTATCTGAAAAATCGCACCTGCCGTATCACATCTACTATGGAAGCAAGGTGGGGGGAATCCATGACGATGCTAGTGTATATCTCTCTACAGTATTGTACGATACTGTCTTCAGGTCACCAAATTCTCAACTGCCGTAAATCAGCGTAGCTCCACTGAAGTGTGTTAGGGGGAAGAGTTGCAAAGGTATTGAGAGGGATTCGGTGCCTACCTTCATTCCATGCTTTTGAAAATCTCCCCTAAAGGCACATCTAAAAAAAACCCCATTAATGCAGTAGAGAGCTTTCATTATTTGAAGCGTGTTTATTTTGTGTTTCTCCTCCTGGAGGAAAATAGCATCCAACTGTGAAATAGAAGGAAGTTAATGGATTGCAGCAGCAGCAAAATATGCTTTCTCCTGGATAGTCAGTTCAAAGGAGAGAAGAAAGTTACTAGCACAGCCATTTCTCGGTGGGTTAACTACTTGGATTCAATGAACAAACAGATCAGTTTTACAGTGGCCTGGTCTACACTGGCTGCGGAATTTGGCGGCAGTCAAAGGGAGATACGCAAGCTATGTAAAATAACTTGTGTTTCTCCCCTTTACTTCCTAACACTTGCTTACCATGGCATCTCAACTGTGCTGAATCAAGGGGAAATGTCCTCCTTTCGACTCAGCTCTACTCTTCTTGAGAGGGTGGTCTTAATGCATCGATTTTCCGGGTTGATTGAGTGGGTCTTCACTGACTGCTTACAGATCTATTGAACAGGTCTTCACTGACCACTCAATCAATCTGGAAAGATCAAACTGATGGCAGCAACTATGGACAGCAGAAAATTTGCCACCGTCAGTGTAGACTTGACCAGTGTCTGACAGAACTTTTTATTTAACAAATACAGACATCCCAGGACTGAGAGATGGTCCATATTCACTCCGCAGAGGGCAGCATGGGGCATGCAAGCATAGCCTTTGGGTAGGTTGGAATTCATTCAATTGCCCCTTTCCAGTGCCTAACAGAAATAAACCCCAACTCCTATGGAGAAGCAGCTGGAGACTGAGGATCCAGTCTTTAAGGGACTCACGGTGAAGATTGTTCAGAGTAACCTACCTTCATTAAAATACTACTAAGAACAAACATAACAATGAACTTTACTAACGACTAACTTAATAAACCTTATCATAAGAAAACAAAATGAATTTAAACAGAACAGTCCCCACAGAAACACTGTGAGAAAGATTCCCAAGAGTCCCAAAGTTTAGGTGGAGTTCACCCGAATCTCAGTTACATGTTCAGGTCCAAAGGCTTGAGTTGAAAGAAGCAGCTCCTTCTTCTTCCTTGGTTGCGGGAATCTTTAGTAGAATTCCATGCAGGCTTCTCTTTCTCTGCTGGAACCAGCACCATCCAGTCAGCTCACTGGCTAACCAGCACTCAGTCACATATACATGTGCACAAACTCTGCTACAAAATACTCCAGAGTGGGGAGAAAACATCTTGCTGTCCACTCCTGGCTCGGCTCCTCCCAGTCACACACTGAACACATGGGCTCTTCTCATGCAACTCTTTTGGCTGCTGCTCTGATGGCATCTGACACCAGCAGGAGAAAACCTTGTGGGGCATGCTCACAGCTACCACACCCAATTTCCAGAAATTTCTGGCTCTGGGCAGATAAATCTGCCCAGTACCAGTGTTGCTGGCGGAAGGAGGAGCCGTACCGGCCAACGGGCCCCTGCAGAGCGTCCAGGTCTTTGGGTGGAAGAAAACAGCTACTGCTGTTGCTCATTGCAAAAGAGGAAATAGTCTCATTAAAGTGAATGGATGACCCCTGGAAATGACTGAGCCTAGGACCCTGCAGTACAAACTGCTTGAACCTGTTCTTCCCCTGAGCAAGGAACGCTTTGCTGTTGTTGACATCAAAGTCCATATTAAGGGTGGTGGCGCAAATCTACGCAATACATCAATCTATTTCCAAAGCACTGGTGGCTTACTATCAGAAATATGTTCATGAAGCTTCCAAAAAGAAAATCAAGAACATCTTAATCCAGTATGATAGGACCCTGCTGGTTGCAGATCCATGTCGTTGCGAGTCCAAGAAGGGTGGTGGACCTGATGCCCATGCACGCTACCAGAAGTCTTACCATTAAAATTTTTCTTTTCTCTTGTATCTTGCAAAAAATATGAGGAAAAGTTAATAAATATTTCAAGTTTCTAAAAACCAAAAAACCTCACAATATTTCAGCCCCTTAAAGAGAGAGCTCCTTTAGGCATATGGATTACACAAGCCTTGCTCAGTTGCCAGGGCACACGACCATCAAAATGATTGGGGAAGGGGAACAATGGTCCACGGATTGATGTGTTTGAGGGAAGTGGCTCTATGATGGCTAGGAGGTAAGTTGCATCTGTGTTCATCTGCTGATTAAAGTGACTCAGAACATTTCCTTCCAAACAGACATGTTGCCCAAGATACACAGTAAGCAGGGAGAAAGGGTTAGAAAAACAGGCCTGTTAACCTGGCTGGCTATGGGCAGGTAGTATTTCTTCAGGACTAGCTCATCTATTGTTCGCTTAAGAGTCTGGAATTCTGCCTGGAGAGACCATCTCTCTGTCACTTTCATTTCCCGCTTGTTCCCTCCTTACACCCTTCTTTCATTGGACTCTATGAAGTCAGCCAGAATACAAGCAGGCAAACTGAGGTACATATAACTTTCATACAAAATAACAGATCTCTCTCTCTTTCTTCACAGCCTCCTTCAGCAGATGGTGGTGGTGGGGCGGGGGGAGGGGGCAGACACACAGAATGGCTCCTCAACAGCAATTAAATCATGCACATTGTGGCTGAATCCACTATACCCCTCACCCCCAGACATCCACAGTCATTGAAGAGGAAAAAATTAAACTATTGTAACGGGAGTGCAAGTGAGGGGACCGACAATGTCCTTATAAATCATTGTAATGGGTTTTCAGTGCCAGCGATCAGTCTGCGCTTTGAATAGGACGAGTTGATATTTTTGATTTTTTCAAAATTTTGATGAAAAACCAGCAACATTTGGGACAATTTTTGCCTTTTATTGTTATTGCTTCTGGCATTCATGCTCAGATTTACAATGAAAAGAAAAGGACTTGGGGGAAGAAGAACTGAGATTTGTGGGGTATCCCTTCTGTCCTACTGTCCCCTCTGGTTCAAGAGCTCTACTGAATTATTTACAGTGCAGTGACTGGCAAATTAGTCTTAGTAGAAGCTGTGTGGTGTGGGGAGCAAACACTGATCTAAATGTTGCACCCTTTCCCTTTTGATGGGCACATTGGATTTGTCTACACTGAAGGCTGTTAGATTGACTTAACAAGGTTGACTTTAAGTCGAATATGCAGGGCCGTCCTTGCAGGGGCGAACGGGGCGATTGCCCCGGGCCCCGCGGTTACTTGGGCCCGTGCTGTCCTGTTCCCAGCGGGGCAGTGTGGGGCCCACCCTGTGGTCCCCCCGACGGCCGCGCTTCCCCCTGCTCCCTGCTGCCTTGTGAGCCAAAGGCAGCGGGGCGGGCCAGGAGCACTTCCCCTGGCACTGGGCCAGCTCTCCTCCCCACCCTGAGGGTGGAGCATGCAGGCCCGGGGTGGGGCAGGTGCGCGGGCCCAGCCTCTGGGCCAGCCTACTGCAGCCTGCCCAACACCCCTGGCCATGGCGGAAGCCTCGGCCGGGGCCGGAAGGTGGCCTCAGCTTCTCAGCCCGGGGCTGGCTCCCCGTTGCCCGGGGCTGCGACCTCGGTGCCCCACCGCCCAGGGCTGTGGCCGTGGCCTCCATACCCTCTACCCCAGCAGGTGGCCTCACCTTCCCAGTCTGGGGCTGTGGCTCCCACACTCCCCACCAGTTTGGGGGGGGACAGGGCCCCGCCTAGGCTGATTAGCTCTGGGCCCCGCTCCCCCCAAGGGACGGCGAATATGTTAAGTCGACTTAGAGAGTCCACATTGAATGCTCCTGTCGATTGCCTGTGTCCACACTGGCAGGAGCTAGGTCGACGGAGGAGTGGTGCATTGTGGGTAGCCCTGGGAGGTGGCCTGGAGGCCAATTAGGTCGAATTAAGGGCTTTCCCCGTCTACACTGGATTAAGTTGACTGTAAGAGGTGGTATTATTAAGTCGACTTAAGGAAGTGCTTAAATCGACTTAATAAAAGCCCAATGTGGACGCAGGTGCCTGTAGGTCGACTTAATCTTCCTTAAGTCGACCTAAAGCTCCAGTGTAGGCTTACCCATTGTGCTCACATGAAACGGTAGCAAAACTCAGCTGTACTTAAGGTGTGGTTTGTTAAGTACTATGTTCTTTACTTTGTCCTTTATGCTGCTGGCCCATCCATTCTTTCTCCTAATAGTCTGTCCAGCGGAGGTCTCTTCTCAAGACTTCCTGTTAGCCTGAGGTTAAGTAATTGTATTTAGCCCCCACCGCTCTTATTGCAGCTTTTGTCAACAAAGCTTGTCTTGATTCGATTCCTATTGTGATACCTTTGCCTATGTTTAGGTTCCTTATAGCACCTATACTTTAAAAAGCATTGGGTAACATGTCTGGCTCTGGCCTATTACTGGAGTCTCCTCTACAGTAAATTTAGGCTTTCTTAACATGCAATCTATCTGCCTATAAATACAAAAGAGGCAGCAGTAAAAGCATGGTTACCTTTGATAAATAGCAGTATCAATCACAAAAGCAGTAGATGTCTTGGGCCAGCTATTTTCTTCTACAATGTCACTTGGATTTTGCTTTCTCTCAACTACATTATTTTAGCAACAGAGCAAATTCTTTTATGTTAATGAACTTGCTGTGGCATCTTGCCTGCAAACACAGGTTTCTTTCCTAAAATAAACACAGCCTAAAATGCCACAGTTGTTTGGAGGCTTATTTTTATTGGAGATTTTGAACAAAAACAAGCTTTATTAAAGTGTGTTACTAAAGGTAAAATGGTCAAATAGTAATTCTTTTCTTTAGGTCTAGCATCTTTAGCAAACTTGTAGCTGCCTTATCAAAGATGTGATTAAAAACCATTTATATAGTGGAGTGTAAATTTAATCATCTCTCATACATAAAATAAGACAGGGCATGAAAGCATTTGGGATTATAGTTATACAAGATCAGACATGAGACAACCATTGAGGGAAGAAAGGGTGCGGAGATTACTAATGAAGTGATAAAAGGAAGAGAGGTTGTTCAAAGATGGATGGGGGTGCCAGAGGGATTATAGGGGTAGAGGAAGGAACTGAAGAAAAGGAACTACATTGATCACTCAGGAGAAGAGGTCAGGGCAGCATAATAGAAGGTATAATTCTGAGTAGAAGGCAGAGATGGCTGAAGCACTAAAGTCAAAGGATAGTAGGAGAGAGAAGAGAACCTGGGAGCAGAGAACTAAGGTGGAGGAAGATTATGTAGGGCCTTGTACGCCATGTTACATGCTCCTGATCTAAGAATCTACACGTCGCTAACCCAGAAACCTGAAAGCAAACACTGAAATGCTGTGAAGCAAGACTATGAAGTTCACACCATTCTGCACTTTCTATACTTTTTCTTAAGCTCAAACCTTCTTATTGCCATTAGAGTCACCTCATGGTGGCTGCACCCTGCTGGGTTTGAGATGCAGCCCCCCGCCGTCATTAGCTGAAAAGAACAGTCTTCCTGACTCAGCAGAATAGGGGTCAAGGGCCTGGAAGCATCAGCAAGAACCAGAAGAAGAAAATGTTTACACACTACATAATGGTTTTCAATATGGGGGGAGAGAGGAAGGAAGGAATAAAGAGGAGATAAACTGAACAGAGAAGGTGAGAAGGATGGAGACAATGGAAAGGAAGCCAGTGCTCAGATATTGTGGTGATGGGTATAGCATAAGAACCTGAATAGAATAGTCAAGGTGGAATCTCTCTATTCAGTTTTCACTGATCTATCTCTCTCCTTTTCTTTCCCCACCCTCCACTTCATATGCCTGGCCACTTTTCTCTTGAGGTACTCAGCACCTACTTCCCATAACAAAATGTCAGAAAAACCAACACTTACTATCGGGCAAGCTAGTATCTGGTAAGTGTTGGCCACCTTCCTAATTACATATTTACATTCCCTTCAGTACACTAGTGTGATGTTCCCTTGAATCATGACTGGACATGTTCCTATCAGCCAGCAGAGAAAGTCCAGAAGGCTTGAAGAAGAAACCTTTCTGGCCCACAAGCTTGTGTAACATTTCCTTTGTTGCTCCAATAGAAGATACTGCATCAGCTACTTAATTCAGACTGAATAAGAGTCCCCTCTAGTGGACAGTCAATTTGGTCCTTTATGTGTAAAGCACAGAGTTTTTCCCACTTTCTTTTCACCATGCTACAAAAGGTAGTTTGAACATTTGCAGTCTAATCCTGCTCTCTTTTACACCAATGTAATTCTACTGATTTCCATAGAGAGATTTCAATTGATGGTGGCGTAAATGATAAGAGACTCACTCTCCTGGAGTTGGAGGGAAATTAAATTGGATCTGAGTTTGGTAATTGTTTCTAAAGATTCTGCTTTTGGGATTCCAGGAGCTCAGAACCTCTGAAAACTAGGACACTGGGGCCTCCAGTTGGGCACTAAGTCACACAAATTTAATAAACACTTTTGAAAATACTGGCTTCAACTAATATACTACTATAGATTTTCCCCACACAAATATTTTCACAGAGAACTCAGCGAAGTATTTTAAACACAGAGTTAAAATTATCATACTTTAAACTACAACCTGTTGATTTGCAAAACATTCAAACTAGTTCAAACTTAAGCTTAGCCAGTAAATCTAAGCAGAGTAGTCACTTACACGCCAATAACCATGTGCATTTGAAATGATTTTTTAAAACTATTGTTCATTTTTTAAATTTGAGCCTAAAGACAATGTTCCATGGAAAAAGCAATATTTTTCAGAGAGTCTACAATCTCGTTATGTGCGAAATTTGGAACTTTGAATAGTTTTGCAAAAGGTCAAGCTTTCTCCTAGCTCTATCATTCAGCAAAAAGACTCAGTTTCATTATGCTTCATTACGGCTTGCAAGAACTCAACGGGTTGGGACAGCTGTGAATGGATACTCTTGCTGTAAGGGTTATTATAGGGTTGTAACTAATCACACATTTCTTTATCCCCCTACAAAAGAAATCTGATTTATGAGGTTCAATTTTAAACAATTCATTGCTCATATAACATGCATTTCTAAAGTGCTCCTCAAAGTATTCTGGGTCTTTTTATACAGATTTTCAAGATGAGTGCCTGAAAGGAGCAAAACAAACAAGGAGTCCTGTGGCACTTTTAAAGACTAACAGATTTATTTATCGCATGAGCTTTCGTGAGAGAAAAATCCCACTTCCTCAGATGCTTTGAAGATGGGAAACTTACAGAATGGAAGGAAATTAAATGCAGAGAAGTGTATGACACAGGATCAGGTCAGGTTGTAACAGCAAATCAAAACAGATGTTAAGATTCAAACGCTGGGGAAGATCATATAGAGGAAAGTCAGGTCAAATCACCTGTTGTAATGAGAAAAAAAAATCCCTAGTCCGTTTAACCCTGAGGCAATGGAGTTGACTCTACATATAAATTCCAATTCTGCAGTTTTTCTTTGAAGCTGTGATTTGTTATTCATTTGTTTGAGCACCGCTATTAACAAGTCATCAATGGAGTGAGCAGGGAGATTGAAGTGTTCTATTGGTTTTTGAATGCTGCGATTTCTGATGGCAGACTTGTGTCCATTTATTCTTTTGCATAGAGACTGTCCTGTTTGTCCAATATATAAGGCATAAATCACATTGGTGGATGAGCAGGTGAATGAGCCCTTCTTGATGCTGCCAGTAGTTGACTCAGAGTGAGTGACCCCAATCATCTCTTAGGAAACTCCTGCACAAAGAGTTGTCAGCTCATAAATTGGCACCAATAGCTCTCATTACTGAGGGATTAAAAAAACAATTTGGAGGTTAGCTGCAGCACCCTTAACAGACAATTCTTTAGAGCAACCTGTGAAGGTAAGCACTCATAGCTGCACGGCAGCTTCCTTGTAACAATCAGCTACAACAAATACACTTGCTCTGACACTAGACTCCAGTCTCTGAGGTTCTTGGTGATCTCATAGACAGCAACTATCACAGTTCTTTACCTCCTCCACTCTCCTGTCAACTATTTTAGCCTCACTTTCTTATGAAAGGCACCTTAAAACCACAGGAAAAAGAATTCTAATTCACAGGGGGAGCAAGAGAGTGAGCAACTGCACAACAGTCTGGAGACAATAAGATATCTTCAGATTATTGCATGCATTCAGGTAGTGCAAGAGGTTAGCAGAGGTGACACAGACGGGTTGCCAATTTTGGTTGGACGTATTCCTGGAGGCTTTATCACATGACATAATCTTTCATTAAAGATTAATCTTGAATTCCAGGAGACTCCAGGACAATCCTGGAGGGATGGCAAACCTAGACAGACACCGTATAAAGATATTAAGGTATAAACAAACCTGTGTACCTGTGGTCCCAGTCAGGTCAGATCTCACCTGTTGCATGTGATTGAGCTGAGTGACAGTGAAAGACAGACTCCAGTTGCCAGCAGGGTTGGCCCCAAGGTTTTTTGGCGCCCTAGGCCAACTGTGATCTTGACACCCCCCCAGCAGTGGGCTGAGCTGGCCGAGTGGCAGGGCGGTCGAGGGGTCTGTGCCCAGCCTCCCTGTCACTCCTCCTAGCCTCCCCACACCCCCGGCCTGTCCCGCCTATCTCCCAAGCCCCCCAGCACTTACCTTTGCTGGAGCAGGGAGCAGAGCTCTAGCCAGCCAAAACAGCTGGTTTCGATTTCCCGCCTTGCTCCGCCCTGGGCTATATGCCTGTGCGCAGCAAGGCAGGAAATTTAAAATAGCCTTGCTGGCCCCTGCTGCCCCCTAAAGTCTGGTGCCCTAGGCGACCGCCTAGGTCACCTTCATGGTAGGACCAGCCCTGGTTGCCAGACATTTCCTGAAACAGAGCTTTGTGTAAATTCAAAAGCTTGTCAGAAGTTGGTCCAATAAAAGATATACCACACCCACCTCATCTAAGAATGCATTTCACTCAGTTTGTAGTATGTTTTAACATTCTCCAGATCTGGGACTGGCCCCACACTCAGAGAATAAAAGGGACACTCCTGAGTGGCTTACAGTTGTTGGGGAGTTTGGGGCAAGGTGTTAAAGATATTCTCCTTATTTACCTTAAAAATATCAGGAATATCTTGGAATAGCAGGGATCATGTTGGCCTTGGCTTTGCTTGGATGACTTAATGGCGGCCTAAGTGCTCGTCTATCATTAATTAAGGAATGGGAGTGCTCAGTCTTTAATAAGCCTTGCCTTCTGCAAAATATTAATTGCTCATTGAAATTAAATAGATATCAAAAGAATACACTGGTCCTCACACAAGTTAATGGTGATGGGCATCATAAATCCTGACTGCCGTTAGAAATCTAGCTCCTTTGAAGCTACATTAGCTCATGTATTTGGGAGTGCCCCTGTATCAAGAATTTCTGGTATGAGGTGAGTCAAAGGACCAGTTTGATGTTGGATGCTAAGTTGGAGCTCTTCCCCTTAAATTTTATTCTTGAATATATTCCTGGTATCTGGAGATTATCCGGTATCAAGGTGGCATGGTACCAATGCATAACTATGGTCACTAAAAAATTAATCCTGCAAACATGGAAAAGTCAATTCCCAGCAAATATTGATGCCTGGCTCAGTGATATGGCCGATTTCGACGCTAACAAACAACTGGCATTCTGCAGAGAAGAAACGCCCCAAAAATTCAAAGCAACTTGGCCTGCTGACTTTTTATAGGTCTATGATTAACACAGAACCTGAAGATAGATAGATAGGCCACTTTCCCCTTCATCTCCCTTTACCTTAAGCTTCTTTATTTACTTTGTGTATTATTATGAGAACACTAGTAGTTTGATATATTTGTTGTATCTGGAAAAAAAATCAATCAAATAAATACATAAGTAAAATTGATCAAAATCAAAGTAAAAACAAGGAATTTAAAATCTGGCTACAAATCACTCCACCCCTCTCAGTAGCTTATTTTTCATTCTCTTGGGCCCTGAACCTGCAACTCTATGCAGGTGCAGGGGCCTGCCTGCTGGGATCTCACTGCTCCTTGTGGGGCTTGGCTTCTATCAGGTCATTTCTCTGGTTTCCCTGTTTTGCAGGCTTAAGTGGAACCTGAAATGTTAATGATAAATACAAACAAAGCTTTAAAATAAAACGTCTTTCAGGCCATCTTTAATATGCCCCATAAAGAAGTAACAAAGGGTCTTTGGCCCTAATCCTGGCAATTGGTTTGTGTCAGTGTCAAAAGACATCAGCATGGATTAGCTTCTAAAACTGGGCCTAGATTTCAACAAGACTGTGTTCCTGTAATTTTCAGGGACAGAGAAAAGTCAAGATAAACATCCACCTCCTCTAACTGTCTCTTAATCTTCAGTAGCTTCCCAGCTGATAGAAATTATTTATCCCCCTCATCATATGTTATAGCTAGAGTGGGTGGCACTGCCTCTTATTAAGAGTGTTTGATATTTCCCTCCTACAGAAACTGCTTGTAACTTTTCTCAAACTTATAACCGCTTAGGCTGAACTCTTCCATATTTCCATCTGCCTCCGGTTAAAATATTCTGGAAATTTCTGAGGTCAAAGCTAAAGGAAAATTTTGTTTTGCCAAGGTTAAAAAAACCCCCCAAACCTGGCATCCTTTTATTTGAAAAACTCTGGAGCCCCCATGCTTTGAAGGGATTAGCAATTAGGCAAAGGGTGACTTTTATGTCAGTGATGGGCCTTCTTCTGTTCCTATGAAGATCTGCCCAAATCTGGCCTAGGTATAAGCCTTTGAAAAACTGCAATTTGTACATACTTAGTAGAGACTTCTTTGATTTTAGCAGCTAAATTCCCTCAAAATTTCATCTGCATTGGGCATGTGCCAGCCCAGGAGGATTTTCCCAGAAATTGCAGATCTGGGTTACTACAGGCTATACCAGGTGCAGGTACCAGAACTGAGAGCCTGGGCAACCTTAATTTGGTCTCCTTGTGTGTGTGCAGACTGAGAAAGATTTTAAATACCTGATCACCTACTATTTTGTCCACAGGCTACTGCTTCATACATTTCACAGACTGGTCCTACTCTGGGGATGAATCAGGGTGTCTACTTAGAGAAGGCTGTTTCTGTAGGATCCCTATTTCATTTGGTGAAGGCATTGGAAAGTGTGGTGCTGCCTACAACATCCATGGTTTCCACGTGTTCTCCCCTCCATGTATTCAGCAGGCCTGGGATTTTTTTAGCTTTAGACATCAGTCCAATAAGGCTGTGGATCTGTGCTATGGCGCTGGGATGATAGTGGCTAGACCTGTCTAAAACTACAGGGCAATCCCTCAACTAAGGGGCAGAAATCACTACACCCAGGCCATAACTGAAAGTGTGGTGAATGAGGCAGAGGATTTCAGGGAGAAAAAGGAGGTTCCCGCGCCTAGGGCAGTTGAATGTTACCCTAAAGAACTGGATTCTATGCCTTGGTCTTCCACGGCATTCCTCTGTGATACTAGGCCAGACACTTCAATCAAACTTTTCACAGGTGGTCACTAACTGTGTGTTCCTTATTTTCTAGGTGCCTGCCTTGAGGCCCTAGGGTCTGTTCTGCAAAAATGCTAAGCACTGGCTGCTGCAACTAAAAAGTCAACGAGAGCTGTATTTGGAATATATGGAGGACTGTATAATGCTAAGTATAGTATTCTGAAAAATCAGGCTGAAAGCATCTCCCATTGGGCATCTAAAGTTTAGTAGATTTTTTTACTTTAATCTCTCTATGCCTTATTAAATGAGCTCCATCCATCCTGTACACTGAATGAAAAAAGGGCTATATGGAAAGATTAACATGATCATGTCATTGGTTAGAGATTTATTCATAGGTTAGAGCTTTATTGCAGGAGGAGGTGGGTGAGGTTCTGTGGCCTGCATTGTGCAGGAGGTCAGACTAGATGAGCATATTTCTGACCTTAACATCTATGAATCTATGAGTCATTAAAGACTATCATAATTCATATGCATAAGGGGGCCAAAATTAAGGTTGTGCTGGCAACTTAATTGTGGCATTTCCTAACTTTTGAGTGCTTAACTGTGCAATCTTAATAATGATCTTTTAATGTATATTTTTGTGTGTAATATAAAATTTCTGTGGTTTGCATTTTCACTTGCTGAATGTATTATGACATGTTATTTCTCACCCTTTCCCTTCTCTCACTAGAGGTTCCAGAAAAAAACATTCTGACCCAGACTTTACCTGCAGTGTTTATTTGAGGATGGCTGAGAGCCATAAAGTCTGGAGGTTTTGGGCTCATGAAGGTCAAATAAACTCAAACATGCAGCAAACCAGAGCTGGCACCTGAAAGAAGCCTTAAGGAAAATTAGGAAAGCTGCTGCGTTCTCAGCATAATCATGGATTCCTAGGGAATGTTTTAAGATAAACTGGAGTGCACACAAAACTCAGGGGTCATTCATTTTAAAAATGGATGATCTACTTCCCTCTGCTGTATAGAATTTCCTTGTACATATTTATACTATACAAGGGTCTTATTTCAAGTAATGGAGTTGTAATTGATAGATTATAATCTGCTGTGCTCTTGGAAAATGAGCCCCCTGCTTTCAGTCAGCTGGTTTATAATAGAGCTAACAAGACAGAAAAGTACAGCTATAACAGGTGTAGCCATTATAGGGTTAATTAAACAGCAACAACTGAGGTGCAGTACACTTCTGGGGATTAATGACCATCTGGGAGGAATCAGTGGTTCCAGAAAGCTTGCTGGCTATTAGTCTATAGCAGATGCCCTGTAGCAAGGTCATTACCACTGTCATAAACTACAGATAAACCAGACTAAAACTGCAGTCCAAACATCTACACACCCAAACTCTGGGGAAAGTTCACATCTGGCTCTGAAGTTTTTGGTTCCAGCTACTCAGTTATAAAGTGATATTGATGATAAGAGACACAGAGTCATATTGATTTTAATGGGTGATTCAGTATCCCTTATTGTTTACAGAGCATTTGTAGAGAATTTGCCCTTTATTGAGCAATTGGATAGATCTGAATCATATCACAACAGCATGGCTAGGGGATTTGAAGGTTTCATTTCCCCCAAACACCATCAGTCTATTGTCTAATCCAATAGACAACATGAAATACTTCAGAAGAAGGTGCAACAGCTATGGAAGAACTTACCTAGAGTAAAAGATTTTCCTTGCCCCCCCTCACTTGGAGGCTTATGATTTGAAGTGGAATTTTCTCTCACGTAGTTTTTATAAGTGCCACAGGATTCCTTGTTTGTTTTGATATAGTGTTAACACTCTTAATACAATTGTGGCTAAATTCTCATTATCCACACAACTGTCAAACCATTTTGAATCCTCCAAAGCTCTTAGGGTACATCTACTCTGCAATAAAAGACCCACAGCGTGACTGTGGCTGGCTTGGCTCACCTGACTCAGGCTCAAAGACTATGGGGCTATAAAATTACAGTATAGATGTTGGAGTGCTGACTGGACCCCAGCCTCACAGACCCTACAAGGAGTGGGGGGGGGGGTCAGAGCCGAAGCTCTAGCCTGAGCCCAAATGTCTACATTGCAAATTTTAGCCCCACAGCCCAAGCACCATGAGCCCAAGTCAGCTGCCCCAGACTCTGAGACTTGGTGCTGTGGGTTTTTTTATTGTGGTGTAGACATACATGTTGAGTCTGATATCTCACAGCAAAATGAGTGCATAATGCAAGATGTTAAATAAATACATTCCTATGCTCAATGTGACACTGTGTGGATTAGGGATGACCATTTATAATATTACTTAGTTAGGATCTTAACCAAAATACCACACTGCCAGCCAATCCTTTAGTACCTAAACAGAAAGGTTTATTATAAAAGGAAAGAAACAAATAAGAAGAGGGATGTTATTTTTCCACTGGGGGGATGGGGTGATGGTGACTGGAACACAGTATTCCAGGTTAGAACATATCACCCATTTAAACAGTGGCATTACGATATGTTCAGCTTTATTTTCTGTTCCATTTTTATACATCCCAAAGTCTTTGCTTTTTCAACTGCTGCTGAACACTGAGTAAATGTTTTCATTGAGCTGTACACAGTGAATCCGAGCGCTTTTCCTGAGTGATTACTGTTCATTTATAACCTAGAAACATGTGCAAGTAGTTCATATTATTCCTTCCAATATACACTACTGTGCATTTGTCAACACAGAATGTCATCTGCCATCATTTCATACAGCTTTGGCTAGCTCTCTGAAGTTCCTCTCAGTCTTCTTTAATCTTGATTCATCTTGTGTCATCTTTAATTTTGCCACTTCACTGTTTGTTCTCTTTGCAGTTCATGACAGGCTATATTAAACAGCACCTGCTCTAGTACGGAGCCTTGGGACACCCGACTGTTAACCTTTTGCCACGTTGAAAATAGACCATTTATTCCTGCTCTTGGATGTTTTTGTATTTTAGCTATTCTCTAATCCAAGTCAGAATTTTGCCGGTCTTCAATAGCCTCTTGTGAAAGACTTTATAAAGGCTTTTTGAAAATCCAAGTATGTTCTGCCTATCCATCTGCTTTTATCCACTGTTTTGCTCCCTAGGGCTATATCTACACTTGCTAAAATTAGTTTGAATTAGTTAGCTCGAATGAACTAATTTGAACTAATTTTAGTTAGTTCGAATTAGCTTAATTCGAACTAGGAAAACTTAGTTCGAATTAGCGATCCCCATTCATTTCAATGGCCGGTTAGTTCGAACTAAGAAATTAGTTCAAATTAACATGGCCACATTGGTTAATTCAAACCAATTAGTTTGAATTAACCCCTTAGTTCGAATACCCTATTCAAACTTATTAGTTCGAATTAAGGAAGCTCTTAATTTGAACTAACTAAAGCCTAGTGTAGCCATGGCTTTAGTTAGTTTGAATTAAGCCTCCTTCATTCAAACTAACTTGCCAGTGTAGACATAGCCTAGGAGTTTTTCCAAGAGTCCCCCCTGCTACCTAGCATTCAGCAGCCTAATCAGGATTCAAGGCATTTGCTAGGCAGTTCTCCCAGGAAACTGTCAGCTGTCAACACTCTAATTTGCACTTGTGTCACATGATAAAATCAAAGTGGTTTCTAAATATTTCAGCAACCTTCTGATTTGACTTCTTGTTTCTTGATGAGAGAGAGAAGCTCTCAAGCTACCCCAAAACTAGTCAAATAAGAAGGATACCTCAGCCCCCTTCTCTCTCCAATGCCGTGGCCCCAACATGGCTACAACAACACTGCCTTCAAGCGCTGGCGTCCGAAGTATGGAAAATTCATTAACTTGGCAAGCTTCAAAATTTAACCTACTTATTTCCATCAAGAGTTACGAACAGCTGAGAAGCCTCAAAAACATTTTTAGAGTCAGTTTGTAGACCGCGGGCAATAGGAGTCTGTTATTGTAAATGATCAGACCATGGAAGGTTTTTCTCTACTACAGAGGAAAAGGGAATGGTTCCTTGAAATTGTGCATATTGACAGATCACACTGACGAGAAATCATATTCTAAGCAGAGCTGTCCTAAACCAAAAGCACAGCTCCAAACAACCCTGAACTTTGAGGAAATTTGTATCTTTCATAATCTGATTCATGCCTCTTCTTCCAGGTAAAGCTGGGCTTAAATTAGTGCAACCTATGTAATCACATAGGGTCTTGTACAACATGCATACTCCAATTCCCTCTGTCTTCGGTACCAACCTGCTGTGGAACAGAACAGATTCCTCAGTGTCTGCATGATGTACTGTGGGGAGGAAACTGGGCTCAGTAACCACATTGTGTCTACAGAGAGGAGACAATTTCTACCAATCCAGACAAATCCATTGTGTTAAGTCAGGGGTCGGCAACCTCTGGCACACGTGCCAAATGTGGCACACGGGCCGAGCCTGAGTGGCATGTGGCGCCGCTTAAGCTCCCACACTGGCCCTGCCCCCCAGTGTGGCCTGGGGCCATAAGAGCCGCATGCTGCAGCTCCAGGACCCCGCTCGCTGCGCCTCTCCACTGGGGAGAGTGGCCAGCAGGAAAAAAAGAAGCTGTAGTGTGGGGCTCCTGCCCCTGCCCCCTACTGAGCAGGGTTGCTGGAGGGGAGCAGGGCCGGTCCGCTCCACGCACAGCTGCCAGCCACTGCCTGCAGGACAAGAACCGGCCCCAGCCATGGCCGGGAAAAAGAGGGCGGGTCAGCCTGCCCAGAGCTGCCACTGCCGGTGGGAGCTGGCCTCAGCCCTGGCTGGCAGGGAACCCGAGGACTGGCCCTGCCCCCTTTTAGCCCCACCCCTGGCACCTGCTGAGGGTGCGGTGGGCGGAGTTGGCACGGGGGTCGGCAAAGGTTGCCGGCAAAGGCCGCTGAGTTAAGTGATGATGAACCAGAGCAGAATTTATTAGATCCACCACCATCTGATAAGCCTACAATACTGGTGGGCTGGCTCCCTCCATGACAGCAGCTAGAGGCAGCTAGATTCCAACGATCAGGGATCTGCAAGTTTGACTATACCAGACGGCCCTGCCCGTAAGCTGGTGCTGGCAGCTGGGAGTTCCCTGTGCTTCCCTCAGCAAAATGACACTTCATCCTTTTTCTAAACACCTTCCTTTTGCTCAAATGCTCTCAGCCTCTAATCCACCTCCTGTTCAGCAGCCTCTACCCCCACCTCCCATCCTTCCTTTTGCGCAGTGCCCTTTGCCGCACACTGGGAATTGACAGTCGCTCAGGTTGGTAGATGGGAAAAGAAAGCTACCTCTACAGCTAGTGTAGAGTCCCTGCTGTTCCCGCAGTGCACTAAGTGCCACAGGACTCTGTTGTTTTTCTGCAATAGACTAACACGGCTATCCCTTTGGAACTATTCCTAGGCAGAGTCTCTCCTGGCAGGCACTCAGCACTCAGGTATCCCAGCAGCGGCCAGTCCCACTCCACACACATCAATTCCACAGCTGGGTGCACTGCCTCCTGCCTTCATATTTGCCTGTTGCCCCCATTCTATTAGCTTGAACAGAACTTGCTCTGTAGCAAGAAGTTATCATGTGAGTTCGCGCTGTCACCATGGTCCCACTTGATTGTGGGGAGCTAGAGCTGTCAGTCAAGGTTTTCTCTACACTGCAAAAACGGGACTGGTAACTCAGCTTTGGCCCAGCTCCACCTTGGGTAGCATGGTGGAAGGTGTAGTGTGGACAGGGTTCAAATGTGTTTATTGCCCTACTGTCTAACTCTGCTGAGAGTAAAAACTGCTGAGCCCATGTTAGCCCTCAGAGTCCTGTGGCACTTTTAAAGACTAACATTTATTTATCACATGAGCTTTCGTGGGAGAAAATCCCACTTCGTCAGGCGCTTTGAAGATGGGGAATTTACAGAATGGGAGGAAATTAAATGCAGGGAAATGTATGACACAGGATCAGGTCAGGCTGTAACAGCAAATCAAAAGCAAAAGCAAAAACAGCCTGACCTGATCCTATGTCATATACTTCCCTGCATTTAATTTCCTCCCATTCTGTAAATTTCCCATCTTCAAAGCATCTGACGAAGTGGGATTTTCTCCCACGAAAGCTCATGAGATAAATAAATCTGTTAGTCTTTAAAAGTGCCACAGGACTCTGTTTGTTTTTCTGCAATAGACTAACATGGCTACCCCTTTGGAACATGTTAATCCTGTTTCCTTAAGCGGAGCTGCACCCATGGTGAATTATGTATCCCATTTTTACCAGAACAGGTACAGTCTGAAATATAAAAGGAGAGAAAAATTCTTTCTCAGACTGCCAACGCTACAATAAGAAATATTTGTGCTTTTCTATTCCGTATCTCCTGAATAAAAGTCAGGATAATTTTCAGACTTAAAATAGACATGTTTTATATCAGTGCCAAGACCCTCCTTCCCCCAATTGCTCTACTTCCCAAGGAAATCCCAAGGCCATACTCTTAAAAGGTTTTTGTTGATGGATAATGCGGGTGTTTGGCATATGTCCAAAGTGCAATTAGGTACTGTGGTCTTGGACATAGAGTGCATGTCCTAAAACCCTTAAGGGCTTACACAGGACCCTTTGTACTTATGTTTTGTTGCCCTGAGAGGTCATTGAACACAACAGAGTCCCTTGTCATAAGGTATCATAAATCTGCCATTGTGGCAAACTTCTTGTTAATATTCCAAAAAGTTATTTCCCTACTACCAAAAGAATAGAGATAATCATGTCAATTTTGGGAAATTCTGCATCAGGTTCAGGAAAAACTTTGCAATCTTTTAAATTCTCTATTCACTTCAAGGCTGGTACATGAAATGCAATGCAGAGAAAGGCAGGAAAGATACTAAAAGAGAATACCTAAATGTAGATAATAAATATAATAGAACCTCAGAGTTATGAGCTGACCAGTCAACCGCACATCTCATTTGGAACAGGAAACATGCAGTCAAGCATCAGAGAAAAAAAAAAAGAAACAAATACAGTACAGTGCTGTGTTAAACATAAACTATTAAAAAAAGGAAATTTAAAACAAAGATGTGACAAGGTAAGGAAGTTTCTGTGCTTGTTTCATTTAAATTAAGATGATTACATTTTTCTTCCGCTTAGTAAAGTTTCAAAGCTGTCTTAAGTCAATGTTCAGCTGTAAACGTTTGAAAGAACAACATAATATTTTGTTCCGAGTTACGAACATTTCAGAGTTACAAACGACCTCCATTCCTGACATGTTCACAACTCTGAGGTTCTGCTGCAAGATGAAGTTGGAGAAAATAAAGGCAGGGAAAGAACTGGGGCTGGGTTTTTCAAAGGCATCTCAGTGACTCAGAAACACAAGTCTCCCCTCTGTCCAATGGGGCTCATGCTCCTATGTCACTTAGGAACCTCTGAAAATCCCATCCTGTCTCTTAATCCTATTAGGCCACTTCTGGTAGCCTGCAATATCCATTTTAGCTATGGCATATTTTCATGCTAACACAACACACTTGCTTTCTTAGTGTATTGTGCATATATGTACCTGTAATACACTTTTAATATTTGCATATGTAAAGGTTTTGGGGGAGGGATGGTTAAATAACTTGGGGGGCATTCTTCCATTGACCTAGCACTGTCTACATGTTGATTTAGGTCAGATTAACAATGCCACATGAGCGTGGGGGGAGGTCATACCCCTGTCCAACAGTTAAATTGACCTAATTTCTCAGTATAAATTAGGCTTGTGTGTGAGTTGGGAACATGTAACACACACTCACAAGTGGGCTACATCCTAAGTAAAACCATACATTTTACTTTGAGGATATGAAAGCACCTTATTCCCTAGTTCTTCAAACACATCATGTAGGAAAATAAGTACTACGACACCTATTTTACAAAGGAGTATACTGAAGCACAGAGGATGACACTAGTCAGCTTGAAAACCCTGAGTTCTGACCACTCCCTCCTGTTCTAAAGCACTGGATCGCACTACCCCCTTCTCATGGATGGGAACACATATGGCATAGATTAACCACTGCATGCAAAAAAAGGGTTGTTTGTTCCCAATGCAAGGTCTCAACATGAACTCCAGAGGATTCTCATCAAAGCTGGTTAAACCGAGATACTTCATGAGTCTGACACACCATTGCCAGGGAAAAAAATAAAACAGCTAATAACATCAGCTGCTCTTGCTTGGTTTCCACAGAACAGGTAATTAGGGGTTTGCTGTGATTTACCATAGCACCACAGACTAAGCAAAGTGACTGGACCTTCAAGATGATTTGGTGGATGACTGTAAACACTCAACACTTTGCAAATTATACTGGCAGATTAAATATAATCTGTTGTTTCTTCTGCTGCATGTCAATTTCTATCAACTCAGATAGCTGCTTGCAGTAAGCCATTAACGAGGACCAAAAGATAAAAGCTCTGATGAAATAAAGCTTTGAAAAATGAGCTATGATGCATATATAGTGAAATCACAGAAAAGTGAATGAAAAAAACAAAACAAAACATCCTTAAGGATCTAATTACCTTGTTCTTTTACTTCAGTGCACCGGGAACCCATACAATTAGAACCTGGCTCATGGAAAACTTGGCAAGTAACAATCTTTAAATCATGTTAACATGTCTTCTATGAGTACATATAGAATAGGAATGCATCAGAGAGACCTCCTGCAATAGATTGTCTAAAAAGTTTGTGTATCTTGCTAATGAATTCCTGTGAGAAAGGAAATTGTCCAGGAAGAGGATGTTTTATTAAGATTTCTCTGCAGTAAACTTCACCTACACAGAAATTAGATTCAAGATCTCAAAATGGTGTAGTGTATCCCATTTCCTACTCAAGGACACCTCCTCATTTCTATGGCAGAAGGATGCAAGATTTATTTTTACTTTCAGTCAGTAATAAAAGCTTATTTTATATCTTTTTCAAAAGGTAAGGAAATTAAGAGAAATAACTGACAACTTTCTGGAGCATCTAAAAACAGAAATGGAGGTTATTGGATCATCACACTGGTTATGACTCTGAGAAGACTGGCTTGCTGAATTGAATAAAGGGCCCAGCATATTTCATGACAAATACTCTGTAATGCCTCTGCCCAGGGCCGGCCCAAGGGTTTTTTGGCCCCCTAGGCAAATTATGACTTTGCTTCCTCCACCAACACATGTTATAAGAGATAATGTATTAATATATATATATTTTTAGATAGAGAAAAAATTCACTTCCATCTAATTTGGCACCCCTTAAAGCCTGGCGCCCTAGGCAACTGCCTAGTTCACCTATATGGTTGGGCTGGCCCTGCCTCTGCCCCCTTTTCCAATTAATTTAATTTATTTATTTGGCTAATTTATCTGGAAATAGCTGGAATTAAAATAAATCACAATCTCCCAGCTGTGCTGTAGATTCAATTTACATGGACATGTTTGATTCACTGTTATTGTTATTTTTATTTCTACTGAAATGTCTCAAGGATTGCTTAACACATGGCTACCCGTTGAAAGTGCAGTTGAAGTGACTGAAATAATGTGTGTCCAGCCTGAGAATGGTGAGACACAAAAGTTGTTCAGAAGCCATTTTACAAAGCTTTAAAAGTACCGCACAGACTCCTGTGAGAGCCTTACATAGGCAGCTAAGGACAGAACCGGCCCTTTATTTCTTGGAAAACCCCTTTTGTGGATGGAAATACCAACAACTGAGTTCCCACCATTGCTGTTACCTCTCTAACCTGAAGGATTTTGCCCAGCTGCCAAATCTTAGTCCTATTTTTGGACTGAACTAGCATTTCAGGAAACAGCACTTGTGGTCAGCCTCGTCTATAATGAGCTTGCCCTGAAAATCTCTCCTCAGTATCGCAGAACTAGCATGGCTCCACTGGTGCAAATTCGTGGGCGTGCTAGTGGAGACCAGCTGCTGCTATTTTAACCACCATGTTGGCTGCATCTTCTCTGAGCAGGGCATACTCCCGCTGTCAGATACACTAGCGCTCCTAAAATTGCTAGCTCTGGTGGAATACCAAGAGCACAATGCCCGAAAGATATTTTTCAGAGAAAGCTCAGTGGAGATGTACATTTTGCAAGAGGAAAAGGAGATTTTTGCTTCAGGCAGCTCCAGTCCTGCACTGTGACTGACAAGCTGTGGGGGTTGGCAATATGCTAGGGAGCTGTGTAATGCTGTGCCAGTGTTTTGAATAGGTGGCTTCATTTTTCAGTGCTGTCAATCCAGGATGTCTTACAAGAATTTATTACAAGAAATTATAAACAATTTATAATGTCATTTAGAGTACATTTAAGTTACATCCTACCTTTTAACTGCTGCTTTCCCACAAATTTGGGCACTTGCCTGTTCCGACGTCCAAACTATAGAAAAAATATGAAAAAGAAATTTAAGTGACCACAGAGAAGCACAATTTGGCTCCAAGCGCCTGTCTAATTTAATCGAACGAGGTCATCATTCTATTTATTTCTTATGGGTGTTATGTATGCATATATACACATGTAGACAATAGTTTCTTTCTGAGACAGTTATGTCAAATGAATAGAATAGGGAACTAAGCAGCCAGCATTTTCAAGTTTCCTTTTTAGATTCCCCTTTGACTGAGTGTAAGCACACAGGCCTCTGTTTCTCCATTTGTAAGATATGGATAATTAATACTGACCACAGACTTTACATAAGGGAGGCACCTAATGTATGGAACGTTCTTCTGTGCCCAGATCAGGACACACAACCACCCCACTGACTTAATTACAAGTCAGGCAAGTGAAACAGGACTGAACGCTCTTACTAATATGCTGGCAAATCTCAGAAATTGTGGCTGCCATAAATCTAGCCTTCGAAGCGTTTCCCACTTGAAAAAAAATCACTGAAACTAATGGCTTGTTAGTGGCAGGCCTAGAGATCTAGGCTCATCTGATAAGACTGTAGCAACACTGTAATGCAGTAGGTCAGTGGAAGGCTCAGTAGTGTGTCACTTTTCTTCCCTGTTTGTTTATTAAAGCTCAGCTATGACTAGCAATGAGACAGAATACAAAATCACAAGAGCATGCCAGATATTTTACAGCTGACCCAGAAAAGCAGCATCAGCATCAGTTCTATATTTAATGACTGCAGCAAACAGATCGGAATAGCCCACTCATCCGCCTCTTCCCTAGCATACATTAGTGCCAACTTATTCTCACTTCAGTCTTGAGACTAGGATACAAGATGCAGGTACCCAACCACACCGCCACTTAACAGATCACAATTTACTATGAATCCATTCCATTTGGGTGGATGGGGGGACGGGACACGATTCCTGGACCCTCCTCAGAAATATCTGTTCCTGGCCACTGTGATAGACTGGGCAATCGATTAAATGGACCAGGGGTCTGGCATGTTATAGCAATTTCTATATAACCAGGAGCAAGTAGTGCCATAAAAAGAACAGATGAAGAGAGGACATTAATCCAAACAACCGAGCCCATAAATACCAATCACATTAATTAATATCTTTGGACTCACTCACAATTGATACTTGATAATTATATTGATGTGCTGGGACCACGAGGTTTGGATTTTGTAAATCCAGAGCCAGGGGGTTCTGCTCTGGTTACCTCTTACTCAAACCAACAAAGTACACCAATGTGGAGGAAGGTTTACATTTAAGATAAAATGTAATTTCTACAATGGGTGAAGATGAGCCCAAATGAAAATCTCTTGGCCCATGTTAGACTACAGATATTTAGGCCTGCCTATAAGGCCTGTGATTTTCTTTTAATACGTTGTATCACTAGCCAGCTACAGTGGTAGCAAATCAAAGAATCAACTTGACTGGCTGAGGCCTTGTATTTGAGCAGAGGCAGCTATAGAGTGGGAAGCCTGGAGTCACATCCACACATTCCAAACACATCAGGTCAGAAGGATCTAACACCTCAGGAGCATCACACTTGTGACAAAATTTACATTTTGCATTGTTTGGTCATCCTGGTATCTATTGCTCTGCTTGCATCCTTAATTGTTTCTGTCTGTCTTGTAATCAGTTAGGGTGGTGGGGTATGATTGGGTGGAGGATTATGTTACAATATGGTAGGACTGGTTCTTAATATAATATCAAAGAAATGACTGGTTAAAATACATTATAAAAACTAAGATAAACCAGGAAGGAAGAGGAAAATTTACTGGGGGGTGCGGGTATATTTATTGGGGGCGTTGCAGGTTTACTGAAGGGGGAATTTATTTGGAAGGCTGGAAATGTACTGGGAGGGGAAACTTATTGGTGTGAAGGACTATGAGGTCCTAATGCTTGTGCTTGTGCTTGTGTGGAAAAGATCCCAATAAACCTGTCGTATTGCCTGCTGCTGGACTCTGGTCTTCTGCTCCTGTCAGTGAAGCGAGAACTGAAAGGACTTGGGAGGGTCCTAACAGCCCATCTAACTAGGGCCACATTGGCTGACTTGCATTTACCATTGGATTGTAGTTGGGAGGATGAATATAAAGATGACTTCACATCTCCTTATCCTGAGGCAGGTAGAGATTTACCTTCTGGCTGCTGTAACTTACAGCTACAGCTGGCAGAAAATTCACAAACATTATCAAGAAAAATGTTGTTCTTCGAAGATGTTTCTGTTTTGCAGGGTTTGGAATGAGCCCTATTTGTTTTTTTACATTTTTAATCAAAACATTCCATATACAGAAAACCGATGATGATTGCTGTCATTTTACAATACGAAGCATACTATAAACAAGCCCTCTGAATACCACTGCACATTGCTAGGGATGGGCCAAAACCTGAATTTAATTCAGTCAGTTCATGCATTCAGGTACTCTCAAGGACAATAATATCCGGCTAATTGCCATGCTTCTGAAAGGGAATGGTGGGGCCTCACAGTTCCTGAAATCCCCCAAATGCTGTACAATGACCCAATGAAACAGACCCTGGAAATCTTGAGAGACAATCTTCCCTTCTCTCCACATTCTGTCCTTAAAAGTTTGTCATCTATTTAGAAGTATTAATCTAATATCAAAAGTTATCACAATTAAAGGCACTGTCACTACTATACATGAATTTACTATAAAACTAACTTTATTTCATCTGGACTCAATTTGGGGTGATGGGAATAAAACAGCTCTGAAATATTCAGGGTTTTCATTGCCATCATCTTCAGCTCATTAGCAGTCATGAATTCAGGGAGCACATAGAATACTAAGCCACAGGATGGCAGTAATTCTTCATAAACGATGATGCCAGCCATTCTCACATGGCAGAAATACAGTATAAAGCAGTGGACTGGGGAACAGCTAAAGGTATTCATTACTTGATATGGAACACCTGACGAAAACGTTCTTGGAAAAGCTGGTACATACCGGTTGTAACATTCATAATATCTGCATACTACAGGAAAACGATTCAGGAAACTGAATTAAATACAATTTCATGAATATAACATGCATTTTTTTTCTAAAATAATAGATACATAATGTTTATGCACACAACTTAAAACTGAAAATGATATTACTCAAGTTTTAATGGGAATTCTTGGCCTGCATAGTCAAACAAATTTAATTTATTCTTGGAGAAAAGTTTGTCAAAGAATAAGAAGCTGGGTCCAGCAATTTCAATGCCAGAGGTAATGGTGGCAGGAAATTTAAAATGCCACAACTACAGCAAAGGAGCAAGGCAGCGGCAAAAGCCGACACGCATCTGGAAGCTTTGCTGCAGCTGGGGCATTTTAAATCTCCCAGGTATGCATCGGCTTGTGGCATTGCTCCTTCTCTGTCCCCATTCAGCCCCTCCCCCTGACTGGGCACTTTTAAAGACTAACAAATGTATTTATCTCATGAGCTTTTGTGGGAGAAAATCCGACTTTGTCAGACGCTTTGAAAATGGTTTGAAGATGTAAGTTCCCCATCTTCAAAGCATCGGACGAAGTGGGATTTTCTCCCATGAAAGCTCATATGATAAATAAATGTATTAGTCTTTAAAAGTGCCCCAGGACTCCTTGGCAATGTCTACACTTACTAAAATTAGTACGAATTAGTTAGTTCAAACTAACTAATTCGAACTAGCATGGCCACACTGGAATGTTACTTCGAACTAAGCAAGCATTTGCTTAGTTCGAATTAGCGATCCCCATTCATTCAATGGCCGGTTAATTCGAACTAAGAAATTAGTTTGAATTAACATGGCCACATTGGTTAATCCAAACTAGTTAGTTTGAATTAACCCCTTAGTTCGAATACCCTATTTGAATGTATTAGTTCGAATTCAGCAAGCCCTTAATTCGAACTAATTAAAGCCTAGTGTAGCCATGGCTTTAGTTAGTTCAAATTAAGCCTCCTTCATTCGAACTAACTTGCCAGTGTAGACATAGCTCTTGTTTGTCTTATTCATGGTCTTATTCATGGTCATGACATGACTCCTTGAGTCAACTTTTGAAAGGAATAGAACTACTCAAGGATTAAGGTACTTCTAAGCATCAGGAAGCTACGAACTGGCATTTCCCTTGTGTAAGAATTCCCAGAAACCTGATCCTTCCAGGTTGAGAGAGGGAGTGTTGGGGGTCTTGCTGATGGCCACGGGTGTGTCCAGGGTGCCCTTGCGATCTGGTGGTTCATGGCTGCCAGAATGCACCTTTTGGGGGCTGAAGTAACAGCACAACTTGCAGCAGTCTTGGCAGCCATTCTTGTCCCCAGCTGCTTCAGGTCTGTGGAGGTGCAAAAATGGCAAAAAGGCACCTTTGCCCCCTTCTTCCTTTGGCTGCGCCAGGCACAGCTAAGCGTCAGTCCTTATATGTCTGTATGGTGTCTAGCATGACACAAGGTGATAAATAAGTAACAATAATTATTAGATATCACATAGTTTAGCGGCCACAGCATTAAAATTCCCTGATGCGGCACATTTTTCTGTGTGTTTTCACTGAGACCTGTAAGCCAGGCATGTGAGAGCTATTTAGCATCTCTGTGACACATGCCCAAAAGGGTGGAAAATGTGAGACGTGACAGCCAACATCCTAGCTGGTGATTACCAATAACAGTGCTATTGATGATGAGGAACAGAATGGGTAGAAGAGAGCAGATATTTTAGGGTCTGTCCTTAGGACAAATCAAATAATTGCAACTGACACTGTAGATTTTATAATCCCCAAGCAGAGAGTTTCCTATTATGCAATCTCTGAAATCTCTAAAGTTTTAAAATTATTTCTATTTCTCACCCACACAATAGCCTGTTTAACTCTATTAGTTAATTTGTAAAAAACAAAGCAATGATTATGTCATTCTTACCACACTGTCTGATAGAGTATAGCTGGAGGGGTCGGATGTCAATCATCAATAAAATATCAGTAGAGTGCTGAGAGAGATAACAGATGCACATAAAGCCAAGCACACTTGGGTATGTCTAAATGGCCGTTAAAAACTCGTGGCTGGACCATACCAGTTGAAAAAGGCTCACAGGGATCAAGGCTGCAGAATCCTGCGAGGTGGGACTGGGAGGTTCCCAGAGCTTGGGTTGCAGTCTGTGCTGAAAGGTCTACACAGCAATTAAACAGCCCTGCAGATTAGGTCACTAGAGCCCGAGTCAGCTGGGTGGGCCACTTGCAGTGTGGATATCCAGGGAGGCAGGTTGTGTGGGAAGAAATTTCAACAGGACTAAACAGTGAATTTTGGAAGTGGCTATCCGAAGAAGCTGAGTGTGGCTGTAGAAAACTATTTTGACTCCATATTGAAAAATAGAAAGGCAGCCCTTTCTCTACGCCAAGCTCTTCCCACGCACTCTACGATACACCAGGTTTCTTTTTTTTAACATCTATGAAACTTTCCTCAGATTTGACTCTGTATCTTTTGTTTGTTTTGGCACTCTCTGGAGTTGAGTTAGTCATATGATCGAAGTTGCATGATCCTATAGCCACACAGGAGAGGCACAGCTCTGCATTGCAGTAATGCCAGATTGCTTGCTTCAACATGTCTCTTCTGCCTCTTCACAGTAGCACCAAGGCCATAGTAAAGTTTAGTGTCACTATGGCTATGTCTACACTAGAAAAGTTATGTCGACTTTGTTAAGTCAACTTAATAAGGTCGACTTACTTTTCTAGTGTAGACATAGCCCCTTGTCGACCTTATTAAGTCCACTTAACGCTTTAAGTCGACTTAATAAGGTCAATTTAGGTGCTAATCCCCCTCCACACTAGTTTAAATTGACTTAATGAGGTCAATTTAAGCGATAAGTCGACCTAAAACAAAGTGTTATTAAGTCGACTTAACCTTTCGTTAAGTCGACTTAAGGAAATGCTTAAGTCGACTTAAGGAAAGCCCAGTGTGGATGCAGCTTTGTTTAGGTCGACTAAAGCCTCCTTAAGTCGACTTAACTTGTAAGTGTAGACACACCCTATGCTAGTTTTTGATACAGTTCCTCCCCCAGGATATTGAATGGAGCCCCCACTGGGTTACAGAGCCATGGCTCCAGTGAGCAGGAACATCTACATTGCTATTTTTAGACCCAGAGTGAAAAGACTCTCTACTGCAGGTGTGTAGATATACCCTAAGTGACTCAGTTATATTTTCTTCTTGAACCAAACCCTTAGGAATGGGACAGACAGTAGTTTCCTCCTGCATGCTCTAGAACTAGTTTTTAAACAAAGTAGTTGTTTAAGGTGTCAAAAAATTGCTTCTCAAAGCCAAGCTGGGTATGATGTTATTTTTAAAACACTGATAGCACTAGAAGGTGTCTTTCTCCAGCCTGAGTGCTCCTTAGCACCTGCCAGCTTTCCTTCAGTTCCTACTTTAATCAATCCCTTCCAATTGCATCAACTCTCTATGCCAGCCGCAGTTGGCTTTCATTTTGGTTAAGAAATCTATGCCTTTGAAGAACTTCTCTCAAATGTTTCCTAGTGCCTCGTAAATGGAAACCTCTCCTCTTACACCAACACCCACGGGGTCTAGCATCAGAATCTCAGCTGGTAACATTGATGTAATCCTGCTGATTTAAAAGAGGTGAGGATCTGGTCCTGACTCCCAAGTCTCTGAACTCCCCCTTGTCTACCTTTCTGTGTGGAGAATGAGAAGCATTTCAAGAGCAAGCAAATTCAGATGAAGATTCCTTGGACCCCATCCTTCCTAGTACCCTAAATTTATGTTAGTGATACCAAAATGTACCACAAAGGTGTCCTCCTTGGTACTCACTAGAACTTCCTCTAGATGCTACATACAATTGGTCACCTCCATACTTATTGGGCAAATCACTGGACATGATGTACCAAATTATCAGTACTTCTGATGATGAATTTGATGCCTCCAGGTCTATGTATCTTATCGCCTGGAATGACCTCAGAGTACGAGGAATGATCAGCATCCTCCACCTCTCTCAGAAGGCAGGTCCCAGCTAAGGGTACAATAAAAATATATTTTAACTAATTATAATTAATTAGTTATTGTTCACTCAGGGCTTTGAAGATGCAAATTGCTACATACTGTAAGTGCTAAGTATTATTACTAGGCTTTTTTATCATTTCAATGGATCATCTCAATGTTTATTTTAAAGCTTTTTTAGATTTTTATCAATTTAAATTTTCACAGTTGCACACAATTATGGGTTTTAAACATTTTTTATTTTTATCTATTTTAATTTTCACTATTGTGGGAAATGCTGAGGCATTGAGACAGTGTGGGGGGGGGCTAGGGAGTAATTATTTAGTGACAGTAGATTTTGAGATTAAAAACACATTAAAGCTTTAGAACAGTTAGAACTCAAATTGACATCATATGTCAAAGTATACAAAGTAAGTACCCTTAAATGCAATCAAGCAGCATTTCTTTCTCACTATCTGTATATGGAAATGGAATAGAATGGAAATATTTTGGTGGGTTTGGCTGTAAACATTGAAACTGATGTTTATTGAGAATCCATCCAAGCCTAATGATACCTAATTAAGACATGTCCTGCTACGTAAAACTAGGAACAGGGAATAGAAACAGAGTGGCAAATACTCATCATTTTATCTTTACCAGTTCCAGGCAGAGTAGGGCTGAATGGTGGTGCTCCCTGGCGCACGCCCTGCTGCATCTGCCCTTCCCCAAATGTTCTTCCACACTCTCCTAGGGGGGCGAGCCCCACTGTTTGGGGACCTCTATGTTAGGCAGAGATTGATTTGCAGACTATCAGTACCTAGTAAAATGTGCTTCTGACTAGGTCTGAATTTCCACGCATCAAAGAGGCAAAACACTAAAAAGAATGCTTAGCCCTGCAGAGGACACACAGAAGGAATTCACAGATGCCAGGGCTATCCCTTCAGGCTCTTGCCTTCAGTTGCCATCAGCTGGCCATGGGAAGAAGCACCAACTTGCATAAATACAAGCAGCCTGCAAGACCCAGAGTGCAGGCAGGAAACAGTTACTTTTCTTGCATAGATCAGAGACATGTTTCAAGATCTGAGTCAAATTTAAATTAGCATTTAATGATTTGCATACTGTACTTGCAATCAGAGATTTATACTGGTGATTAATTAAACCTGATAGAAAAAGCTCTGTAGAAGAAGGCAGTGTCGAGCTAAACAAACTAGAAAATCTTGTTTTTGAGAACGTCTGCATGGCATTGTCTCCATTAAGTTAAAATTCCCATATGCTGCATTTTCACCAACACTTTGGGTGTACTGCGGTTACGATTTTGATCAAACTTTGGTATGTTACTCTGGCATGTTTATCTGAAAATCTAAGTGTTGGTAAGTTCTTTGTTTAAGTACTTAATTAAGACTGTAAATATTTGAAAATTCCACTTTTCTTCACGGTTGCAGCCTTTTATTTCCTTTGTTAAATATCAGTTGTTTTTGTCTTGGGGATATGTTTTATTGTGGATTCCTTGAATTCAGGAGAAATTTCAGTCTGAGGGAGGTTTTCAGTTCAGTTTACCCCACCTCCCAATTTTTTATTTTCAACAGACTGTTGACAACACAGAAATGCACAACAGAAATTGTCAGATGGGGAAATAATTGTTGCTCTGATTTTTCCATAGTCCCTGGTGTTTCCACATGCCTTCTGGGGAACTCTTAACCCCTGCTATTCCTATGTCCAAGTGAACACCTAGTCTATGCGTTTCACTGTACAAAGGCACGTTGTCTTGCAAAGGACATCTGTGTTCGAATTTTTTTGTTACTGATAGCATGGCTGAGATAACCCCAGTTCTATAATGGTTTTAGGGGATCAGGTTATAGCTGAGACCTTGCGTACAAAACAGCATGTATTATTTCATCCAGTATAGAAGTAATGGGTGCACGGGGCATTTCGAAATACCCTGCCAAGAAAAAGAAAACAAGGCTAATGACTGTCCAATTGAGATACCTCAATGGGGCCCAATGCTCAGCACGTCGTTTGTAAACACTGAGCCCCTTATTTAGGCCTTACATGTCATAGCCAGCACCCACTCAGGCCACAGCGTGTGAAGACACAGATCGAGAAAAGCATTTATCTGTTTTAATTTGGGGCATCCTATTTAAGCTAGCAAAGCACACGCATCTCCCCTTCTCTCCTCTGCCCTGGCCCTTCTCTTTCCTAGGCCAGAAGGGATAATTGCATCTCCCCTGCTGTCCGACCCATCCTGAGACAAGAAGCGTAATTGCATGAGCAGCCACAGCAAAGGGTACCTGCACCGCAGTGCACACCTCTCCTCAGGCAGCCACAGCAGCAGATAAGCTAAGGAGTTCTAGTTCTTGGTGAACTACCAGGCTGCATATATTAGACAGCCATATACAGAAACTAGCCAGCAGTTTAATACATGTTGCTTATGTACAGGGTCGGATTAAGGCCCCTGGGGCCCAAGGCTACCCACTCTTGTGGCCCCTCCCACCGTGCGATCGCCATGGACAATGGCTTCTGGTCCTAAGGTCCCAGCCCCCCAGCACTGGCCAGGCCCCTTTCAGTGCCCCCAGATTCAGCCAGCACTGTAGCCCGTAAAGCTCCTGCCTTGATCTGGCCCTCCTTATGTAGCTTGAGCTGTACACCCCCATGTACAGGCCCCTTGTCTGCACTACTGCTGACCAGAACCCTATGGATTTTAATGAAAATCAGAAAGAGGAGGCCTGGCTAGACTGGGCATAGGAGGTCCAGCTGAGGGAGGTAAATGGTCCTGCCATGAGTGCAGGGGACTCAATGGCCTCTTATAAACCCTTCCAGTTCCTATGAATCTATGATTCTAGAGGGGAGGGAGGACTGGCTAGAGTAGGGTGAGGTGCTCACTAATTCTAATCCCAAAATCAGTGCCTCACCCCTCTTTTTCTCTCTCACAGGCCTCTGTGGGATCAGTGTCACATCTCTAAATCCCAACTGATCAAATGATGGATGATTTTAGTGGAAATCAGGCTTCACTGGCTTTCATAAAAAACAAAACAAACAAAAAACCCCCCAAAAATCAACCACTGATACATGAATCATACACTATTCCCAGTAATTTGGAACTGATCAGATGACAGACAGATAAATAGAAAAATGCCATTAAGTGAAATATAGGCCTTCTCTTGATTGGGCCAAAACCAGGACATGCATCTGAAAGAGCAGAATCCCAAACCAGGTTCATAATGAGATCCCAGCGAAGAAGAGCAGCTAGAGACAGTATTACATTTTAATCCAGTAACGAAAGGTTTAATTACCTGAGCCCAGATCCATGAGGGAAGGTGGAGTTGGTGAGAAACGCTGTGCTTCTGTAGGCTAGCAGTGCCTGCATACAGAGGAAGATGGTGTCTGTTGGATTTAATGTGCCAACTTGCACCTGTGTTTAAATAATTATACTGGGGACAGCTGTGATGGAACAGTCAGAGACAGAAGCTCCTGGACACTGATGCTGATTCTTTCTAACTATTCTTGGGAAACTTTTCTTTATTTATTAAAAGTTAAACATTGGGGCAAATCTAGGCCATGTCTCTGCATGGGCTGAGAACAGCAGCAAACACCTTCTGTGGTGCAGTCTGCAGTTCACTGGGAGCTTTTTGCATAGGCGTATGCAGGGAACAAGCAGAGGTAAGTTCTGAGCAAGCCAGCAGCCTGGGTGAAGGGCAGAAAAGTGTTGGCCAAAGCTACTTCAGTCATGGACTTAAAATAGCCTGCACAGAGCAACTCTACAGCCTGGTAGAGAGGAGAATTCCTCTTGTCACGCATCTCCTTTCGTCTCCCCAGCGCCTGGCATCAGGGCAACTGGGCTGTGGCTGTGAGCCTTTGTTCAGGGAAGCCAAATGCAAATGGAAGTTTTGTGTCTTCAATCCACATCACCCCTGAACATACTTTATCGCTTAGAGCAGGGGTCAGCAACCCCCAGCATGTGTGCCAACAGTGGGATGTGAGCTCTCTCTGGCTATGTCTACACTTGCACCTTTAAGTCGACTTTAACTAAGTCGACTTAACTAAGTCGACTTAGTGTGTCTACACTTAAAATTAAAGTCGACTTAAAGGGGAACTTACAAAGTCGACCTAGAGCGTCCACACTGGATGCTCTAGGTCGACTTTGTGGGGCTAGAGGGACCTTGGGCAGGTCCATGGTGGTGGGGGGGGAGCACCCTCTGTGTACAATGGGGCAAAGGGGTACAGGGACCTTGGCAAGGCAGAGCCCTGTGTGTGACACTGTCTGGATTTAGGGAAGCATTTATGATATTATTTTCTATGGATATCTCATAAATGCTATAATCCATAGGAACTATATCATGTTTGGTATCAATAGAAAGGTAGTAAGTTGCTGGGAATGATTATATAGTTTATGTCTAGGAATTCTATTTCGATTAGAAGTTAAGAATTTGATGTTATATCCATACTTTAACTTGTGTCCTTCTGTACAAATGCCTTAAACGGGAGGGTGTGAACAACCATTGTCTCCTTAATGTTTAGGAATTTTCCAGGTAGAATGGTCCCAGGGAGTATCCTGATGAGCCATTGAGGACATAAAGAATGCAACCATCGTATCCTTAATGGCTCATCAGTTTACTCCCTGGAACCATATCACCTGGCAAATTCCTAAACATTAAGGAGACAATGGTTGTTCACACCCTGCCGTCTAATGACACAAGTTAAAGTATGGATATAACATCAAATTCTTAACTTGTAATCCAAATAGAATTCCTAGACATAAACTATATAATCATTCCCAGCAAACTACTACCTTTCTATTGATACCAAACATGACATAGTTCCTATGGATTATAGCATTTATGAGATATCCATAGCAAATAATATCATAAATGCTTCCCTAAATCCAGACAGTGTCACACTGTGCCCACATGCCCTGCCCTTTGGGGGGCATGCCAGGCTCCCCCTGTGCCCCCCCCCTGGCAGGGAGGGCATTGGTGTAGTCTTGGGGTAGCCCTAAGTTGACTTAGGGCTACCCCAGGGCTACACTGACTTAATTCGACTTTAGAAAGTCGAATTAAGCCTTAGGTCGATTAAAAAGCAGGTTTAATAAAGTCGACTTAATTTTCATTAAGTCGACTTAAGCAAGCCGCTTAAGTCGACTTAAGCAAAGTGTAGTGTAGACGCAGGGCACATTAAGTCGACTTAAGCCAAGCCTAAGTCGACTTAATTTACCAGTGTAGACGCAGCCTCTGAGTGGCACCACAGAACTTGCCATTCCTGCTGCCCAAAGCAGGTGTAAGCAGACCCTCTCTGTTTCATGCCTGGGGCGTGCCATGGAAAGAAGCCTCCTGGAGCGGCCATTTTCTGTGGTGTACTTGGGGACAGGTCTCTAGGCACGCTATAGGCTATGTCTACACTTGCTAAAATTAGTTCAAATTACTTAGTTTATGGCACTTGCTTAGTTCGAATTAGAGATCCCCGTTCATTTCAATGGCCGGTTAGTTCGAACTAAGAAATTAGTTTGAATTAACATGGCCACATTGGCTAATTCGAACTAGTTAGTTTGAATTAACCCTTTAGTTTGAATACCCTATTCGAACTTATTAGTTCAAATTAAGGAAGCCCTTAATTCGAACTAACTAAAGCCTAGTGTAGCCATGGCTTTAGTTAGTTCAAATTAAGCCTCCTTAATCCTTGGCAGTGTAGACATAGCCTCTATGGACAGCTTCTTTCTGTGGCGTACCAGGAAACCTATCCCTAGGCATGCTGTGGAGAGAGGCCGCTCTTCAAAGAAAAACTGCAGAATTGGAATTCATATGCAGATTTGACACTGTTGCCTTAGGGTTAAATAAGGGGTTTCAGGTTTTGGGGTTTGTTTGTTTTTTCAGTTATTACAACAGGTGATTTTGCCTTCTTTTTAACTCACCTCCCTCTTATATGCTATTCTACACTGTTTGAATCTAAACAATGGTTTTGATTTGCTGTAATAGTCTGACCTAATCCTATGATTTACACTTCCCTGCATTTATTTTCCCCTCATTCTGCAAGTTCTCCATCTTCAAGCATCTGATGAAATGGGATTTTTTTCCCCAGGAAAGCTCATATGATAAATAAATTTGATAGTCTTTAAAAGTGCCACAGGACTCCTTGATTGTGGAATAGCTATTATCTAATTTCCACTTTGGAAATGGATTAATCTAAATTGCACAAAAACATTTTGAATGTGGAATAAGAGCGTACCTACAGGGTGCTAATGCGGAATAGCTAATGCTCTTTAATAATCTAGGGGTGATTTTGTCTCATGTGTAGACAAGCTCTTAGTGCCCACTCTTTGCATTTGTTTTGTTGAGAATCTTTCCTGTGCTATTGTAAGAACAGTAGACCTGAAACAGAAAAACAGAGGATGCTCTAGCTTAATATTAAGGCTCTGGCAGCTACGTGCATAGGAGAAGGATAGAGTAGGTGTGAGATGTACAAGAGCCTCCCAAAGCTACTTCAGCCATGGGGTTAGAGTAGCCTGCACAGAGCAGTTCTACGCCTACTCTGAAGCCTGGAAGACAGGCAGAAAGGAACAAGAATGGACCACCTATGATTCTACTGCAGATATAGGAAAAACACAACTAAACAGAGGTCCCATAAATTCAATGCTATGCTCTGCAGAGAGACAGTTGGGGGTTTCAAGGAGATAATTTACATCCTTTGTCACCTGCTAAAACAGAGAGCAGTAAAATCCCACAATATAGATAAATAAAGCCTCACCACTAAACAAAATAATGAGGGAATACCTCAAATTTCAAAGGATATCCAGGCAGCTAGGATGATAAAGGAAGTGAATTCATAAGAGACAGAGACGCATAGAACCTACAGGACCAGGCACACGTGGGGTCAACTTCATCAACAGCAGGCTGGAGAGCCAGGTAACAAGACCAGTTTCCTGAGCAGTCACTATCTTACAGCAGATAGCTGCTATCAAGCCAATGTCAGCGTGAGCATCTTCATTACTAAGAAAAATTGTGTTTTTTACCTCAGGGTAATAATGTGTGTGAGTTTTCCTGAAGTAAAAACACAGTGAAGACAAGAAACTTTAGTTTTACAGTGAGGCAAAGTCAAAGAGGTCAGCCTATACCAGCTGCTGGAGTTGAACTCTGATCATAATAAAACTAAAATGACTTGTCTTCACCTAGGAATACCTCGTGAGTGTTCGTTACCCTATGATAAAAAACATATCCTCTTTAGCAAAGACGACCAGGTCTGGTTGTGAGATGCTACAGTGGGAGAAGAGCAGAATTTCTTCCTAAAACCGGGCATCTACAGCTCTAAGGATGGGATGACTTAACAAGGTCAAATTCCAAAGGGGTAGCCGTGTTAGTCTATTGTAGAAAGACAACAGAGTCCTGTGGCACTTTTAAAGACTAACTGATTTATTAATCGCATGAGCTTTCGTGGGAGAAAATCCCACTTCGTCAGACTCCCATGAAAGCTCATGCAATTAATAAATCTGTTAGTCTTTAAAAGTGCCACAAGACTCTGTTGTCTTTTAACAAGGTCAGTTAGTGAGATACAGAGAGCCTCCTACTAGAAAAGTATCTGAGGGAGTGCTATTTGACCTCAGGGACCACAAGGACCTTTTAACTTCTGGAAAGTTAATTCTGATGTTGCTGATGACAAGAACTTGAGGGGGAAGAGGAAAGAGTGGCAGTCACTAGGCTTGTTGAAAAAGGGTTGAACTGAAGTGAAAGGGAGGAGAGGAACAGGGAAACTGAGAGAGAAATCTCCCACAAAAGCTCATTTGATACATAAATTTGTTTGTCTTTAAAAGTGCCATAGGAATCCTTGTTTATTTTGCTGAACTAGACTGACATGGCTACCCCTCTGGAATATATCTAGCTGGGAAACCCACATAATTTAATAAAAATTTAACTCCCAGCTAAAAAACCCAGAAAGTGTCTACCATGAATGAAAGTACAGTTTGAAATCTGAGGTACGGTGCAGAGAGGAATTTGATGTAACCATTTATAGTCACTAAAATTATTGCTAGGCCTTTTGGGTAAAAGTGAATTTATATTAACATTTTTTCTTTGTCTAAACTGAATCTGATGCCCTATTTCTTGGCTGAGGCTGAACTCCTCCTGGCAGAACAGAGATGTGGCTGTCAGGGAGTAGATATAATTCCCATATTCTCTACCTGGCCCCAGCACAGCTTAGACCAGCTCAGGGGCAGCTAGCTGTAGCCCGCAGAGACTGTCTACTAGCCATGAAAAACCAGTGTCCTCAGCACAAGCTTCCCACTCCTTGCATCAGGAATGTGTGGATAAGGTGGTGTTAGAGGTGGCTACGCCGGCTACGCTCTTGCTGGGGACCTCCTGGTTGTGAGAAATCCTTCAGTTACCTGGACATACATTTTTAAAAGACGGCCCAGCTCATTCTGCCCAGCACACCTGGCCAGCTGCACGGGAGGATGCCATGAAGCAGTGGCTTCATCTTTCCAATACAATATCCCCTTTGGAGTGACTCCCGCACATGGGGAAATAATCTCTGGGTATGTCTACACTGAAGTCGGGGCATGACTGCAGCAGAGATAGACATTCCTGAACTAGCTGTCAACCAGCTACCTCAGATGACAAGGCAAAGAAGTCACAGCAGCACGTGGCTTCCACCTCCTCCCGCCACAAAGAAGAAAATCCCCACAGAACTGAACTTGCAAAACAAAAGTGGAATGAATTTAGATGTCATTTCCTCTCTGCTCTTTCTGAGGCAACCAGGAAACTGAAGCTGCTGCTGCTGCCGCTCCTCCTCTGCCCAGCCCCAAACTCATCAGGCAAGTTAGTCTGCATTTGTGCCTAGCTGATTCAAGGTCCTGAGGCTCCACCACCTCCTTTCCTTGGAATCAGGGGAGTCCAAGAGGAGGCAGAAATTGAAGTTCCAGTCTCACTGCTCAGTGTTTGGGGTAAAACTTTAATGGAAGGCACTCTCAGCCTGGAGGAGGAAATGAAACCATTCCTGCTTCTGTGAGTCAGGCAATCTAAGGGAGCTGTGCACCATATGCAATTGCCATCGGGACTGTGACTTCACAGCCCCTCCATGCACCAGCCAAGCCAGGACACGTGATTAACATACTCAGAGCCAGTCATCATCATTCTGGCAGGCCTAGGCTCTGTGCCCACTTATCTCACGCATCCCTCTCTGCCTTTCAGACAGCACAGTTCAACTTTGAAGCAGCAGTGCCGGCAGAAGAGCAGGTAAAATTGCCAAGCGCAAAGAGAACTTGGTTACCTCACAGGGGTTTTGGGTTGAGATAATTTCTTAGAATGTTTCTCTAACTGTGATATAGGAACTATGTGGTTATTTTCCTCTGGGAATTGAACTGACATTGCAAACTTTGTGGTTTAATTGGATAATGGTAAATGGACTGGGCCTCAAAGCCCAATACCTCAAAAATTGGTTCTTTCTTTCTTATTGTCTGCATCCTTCTGACTTTTTAAAAAATTAATTATTGTTGTCGTGAAGAGACAATATTTTAACTAGTTCTTTGCCTAACTTTTCTCAAGTTATAAATGTGAGCTCTCTTGGGTTGCAATACATCTCCTTAAGTTAAAAAAGCTCTGACTTTAGATTTTTGAAAACAAACACTACAGACAAACACTACAAAGAAAATAGACACGAAAATGTATACTGCTAAAGGAGCATTCTGTATCTGTGTATGTGTAAATGAAAAGAGGATAGAGAAGGTGCCAGTAGATGGCACTCAAGAACAAAAAACATAGTTCCTGGGGTTTTGTAGGATCAATGAAACTTGTGGTGAACTACAAATGGCTTCCTCTGACAGATGTTTACATCGTTTCTTAGCACAGACCAAAAAAGCATCCGAGGCTTGATTGTGATCTCACAAGTTTAACTCTAGTATAATGCTAAAAATACTTCAGAGACGTTAAGTTCCAATTTAAACCAGGCTAAACTTAGGACGGAAAAATCCCATGTACTGCTACAGGCTGGGGACCGATCAGCTAAGTAGCAGCACTGTAGAAAAGGACCTGGGGGTTATGGTGGGCAGGAAGCTGGATACAAGTCAACAGTGTGCTCTTGTTGCCAAAAAGCCCAATGGCAAATTGGGCTACATCAGTAGGAGTGTTGCCAGCAGATCGAAGGATGTGATTATTCCCCTCTATTCAGCACTGGTGAGGCCACATCTGGAATACTGTGTCCAGTTTTGGGCTCCCCACTACAGAAAGGATGTGGACAAATTAGAAAGAGTCCAGTGGAGGGCAACAAACTTCAACTACTTGAAGGGGTGCTCCAAAGAGGTGGGAGCTAGGTTGTTCTCAGTAGTAATAGAGGACAGAACAAGGAGCAATGGTTTCAAGTTATGGCTGGGAAGGTCGAGGTTGGATATTAGGAAAAACTTTCTCAGTAGGAGGATGGTGAAGCATTGGAATGGGTTACTTAGGGAAGTGGTACAATCTCCATCTTTGGAAATCTTTAAGGCCCGGTTAGACAAAACCCTGGCTGGGGTGATTTAGTGGGAGTGGTCCTGCTTTTAGCAGGGGGTTGGACTAGATGACTTCATGAGGTCCCTTCCAACCCTAAGATTCTATGACGCTATGGCTATGTCCACACTGGCAAGTTAGTTCAAATTAAGGAGGCTTAATTCGAACTAACTAAAGCCATGGCTACACTAGGCTTTAGTTAGTTCGAATTAAGGGCTTCCTTAATTCTAACTAATAAGTTCAAATAGGGTATTCAAACTAAAGGGTTAATTCGAACTAACTAGTTCGAATTAGCCAATGTGGCCATGTTAATTCGAACTAATTTCTTAGTTTGAACTAACCAGCCATTGAAATGAATGGGGATCGCTAATTCGAACTAATTTTAGCAAGTGTAGACATAGCCTATGATTTTATGAAATGAGGCTCATTATGCACATTTCATTATTACCCCTTAACTAATGTCAATATATCATCTTGTTGTTACTGTATATAACCTACTAAAACAGTTTTCAGAGATTTACAGTTGGAGAATGTACTTTTCTAAGGAATAATAAGATTAATAATAAATTAATTATGTGTTTGGGCTGTTATTTTCAATGGAACCTTTGTTATTTTCAAAGGGGACTGTGAGAGTTTAATCCCTGACTCCCTTCAGTTCCTTTGAAAATCCCAGCCTTAAAGCAAGGGATTGATTAGGCCTTATCAGCAGCACAGCTGGGGAACCCAAAGCATATTTACTCCTCTTTCCAAAAGTATATGTAATGCAGGGGCACAGAGCAGTGTTATTTTCAAGCTCCAGTATTCTAATAAAGTCATATGGAATGTTGAAATATACCTGGAATAGGGAGTGGTACCAGAAGTGTATTTTGCCTAATGTGCCCAGCATATTAGATACAGTGAAGGCATTTGCTCATTAAGGCAGATAAATGAGTAAAGTTTTAAGGTAAATGAATTCTGATGGCTCATGAAGTTGGCACTGTGACGTCTGTCTTTAATGTTGTCTATGTTATTCCATTTCTATGCTGTGGATCAGATTTACTGATGCATGGTGGCTCCCTTGGGCCTCATGACGCCGCAGCAAAAAAATCCATGAGTAAAAGCTAATTTGCATCACTGGCGTGGCACGAAGCAGTACAGAGCATGCTCGCTAAACTCCTCCTCCCTCTGTCCCAAAATTTCACTTCAGGTTGAAATCTGTAGGAAAGATCCTTGCCTGTGAATGCTTTCAAGAAACCTGAATTCAATTAATTCTTTGTGGCATTAAACACCTAAAAAGGAGAACAAACTTATTTCAAGTAATTTTATTCTTTTCTCCCTTAGTATTCCAATGCTGTTGACAGATTTCAATACTCTAAATTATACAGATATCAGCATAAAAATGCCATTATTTTAAGTGAAAATGTTCCACCAAAAATATTTAAAATGTTGTTTCATCAAAATATCAGTCTGGACTCTCCTATAATTAGGTTTAGTCCATTCACTCCCGATTTTACACTATTATAAGTTGGAATTGGGCCCATTGTAGAGGAAAACTATTTGAGTTGAAGTATTAATGGTTTCATGGGTAAGTGTTTAGTTATTTTCTAATCTAGTTGCTATTGCACACAAAGAACTATATTACAGTAACATTAAATTGCAAAGTCAAGCATCCACATGTCAAGAATTACCACAATTAAGGTTGCCTGTGCAACATTAATGCTGCCCCCTTCTGTATAGAGTCTTGAGTGACTTGATCACACACTGTTTTTTCCATGTTCCAAAGGGGTCGCTGTGTTAGTCTAATTCAGCAAAACCAAACAAGGAGTGCTGTGGCACTTTTCAAGACCAACACATTTATTTATTTCATGAGCTTTTGTGGGAGAAAATCTCACTTCGTCAGACACTCTGAAGATGGAGAATATCTGACAAAATGGAATTTTCCCCCATGAAAGCTCATGTGATAAATACATTTGTTGGTCTTGAAAAGTGCCACAGGACTCCTTGTTTGTTTTTTCCATGAGAGCCCTGTATCATTTCCCTCTCTTCCTTTAGCTTCCAGTTGCAGACTCCTTATCCGGGCCCAGTTTCTCCCCCCTGCATTCTCAGTCTCACCAGACTCTTCTTACAGTTTATTCCTGTCCCTTCCCTGGGTCCAGCTCTTGTCTCTTCTGCACTCCAATCAGTCTGCTTCCTCCTCCATGCTCCTGGTTGCCTGTAGAATGTTCACTGAGTGGACAAAAGAGACAGACTTCCTGCTCTCAGTTCCAGTGTCCAGGCCCGTCTGTTCCAGAGCAACCATTCCAGGGAAAGTCGAGCAACATTTCTGCAGCGTTGTGCTGGAGCATGCTCAGGCACTGTGTGAGGGTAATCTGGTCATGAGCAGGAGCTGTGAGAGGCTCAAGCATGCTCCACGTGGATGGAAACACTGAAGATTTTAGCTGCTAGAAGCCAATGTCTCTACCGAGCGCATGCAAACTGTAATTTTTCAGAGGCTCCAAATCCAGGTAGCAGCTCACAGGCACAGAGAAATGCTCCTCTCTGACAAAACGGCCACTCTCCTGCCAAGTTTCATGTCCCTGCTCCAAGCCATGGGAATCATAGGGCTGTTCAGAGAAAAAGGACACCAAAACATAGGCAAAACTATGTATTTTCCCCTAGTCTTGTTCTTGGAAATGGTTTAATTGCTGTGGCTGTAATTTTTGAAAAAAATTCAACCAGAGGCAGACACCTGGCATGGAAAACTTCAGTATAGCAAAGCTATGAGAAACTGAAAACTGGGTCTTCTATGGCTTGTGTCAGGCAACCAGTTTCATCTATAACAAATGGGGCATTGTGTGAACTGAACAGTATTCATCTGTGTAGCCTGAGTTCAGGGTTCTGTATTTCACCTGCCTGGAAGGTCTATCCTTAAACAGAGTAGAGCTGCATTTCTTGCAATTCTTACGCTTCAATGGAAACTCATAGTGTCATTAATGGGAATAATAACTTGAAAGCACTCTGCAGTAATTAATTCACACAGCACACCTGTGACGTTTGTAAATATTATTTTAGGTTTAAAAAGGTAACAGCGGTTAAGTTATTTGCTGAAGGCCACATGTTGAATAAATGACCAAGCAGGGGATTTAAACTGAAGCTTTCACAACACATAATATACTTGCTTATTCATCTAGGAAAAAAACAGAACTCTGACCCTGGGGGAAAAACATCTGGCAAATTAAAAATCAGTTTTATTTCGATACTTAAAATCCTTTCAGCTCATCTCCATGACATTAACCTCTGAAATATACTAACAGCATTTCCCATATCCTCTCTGATCTACTTATTTCTAGTTTAAGGAACAAGGGCTCTCAAGAGAAGATAAATCACTCTCTTTAATGAGTAGGGAATTACCATTATGTTACTCATATCTATGACAAATAGTTAATTAACTATTTTTACAATAGCAAAAACTTATGATTGAATCAGGGGTTCCTATATTTTTTACTCATGATGGCAAAGCAAGTTCTTTCATAATACCGATGACATAATTTGCCAGCCTCACTCAGGTGAAACTCCCATTGACTCAAAGGCTATGTCCACACTGGCAAGTTAGTTCGAATTAAGGAAGCTTAATTTGAACTAACTAAAGCCATGGCTACACTAGGCTTTAATTAGTTCGAATTAAGGGCTTCCTTAATTGGAACTAATAAGTTCAAATAGGGTATTAGAAGTAAGGGTTAATTCAAACTAGTTAGTTCGAATTAACCAATGTGGCCATGTTAGTTCGAACTACCGTAATTTCTTAGTTCGAACAAACCAGCCCATTGAAATCAATGGAGATCGCTAATTCAAACTAAGCAAGTGCCATGAATGGCACTTGCTTAGTTCGAACTAATTTTTTCTAGTTCGAACTAACTAATTCAAACTAATTTTAGTAAGTGCAGACATAGCCAAAGGGAGTTTTGCCACAGTAATGGCTACGGGAACAGATCCTAGCATTTGAAATGAATCATACTATGATACTTTCATTGCAATTTGCAGTGATTTCAAAATTTTAATGTACTGTAAAGATATACACTGTCTGCATGGAAGCAAAGCACACTGGGGAAAACCCAGAGAAGCTCAAACTTCCTTTAAAATTTTGGTTTTACAGATTCAGCAATGGACAACCTGACCTTCTCACTTCCAGTTCTCACCAAAATGCAACAAGGTAACGTAAAGGGAAACATGGAGGCCAACCATTTACGCCACAAGCTTTGTCCCAGCTTTTGTTGGGCTGGTCCCTAAAAGCCCAGAACTTGGTCCTTCTGAAAATGCACCTTGATCCATCCCCTCCTCACTTGTGGAAGTCCTTTGGGAACACTTCTCAGGGCCAGCATACACATCAGACAGCAGAGATGCCCACACTTCAGGCTGTGTCTTTTGCATTTATTCTGGTTTCTGGTCTGACTTTAACTCCTCAATTTAGCATTAGCCCAGCTGGGGACAGGGGGGAGGATCTTCACATCCAGGCCTATGTAGACTGCAGCCATATCAATAGTTTGTAAGAGCCCCTTAGCTGGCTGGGGGAGGATTCCTCTGTCATTCACACAGCATTGCACGAAGCCACTTGAATGCCCCAGTGCCAGAGTCACCCTGAGACGATGCCACAGGCGCTCTGGCACACATCTTTACAGACAGTAAGTAGCCTAAATTACCCTGAGGGTGTTTTTGGCCCCAATCAGCCCAAACTGGCTTAAGACCCCCCTGCCCTCCACCCTGCTGTGCTGTGCAGTCTGTGTTGAGGCACAGGCCATGCACTCACTCGCTATGTTTGCCAGCCTACACAGAAATTAAAGGAAGGGTACAACAATGAAAGAATAAACATTCAACTGCCACGAGAGAAATCCAGAGCGTATTGCATCATCCTGCAAGATCCTCTAGCAGCCGTTCTCCCTTGCAGACAGGAAGGAGTTTCTTTATGTTTGAGGGTTCAGTAAAATCAAAATCACATTGACTACAAGTGCTGCAAATGCAGCTCGACAGTCAGAACCTAGCTCCAAGTCAGGCTTTGTTCCCTGACCATTCCCAGCTCAACCCCTCCAAGCTGGGTGATGCAGTCAGACAGTACTCCCTAGTTCACAGATTCACACCATTTGGTATCCACTCTGCTTCTGCCATAGCTAGGGTTACCATGAGCCCAGTTTTTGCCGGACATGTCTTCTTTTTCCAGCATAAACTCTCTGCCCAGCCGGGTTTTTCTTCTGTCTGGGGAAAGGGGAGGAAGGAGGGGGAGCTGGGGAGAGGAGCCACACTGAGAAAGGGGAGGAAGGAGGGGGAGCTGGGGAGAGGAGCCACACTGAGAAAGGAGAGGGAGGAGGGGGAGCTGGGGAGAAGAGCTGCACTGGGAAAGAGGATGGGGAGCTGGGGAGAAGAGCTACCATGCCAAGGGAAATGGGAGAGAGGTGGGGGAGTTGGGAAGAAGAGCCTGCTTCGGTCCTTACAACCTGTCCCCTGTGGTGAGCTTTGTCCAAAAAAAAGGACCCTCCTGGAGGCTCCCCATTAGGAACCAGCTCTTGCGTTGCTTGGCAGAGCAGCTGAGTCAGGGCAGGAGCACAGCATAGAAGTGTGGGAGCACAGCATGTGAAGCTGGGACTGGGGCTGGGAGGAGTTCGGGGGGGCAGAAGGGGCAGGGTATAAGGCTGGGATTGGGTCCAGGGTGGGCAGAAGGGGCAGCATATGAGGCCAGAATTGGGACCAGGGGGCAGCATGTGAGGATAGGATCAGGGCTAGGGGGACGCAAGGTGGGGATCACCACCTCCCTCTCTGGAGTGATGTCTTTTTCAGAAGTTCAAATATAGTAACCCTAGCTATGGCCTCTAGTATTCAAATATTACCCCTTCTTCCTCCAGTGAAACAACAGCATTGCAAAGGTACAAGACTATGTTATCAATTTATGAGGTTCTCTTGTTGAGTAGCAGCAAACAGGGCATTTCATTATGCCATGGCTGTTTTCATACCAATTGATAATGCACTACTCCTTTCCCTAGAAGCCAAACATGGTAAGGGAACCTATGTCCATTACCAGATCTATGTAAGAGCACAACAGTAAGTCCTCATTGTGAGATTGTATGCACCTTCTTGAATTGTAAACTTATTTTTCCCAGACATTTTTCAGAAAGCTTTTGCTGCTGATGCTGATTACTTGGAAACACTGGAGAAAATGAACCAGCCCTTTTGGGAATTGTTAATAAAATATTTAGCCACCATTAACCCAGCTATCCTGAGCACTGAAGAAACACACAACGTAAGTTACTAAAGAAACATCATGGCACTTTTAAAGACTAACAAATTTATTTGTTACATGAGCTTTCGAGGGTGAATATCCCACTTCAGACCCTTGAAGATGAAGAACTTTGTAAGATGAAGAACTTTGTAAGTTCTCCATCTTCAAGCATCTGGTGAAGTGGGATTTTTCTTCCATGAAAACTCATGTGATAAATACATTTTTTAGTCTTTAAAAGTGCCACTAGATTCCCTCTTTGTTTTGCTGAACTAGATTGACATGGCTACCTCTTTGGAACTTAAGCAAACCTCATTTTCTTTTGTTCTCTGTAGAATATTAAGCATTTCCTATTGACTGCATTGTTTTGCAAGTCCGCTATACTTTGGGAGGATAAAAATATAGCGCCTGATCCTCATTTATGCTACAGCTCCTTTAAGCTTGTCATAGCCACATTAATGTTAAAGAGAATCAGGCCCAAAATTTTGATTTACTTTTATTGCTGCTGATGTGAAGAAATTAACTTTAAAAAATGTTAGCTCCCAATGTATTCACCTGTATTTATTCACCTGTTTTCTTTTCAGTAAGGACACTAATGGTGAAGTTATAAGGTAGATTTGCAAGCTATTCAAATGATCACATATCCATTCAAAATCTTTGTACAGTATTTCTTCAGTCCTGGGACTCAGACACAGATTAGGATGAAAAGTTCAATACTATTGCACCATGCCACAGTGATTTCTTTGTAGTTCAGTGAAAAAAGCATGGTCTGAGGGTCTGAGGACTAGACTAGATGCCAAGAACCTCTGAGTTCCAATCCCAACTTTAGTCCTGGACAGACAACATTATTGGGTATTTCTCAGGTGCATTGTGTGATGCACTTTAACGATAAGTGCTTGGTTTTATTAGTATGTCCTGTATGATGTGCACTCAGGATGACCATGGTATTTGGTCATGCCATGAGTGCAGGGAACTGGACTCAATGACCTCTTGCGATCCCTTCCAGTTTGCATGATTCTATGTCTAGATGGCAAGTGTGAAAATTTGGGACGGGGAGGAGGTGGTGGTCCTAGGTGTCTGTAAAAGATAAAGCCCCTAATATTGGGATGAACCCAGTAATATCGGGATGTCTGGTCACACTATGTTTACTTGAATTCTTTCAGCTCCTTACCAGTGGCAATAACTCATCTGATGAACGTGCAGCCTCCTTGAAGACCATTGGGGAAAAGGGAGTTAATGCATTGGTTGTGCTTTACCTGCTGCTAAAGGTGAATGATCCGTCTGGCTACAGAAAGTTACCCAGCTCCAAGAAAAATGGCGAGTATTAATTAGCTGCACATCTTTCCAGACTAAATCAAGTATTTAGATAAGCCAAACAAATAAGGAGTTCTGTGGCACTTTTGAAGACTAACAAATTTATTTATCTCATGAGTTTTCATGGGAGAAAATCCCACTTCATCAGACGCTTTGAAGATGGGGAACTTACATAATGGGAGGAAATTAAAGGCCTTTGGAACATTTAGATAAGGAGTAGGAGCTCTGTTTTGTTAAAAAATAGCTATTCTCAGACTAGGGTTTTAGTTTTATTTCAGTATTCTGAAGTATGCTGGGAAGTGAATAGAAGTGAATTACAGTAAAGTCAATTGAGAAAGCATTTATAAAGGTGTATTGCTCAGATCTGATAATAATAAGGGAAGCCGGACAGATAGAAGCTATTTGGACAGAGGGAGAGGGTATTTGTTCTATTTTACAGGGTATCTCTGGAAAAAAGGCATTGATTATTTAGACTAGAGATCTTCACCTAGTGGTAAAGTCAAAAGAGCTACACCAGTTTACCTCAGACCCTCAGTTTCCCCACCTTCTGGTTAGACTAACCATAGCAAAAAAATAATTCTCACATAGACTGTGGCTGAGCTACTGCTTGAACCAACAGTGCACTGAGCTGTTATATGAGCAGGCAGCTGTGCTGATCTGGTAGAACTATTATTTTCTGTCCGGAAATTCTGTGTTCCTCATCTCATTTTCCTGGGAAAGTTGATAAAATGGCTAATTTTGAATTGAAAATGTTCAGAATTTTGAATTTTGATCTTTGAAGCTGAAGACCTGTTTTTGCTTGGAAGTGGCTTATTAGAATGATGGGAAAGGGGCCTGTTTTTGAGCAAAAAAAGCTTATAAAATATGGCAAGTTTAACCTGAGCCCACATTCAAGTCTGTAATCAAAAGGGAAAGAATTCAAATTGCTAGTAGTTTTGCTTTTCCTGAGCCTATTTCACCACCCTCCATTAGCAACACGGAGAAGGAATATTCATCTTAGGGCTGGATTTCTACACTCAGAAATTTACCAAAACAGCTATTACAGAGGATGGGACTCATGAGGCAGACACTGTCTTTTTTTTTAATGTAGTTGTACAGTGCCTAACAGAACAAATGGGTCTTGGTCCATGAGGGGCTCCTAGAGATTACAGTAATGCAAATAAATAATAAGGGGATACATATCCATGTTCAGGATCTCTGTGTAGCATTACACATAAATCCATAAAGAGTTACCTAAAATCCACCAGTGACTGTTGAGAATTCCCTACTGCTGGAGGTTTCTGCAGATCCCAAGATCACCAGCTTTTTTGGAAAATTTTCTCTGGAAACATTTTTTTCAAATGTCTGCAACCCAATTCTTAGAGTCCAGGATAGTGTAACAATCCCAGCTGTCTTAGAGCAATGAGAGATCAAGAGTATGATGGGGAAAAAGAGCAGTCCCGAAGTTGGTGAACAATTAGGTCCATCAGTAAAACTACCCCCCTTACTACAGCAGCCACTGTTTCTGGGCAAAGTGAATTTTCATGGAAGTTTTAAGTGTGGCTCATGGTAATGTCCATGCAGAGATCTCTTGGACTCCCACCACAATAGTGTATTAAACATTTATTTTTAATTCTGCCAATAAACATATAAACACTTACCTGTTTCATCCTTTTGCTTGTGTTACTTACCATCCTGTATGTGGTTAAGATTAAGGTTGAGATCTGGATGGTGCTCAGTTGTCAAGGTTAACATTTGGTTGGGGCTCCATTGCTAATAATGCATGACTAAGAAAGAAAACCTTAAATATGGTTTTAAATATATATTTTATGTCTGTATTTTAACAGATGAGAAACTGAAGTTACTTAAGGAATTGGAAAAAAGTTTCACACTTTCACAAGAAGAAAGTGAGGCTGAAAGATCATCTCGGGAGCCTGCAGACATACAACCTCGAGGTACAGGAGAGTTCATTTCAGTTTTGCTTGTAATTTAGTGGTAAAAAAATTTAAATTATTGGTAGGCTAAGTAAAGGCTCAGTTGTTTATACAAGAGAATCCTCTGCTTGTTCCATAGGGATTCAGCAAAGAAACTTTGCAAAATGCAGATGTCAAAAAACCAACACCTTTAGACTCACTAGCTGCAAAACATGAGCTATGTCTCTAGTGGAGAGGTGGTATTTGGGTACTATGGACAGAGAGAGCAGGTCGACTCTATGGGACTGCGGAGAAGATGATGAAAGGCAGGCAGGCAAGCAGGGGAAGGGAGGAGCTAAGAAACTGGCACCATGGTTGAAGCTAGTAGAGGCAAGCTGCTGAGGAGGGAATGATAAAGGACAGACATGGGGATGGTGACAGAGAGGGGATGCAAGCTGAAGATGCAGCGGTGATGTCAGGGAGAATGGCACACGCCACACTAGCTCACACCATACAGATGTCACATGCCAAAGTCTGGCGTCCAGGTAGCCATTTCGGTATTTGTATCGTTTCCATTTTGGAATCCCACAGACACAAATACCAGCAAAACTCCTGTCCGTAGACAGATTGGTGTCAGACAGAGTATTCCTCTAACCCCTTCCACAGAGAAAACAAACCGGCATCCGTTAGTCAATACTCCTCACTAAAGATTTCTCTTCTTTCACTAAAGAGTAACAGGGTCTGCTCATCCCAGCAGTACTTCCTGCTGGGCTTCATGTGGATTAGCTCTGCCAGCCAGCGAGTCCTTTTTAGGTAGTGCCTCACCCATCATCCTCCACACCTCATTCCAAGTACCACACTGTCCTCTTCGTGACTCAGCTCTCCAGCCATGTCGCCATCTGTTTCCCCCACTTCTGGGGATGGGTACAACTGTTCAATAGTCCAGCCACTTCCCCAGAGGCAAATGGGGAGAACTCAGGCCTGCCCATTATTCGGGGTCCTGACCAGGGGTCCTGTAGGTCATAGCCTCCTGCTGAGTCTCCTTAACTTCCTTCCTTCAACGCCCCACAGCCCCATCATCTTCTTTTACCCTTACCTCAGGATATTCACTTGCAAGTCCCAGTAGCCAGCCAGGAGCATCCCCTTGCTTCCTGGTCCCTGCCAGGAAATGCTCTGGCCAAGGAGCTATGCTGCAGCCTGCTACAAACACAGTCCTCATTCTTCGGGCTCTCCACAACAATTGCTTATGCTCCTGCTCTGCCCACAAGTCCTTTTGAACTAGGATGCTGGGCCCTGATTGGCTGCTCCTTGCAGCCTGCCTCCGATTGGCTGCTTCCTGCACTGCCTATCTAGGTTGCTAGGATGACTCACTTCCCCTGCAACTTTCTGGAAGAGGGTGTGGCAGGCCTATGAGACCTCCATTAACCCCCTTTACTCCAGCGTGGTGTGAGCGTCCCATCACAAGGAGGTTAGAGGTTTTAGTTTTAAAAGGTATTGTAGGGGGAGTGCTTTAATGATTTATAAAAGCTACATCCCATTCAGGATACATTTCAGTGCATAACAACATTGACGTTTCCCAGAGTTCTCACCAAATGGATGACCATATGCCTTTGATGACCAAAAGGCCTATGGTGTGTGCTGAAAACCTGTGCAAAAGCACCTCACAAAATTATTTAAAGAACATACAAAAGTAGCTTCTAATGCTATAGTACTTCACTATAATTTTTTTTCCTTAATAGCAAATAGTGCTGGCAAGAAAAAAGTCTCTGTGGCAACAGTTAAACCAATTTCTCACAAGCAAAATCAGGAAGATCATCAAGACGATCAAGATGAAAGTGGTATGCAAATAAGTTGTCTTTTCCCATATCTTTTCCCTCTATGATCATTAACTTTCTAGCACCCAGGACCAAGTGAATTGCATTTTAGAGGTAAAAATACAATAGCTAGATGGCTCCTTATACAACTGGGTGAAAAACCATGGTCTCTATTACTGCGACTTCCTGTGCAGTCCTGCTGTCTTCAGGCAGTTACCACTGATGGCTCTCCTACCCAGACTTCTCTAAGGACCTCTGTGAAACAAAGGTAGTTTATAACGGTTACTGTATTTAAAGGGCCCAGACCTCTCAACATACATCCAAATGGTCTTTATTATATGATGGCCAAAACAAAGTGTGTATGCCATCTTTTCTGAGAGAACCATTTATCATTAAGCCTGATGAGACTCTAACTATTTCTCTACACAAATACTGATCAGGAAGAGTCAGAGGCGCAGAACACTGGAGCCTAGCTACTTACATGGGATAACAATAGTGTTATTTGTTTAGTGGTGGCTGCCATATTCAACACCTTGAGGGATATTCTTTCTAACTTTCTGTCATACCTCCTCATCTTTGAATGCTCTACAAGCAGTGTTAATTGTATGCACATATTCTGCTTGGCCACAGCCTCTTCAATCATTCTCTTCCTGAGCAATCTGTGGTTGCACATAGCTTTGGAAACTGCCTATGTATTAAACTGCACCAGCCACATCACCTAAGCTGTAGGCCCTGTCTTGGAAAGGCCCTTCACCTCTCCACTCCTGGAGAAGGTGCAGAGCAGATTTGGGGAGCCAGAAGCAGGATAGAATATTTGCTTGGCTGGGCTTCTCGTATAGGAACACGTATAGGCACAGATACCAGCCAGCATTTGACTGTAGGAAGGGATGATGATGATAAAATATTAATAATCATATCACATATGTTCCTCTCTCAACTTTGAGATGTTTGTATAGTTAATCCTTAATGTCAGAGATGGGTTTGGAGGGCAGTACCAGCTCTAAAATCCTTCCCCTCCAGAAACATGGGTGAGCTCCCATCTGGATCTCAATTTTTTGTTGATTTCAGTTCATACTTAGGGTGGTGGTTGGGCACAGACAGCTATAGAAATTCATCTCAAGGCTTCAGACAAACTAGAGGGATCATTTAGAGCATACAGAGACAGCGCCAGGATTAATTGGGAATATAACTAAAGCCAATGCATTGGTTTTAGTTCTCAGGACTTTTCTTCCCCTTAGAAGAAATCACAAAAAAGCATAGTCCAGATACAGAAAACTTGTGTGATATCCACATACAGTAACATCCATCAGCCCATAATAGAAGATCATGAACCTTAAAAAATATACATTTTTGTCATTTAACTAACCTCTCTAAATATACCTTGAGCCTGATTCAACAGCAGTGTGTTTAGCAGCCTCTAAACCTTATTTCCTTGCAGTTGCTGAGAAATATTGTGTGTAAATCCCTTTAAGTGTTAAACTGCATAACTCACAATTGAGATGCCCATTTTAAACACTAGCGGCTTAATTCTACCTTTAGTTACACTTGTGCAAGTGCACTGATTTCGGTGGGGTGGAGTGGGTGTGACTGCAGGGAGCATCAAGGCCACAACGCTTGATTATTGAATGGATAATTCATTGGTTGTATATTTTTGCAATATTTTAGGTGTGCCGGGAGAGGTTGTTCCCTACAGTGAACCAGGTAAATGCACACAGATTACCACACTCAGCGACTTCATATTGTTGGCAAGAGCCTTTTGTAAGGGAAAGATTTCTAACAGCTGGCTGCCAACCTAGTTATGTAAAAAAACAACCACCACATGCTTGAAAACATCATTCCTGGATTTCTGTTCATCTGGCTTTAGATTTGGATATAGTGTGGAGACTACTCTGATAGCTTGGGTCGATCTACTTGTAGTAGCTGACAGACATCAGGTCTTGATGCTGACACCTTCCAGCTGCCAGTGGTGTAACGACTGGTAGCGATTCATTTCTTTGACCAGCCAAGAGCAAATAGGCTCTGTTTACAATGGTTCTGTTCATTCCTTTTAGTGAGTGATCTAGTGATTGTGGAGAACAGTTATGAGTGTCCTGGGAACAATGAATGGCTATGTCTACACGTGAAAAGTTAGGTTGACTTTATGAAGTTGACTTAATAAAGTCGAATTTAAGTCAACTTAAAGTGGACCTTATTAAGTCGACTTAACAAAAGTCGACTTAACTTTTCGAGTGTAGACGTGGCCCCTTTTCGACCTTATTAAGTCGACTTAGCGTTTTAAGTTGACTTAAGCTCCACCAAAGCGCTAATCCCCGTCTCCACTGGCTTAAATCGACTTAATAAAGTTGAGTTAAACGCTAGTTCAAATAAAAACTAGGTGTTAATTAGAAGTAACTTTTCCTTACTCCGACGTAAGGAGCAGTTTAAGTCAACTTAAGGAAAACCCAGTGTAGACGCGGAGTATTTTAAGTCGATTTAAGCCTCCTTATGTCGACTTAATTTGTAAGTGTAGATGCACCCAACGTGTGCTGTTTTCCCTAGTCCCAGCCTGTCATTTGACCCCGTATTCAATGTGGCCACGAGACAGAGATGTTTGGAGCTTGTTTTCAGTAAGGTGATCATACTCAGTCGGTCTCTTCACCTAACCAAGATGTTGCAGCATCCATGCATTCCCAATTCTTGGCTGAAATAGAACCCTGGACAAAAGCCAAATGAAAATGCGGGTAGAGGTGTTGCCAGAGGCAGCTTGGACTCTATCCGCCAATTCCATACACCCTTCACTGCAATGTGCAGGAGAAGCATCAGTGCTCCAGGCCTGTGTGCCCCTGCTGCTTCAGTAGGCATATTGCCGTGGCTGAGTGGACTACCCGCTTGTGTTCTCCACTTCATACCTTCCGTTCCACGGGCAGCTCTGTCCTGTGAGTCAGCATTCAGATTCTGAGAGCAGAAATGCTGGAGGAGACTTACTTGGCCATTTTGGGAGAATTCCTGCTCAACAGCGCCCCTCTACTACAATGATTGGAAGAGGTTGTGGGAGGTGGGGAGGAATTGCTGCTGCCTTGGAGGTAAGGGAACGGAGTGGCTCTGGGAGGGAGTCCCTTGACCAGGGGTCAGCAATCTTTGGTGTGCCTGCCAAGGGGGGCACACAAGCTGATTCAGAGTGGCACACGGTGCCCTTTGCAGCACCAATGAAATCGCCGTTTCTGCCACATCAAAACCTTCACACATCCCAAAAACTAACCATGAGCCAACTTTCAAGTAGCCCAGGGGCAAATTTCTCTGCAAAATTCAATGGAGTCAGATGGGTTTAGACCTAAAACCACAATAGGTGAAAATCAGCAGTTCATTCTGAATTATGCTTTTAGATAATGCTTTCATTTGACCACCAAGCCCATGGGTAAAATTCAGGGTTCATAGAAAACCCACATGAACCACAATTGCTGATTGATACATAACTTCTCTGTTAATTATTTTGTATTACTTTATGGGTAAAATAAAATTTTGCATTGTAAATTCAGTGGACTGTAAGCAGAAATAGCAGTGCTATAGCTTGTGATGATTCACTCCCTGAAGCTATATTTTAAGGAGATTGCTTTGGCCCTATCAAATGAACAGTGAGTAGGAAAGGATAAAATCTCCTTTTTGGTTTCAAATTCTGATAAAACTTCCATCCCTTTCCAATTTCTTTGAGTCCAGTCCTCGCTGGAACAGTATCTCACAATGGATTTTGATAATTCTTCCTTCAGTCCCAGTCAAATTTCTCTTAAGGCTTAAAAGAAGTTTTGAATATATAAAGAGAGATGGGTCACTTATTATTTTCACCAAACAGATTCATCCATCCTAGATATAACCCTTTGGGGATATAATAGAAACACTGTGTCACAGATTAGGACAACTGCACCTGTAATCTCTCTCCATAATCCAGCATGGATGCCCCTTTTTAGGCTTCTGGCTCCATAGCCGTCGTCTTTCCAAGGTAGAGAGCAATGTCTTTCTTCCTCCTGTCCAGGATAATTTCCAGGCCCACAGTTTCCTATCTACACTGTGAATTCCACAGCAAGTCAGACTGCTCAGCAAGCCATGCTTGCCTTCCTTCCTCAGAGGCCACAAACAGCCATAATTTTTCTGAGCAAGCATGTTTAGTCTTAAGGAGAAAGCATTACAGAGCAGAGACATAGCTACATTTGACCAGAAGTTCATACCTTGGCAATTGGATGGGCAGTTTAGTTTCTCTGCTGGTCACTTCCCAAACTTCCTGCTTCTGGTGTGACTGGAAGCAGGAAGTTTGGGAAGTGCTTGTTTTTCAACCAGCCCACCTGTCAGCCACAAGCCTTACCAAAAAATCACTTCTGGCTACACCTCTGTTATAGAAGAAACAATAAATGAATCTATACACATGCTAATAAGCTTCCTAAAGATCCTCCGACTCAAACTAGGGTTCTGGCAGGTGAACAGTCCTTCAGATCCCACCCAGGGGCTTTGCTATGACTTGAAGTTCATAACAACCTTGGCTCAGAAGCAGCACCCCATGAATTCGAGTCACTCTTTTATACAGTTTGACCTTAGATGTGTCCCCATGTAACAGGTGGCCAGCAGATAAAAGGGCAGCTCTTCAAAGGTGCCCTCTGCAGAGCTTCAAAGGGCTGAGCTCTTGCTAAACCAGAGGCGTTACATACACTTACCCCTAGCAATTTCCTGGAAAGTGTACTTACCTTTAAAAGTTCACATGGTTTCAAATAGTCCTTGAAGCGCATAACACTTTCCAGGTTTTACATTAGTCAGTTTTCCTCCTTAGAGACGTTACTTACAATCCCACACTCATGCATAAACATTGAGACTTCTCATACAATGAACTCCTGAGATACTTGAATTTACGTCAGTAAGATCTTACTTCATTCAATGGGGTGTGCCCAGGAGATTGCTGTATCGGTCACACACATAATCATTGGACTTCAACAGATTTGTCCTAATCGTATCATTTTAAAGATGAGTAATTTTTGTTTATTCTGTTATAGTAGCTGTGGCCACAGAAAGCATATTTAAGACCTTACGGCTCAACCTGAAATGCCTTATTAGACAAAACTCTGGTTTACCTGGGTCTCTTTAGAGTCCTGCTGTATTACTACTGCTTTAAGATTGATAGGCTAGTGCATGGGTTGTCAATAGATGGATTAGATGCCAAATCTGGACCACCAGTTGCTTTTGAACAGACTACTAAACCTTTTTATTTACCTATTATTATTGTTGCTGCTGCATTGTGAAAAATGTTTCTCTGGAGGCTGCACCATGACCAAAAATAATTGATTACCTCAGGGCTAGCGAGTTGACAGCTTTCAAGAGAATTGTTTTGCTAATTCATGTGGTGCAATGTAGCTTTTCCTAAATGATCACCATCAGATAGAAGAACAGTTTGGGGTTTTTTAAAATATCTTTTTACAGTCATTAATTCGGCCTTTATGAAAGGCAATTGTTAGGTCTTTCCTATGATCAATATTGCAATGATTTTGAAAGCAAAATGTATTTCAGATGCTGAAAGTAAAAAAAACCCCTCAAAACTTCTTTACTGTAGAATTACTGTTGCACTAACACTGGTGTCACTCTCCTCTAGTATGTGAAAAGGATACATACCTTCAGAAATGTCGAAGACGTTTGGTGAGAATACGGAAAGATGGTAAGATTCTTCTGTCTTTTATTTAGCTGAGTCCAACCCTAGGGAATCTTGGGCCAAAGAAGAACTTCACCTGAGGTCTTTGGCTTCAGCTCAACAAGGGACTTAAGCAGGTATAACCTTACGCGTGTGGTTGATCGTGTTGAAATTAATGGGGCTACTCATGCTTAAAGTTATGCACATGCTTCACACTTGTGTCTAGTAGAGCTACATAAGGCAGCTGCTATGGAAATAGAAATAATTTATTATGATTACTGCTGTAGCTGAATGATCAGGACCGTAAGTTTAGTGATACGATTTCATTTTCTCTCTTATTTCAGATGCATTCTTTCATTTTGTCATTCTTTGCTTTGGCATTGGAGCCTTACTAATTAGCTATTATCACTACAAAGGTAAGACAAGACTCAAGAGTAAGGATGAATTACTGTATTTTGGAAAAGAGAGCAAAACTAAATATATGTATTTATTTTATTCTCTTTAGAATGGACCATTTCTCTTGGGTTTGGTTTAATCACCTTTGCTTCCCTAGAAACCACTGGAATATACTTTGGTCTCGGTAAGTGTATTTTACAGTACCTAAGAAAACAAGCAGTTTATATCAGTATCTGGGAAATTCACAGAAGTAAGAAAAATGATAATGGGCTGACTATATAAAATATCCCATAATTCTCCCCCACATTCAGAATTACACACTGCTCCTGGTGACACAGTGGCCTCTGACATTTGAAACGAGATGCTGACTCTTTCCTTTGCTTACCAATCACAATTTCTCTGAAGAGACAGACACCTCATTCACCAGCAGTGGTTAAATAATACTGTCCTTACAACACATAGCAAGGTGGAAATACTCGGTGTTTGATTCCTGAGGTGCTGAACGACCTCAACTACTATTGAGATGAAAGGCCATTGAAGATGCTCAGCACACCTTGCATGAATGGCTCCCCAATGAGCAGATACTGAAATATTGCTACTGAGAATTTAAAAAAAAAATCCTCGAGGGATTTCATGGGGGGAGAAAAGAAGTGCCATTAACAGAAACTTAAGGTTTCCTGGTACATCACAGAGTAATAGCAAGTTCCTTTACTTAGTTCCACAAATTGCTAAGTTTCTTAATATTAAATATTTTATTGGCACACAACTTTGTTCACAGTCACTATTTTGTTAGTAATAACCCAGCAGAAGGACCTAGTTTAAACAGTCTATATATTTGCCAGGGACAAACCTCACTTACCTCTTGCCCTTTTCAATTTCACTTCTTCCATGTTGAGCTCTAGCTGGTCCTGAACAACACCTGTATTTTTGTTTTTAAATAGTGCATCGAATTCGCAGTACCCTCGAGGGTTTCATTCCTCTGATTCAGAGATTCAGAATACCAGGTAACGTCCCTGCAACGTAGCTCAGTCTTACTCTCTGTAGTATATTTCCTAGCTGTCTTAAAGCACCCCATTTCTGTTAGGGCCGTAACTAGTTCCGTAACTTGCAGTGTCTATTATTTTTTTTAACGTATTGCACCGGAGGCTACCACTCGTTCCTTGAGCCTGCTGCATTTAGAAATTCATTTCTCTCAATTGTGAATGGCAAAGCATTTTCACTTTTTAAATATGCTGTTCCGTCAAGGACTTTAGTTACTTCTCGGTAATGGCTGAATGAGAATTATATAGCTCCATGAAAAATGAACTGGATCCCCCTACTTTTGGTCTTCAGGCAAGTACCAGCTAGTGTCTAAAAATGAAAAATCCAGACGTGGCATTTAGGGGTTAATAGTCAACCCAGTGGAGTTATCGTGAACAGAATACTCCTGACAGGCCTTTCTTTTTTCTTGTCTCATCATGTAGGTATTAGAAAAGTTGACTGAACAGAAGATTCTGAGTTCAACAAGTCCCTGATTTCTGGACGGATTGCTCTGATGTTAATGGTGCAGTCATAAAATCGAATGGTGGCTATTATAAAATACCGAAGTGTTAACCATAAAATGTGTTATTTTCTCAGGCGGGAATAGAAACTGGTAGAATATGTTCATCCTTTCTTTTGACTTGTTTTGTGGCTCAATGTAGCCAGTAAAGTAGGCTGGGTTTAGGTTTCTAACTATATTCTAAGCTATGTGAGTTAATGGATAATGTTATCTTCCCTACCCAGCAAATCATGCAAACAAGGAGTCCTGTGGCACTTTTAAAGACTAACAAATTTATTTATCGCATGAGCTTTTGTGGGAGAAAATCCCACTTTGTCAGATGCTTTGAAGATGGGGAACTTACAGAATGGGAGGAAATTAAATGCAGGCAAATATATGATCATAAAATCATGTTGTTCCCACTTGAGTGGTCTGATCCAAACCCACTGACGTCAATTAAAGTCTTGAATAGACTTTGTTGAGGTCCAGCTCAGGCCCTTGATGTTTAAATAAAAATGGTTTCTGGAAACCTTTGTGGTGTTCTTTCCCCCAAATTCTAGGCCAGGTTTACTTTTCATGTTGCTCCTGCCTATACCTCTACACCAGTGAGGACTGAACCTATTCCTCTTTGGAGAGAGCCCTTGCATTACAGGAATGCTACCCGAGCAGAGGACTAGTCACGACTGTTCTGCAAAGCACTTAGTTAGTGCCTTTCCTCAAAAAGGCGACCTTGGCCTCAAACTCTGCTCACTTCACCCTTTGTGAAATCACGAACCAGGCAAACCCCCAGGTGTTTGCTTGCACATCCCAACATCAATAGTACCATCACTTTGGATGAGATTAATTTATTGTGGCAGATCTTAATAAACTGTGCTTAAACTATAATGACTTTCAATGCAAGCCAGGTGAGAAGTTACACAGTGCATAGAAAAATGCAGAAGTGTTATTAGTCACAGCAAATTTAATTTCTCTTCCCATGACAGCAGTTTGAGGAAAAACAAATGATTGGCTCAAAAAGGATTTTTTTTATCCTTCTAAAATAAACTGTAGATTTGCAACACCTGCTATTTTTTAGGAAGTTTTTGCAAATCTGTAGAACTATAAACACTGGAATGTGCTGAAGAAACATCACAAAAAATAGATGGTACCTTTAGTTTTTCAGTAAAAAAAAAAATCAGCCTGTTGCAAAGGAACTGTATTTTCTGCTTGCTCAGCAGACTAGAGAGAAAAGAAACTAAGCATTTATTGTTAAGCATTTATTTTTAACCCCTCTTACTCTTCTTGCTTAATTTAGTTCAATTTGATTCAGGAATACCATTAATTGTGCGGTGGTTTGCGTGTACACAGTATCATTGAAATATAGCTTATGTTTAAATGAGTTACTGGATTAAATTAAAAAGGATAAAGAGTAGCATTATTGCAATGCTCAGCTGATTATATGTACTGGTTCTAGGCTTTTGTTGAACAATCCTTTTTCATGCATCATAACAACTTAGAAAACAAAAGTCACGTTCAGACAAATGTAACACTGCTCAGGCAAAACAGCATTTTTTGCCACTGAATATTATAAACATTTTCATTCTGCTCTCATAACAATGGCTAAGAAGCATCTTCCATATCTTCTGCTGTCGAATGAGGCTTGCTCTGGAAGACAGTGACTCAGCTTGTGTAAGCTGCCTTTGGCAGGATTCGGGAAGGAAAAGGGAAGAGTATACCCTCCCATTTTGCTGAACATGTTAAAATTAACTTTCTGACAGTGTACTGACTTTTTGGCAGGGGCCAAAGAGCTGATCTGCAGCCCAGGGGTCAGAGAAGGGAAGAGGTCACTGTGGCTGGCCACTAAACCTGTAGCTGTGCTTAATCAAACCCAGGACAACCTGCACTTGAATATATTTTCAAACAATTGTTTTTTCAGTGACCGAAATGTTCAAAGGCTGAAATAAAAAGAGTAAAATATTATCTAAGTTCCCATTTATCAAAATGAGGATAATAAAAAAGCATGCAGAGTACTAAATCTTCATGATGAAATTCAAGGGTGAGTCAAATACAGTAAGTATAGAAATTTAAAAGTGTTACGGATGCATCGGAAATTAATGTTACCTATTTAAGTCAAAATAAAAGCTAAATTGAAACAAAAGCCCCAATTAACAGAGAACGAAACTGGAGGGTGCTGCTTTCTTTAGAGGTGATGTTTACATTGATGTTTAATGCTATCCAAGACAACAGAGTCCTGTGGCACTTTTAAAGACTAACAGATTTACAAGTTATCACAGTTCCTGTATGTGGGGCCTCAAATACTAAAGATGAATAGTCTAGATCCTCACCAACACGTTTTTCAAAGAATCAGGGGTAAGATTCCCCACGTTGGCTCTAACCCCTTTATGCTGAATAAAAGTGAATGGGGTGATGTAAAGGAACCCTAAAAGCCCCGGTTCTGTCTGGGGGAGAACTTCCTTTCCACAGGCAGACACTGAAGTGGACAACCAGCAGACTGTCCTACAGGGACGCCCAGGCAAATCCTGGCATGGGGCCATACCAAGTGGAGGGTGTTAGAGGCGGAGCACAGCAACGGTTCTGAGAAATGCAGTGGCCCATAGCATATCCCCAAGGAGGCTACCAGAACTCAGCTCCCCTGGGCCATCTAAATCAGTGGCTTTCAAACTTTTTTCCTCAGGACCCAGTTGAAAAAAATCATTTATGCCCATGACCCAACAATTATATTTTTCAACAATGCATTCCAGTCTTTCAGCAGCAGCAGGCAGCTCCGCGACCCAGTACCTGAGGGTCTGCGACTAAATTATGCTGGAGGCCTCTCCTGTTCCTCAAAAAGCCAGAATCACGAGGCTGCAAAGGTAACTAAAAGAACCAGTGTGAGACAAGCTTTCACTAGAGACCGTATGTGACATACTTTGACAGACTAGAATGTACACCCAGGCCTAGACCCACCTTCCCACAGGCTGCAAACTCTGTGCTGCACCTCTTCATGGATGACACGCAGAAATTCAGCCCAAAGTTTTTTAAGGGGTGTGACCCAAGGACCTTTTGATGCCAACTGGCAAAGAGCATTGGGAGCACACAAGGGTTACAAGGATCTCCGGGCTCTGGCATCTGCAGTCTAGTCTGTACATCACATAAGGCCTCCCGTGAAAGCCTGTCTAACACTGGTTATCAGAATAGTTGTAAGATGTATATATGGAAAATGTGTTATCTATATGTACTTAACGTTACATTCTCTAGTTCTGTAAGTTAAGGCAGGTCATCAACAGGTAATCCACATACTTGGGAAGAAATGCTTTTCTCTCTCTCTCTTCTTATGGGCAATTGGAATATTACATGGTTTGCAACGGACACTCATTTACACTCTGAGCAAAATAGTAAGCAATAGACTGCGGGGACTGCAGGAAAAACCAAGAACTGCAGGGGTTACCCTGTAATCAACTTTTAAAACTATGTCTGGAGTGCAGACAACCTGTTATGCTTCAGTCAGTGAGGAAAAGTTATGAAAGGGGGTAATCCCAGCCAACCTGCCTGAAAATGATGAGCAAGGATTTGGAGTAAGGTGCTAACTTGTAGCAGCTAAGGGAATACTTTATGTTTAGACTCTAGAAAGCATGTTATGATTTCTTTTATATGCATCCATTTCTTTCCAGTACTTACTTCCTTTCACTTGAATCTCTGTTCTTTGATAATAAACATATTCTTGATTTTACTCTCTCTATATAGAGCCTTCCAAATCTACAGATATCCACTTTATATCTCTGGACAATTTTTTCCAGATCATCCATTGGATTTGGATATCAAAGGTGGGGAGCAGCTGTCTGCAGCTTGTAGCCTATGAGACTGCTTCCCTGCTTTCGAGATCAGGGGTGGGGGCTGGCCTCTGGTCAGAAGTTTGGCAGGGGCCCCCAGCACTGGTTGCCGGACAGCTTTCAGGTGTGGGCTGAGATATAAAGTGGGCCCTGGTGTGTGTGTGCCTCTGCCAAACAGCTGATCTGTGGCCCAGGGGGTTGGGGAGGGGAAGAGGGCAGTGCGGCTGGCCACTAAACCTGCTGCTGCAGGTTTGGTGCAGATATAGATAAAAGACAGACTGCAGATCGCAGGTTGGATGCAAGTTGATTTTGGTGGATGTGGAGCCACATTTTTGTACCCGTGCAAGGCTCTCTCTCTACATATCGAAGTGCTGTAATCTGGCGTTGAAGTTTCCAAGCTGGCGTGTACTATTCCTTTGGAAGTAGCAAAACCTGGGAATTCTGTGAATGTCCAGTGGGTCAGGGCTAAGCACTCCAGAGGAACACTGGAGGTTGATGTGAACTTGTCACTAACCTGTACAGAGACAGTGAGGTCTTTGATGTCACAGATTGAGGGAGCTGATCCACAACAGGTAGAGACAAGACTCCTGCAAGCTGAAGGCAGGTAGCAGCCAGATGCCTCACAACCCTGGATACCGCTGGGAAGCATCACAATGGCTCAACTGTCAAGATCTGTAAGAAGAACTTAAAAGATGGTGTTTCAAACGGAGTATGACAGGGAGGGAGGGGGCATGATACAAACAGTATATACACCTGTTTCCGGGTTCTCTCTTAATGGAAGTTCACAAGCCAATCCAGCTTCTCCTTCTACTTGACTGAATCCTTCATTTGAGACTTCCCAGCCTCTTAGAACAGATAGAGTCACAAATGCAGCACTCAGAGCTAAGGAGTGAGGAAAGAGAGCTGCTGGCCTTGGAGGGGAAAAAGCCCTGACAACACAAATACATTATGTAACTCAGAAACATGGCAATTAACACGAAAAACAGGTGCCGGATAAATGGAGACACGCTCCGGGGCCCAAAAGACTGACATTCCAAAGTAGTATGAAAGTGCCGTACAGGACAGTAGAATGTTTATACTCTCACACCGGCGCACTGCACGCAAGTTCCTTAAGTAAAAGGATTTAACACACTATTTTTGTTTAAATCTTGTATTTTTATTAGACCTCTTCTGTGTATATTTTAAGCACCTTTGCCTGCAAGTTACAGTATAGTTTTGAACACTGGTCCCATGAAACAGAATGTGTGATGCGCCGAACTATTCTGCATTCCTGGATTTGGAAACTGCCCCTTTAACAGCCTGCACAATGGCATCTTTATCAATGCCAAACATCTTAAGGAGCTCTGCTGGTTTCCCACTTCTTGGGACATGGGATACAGCCAGGCGCGTGACTGTGATTCCAGGCTCCCCAACTAAAGCAGCGGACACTGCTTCTCCAATGCCACCTAGGAAAAAGACAACAACATACAAAAGTACGTAGTGCAGGGGTGTCAAATTCATTTGCTATGGCAGGACAGATTTGACTTAAATGTACGTCAAGTGGGCCGTACACACCATAAATCAAAATACTACGGCATTCCTGTGGCATCGCGGAGTGCTGTGTATGCGAAACTGCGCTCTGCAATACCACGCTTTCTCTCTGGTAATGAGAGTGTGGTTTTACGTAGCGCAGTCCTGCGTACCCAGTGCTCCGTGATGTCATGAGATCTGAGCGCTGGGTAGGGGAGACCACCCACCCACACACAAACACAGAGCGTGGTCCCACCGAGTTGAGTCACAGGACAAATGGAAGAGGTTTGCAGGCTGCATGCGGCCCACGTTTCTGACACCTCTGAGTAGTGTCCAGTCCAGGGGCTCTCGAGACTAATTTTCTGGTGGCCTCTCACACTTTTTCAGAAAATACTTCATTAACTTTAAAATACGTATATTTATTTATTGCTAGCTCTTGAGTCTGCTATGAAAAGTGATACTCACAAACATACAAGTATTACTTTTCACCTTGTACTTACTCAGCCCTGGCAAGCCCAAGGACACATTTGGATTGGGGGTGGGGGTCAGGGGAAGCACTGGGGGCCAAGGACATTGGGGGTGGTGAGCAGGAGGAGGCAATGGAAGGAGGCGGAGTCCAAAGTTCAGGGGACAGGGACTGCAGTGTTGTCATCCTTATCATGGTAACAAAACAAACGTGTGATCTTTAGATCTTCAAACTGTCTTTGTTTTAGTAGCTGCAGGAAGTTACTTATGCAGAAATGGCCTCTTAGCTTAGCTCAGGGTTTCAATGGAGGCGCTTTTCTTGCAGTGACAGCCTTCTGGGTTGTGATGGGGGTGCGGTGGGGTGGAGTGATCTTCCCCTCCCTGCAGGGCACCATGATAAGGATGCAATGTCAGCCTGTCATCTCCCAGGGGCCAGTCTGGTGCTCTGAGGACATTTGGGGAGGGAGACAGCGTAGACCATTGGCTAGGGTGCTAATGAGGACGTAGGCAAACCAGATTCAATTCCCCGCTTCACCAAAAGGTTCCACAGATTTCCCATGAGACCCTGGGCAAGTCATTTAGGGTAAAAAATTTTCAAAGAGCTTAAGTGACTTAGGAGCTTACATCTAATTTAAAGTCAATGGGACTTATGCACCTCAGTCGGTTAAACTCTTGAAAACTTTACCCATAGTCTCTCTGTGCCCCATTTATAAATGGGAATAACTTCCCAATCTCACTCTGATATTGTAAGAACAGAGACACTGTAAGGCGCTCAGATACAATGGTAATGGGGAGCTATATAAATATCTAAGATAGAGAGAACTCTCAAGAGGGCTTCAGTGGAGAGCCAGATTCCCTGTAACTTTGCATGACAAGGGGATCATGTCAACAATTTAACACCGAATTTACCCTGACCCAGCAGTCACCACATCTGGTGCAACCTAAGGGAATTGAGCCCATTCAGACAGACACCTGGTGGAATTTCCCAAAGCACCTGATTTAGGGTTCTAACGCCCCCCTCCCCCACTGAGTTCGAGGGGAATTAGGCATCCCACTCCAAGTATTTTGTAAATCTTAATAGATGTCTCTCGGTCTTTAAGTGCCTAAATACCATTGTAAATCTGGGGCTGAGTGACTGCAGGATGCTGGGAAAGAGGTACCAGGAGGAGCCGTGCACCAGCAACAGCTGCTGGAGACTGTCAGGCTGAGGCAGACACAATAGTCTCAATTCTGTTGGGCTACATCATCTGTGGGTGGCTGGGGCAGTGTAACTATCAATCTGTGAATTTCACACTCCCACAGTGATCATCTCTTCACGCAAACTGAGAAGAATTTTTGCTGTACAGATTTATTCATTATTTGCAGTAGGCCCTGGGTACACCTATATGAACCTTCTTTTTCCCCTCATTGTGCTTTCCCAGTACCCTGCAGCAGCTCCGGGGAATAGAACAGGCCTGCAAGCCATCACTGCACAGATTGTGGAATGAGGACAGAAAAATGGGAATCTATGCCACACAATCCAGAATCAAGCCCAATGACACAGGGAATGACACCTAGCAGGGGCATTTACCCTCTGACACACTAGCTGCTGTATATGCTCTCTGCTGGCCAGTGTGGAGAGCCAACCACCGCTGTCGCCCCACCACCCCTGGAGTCTCTAACAATACCAGCAGCAAAAGGCTCAAAAGTTCACCTAATTTATGTTTAAGGGAGGACCTGAAAGGAAAGGGTACCTATAAGGAGGCTCTGATTAAGCCATGATCTTTAGGAAACACCAGAGATTTTCGTCCCTTGTGATCAGTTTCCATTGTTAATTTGCAAGGAAGAGGCTTGGAAACTTTTTTAAAGGAATAAAACCATGAGCTCAGCGACAGTATTTCTGAGTCTCAAAGTCAAGAAGAGACTAGAGGCTTCTCAGGCCAGCTCTATGGGCTATTACCAGCCAGCTGAAATCAGCTTACCTTCAGGGTAATGGTCTTCCACAGTGATAATTCTGCCTTTGGTTGCTCTTGCGTGTTCAAGTATGGTTGCCTTATCCAGGGGTTTTATGGTGAATGGATCAATCACCCGGACATAGATTTTTTCTGCGGAAGTGGAATAGTAAAGTTATCACACAATACAGTACACGGCTTTGGAGAATGTGAGAGTTAAAAATGCCTGTGAAAAATGCAATGCAAAACCTTGGCAGGCTCTTGCATAATTACTGAAAAACTGGCTCTAATGATTTCCAGAGTATCGTTTGCACATTTTTTATTCAGGACTCAGGAGTCATGCATCCTCCCTCCCCATTTCCTCAGTCCCTGAAGATGGCGCCAGCTGCCAGCACACAGATCTGTACCTCACAGTTAAGTGCAGCATGATAGCTGGACCCAGACAGAAGGCTTTTCACATTCGTTCTTTGTTGCAGGTCATCTGCTACTTCCATATGGTCTCAATTTTACCAATCACCACTTCTCCTCTGGCCAGCAAAGCAATGCGAGTTTAATCTGCCATCAACTCAAGAGACTGAGGCCTAGGTTGTCTACTGAGGCACAGCACAACTTGAGGGCATGTACAAAATGGCTCAGCTACCTCTGCTTTCCCCTGCTCTTGTGCCGATTGCATGCTCAGCTAGCTCTCATTAAGTCAGAGCAGCAAGAGGCCTGATTTAACGTGCCCCAGCAGGTTCCAACCACCCCAAGGGGCCAATACAACAGCCAGGTATCGCTGACAGGGCCATCCCTAGCGGGGTGGGCCCAGGTCCAATTAGCCTGTGCAGGGCCCCTGCCCCGCCCCCCCCCCCATGCTGGGGGGGTCCTGGGGGCAGGCGGGCCATTCCAGAGAGGCCGGGCCCCACACACCCACCCCTCCCCTGAGCCAGCTGTTCCACCCCCGGGGGTGGGGCTGGCTGGCCCAGAGGTCAGGCTCCGCTTCCCCGCCTCACCCCTGGGCTGGCTGCTCCGCTCCTGGGGGTGGGGAGGGAAACCTCTGCCACATTATACTGACCATCAAGGGAACTTAGGGGCTGCTATGCCAGCTCTGTGCCGTTAGAGGTTGCCCCGGCATTGGGAAGATCCCTCTATGGCTGGTTATACTAACTTCAGGGCTTGTGGTGTTGTGCAAAGGAGAATCCGGCCCTAAGAATCAAACTTACAAACTGCCGGAAGCCACAGACAGCTGAAGTTCATGGCAGAACCTCTGTCTACCCAGGCACAGCGCAGAGCTACCCACCAAGTTATCGACAGCATTGTTTTACACTGTTAATATCTTGAAATCTCTTCTTGGGCGTACTAGCTATTGAATGAAGAGGATTTTGTTGGTCAGACTCTCCTATTATTCCACTGAAGGACTTTTGTTTACTCCGAGAGATGTCAGCGGCCTGGAACATTGTGAAAGGACAATGGCTTCCTGTTTCTATTTAAATGCATAGGCACTGATCACGTCAGCAATGAAATACACCTATAGCAAGAAGCACTGTATACCTATTTTAATGATCTTAGTCCTACTATAGCAAATAAATTTATGCAGAACATTTCAAATGAACAGGTTATATTTGTTATTCTGTACACCTCTTAACTGAAACAGTGCAATGTGCAGACAAAATCAATCATTTCCTTATATAGTGTTTATCACATTCTGGGCACAATAAAAAATGAACAAGTACTCAGCTAACTGATTCAGATAGCCTAGAAACACTCTGGTTTACTGCAGTGTACTAATCCATTTTCAAACAAACAATACACAGGGCATAATCAAAAATTAATGTGAGAAAATAATCCAGGGCTTAAAGAGAAAGGTGACACTTGTAACCCAAGGCAGGTTTTATCATTTTGGGACGTGGTTGTTGGGGTAGCTCAATGACAGCCAGCCTAGGCGGGTGCCATCGTGTGCTGAATTAGTTTATTATGCCTGGTTAAAGAAAACAGACAAGCAACACTTACTCTCACTAGCAGCTCCATTCAAATAAACAGAATGAGTCCTGGGAGTCAAGATTTACACTTTTTACGGGATGGGATGCATTCTGGGTATTCCAGTTAACAGGAGATGAGCTGTCCTAGAACATCTTTTTATTGTTAAATGAGTTTCTGATTAGCAGAATTTACATTTATCAGAACACAAGGCTCAGCTAGTCCACAGCAATCAGGCTGGCTGGTACCGATTTCTTACGGTCTAGTTACAGACAGTAAACTCCACTCACCTTTCTTCAGCTCTTCCGCTGCAGCTAGTGCCTCATGCAGAGTCACTCCTGCTCCAATGACAGTGACCTGGTCATCCTTATTCTTCACCACCACCTGAGAGGAAAAAGCAAAGGAGAATGATTTTTTTCCCCAAGTTTCCTGTTTATACAATAACTATTGCTGATGGTTATTTGAGTAAGATCCCATGAGTTTTCTATACAGATTGACTATGTGGATTCAGAACACGCTGGAGAATAAGGGGTTTTGGAGAAGAAACCTGGTATGTTATTTCAGATTCCCCAGTTCTCCAGACAGTACTTACCTTGGCCTGTCCAATGTGGAATTCCTCATCGCTGCTATAGATAACTTCATTTTCAGGGCGACTGGTCCTTATGAAACAAATGCCCTGTTTCCAAAAGAAACACAGCCTAAGTTACAAAAGTAGGCATTCTAGTTTTTATACACATAAATCAAACTGCCCAGAAACTGATTGTTTTTCTTTCCGCTTAGCTATTGTTTCATCCCTTCTATATTATCAGAGGTTTTATTGAATGAACTTTCTCTGCCCAACAATTCTCTCTAAACATATCACTAGTGCTTTTCTAGTCCCAGCACTCTCACTCATCGCAGCACAGTCAACCTCCCTTTCAGGGTGCATGAGCAATTCCGCATCTTACTTCTCTTCCAAAGGTCATCCAGTCTTTACTTCTGGAAATCTGGCCTAATTAGGATTTTAAATCTTACCATGCTGTTAGAAAAGCTTAAATCTCAACTCAGTTTAGCAGCCTGAGGAACAAGACAAACTATGTTAAAAAGGGAAGTCTCAACTAAAAGCAAGGAAGTTCATATTCTTTCAGTTCATGTTCATATGCTCTTCTAAAGGAAAGTAACATTCTTTTAATGAACGACTACTATTGTTCCATCCCTCTTTTCCCTTGCTTTTGCTCTCCTGTTCTATGTTCTGCACCTCTGTTTCTGCTAGCCACATAACATCTCAACACTGCTTTGATTAAGGCAGCATCAGGAGAGGCACAAAAGCAGTAGCTCAGATTATTCAATCTCTGCTGGAGAAAAACTCTTACTTAAGTCAAGAGGAGTTTCACACAAGCAGGGACCACAGAATCTGACCTTTTACTGTTGCCAGCAGTCTTTGAGACAGTGGACCAAATTCAGTCAAAGGAAGCCTGGAGTAAGCAGGAACATGAATGGCTTTACCCCAAATAAGCACTGTGAGACGGGCAATAGAATCACAGAGAAGTTAAGGAACTGACCCAAGGTGACACAGGAAGTCTGTGGCAGAGCCACCAACAGATCTTAGATCTCTCGAGTCACAGTCCAGTCTCTTAACCACAAGTGCATCCTCACTAACAGAGATGCAACAGAGTGGAAAATAAAGGGCCAAATCCTCAGCTGGGGTAAATCAGCACAAGTCCAACGGAGCTACAGTGATTTACACCAGCTGAGGAAATGCCCCACATGCTTTAATTTTTGTCCATTCCATTGCCAACATGTTCACATCACACTCAGCCGGGCTGAACATGGTAGGACTAGTCCAATGAAGCAGGAGTTCATGTGTTACTGGATTGGTGAAATATAATTACAGAACATGCCACCAACGTGGGGTGTCCATCCTGCCTTCTGATTTTGTTTCCCGAGTTGAGCACTCACAAACGCTGTTACCCCAGACAGCCTGACAACGTCTACCCAAGTTGGAAAGCATATCTGCAACTTCAGTACAGACATATCATTAGACTTCACTAAATAAAGGAGATGTCCAGCCACAATGCCAGTGCCTTTGAAACCGAGACACACATCAGATGAGCTAGTAAAAAACAAAACTCCCACCACTAATAAAATCACATTTAAAACAAAACACATTTTCCAGGTCAGAAATAGTATAGCATAAACCTTAGTGTTGGCAGCTATTTCTACTGCTTTTTCAGCAGATACAGCATCACTAGGATAAAAGACAGTTGAATTGGGAACAGCACGGAACATGCACAGATCTTCCAGCCCCATCTGAGAAGGTCCATCCTCACCTAAAAGAAGAAAAAAACCACATAAAATGGAATGAGTATCTGCTCTGAGCAGATCTCTATCAGCAGAGAAGGTCAAAACAATATTTATATATGGGGCACACACAGGACATGCACGTCTACCTGATCCAGAAAAGAATCATCTTCTCTTTAAATGTGGAACCATCTAAATAGTAAATAAGAAGACAGAAGGAAACTAAAAAAGAATAGAACTCAGGTTATAAAGAAAATATCAGCAAAATAAACTGAAACAAAAACAGTAGGAAAGAAAGAAGCAACTAAACCAAGAAGAGTACAGAAGTAAGAAGGGCCCGAAGACATCAGAGCACCTTGAGAATTACAGTTCTACACTAAAGTTCTGGGAGCAAAAGTTACACTCAAATATATGAAGTTACTATGGAGTTAGACTGCTGGAAAGGAAAACCATTTCTACTTCATCACCAGTTAATAGACCATTGATATGATTATTGTTAGATTTGTTTAAAGACTAAAAAAGACCCCATGTATTCTAGTAAATAGCCTCACAAAAGAGCAGTGAGCATACAGGTATCATTCATTTAACTGTTCGTATCTTATGGCATAAACTGCAGGCCTATAAAACATTCTTGAGACCTAACAGTGTTCTGAATGCCATGAGTCGCCACAGTTAGACTCTAAGGACAGAAGGAACCAATATGATTATCTAGTCTGACCTTGTGCACAAGGCAGGCCACAGAATCTCATCCACACACTCCTGCAATAAACCTCCAGCCTATGACTACGTTATTAAAGTCCTCAAATCATGGTCCAAAGACCTGAAGTACAGAGAATCCACCACCAATTGAGTCATGCCCTATGCTACAGAGGAAGGTGAAAAATCCCCAGAGCTTTTGCCAATCTGCCCTGGGGGAAAATTTCCTCCCTGACCTCCATATGGCAATCGGTTAAACACTGACCACGTGGGCAAGACTCATCAGTCAGATGTCCAAGAAAGAAATCTCTTCAGTCACTCAGAACCCACCCCACCAACTGTCTCATTTGCTATCTACCACCAGGAGCCAGTTAAAAAAATACTCAACAGAATACCCTCATGTAATGAGGCTTTAGGGATGGCACCATTCCAGATTAACCATGCAAAGCTCCTGAATCCAATCATGCCACTGCCTGAAAAGGACAACCAGGAGAAAAACCTGTCTGTACAAGCTCATTACCTGTTACAAAAGAGGTTACAAAAGTGTTCACAAGAAAGGAGAAGAGGAGGCTGTTTTCATTAGAGAAGCCCCAACTCGTCTCCCCACGCCAGAGGAACTTTCAACACTTCAAAAATTACCAAATCCTGGATGCTACGTAAACTCAATCAAAACAACATCTGAACCAGGGCAGAAGAGAACAACGGGTCTTAAGCCACAGTCATGACACAGGGGAAACCTCCACTTGCACTGAATGGGACTTCAACAGGATTGTCCCTCCATTAGGTCTGCACAATGGTTATGCTTCCCACTGAAACTGGCAAGGAGAAAGAGAGAGTCAACAACTAATGGATAAAACAAAAAACCCCGAAATTCAATAATACTGACAGGCAAATGAATCAAAACCCAGACAAAGATTCTAGGGTTAGTTCCACTTTCACTTGTATTCCAGGCTTTTACAATTCATCTTCAATGTTATCCATTATTTGTTTAGCACCAATAATGTTCAAGGTGCTTTGCAGCTAAGTATGAAGACACAGTTCTGCCCCAAAAATATAATTTAGGAAAAAATCCTGTTAAACTAGAAATATGGCATATAAGGGCACAGAAGAATAGAAAATGATTCAGGTTATACGTGTAGAACTCCCTCACCCCAACAAAACCCCAAAATGTTGGTTCAGGGTTTGAACTCCCCAAAATGGCTTAAATTACAAAAAGTCGTGTGATTAGCCAACATGTTCTACTCACTAATACTGTACATTAAAAATAATCATTAAGATGGCAGAGATATTTAAAACTGCTGTGTACACGCTGTAACTTCTTGTCATACACATTTACACTTCCCATTTACTGGCTTCTAGAGCACACTGTAAAGGCGCACAAACCACTATAGTTAAATAGATGACTAGTCGTTTTTATTGTTTTATAAAATACTTATTTACAAATCTGACTCTGACAGTTCATTTATTTTATTGGTCCAATTTTCAGAACAGCAGAAGCCCAGGACCACCCACAGTTATGTGACTAATCTTCACAGTCAATTTCCACCAGGTTCTGAACTAAGTGAAGAACGTTTTCTCGAAGAATGAAAATGACAGTTTGAGCCCTCTTCTCTCAAAAGGACATTCTCCTATTCATACACATTTTCCCCAAAGATTCTCCTTTGCAAGACAGTTGGTAGACATACAAAATTTTAGGTGCAAAGAAGCTTTTTATCCTACGTTAGAAGTGGAGACAAATTCCAACTTATACATAACCATAACTAAGGAGTCCTCACTATGGCTCCACAGTGAAACACACCAAATGCTAAAGGTTGTGAGGCAGATCAGAAAGCACAGCTGTCACAAAGGCAGCTACTTATTGGAGTCTTATTCTCCCCCAGGCAGCGAAGGTTAAAAATATTGATTTCTCTGGTGGGGAAGAAACTCTTTTTCCATTAGCTTTTGCTGCAGGTTAAACATGCTGGATTTGGACTGTGGGAGCCACAGACTATAAAAATGTGGGAAGACTGGTCTTTACAGGAAAAGGTTTGTAAAGAAGACACACCTAAGTCATAATCCTATACACTATAGTGGGTGTGAAAACATGCAGTGCACTAAGCGTTCGCTGTGAAGACAGTCAACTGAGCTAGGGGCTGTCTTCCGGCTTGGCCATTAAATTGGCTTGTGATATAGTTAAAGCAGTACAACTCCCTAGTGTGGACACCATTGCATTATATAATTTATATACTATCAGTTGATTCATGTACATTTAGGAATATATATATATATACATACAGACACACTGGATATGAAAATCTACTCCTGTTTTCGTTGTGGGATCTTTATGCATTGAGCAGTTGAGGCAGTAGGCAAAAATTGGAAGGAGTACTGTACGGATCCTAGTTCTCTAAGCTATCTGGAATGTTGAGGCTTAGCTTTTAATAAGTGTATTAACTACTAAAATAAGTAAGAAATACTGAGATAAATCAAAATAATTATATCAAATGGGTAAGTTTAAATATAATTCCTATCTTCCTTAACAATAATAAAAATCTACTGCTGTGTAAGATATACATAGCATCTTTCATTCGCAGCTCTCAAGGCACCGCACAAGAGCAGGTATCATTATTCTCCCATTTCAGGGATGGGGAAAATGAGGCAGAGAGAGCAAGTGACTATCAAAGTCACATAGCAAGTCAATAGTAGAGATGGAGAATAATTTAATCACTGAAAATGTCTGGTAAAGAATCCCCGGTTGCACTTACCAATAGAAACGCCACAGTGAGAGCCGCAGAGATTGATGTTACTCTCGGAAATGGCAGCCATGCGGATCTGATCAAAAGCCCGGGTGAAAAAGGTGGCGAAGGTACTAGCAAAAGCAACGGTCCTGTCGCGAGTGGCACAGCCAACTGCAATGCTCACCTGGGAGGAAGAAGAGGAGGGAAGTCGGCTAACAGGGAAGGGTACAAGATGGTCTGTGTGAGTTTTCACTGAGAAACCCTTTATTCTTGTGACGAGCACCTCCAATTCACACTTAAAAATGCTGACTTTCACTAACTTCACTCTCAGCCCCCCATTAATGGGACCTTCACTTAAGGAGAGCAAAGACAATTTCACGCCCCCAGTCCCTCTGCTCTGGCCACGCCACATCCATCCGTTCTATTTATTGTTACTATTACTGCCTGATTGTATATCATTAATGCCTTTTACTTCACCTATCCAGACCTATTTTCAGACTTGACTCCTACTTACTTCATTTTTTTTTTTTTTATATGAAGGCCGGGTGTTTTACGACCTCCAGTTTGTGCAGAATTATGCTGTTAACTATGGATGCGCTTATCCATTTTTGTTTTTAGACTGATGTCTAGCTCAAGGGTGCTTCACCAATGTAGATGAAAGCAGAAAAGTACTGGTATCAGGTTATCACTAGAATCCCTTGATACATTTACACAGTATCTTATTTCATTATTGGCTAAAAAGCCAATGTTGGGATTTTTTTTTAAAAAGTGTGTTAACAGAAGCATTTCTATAGTGGTGTTGTTCCTGCCATGCAGTTTTTTATAAGCAGAGGTCAAATCAAATTGCAATACCAGGATAAATCCTAAAAGCAAATGTTAAAACATTTATTCATCAGGACAAAATTGTCTGATGTCTCATCTTTTGCTGCAGGGTAGACAGTATTTCATAGAGCAAAGGGAATAATTACCATGTTCTGTTCAGCAATATAGCATTCAATGAAGCGGCTGGGATGTTCTTTCCTGAACAGGTCAGAGAAGGTGGAATTCTTTGTGTCTCCATCCAAAGCAATTACTCGGTCATTGGCATGGCCCAGTTTTGCAAGTGCAAGGCCATAAGCTTTGCGGGTAGCCATCTTTGAAGAAGAAAATACAGCAGTGCTGCTATGAGATTCTGAATGGGTTTTTTGCTTTGTCTTTTTAAATAAAACATTTTATTAAGTGTAAACTATGCAGATTTTAAATATAAACTACCAAGATATACAAGAAATACAATACACACAAACCAGAAATCAAAAAGAAAATACAGTACAATGTCAGGTCTATTTAGTGTTATCAGGACATACAAACACATTCTTTTTTTCTTTATATACAGACATGATGTTTATAATCTACCATCTGCACAGTTATAAAACTGTATGGTTTTTTAGACATTGTTTTTTAAATTTAGAACAACATTCCATATGGTATAAACACTCAACAGACAACGTTGTTCTTCACTCTGATTTATTTTTGGCTGAGTACTTCAATAAGAAGGTGAGAAGATGAGCAGTTCCATGGAAATTGAACACATATTCTTCCACACAGGTTACTCCCACACACTGATATTGTCAAACATCACTGAAGAACTGCTATAGGCGACTCGCACAGAATTCCTTGCTCTTCGAGCTTTTACCTGGCAATTTCTTAAACAATGTGGACAACTAACAACTTAAACTGAGTAGACACCAATATTAAAGGGTGTGCTGCAATTAGTGAGTCCCTCCCAACAACCATGTTGGAAATTTTGAGTCAAACCCTGGGTCCATCAGATTCACACAGCTAGTCCCTTTTAAGTCAATGGGTTCAACTCTACTCCCACTTGCCCCACCATTAATTCCACAGGTATATGAGAAGAGAATCTACTAATATGAATAAAGGAAACATTATTTAGCCCTTTCTATATACAAACCCCATCCACCTAAACATCATCTCCCAGCATATGGCATGTCACATAGCACAGATGTGGGGATAGAAGAGTAGAGTTAAAATGAAAATGAATGGGGAGCACCTACAGCAGACAGGTGAAAGACATCTCTGAAAAAAATGTTTTTGTTTATATAGTCTAAGGTAAGACACAGAATTCATCGTTATTCATTTGGTAAATAATCCACAAAACCAAACAAAGTTCAAGGAAGCAGTTTCCTGGACAGCATTTTTTCCCTCCCTCTCATTCCTAAAACAGGTCTAAGTGTTACTAGACAATGTGGTACCTTTTCTCCTAATTTGTAATTTGGTGGGGATGGCATCTTAATGTTTCTAATATTTACTACTGGTGCATCCTCTTCTGGGAGAGTTGGGGAAAGCTTTTTCTTGCTCTGGATTTTGTCACCAATTTCCTGAATGATTTCTTCAGCCATGTTCTTTGGAAGGGGCTTACCATGCCAGTTTTCCTTATCTTCAACACCTACATGTAAAATATACAAAAAAATAAAATATATAGGAAGAGGAATTAAAGCCCTTAGTCTCATAGTCTTTATTAAGATGAAAGCAGAGAGCAAAGGCTGCACTGAGTAAGGACATCACCATCATGCCCATTGTAAACAGATGCTACAGCAAATAAAAACACGTACATGCAAAACAGAAGAGAAATCATCAAATCCTGCATCTATGGGCTAGACCCAGCAGCCATTCCACACACGGAACTCCCATTGGCTTCAGCTGGAATGGTGCACTGAGCGCCTACAAGACTGGGCTCCAGAACAGTAACAGAATATAAATACTAAACCAGGGTTTGACAAAACTGGCTCCCAGCTTGGACCCAGCAGTTTTATTCTTGGTGGCCAGAGGGTGCTCATCCACTGCATTTCCACAGTGGAACTTGGAGCCAGGCTACCAATCCCGGTCACCACGGTGACCTGGTGCCCAGGTTTTGTCGAGTCCTGTACTAAACACATACATGAATTTCATCTCTAGGGCATATTTTCACTGCAACTGGAGAAGTGACTGAGCTCAGGCTGACATACTGGCTAAGAACTGCAGTGAAGACACAGCCCATGGACTCTAGTGCAGACTAGCAATGTAACTATGCAGGCAGGATCCCTGGTGGCCTTCTACATCCCACGCTGGTGCCCAGGCTGCCATGTCATCACTGCTGTTTTTAGCCATCCTGGCTAGATTAAAACAAGTGCAGGTGTGTTGCAAACATACCTTTGACTGCAGTGGGGCCATACCAAGTGTCAGCAAATACCAGTTAAACATGTCTAACAGCATTCTCCCCTCAAAAACGACATGGACAGCCTATGTTTAGGTACCTATTTAATCTAAACAAGACTAAAATGTTACAATACGACTTAAATAGCGTTGCAAACAGTTTTAACTTTGTGTGCCTGACAGTGCTGGGAGAAGAACATAATCCTTGGCAGAACCCCTGTTTATTTGTGTAATGAAAAGATGAGTGTTAGGTAGTCTAACTTCTGCTGAGAGTGGTGGATCAGATCCCTAACTTTTTACCCTGCACCCATCCCCCTTTATTCTACTTGCACTCTCTTTTCCTCCCACCCCTATCCCCCCAATGGGGCTGGGAGTGGGGCCACAGTTGGGGCTGTGGACTGCAGCTGGGAGCAGAGCTACAGTCAGGTGCTATGGTAAGGGCTGGGGCTAGGATGGGGGCAGCTGTGGCCGGAGGCTGGGAGCAGGGCTTTGGCTTGAGGCTGGAAGTGTGGCTTCAGAGGCTAGGGGCCCCAGGGACAGAGCACAACTCAGGGCAGAGTGAGGCTGGGTGGCACTCCCTCCCAACCTCCTTCTCCCCCACCCCCGTGGGAGGCTGGCCTGGACCCAAATATGCCCCCCCATAGTTCCTGCATGCCCCTATAAAGGGGCATACTTCACAGTTCGGGGACCTCTTCTTAGGTGGCCTGAAAGACAAATCTGCATCCATCCACTTACAATCTGCCTTCAAATTAAAAAATGGCATGCCTGAGTACAGCTGGTCTTTCATTACAGGCACAGTATCATGTAGCCAGCACAAATTTTTTGCATTTCAGTTTTTGTTCCAATGAAGAACCAAAACTTTAGCGATGGTTTCAGATTCAAGAAATCCTCTGGAATGCAAATGATTGCATATTTGAAGTTCTGATTCTGGCCTGTGTCTAACCAATCAAATGTTAACTTTACTTACCTTTTTTGCTCTTAAATGATCATACCTTTATGAATACTGTTTGAAATATTCCTCATATAAATGATACAGATATATATGTGCCACTAAATTACCATTGTATTACCTGATATTCCTTTGCCTTTAAGAGTCCTTGCGATAATAGCAGTTGGTTGGTTTTTGGTCTGGCCAAAGGCTTTGCAAAGCTCCTCCACACTGTGCCCATCCACTATGACAGCATGCCAGCTAGGAATACAAACAGACAGAGTTTCTGAGAAGTTTACACAAGTGAATCTTTGTAAGAGTCAATACTAATACTTCATAATGAAACAAATGCCTCTCAAAGCAATGTAATAACATTAATGAACAATGATGAAATCAGTAAAATATCACACATTTTTCACGTGAGGGAAAGAAGACACAGAGGGATTAGGCATTACCCATGGTGTCACAACATAACAGTGGAAGAGCAGGGAATTGAAGGTAGAACTTTCATCTCTTAGTCCCTTACTGTGGCCCACTGTACCACACTTCTTCCCATATGATAGTTACTTTTCATTGCAAGAGCGAGGGATGCAAAATTTTAAAAATGAACAAGGATTGACACTGAAGACTGATAAAATTGTAAAAGTGTAATAGAGATCAAATTATACTTTCTCTGTGTAACAAACAAGGATTCTTGTGGCACTTTTAAAGACTAACAAATTTATTTAACGCATGAGCTTTCGTGGGAGAAAAATCCCACTTCTGATTTTGATTTACACTTCCCTGCATTTATTGTTCTCCCATTCTTTAAGCCCCCCATCTTCAAGCATCTGATGAACTGAGATTTTCCCCCACAAAAGCTTATGCATTAAATACATTTGTTAGTCTTTAAAACTGCCACAGGACTCGTTGTTTGTTTTGCTGAACTAGACTGACATGGTATTCCTTTGGAATCTGTCTGTGTAGTTTCTATTAGGTCCTGCAAATACTGATGTGCGCACATGTAAGAAGTGTTATAAATCTTTAAGCTGGTTGATGACCTTTCAGGAAGCAATGAAAATTGTAAAACATACTTGTTTTAAAAATGTTTTTCATGTTTAAGAGGAAAAGGACATTTTACCCCCTTCTTCCTGCCTCCTATACACAAGGCACCCAATGTTTCTCAAGAGATATAGTATACACAGACAGATCCTGACAGGTGTTGAGCCTATCTTGCATGGTGCTGTAACTCCTTATCTGAATTCAATTCTCTTTAATGCGTGTTTGAAAATACCTGGAAAACAGCCACAACACATGGTTTCAAGAAGACAGGAAACTGAAATTCTTCCAACCACCTACCCAAAGGCTTCGCAGCGTTTCTGGTAGATCTCAACATGATGCTGCAGAGGCGTAGGGTCGCTTTGTCCGAGACGGTTAATATCAAGTATAGCAACTAGATTGTCCAGCTTATAGAAACCAGCAAAGGCCATTGCCTCCCATACAGAGCCTTCAGATAGTTCCCCATCCCCAAGCAGACAATAGACTCGATAGCTAAAAAAAATAATTTTTTTTTTAGATTAGTCAATATGCCAAGTTACATAAAGATAGGCTAACAATATTCAATTAGGATGATACAAAATTAGTATGAATCTCATTAAACAGAATTTACTATGAATATTATAGGCTCTCTCTGTAAAAGCCTTTTTCCTTAAGAGTTTTTTCCATATTGACCAATACAATCTTGTGTATCTGATTTAAACTTTCTCACTGGTATAGTATTTTATATTTGCATAAATGTTTGAAGTTTGCAGTATCTGGTGCAGAAACTGTTGGAGAAAGAATATTGGAAAATAGGGGTCTGTTCCATTATTCCAAATTTCTTCATCTTACACAAACACATATCAGCATGTATTTGTGGAAAAATAGGATTGCTTGACTGGTAACTACAGTTTAAGTGATCTAGTTAGGTGAAACTTTGGTTTTATGGAAAAAAAATGAAAAAGCCAAAGGCAAAGAGATACAGCTTCTTTAAAAAATTTCAACAGAAACAGAATTTTTGAGCAAAGTGTGATATCCTGTAATGTGTTAGAATCTCAAAGTGAGTGAAAAACAAAATGTAACATACAAATAGAGAAAAAGTAAACTTAATTTACAATGTTCTTTCTGCTTTAATTTAATGTCCAAAATAGCAATCAAGAAGAAAGGAGTCAATTGTATATATTATACATATATTGTACTTATTTTTGTATTTTATTATGTAAAATAGATTTAAAATTGTGATAGGGAATAATTAAACTCTGGTAAAAATATTTAAATATCTTTAAAAACAGGGTTCTCTTATATGTGTAGAAAATCATGCATCTAAATTACTTTTTCCCCAGAATAACATTTATCGCATTGCACCCTTTTGAGTCTTTGAATCTTTTGGTTTCCATGAAAAAAAGTTCATTCTGAGCACAGATTTTACACACCTTTCCTCTGATTTCAATGAGAGTAAGACTGTGCTTAAATACAATACAGCATTATGCCATTAGTTATTTAAAATCAAATTCAAAATCTCTTCAATAGTTCACAAAATCTTCCAAATACCACTCCAGTTTTAAATGTGCGAGCATCTCAGGTAAGTTTACAAAATACTTGGCTAGGTGTGCCCAAGTTAAGAATGCTGTTGAATAGGAATAAAGAAACCCATTAAAAGTTGTAAATATGATGTGAAATACATTGTATCCTCCTCACAACCCTTGGATCCAGACCCAAGCCAATGTGATACATTGATAGGGAAGAAATGCTCCATTAATGGCAATTATAATGGAGACAGAATGCAGCTACAAGCAAAGGTAACCTTGGGAAAGGAATTGTAACAATGAATCCTATTATAATTAAACCTGGAGTGAACATGCCAGTTAAACACTGTCACTGTGACTCAGCAAGATTATGGGCAGTGCATTAAACTATTTAAGGATTTACTTCCTCTTTTTATGTCCTCATTTCAGCCATTCCATTTAGTATGATCCTGTGAAAGAACTCTATGAACACTCAACACTGACAAGAATTACCTGGCTTTATCAAAATATTTGCCGGTATAGGCCATGCCACAGGCAGCACCAAGTCCCTGACCGAGGGATCCAGTAGCTACATCGGTGAATGGTTGTTTCTGAAAATAAACCAGCAACAGTTACTTTGCAATTAAATACACAGACTAAATTCACAGGGCTAAATCCTCTCAGATGAGAAAACTCATTCCCACTCCAGTAGACTCTCACAGCACCAGGACAGTTTATGGAGATGGGCCTCGACCAAAATCCATCCCAATTCAACCCAGTGGATTTCAGTTCTTTTGAGTGGAGTCCAAGTCCCTCCCATATGCTGCCCTGTCCCCCTTTTCCTCTGGCAGCACAGCTGGTTTAACAGCTACAATGCCAGTGATAACTGCCCTGCAACTATAAATTGATCCCATCACAGAGGGGTGGAAGTGGTAAATCAGGAGCGGGCACTGAAAAGAACAGCAATAATTTCCAACAAATAATCTGAGGCCCCTTGCTTGAAAACCCTTTTCTTACTCGTCTCCCTAGGGTAGTGGCAATGACAGCAAAGAAACAAAAGCTCTGGATGGGCGACTGCAGCAGGAGTGGGGGTGAAAAACCACGGAGGCAATCAGATAGGGTTCTTTTGAAACCAGGAGATTCTATCTCAGTTTCCCCTTAAAGGAAAAAGATGAGCCATGCTGGAACTTCACAAAAAGTGGTTTATATGAAGACATCACTGGTGTTCATGACTTAACTAAAATGCAGAGTCACATTCTTGTGCATCCACTTCTATTGGGACACCCAGTTCTCTATTTTCTAACCACAGAAGCTATTGTCTTTTTCTTTTTTTAAAAAAAACTTTATCTTTACTGTGCAGTACTTAGCAACTACAATTTGTTGCAAAAGATGTACATACTTCTTGATTCACATGAAGCTCCTGTTTTAATAATTATTAAGCTTATTCCTGAAATACTTACTGGTACGGGGTGTCCTTCCAAAATGGAATCAACTTTCCTCAAGTTTAATAATTCTGCCTCTTGGAGGAAGCCTGCCTCAGCCCAGGCAGCATACAGAATTGGGGCCGAGTGGCCCTAGAAGGAAAAAAAATATTTTTTTTTAACAGAGCATATCTTTCCACAGTATCTCCATACCAAAACAAAATACAAAAATGTGTAAACACGACCAATTCAGCTCTATGGACTCTTTATATCCACTAAAAGTCTGTTTTTAATGTAAGTGATCAAGTTTGAAAATGCTTGCAGAAAGATCACTGCTTCATGTTGCCTCTACAGCCTCTGAGTTCCTTTCCGGGACCTAGGATTTCCACAAATTCCTGCTTTTACTATCTCCAAGTCAAGGTCCTGCTAAGCAATAATTACACAGCCAGCCAAGAAAGACTGGATTTAATTCCTTTCATACCGATTTTCAAGCTCCTATAGGGCAGGCCATACTGGAGGAGGGAGAAGTTCTCTCTTAGGTAGGCAGGCCTAATCTTTTGTAGGACGTAAGTATCAAGACTGAGAGCTTAAAATGGACTCTGTATTCAGTGGAGAGCCAGTGCAGACAGCTAAGTACTGGTACAACATGCTCATGGCTACCTTTGTCACTAAGCAGATGGGGTATTGGAGTTTTTTCCAGCCAGAACTTTTGAGCGTGTATAGATTTAAGATTGTTGCCGGGTTTCTTCACCTAGCAACTCCTCTTCCAGGTACTGAATTCATGTAAGCACCAAGGAAGCTGAGAGACAGCACTCTTTCTGTTTCATGCAAAGGATATAAAGAGCTGGCTACAGGAGTTGTTATAGACATTTCCTCTCCACCAGAGGGTAAGCAACTACCTCTGTAATGCCCCGAACTCTAGCCTGCTGATATAAAAACTCCAGATATTTGTGGCCTATTCTGTAGTCTGCTGGGATGCGCCCTAATTTCAAACGGTGTAACAATACCTGCTACAGAGCTCCACATCTATTTTTGCTACTTTTACTTAATATCTGGCATTTAAAATGTGACTCATCAAAAGGTCTTACAATGTGCTTTGAAAACTTAAATATACACTCAGCAAAACAAACAAGGAGTCTGGTGGCACTCTTAAAGACTAACAAACGTATTTATTGAAAGCTCATGGGATAAATGAATTTTTTAGTCTTTTAAAAGTGCCACCAGATTCCTTGTTTGTCTTGCTGAACTAGACTAACACGGCTACCGCTCTGGAACATATACACTCAGAGATCACTGCACCTACCATCGAAGAGGCTAGCAATATACTAGTGGTTTAATAGCATTAAACGCTACAGAACAGTTTAGAATAGAAAGTAAAGGACATCAGAGAGACTTGAAATAGCAAGTGGAATTTAAGTAGGCAGGATGTAATTACCTGTATTGGAATTTAGCCAGAATTCCAAGCTAACATCCTACTCTTCCTAAAAGTGCCATGGAAACTAATAACCACAAGCAGTCAGGACATTTGTTTTATGTCTTAGCTGAATAAGTACACTTTCAGGAGCACTCTTCTCTTTAGTACCTTGCTAATGCATAGGGAATGAGTGCCACCCATTGAACTACCAATGCTACTTCCTACCATGTCCCTTAGAAAACTCCAAACAAGGTACTGAGTAGAAGGATAAAGCTTACCATCAAAGCTCTAGGATTGCAGAAAAGGCAGCATAGCCACAGAGAGACGGGATGTCAGAAAAAGTTTAACCATAACTTATGGGTTAAAAAAATACGTAATGGCATAATTTCTTGAAACAAAATTAAAAAATCCTTTCCTTTAAAATGATATTGCTCTGGATATATTGCATAGACAGTACACAAAAAGAATATATAATTTGTAATTAAACAACTGTTTAAAGAGGTTAATCAAACAATGAGTCCTGTGGCACTTTATAGACTAAAAAAATTTATTTATCACATGAGCTTTTGTGGGTATAACCCCACTTCATCAGATTCATGAAAAGAGGTTGTAGGTTACTCTAACACACTGATGCACAGAAATCTGGCAATTCCTTTCAGGCATCATACTTACCTATGTCCAGCAAAATTATATTTGGCATGTTGCTCTTTTATTGCATACAATAGTTTTAAAATCTTTTTGAACAGGTTTTTATTGTTATTGCTAGCATTGTGTACTGATGGGGACCTTAGAGAACGACAGTGAATATTAGTCAAGAACACAGGTACATTTATTAAACAGACAATTGACCTGTGAATTGGACTGGGGAAGGGACAGTACAGCTAGTTGTGATTCTTACCTTAGAGAGAACAAAACGGTCATTGCTGGGGTTCCGGGGATCTTTGGCTTTGTATCTCATGGTATGAAAAAAGAGCACAGACATGATCTCTGCTGCACTGCAACATGATGTTGGGTGGCTACAAGTCAAAGCAGAAACAAGATTATCACAGCTGCCCACTGTCAACTCACATTCATATAATTAGACTACCACCTTGCCAGTCCTCTAACCCTCATCATTAAAATATGTCATTCGAAGTGCTTTCGATAACCCATACCATCTGCTGTTACCTTCCTGCCAATGAGCTGTACTTTGAGAGCGTACGATGTCTTGTTATCTAAACCAAAGTGGATGTTAAAATGCAGGCCATAGTGACAGAGTGCGAGCATATCTGTTTGTGCACTCTATCCCTCTCGATAACAAGGAATGTCACCACAATCTGCAATTCTAAGGTGTAAAAGAGAAAATGCAATATGTGCTTGAAATTACTCGCTCTTCATTTATCAGGAGGAGTGAAATTCATCCAGAAGCAGAGGCCTCCATGTCCCTTAGAACTCACATTAAGTGGGCAGGGTTAAGTGTGGCATAGTGGGAAAATTTCACCCTTGATATGCTGTAGGTTTTATTTTTTTTCAAAGAGCTCTGGGACACTTAGAACTATACTATATAAATCCCAGTTACGGTCTATCTTCTCTCAGAAGAGCAGCTGTTATGAGGGGACTGAAAGAACGTGTCTTATAAGGCAATATTAAATAATACAAGCATTCCACACTCATATTTTATATTCATGTCTATAAAAGAAATGTTTAGATAATGAAAACTGGAAGGATAATTTTATTTGCAGCAATCTTAAAAATACGATCAGTTCTGCATCTGAAAAAATGCTGATTTCTTCCATCTTTTGCTAATGGAAGGATCAGTATTTTTTACATCTGAAGTCTGAAATGTTGAGCAAGTTGATGCATTTCAATAGTTGATACATTTTGGTGCGGTCTTGTCCTGCTGATGTCAGGGGCACTTTCCCCATAGACTTAAATGAGAGCACAAAGGACCACATCAACCATAATTTGCTATAGAAGCATACTCCCCAATTTCAGTAGTTATGCCTCATAGCATGTCCAACAGATGTGGGTAAACATGAAAAGTGCTGCTTACAGCTCTGGATGGCAAACTACTGCACTGTATATACAGTGTTTCAAATGTGAGAGAAAGTTACTCTGATGCTGTTACTTATGCTAACTACCTTAACTTAAATCATTACCATTTGAAATTACTATCTACCTTGCAAAGTCAATCTATGGTAGCAATGCCCAATAAATGAACACAAAGAACTGAATACCTGGCCCTGATATATAAATGTCTCTGAAGACACACACGAAAAAAATACAGTCTTAAAATTAAAGGCATTCCTAATAAAAGGCATCAATAGACAGGCCTCTGGTTTTCACCATTTATTTGCCAGCCACACAGTGGGTATTTTCAGAATCTTTACTAGACTCCAAAGTAGCAATTTTCAAACATTTATTTATTTGAAACAGGATTATTCTTGATCTCAGTAGTCACTATAGGTGAGGTGCAGTGTTGATGTAATGGCTGTAGGTGTCAACACCGGGCTTGGAAGGAAACTCTAGCGTTCGAGCAAGAAGGTCGTTTTCTTGCCTACAAATATTTACCATTACGTTTTTAATGTGATAGTCATTTAAAACCCAAAGTCCTATTTGTAATGCAAGAATATGTCACACAACAAAACTTTTATTTTCCATTTCTACATTTCTCATGCATGTTAGGATTTGTAAGACAGTTTGCAGTGGCACTTAAGCAGAATACAAATCCACTTGGTAGTGACACTTCTCCCCCTCCCCCATAATACTGTCTTACTTCAATTGGAAATAAATTAGACACATGCAAACACTCTAGCAAAATGTAGGGTAAAGATTAGTGTCCATCCCTTAGTAGTAAGTACTCACACACAGGGAACCAAAATAAATAACTTCAAACCATGATTCAAACATATATTAGTAAATATTTATACGAGTTAATCAATAAACCTTACATGCTTGTTTAAAGTTTACATTCCTTTAATTGCATTAACTTTATACTTAACCATATTTCTATGAACTCTTGGTCTCACGAAAAAAGATTTAAAGCAACCTAGAATGGTGAGTAGGTGAAAAAAAAATTTTAAATGTATAAAAATACAAACTCCAAAAATGTTCCTGTAGAACTATTAGCTAAGTAAACATCTTTAATTATAGAAAATAAAGCAAGATTAGTTTGATTTCTAGTACCTGATGCACATTCTCAAACCAGTGTACAGAATTTTGTCTAATCAGGTTAAATGTGATGGTCTATTGCTTTCATCCTTTCTATTTTGATGAGTTAAGTTGCATTAAAAACCAAGGCGTTGTTTATTCGGTCTAAGTCTTTAGAAAAGAAATTATTTAAAATTTCTATTAAGAGGAAAATATGGCAAATACCATCTTTACTTTATTCATACATAATCTTCTAGATTCCACTCAGATTAGACACCCTATTTTGAATTTTAACATGGTTTGATTTGTAAACTTCATGGCCAGCTGGCTTCTGTAGAAAGGCCGCCACACTTTTGAATCTGTATCCACTAAACAAAAGATTACAAGGAATTAGATTCTGCATCTTGGAAGGAAATCCTGACTCCGTTGATGGGGTCAGGTTTACAGTCTGGATACATATTTAAACTGGCTCTATGCAAAATTGCTACACATTTCAGCTAAAAAGAGCTTAATTAAAAAGAAAAATAATGCCAATAAAGAAAGAACGAATGAATGCCAAAACTAAGAGAATTATAATTCCATCGTCATAAGATCTGCTCATACCCCCAAAGTTGTGAAACTTAACTGCTTGTATAGAAATACTTGCCACTTCCACTTTTAAGAACCTGTCTAGTCTTACAAGAAAACCATTGTTTCAAGATCTGCAGCAGTTCACCCTTTAATTTCTTCCGCACACACCATATCTTCTAGCAGTCAAGCCTATTAACACTGGCCAATCAACTGTTGACAGGAATAAATAAGCCCACCATCTTCTGCACGCAAAACCACTGGAGATGCAGTGTCAAAGATGCCAGCTCATCCTTTACAATTAACTAAGCTAAATCCATCAGCTGGGGGCAGAAGGTCACCTGGCCACAAGGAAAATTTTTTTTAAAGGAGTGGCTACCTTAATCATTGTGTGTGGTTGTCTCAGAGTCCCGTATTAACTGGGCTCCATTTTGAAGACGCTGACAGGGGTACATTTGGGGGTACTCCCCTCTCATTACTGCCAAGCAACAGACTGACATCGCTGTACTTGTGCATGGCTATTTATTTAAGAGAAGGAATAAAGGCACATTGTCCAGACACCCGGAACTACAGGCACTCTTCCCTGAATGAAAAGGACAGTCAGTCTTAAGCCTGAATTTCCTAAACGTTGTGGTTTTAAGTAAAATACCGACTTTCTATTTATTCATCTATTTTGACTTCCAGATGTAATTACAGTGGATTAACATAAGAGTTAAAACAAAACACCTCTCTGCCTATAAACTGCATTCTTCCCATTGGAATTGAAAAAAGCCTTAGCATTTTTAAATTGCACATACTAGCATCTTGCAAGATCTGTTTCCAGGGCCTTTAGTCCTCGTTCAGGCAAAGCTTCCAATGAGTTTAATATGAGTAATATAAACTGCAATAACTGACTCAGTATGTCTACCACCTCACATTTCTTGCAACATAGATCAGAGTTCACTAAGTCACTTCCTTCAAGGAAGCTCACAAGTTCTGTTTTGTTCTTATATGCTTTACTTTCAAGAATTTCCTGTATTTTTCTTAATCCTATGTCTCATAAACTATCTTTTAAAATCAAATATGAATCTCCTTAAAAAAGAGTTAACGTAAAATCTGACTCAGAAGACTTATACTCTTTGCAAGAACCACACGTACTTGTATGCACTATTACAGTCTACCCTTGTTTGTCTCAGGATATCAGAAAGACAAGGTGGGTGAGGTAGTATCTTTCATTGGACCAACTTCTACGGATGAGAGCGAAAGCTTGTCAGTCTCATAGCTTTTCTGTCTCACTAACAGAAGTTGGTCCAATAAAAGATACTACCTCACCCACCTTGTCTTTCAAATGTTGTTGACAACCATGCCAGCGAAGGCCATTCTGTTCTATTTACTTTCTCACCCTGAGAGCCAAATCCTTACTTGCCTTGTGCAGTTAATCAAGATTTGGACAAAAGTGTGCAGATATATGGCTGTGCGAGCTTGATTTGACTCACTAAGACTATCGTAGTGTTCTTGAAACTTTGCTCTTTCCTCCTAATAAATGGATTGTGTTATTATCCTGGTAACCAAGTCTCATATATTAAGAAAATACTACTTGTCACATAATCTTCTCTCTACTTTCCATCTCACGGAAATAATATGGAAATAATTGCAACTGTGAGAAAGTGATTGCATTTATTATGCTGCTCAACACGAAATACAGAATGAAACCCTGAGACTGAAGCGCATGTATTTAGTAAGTCTAATGCCATTTTTACTAGGTATAATTTCGTGGTGTTCTGTCTAACACAACCCCAAATGTTGCAGCTTTAAAACAAATTAATAATTAAGAACTGGTGAGCACTTAAAACTCACTACCCAGACTGGACCAAACCAAGCATCAGAAATTAAGGATCCTCGACTTCCATTGACTTGGCAGCTTACAGGCAAAGCCAAAGGTATCTTCGCAGTGTGCATATGAAGTGACATAAAGCCACTCTGAACATTCCATTTTCAATACAACACTCTCACAAACAAAATGTAAAAAACTGCTTACATAAAGAACACAGTGTAAGATGTGAGCAAATTGAGAAAGACAGCTTTAAAGTATTTTTGCCTTTTCAACTAAGGTTTTAGTATCCAAGGGATTATTTGTCCATTTCTTCTTTTTGAAAAGATGCATTAACAGCCACATTTCCAAGGAGTAAACATTATATAAATTGCTAAAACATGAAATACAAAAAGTCAGTGTTCCACAATGAAAAACTTAAGAGTGTTATTTAGCCAAAATTCTGGCTTTAATTTTGTATAAATAAATATGGGTGGTATTTTTTCCATGGGTACAGCATGATCAAAGTAAGGCCAACTCTGCAATCGGCAAACATCAGAGCCTGAACTAAGTCCTGAGTAAACTGTCCATTTGAGACTGCATGCATTTTGCAGATAATCCCATTTGGGTTAACTTGAAATTCTGTAGAATTAGTTCCAACTGACAGGCACAAAATGAAAAAGAAAAGATTTGGCCGCAGGCATAAATTCTTTGGGTTTTAGTTCTGCATTAACTTAACATTCCTGATCTTCCTTTCCAGTCACAGTATTTACTAGTACACTGACCCTATCTATACACACTTTCTTAACAACCGGATTTCCCCTAAAGGGTCATAATTAAACTGTCAAAATGTTGTGTATGCTTTCTCAATCTGAATCCTGTCCAATCTTGCATCACCTTCAAAGTGAATCTATGACTAAAAGGCAGCACTCTGGAGAAAGTGTAAGTCATTTTACCTCTCTGCCTCCAGGAATCCCTTTGGCCCCCACCTCCCACACTACACCCTGCCTGAGTATATATACCCATTACCATTAAGGTAGCACATGGGGGAACAAGGGAACATACAGCCCTAATATTTAACAATTATCTACCCTGATTATCTTTAAACTGGCTAGTTTTTGAAGCAGCTTCCCCAACATGACAAGTGTTTTAATCACTCCCCTTACCACACACCTTCCTATACACTTCTCTTCCATAAACACCCATTCCCCTATACACCTCACTTCTAAACTTTTGCATGCACCCCAATACAGTGCAGCCCTCTATCCAAAACTGCACTCTCTCACCCCCCACCATGAACCTCTAATTCCACATATATCTCCCCACCCAAATACACATAGAACCCCAAGTCCCTCAGTACTTAATACAAGCAAAAGAACTGAAATGCACTAGGTTTTGCGACTGTGGTTGAGATCAATTCCCAAATGCCACGCATTATACTTAGAGAAAGGGCTTCACTGAACTGAACCAACCAACTCATGTTAAAATTGGCAGCAATTCTAACATAAGCTCTGCTCATGGCACGTTTGGGAAATGCAGCTGCTCCTCCTAATGTGACCATTCTCCCAGTTCTGCCATCCCAGACTGCGCATCTGCACCCAGGACACGAGCATGCGGCTCTCACAAGCACCCTGCAGCATCGCACACGGACGCCACACACGTGGCTCCGCTGGCACCTGCTGTCGATTTTGTAATTCAGTCAAGGGTTGAAATCATTCTGCTTTCAGCCACCCCAGGAGAATGAAACCACTCTGAACCCAATCCCAGCCGCTACAGTGCACAGTGCAGAGATACAGCCGCAGGCAGAATCTGGCCCACTTCATTGCACTGGCCAGCTGGGCGGCCTGCAGATTGGAAAGGGAGGCCAGAGGAAGGAAGAAGTGAGGCACTGGGGCAAGAGGCCAGTCAAGCCACTGAATGGGGCAGAAGGAAGAACCCTGGGAAGAATTGCACACAAGGCCTGAGTGGGGGCAGCGATGGGAGGATGATAGGGGCAGACTGCACCCGTGTAGGGGACGGGGGGGCAGGCAGCAAGGAGCAATCCGCATAGGAGGTGGCGATGGGGGGAGTGGCAGGGGGCAATCCGCACCAGGAAGGCAGCTATGCGGATCACCAGGGAGCAACCTGCACCATGGGGCAATCCGCCACAGGGATCAGGGATGGGAGGGTCACAGGGGGCAATCCGCACCATGGGGCAGGGATGGGGGGGTGGCAGGGGGCAATCTGCCCCAAGGGGTCAGCGATGGGGGGGCGGCGGGGGGCACCCCCCCCCCGGGGGGGCGGGGGGGGGCAGCGGGGGGCGGCAGGGGCAGGCGCGGGCTCGGGGCGGGGGGCAGGCGCCAGGCCAGGCCCAGACCCGGACTCACCCGGAGCCGGCGGCGGTGGTGGCCCGGATGGAGCCGATGCGGAGCCGGTTGGCCGCGTCCTTCAGGGCCTGCAGCGCCTGCTGGTCGGGCTTGTGATAAGCCTCCATGGGTCGGCGGCGGCGGCCTGGGCTCGGAGCAGACAGCGCGGGGGACAGGCGCAGACAGACAGACAGAGCCGCGCCGACTCGCAGCGAGACACACCCGCGGGGGCGGGCCGGGCCAGCGCGCGGGGCCACGCGGAGGAGGAGTCAAGTCAGCCCGGCCGGAGCTGTCCGGTCCCGGCCGCCGCGGGGCTCGGTGGCGGAGGGACGCGGGGCGGGAGTGTAGCCGGGAATAGGGGATGATGCACAAGCACCGAGGGGCCCTGCCCTGGCCCCGGAGCTTCCCGGCTCTTCGCCCCGGCAAAGGGACCCCGCCCCCGGGCGATGCAGCTCCCCCCTCCCGGGCCCCGTTTCCCCCCACGTGCACAGCCGTGGCTGCAGCGCAGCTCAGGCGGGCACTGGCAGGTGTAGCGCGCCCCGAGGCCTGGCCGGGGCCGAGCCTGCAGCCCAGTGTTTTCCCCAGCAATTGAAATGGGGGGGAAGGGAGGCCTAGACCACTACTGTAAAAACTGAGCAGTGTTTCCGGACCATTTTTTTAGGTCATCACACAAAGTTGATTTCTCAAGCATTGCATGAAGCACTTGAGCTACATCCTTCTGGCTTTTTTGGTTTACAAAGGGACCGTACAAAGTTAGGGGCCTGGGCAACAACATGCGAGATGAAATTCAATAGTGATAAATACACAGTAATGCAGTAAAACAGAATCCCAACTATACATATAAATGATAAGCTTTATCTTAGCTGTTACAGTTCAAGAAAGAGATAGAGTCCTAGGATCTTGGAGTTGGAAGGGACCTCATGAGGTCATCTAGTCCCAGCCTCTGCTAAAAGCAGGACCAGTCCCACTAAATCATCTCAGCCAGGGTTTTTTCTAACAGAGCCTTAAAAGTTTCCAAAGATGGAGTTTCCACCACCTCCCTAACAACCTATTTCAGAGCTTCACCACCCACCTAGTGAGAAACTTTTTCCGAATATCCAACCTCAACCGCCGCAGCCTTAACTTGAAAACATTGCTCCTTGACCTGTCCTCTTGAGAACAGCCTAGCTCCCTCCTCTTTGGAGTACCTCCTTTTTGTAGTGGGGAGCCTAAAACTGGACACAATATTCCAGATGTGGCCTCCCCAGTGCTGAATACAGGGGAATAATCACATCCCTCAATCTGCTGGCAACACTCCTACTGATGCAGCCCAATATGCCATTGTTGGAGTCCATTGTGGATAGTTTTCTGAAAAATTCTGTTCAGTATGCAGTGGCAGGCACAAAAGCTAATTGCATGTTAGAAATCAATAAAAAAGGAAGGGGATAAATAACGACAGAAAATATAATGCCACTATATAAAATCCATGGTACTTCCACATCTTGAATAATGCATGCCGATCTAGTTGCCTCATTTCAAAAAATATATACTGGAATTGGAAGAGGTACACAGACAGACAACTAAAATAATTAGGGGTATAGACCAGCTTCCAGCTGAGGAGAGCTTAATAAAACTGTGACTTTTCAGCTTGGAAAAGAAACGACTAAAGGGAGATATGATGGAGGTCTATAAAATCTCGACTAGTATGGAGAAAAAGAGAATAAGGAAATGCTATTTAATACTTCACATAACACAAGAATTAAGTGTCCCCCAATTAAATTAATAGGCAGTAGGTTTAAAACAATCAAAAAGAAGCATTTCTTCCCATAACACAGAGTCAACCTGTTTAACTCTTTGCCAGAGGATGTTGTGAAGGCCAAGGCCAAGTGTTCAAAAAAGAATTAGATAAGTTTGTCACTTTGGTATTTATGAGGGCCTCATTACCACAGTATCTGAGTAAGTCACAATCTTTCATGTATTTTTCTCCACATCACTCCTGTGAGGCAGAACCTAGAATGATACAAAATCAGCAGGGCACATATCAAGCGAATTAAAACTCACTAACTGACAGCTCTCAAAAGTAATTTTAAATGGGGAATCATTACTGAGCAAGGGTGTTTTTAAAAGTGGGGTCCTCCAGGGATCAGTACTTGATTCTACACTAATATTTTTATCTATGACCTGGAAGAAAATCAAATCAACAAAATGAAACTAATGAAGTTTGCAGATGAGGCAAAGAGAGTGGGGAATAATTAAGAAGATAGTTGCTGCTGGAGTGATCTCCATCATTTGGTAAACTGGGCACAAAAATAATGTGCATTTCAACAGAGCCAAATGTAAAAGTATACATCTATGAACAAAGAACGTAGGCCAGGCCCGTGCCGGCCTCTCCTCTCCAGCCCTCAGTTGGTGCCGGCTGCCCCCTCCACTGAAAGAAAAAGTGGTTTCCACCTGAAAAGTAGTGGCCACAGCTGGAATTGGGGCAGGTGGGTGCTTCCCAGGCATGCCACTGAAAGGAGCCACTCGTGGAAAGAAGCTGCCTGGAGTGGCTCCTTTGAGTGGTGGCATGCTGTGGTGAGGAGCTGGTCTGGGCAGCTTCTTTCTGCAGCATACCTGGGGACCCTAACCCTAACCACTGCCAAAAGGAGCTGCTCTAGGCAGCTTCTGTCCATGGTGTCCCTGGGGACCCCCGCCCCAACTGCCCCCAAAAGAAGCTGCCTGAAGTGGCTTTCAGTGGCAGGAGCAGCAATTTCAGTGGTACTGCGTGCTGCTCTGAATGGGCTCGTGTGCTGGGATGCGGAGGGGTTGCCTACCCCGATGTAGGCCATACTTAGAAGATGAGGAACTCAGTCCTCGGAAGCAGTGACTGAAAAAAGACATAGGGACCATGGTGGACCAGCAGCTGAATGTGAGTTTCCAGTGCGACATTATGGCCCAGGGGATTAAATGTGAAATCTTGAATAGTTGTAGGGAGGTACTATTACCTCTGTATCTGGCAATGGTGTGACTGCTAATGGACTACTGTGTCCAGTTCTGGTGTCCACAATACGAGAAGGAGGATGGAAAAAATTGCAACAGATGCCTTACAGCATGGGCATCACTGGCACTGGGCACACGCCCTGAATGTGCCGGCCAGTGCCCCAAATAGTGCTCCACAGCTGGCACAGATGCAGACAGCCTCCTCTGAGCTCAGCCTCAGCGCCTGCCAGGGAGCACTCAGCTGGAGCTGGCAGGGGTTGTCCTGCCCTGCATCACATCACTAAGACGCATGATGCAGGGCAGGAGAAGAGGGCAATTTAAATTCCCTCCCCCCCTTCAGCCCAGCAGGAACGTGGAGCCCACGGCACGGGAAAGTGCTCTGGGATCCTGAGTAAGGAGGAGGGAAAGGGGACCTAGGTATGGCAGGGGGAAAGAGAGAGAGCTGACCTAGGCCGAGGGTCAGCAGTGGCAGAGAGTCAGAGCCGGCTGGGAGCTCAGGGTTGGGCCCGCCGGTGGCAGGGGAGCTGGGGCCTCTGGTGGCAGCAGGGGAGCCGGATCAGACAGTGGGAGGATAGGAGCAGGGTCGTTTTGGGAGGGTGGGGTGTGTGTGGGGCTGTACCTGGAATGTTGCTTTGGGGCAGCGAGGTCCCTGCCTTACAGTGGGACTGCACTGAGCTCCAGTTGTTTAGTTGAACAAAGAGAAGCATATTGGGTGATCAAAGTCTGTAAGCACCTACAAGAAGAAGACACAAATGATTAATGGTGAGGGTAATTAACCATTGGAATGACTTAGCAAAGTTTGTGGAGAATTCTTCATCACTGTTTTTCTAACGGAGATGCTACTCCAGTTCAAACAGGAATTAATTCAGGGATTAATTAATTCATTTGGACAGACTACCCTTGATCCTGCTTCAGCTTGCTCATGCTTCTAGGCTGTCCCTCCTTCAGCTTGCACCTGCTTCAGCCTTAGCTGGCCATCTGGGGATTTGGAAAACTATGGTAGCCGTGAGTTGGAAACTCAAAATCAAAAGTTTCCTGCTTCCGGCATGAGAAAATTTCTTGTGTTCATATTAGCACTTTTTAGAAGCTTCATCCTAAATTCTGTTCTCACTATAATTGTGCAAACATCTTGTGAGTGTAGTGTACTGAGGCTCTGACTGTGTGGGGCACTGAGTCAGCCCAACGGCACAGCTGTCGCATACTAAGACTAGCGCTTTTGAGAACAGTTTGGCCAGAGAAACTGTATTAAGACTTTTCTATCGTATGTTCCATTTAAACATGATTCTCTAGAAAGCTGCTAGCATGGAATCCAATCATCGTGGCAGCTGGATGCATGCACCTCCATTTTACTTCATTGGGGGTCATGTACATGTGCAATTGATGGGATGGGATGGTCCATAGTTTACAAACTGAGTGGGTCATAGAAATAATTCTCAGAGAGGCACAAACAATGCCCAGAGGCTATTCAGGCTACAAAAAGACATTAATACAACAGTGAACGTATTGGCAAAGCTCCACAACCCAGGAGATTGGTTGGAAATACTTTAGAAAAAGACGTCTTGTGTAATTTTCTAACTTTAGCTGAAGAAATCAGGTTTCATACAAGAAGACAGATGCACCAGGAAGCAGAGAGCAGACTCGGATACTTGATTTTTCCTGCAAACTGAACTTGCTGGCATAGATAGATTAGATATCAATAGGGAAATATCAGCATTGAACATATGAGCTGTCAAAGACCACATTTCTGTGGTATACTGTTGCTAACAGACTGCGAAGTGACACATTGATGTACATGTTATTAACTTAATTAGAAAGCAATTACTGAAATCAGGTGTCACTTGTAGATGTAATCAAATCTTTAACTGCTCTGTTTAAGCAGAACATGCTGTTCCCCCTGGTGTTTATTCTGCACAGAATATGTACTGTGGCAAAACACGACCATTCAACAAATCATAGAATAGGATTTAGCCACTCATTTTAGTGCTCTCTAGTATCATAATGTCCCCTCCTGCTTCTCCAAACCCCATGCTGTAGCACAGAGTACTTATTTATGGTATTGTATTGTTAAGGTAGCATTCAAACACATATAGGATGAGATCCCACCGTATGCCTGTGTCTCTTCTTCAATCTATTGAAGGGACAAGTTGTTTCTGCTCCTTTGACGAGTCATGATGTAATGTAAAGCAAAATCTGCATCTACATTGTGTGCAACAGCCAGCATTTCTTCCACATTCTTGTGTTTGCCTCCAAAGCCATGCACAATTAAATTAAAGCAGGGCGTGAAATATAATGCACCAACAAACTAACAGGTCTTCGGCACAAACATCACATTTGTCTCAGGATAAGCTGCTTACCCTGGGAAAGAACAAGTTATCTTCTGAAGCACATGCACTAGACTAGATAGCATGATTTTTCAAAATTGCATGTGCGGAGTGTCCCTTACCAGCAGAATGAGAGAAACTTAACTGTGATTGTCCCTTGCAGTGATGTTTAAGAAACACAGCGCCACGTTCACTGCGAAATTAACTAGAGGAAACCCCACTGACTTCAGTGGGAGCTACAGGTGCCTAGTGTTCCTGAAAGTCAGGCCACTCATTTAAATACCTGTGTATGGATTTAGAGGCTTAACGTTTGTCCTAGCTTTAACATTTTGAGCTTAAATCAAATTCCCAAATCTAAAACTAATACGACTGCTGACTGACAATTATTTCCATACCTAGCACATCATCTACGAAAGCCTAAGCACTTAAGAGAAAAGAAATGAACTATTAAGAGCAAAGAAATGAACAGTTAAGGACTTTGTACATCTCGTATATAAACAAATAATTTATGGCAGGAATAAAGTAATGTACAAAAGCCCTGGGTGAGAGTCGCAGCAGTACTTCGGCCTGTTTACACCAAGCAAGAGGGCCAGAGTAGTGTAAATGGGTGCTAAAAGTCCAGTGACAGGCCATGGGAGGGAGTCCATCATGAGAGGCATTATGTAGGACAACCCCTTCATGCCCTTTCTGAAAATGAACGCTGTTCTTTCGTCAGTGGATCTCCGAATAGAAAACAATACCCCTTTTAAAAGTGTTTGTTCAAATAGATGACACATTTTGTAAGATGAAACTCCAAGGCCTAACAAAAGGACCTTTACTACTGCCGTTTCCAATAAAAAGTTCCTTAACCTATGGAGAATGCACACGAGATGTTTTCTCAGATCAGGTAACTGGGGAATGTAGTTTATGTGACTTGCTAAAGGTTTCATAGAAAATTTGCCACAGGCTGAGAAAAGAGCCTAATCTCTCACATAGCAGACCCCCTAACTTAGACCTGCATCCTTATGTTCTAACTTCATCTAATGAACTAAAAGAATCTGTTCCAGAGGGGTAGCCGTGTTAGTCTATTGCAGAAAAACAAACAGAGTCCTCTGGCACTTTTAAAGACTAACAGATTTATTTATCGCATGAGTTTTCGCGGGAGAAAATCCCACTTCGTCAGATGCTTTGAAGATGGGAAATTTACAGAATGGGAGGAAATTAAATGCAGGGGAGTGTATGACATAGGATCAGGTCAGGCTGTAACAGCAAATCAAAATAGATGTTAGGATTCAAACACTGGGGAACAGCACATAGAGGAGGGTGAGGTCAAATCACCTGTTGTAATGCAAGAAAAATTTGTAGTCCCTGTTTAACCCCAAGGCAACTGAGTCAAATTTGCACATAAATTCAAGTTCTGCAGTTTCTCTTTGAAGCTGTGATTTGTTATTCATCTGTTTCAGCACAGCTATTAGCAAGTTGTCAATGGAGTGAGCAGAGAGATTGAAGTGTTCCCCTATTGTTTTTTTAGTTTTGCAATTTCTGATGTCAGATTTGTGGGCATTTATTCTTTTGCGCAGAGACTGTCCTGTTTGTCCAATATATAAGGCGGGAGGGCGGGGGGTGCATTTGCTGCACATGATGGCATAAATCACAATGGTGGATGAGCAAGTAAATGAGCCTTGATGGAATAGGTGGCTTGATTTGGTCCTGTGATGGTGTCTTCAGTGTAGATATGAGGGCAAAGTTGGCAGTGTGGTCTGTTGCAGGGATATGTTCCTGCTTTAATGTTTCTGTTGTTTGATCTGTAGTTGCTGGTGAGTATCCGTTTAAGGGGGGGCTGTCTGTAAGCAAGGAGAGGTCTGTCTCCCAAAGCTTGAGAGAGTGAGGGATTGTCTTGAAGAATAGGCTGTAGATCTTTGATGATGTGGTGAAGAGGTCTGACTTGGGGGTTGTAGGTGGTGACCAATGGCGTTCTGTTTTTTTTCTTTGGTTTCTCCTGTAGTAGTTGACTTCTGGGTATCTGTCTGGCTCTGTCAATCTGTTTCTTCACTTCTGTGAGTGGATACTGTAGTTTTATGAATGCTTGATAGAGATCCTGACGTTCTGTCTCTGTCCAAAGGATCAGAGCAAATGCAGTTATATCTTAGCGCCTGACTGTAGACAATGGATCGTGTGGTGTGTCTTGGATGAACACTTGAGGGATGTAGGTAACTATAGCGATCAGGAGGTTTTTGGTATAGGGTGGTCTTTATATGCCCATCACTAATCTGCACTGTAGTGTCTAGAAAGTGGATCTCCTGTGTGGAGTGTTTCGGGCTAAGTTTGATTGTGGAGTGGAAATTGTTGAAATCTCTATGGAAATCTTGAAGGGCATCCTTACCGTGGGTCCAGATGATGAAGATGTCATCAATATAGTGTAAGTAAAGTAGAGGTGCTTGGGATGAGATGTCAGGAAGCATTGTTCTAAGTCAGCCATAAAAATGTTGGCATATTGTGGGGCCATGTGGGTACTCATAGCAGTGCTGCTAACTTTAAGGTATAAATTATCTGCAAATCTGAAATGGTTGTGGGCGAGTACAAAGTCACAAAGTTCAGCCACAAGTTTTGCTGTGGCATCATCTTGGATCATTCTTCTAATGGCTTGTAATCCATCTTTGTGTGGGATGTTGGTGTAAAGAGCCTCTATGTCCATAGTGGCCAGGATGGTATTTTCTGGAAGTTCACCAATGGATTGGATTTTTCTCAGGAAATCTGTAGTGTGTCTCAGCTAGGTATATTGATAGCATAGGGTCTGAGGAGAGAATCCACACAGCCAGATAATCCTGCTGTAAGCGTGCCAATGCCTGAGATGATGGGGCATCCAGGGTTTCTTTTTTTATGTATTCTTGGTAGTAGATAGAATATCCCTGGTCAGGGTTCTGGCAGTGTTTCTGTCTTGATTTGTTCCTGTGCTGCTTTGGGGAGTTTCTTGAGTAGGAGGTACAGTTCCTTTTGGTATTCCTCAGTGGGATCAGAGAGGAGTGGTTTATAGAACGTTCTGTTGGACAGTTGTTTATAAGCCTCCTGATCGTAATCCAATTTATTCATGATGACAATGGTGCCTCCCTTGTCAGCCTCCTTAATAATAATGTCACAGTTGTTTCTGAGGCTCTAGACGGCATTGCGCTCTGCATGGCTGAGGTTATGGTGTGAGCATCTGACGAAGTGGGATTTTCTCCCATGAAAGCTCATGTGATGAATAAATCTGTTAGTCTTTAAAAGTGCCACAGGACTCTGTTTGTTTTTCTGCAATAGACGAACACGGCTACCCCTCTGGAACCACATAAAAATGCATCTGTATTTTTGCTTAATTTCCATCTGTTTTCTTCGACTACTGGCACATGAATTTAAGGAGATTTCATTTTCTAGAAAGCCTGGAGAATAACTACCAAGCTGTTCTTAAGCTTGGGGGACCCCGACAAATGTTAGATAAAGAAACAAAATTTCAAGTCAAGATATATTTTGAATGGCTTCTGACTAAAAAATGTGATTTTTTTAAAAAAAAGCTTTGCAGGAAGAAAAAAAGAACAAAGAGAGTTTTGCTTTCAGGTTAAATCTGGCAATTTACAGGCCAGATCTGTTTCCCAAGCTAAAATATTATGGGGCAAAACCAAGTTTTATAGCTGAATGTTGTTGCAACCTTTAACACAGGGAAACCACCACTGTTTCCCTAATGACTGGATAGTTCATTTTGCTGCAGAGACGCATACAATTATCCATCTCACCACTGTATTGCAAGATCACATTAATGAATCACTTTGGATTACAGATGCAATCCAATACCTACACACAAAATGAGTAGTTTTTGGAAGTGTTTCAGTTAGAGATTGATCCATGTTGCAAAATTTAGAACCAGATCTTGATTTCAAATACCGTAAAATTTGGCACTGTCTGGATTTAAAGCTTTGATTCAGCCACTGTCTGATTTCATCTTTACTTGTGAAGATCTTGGCTTCTGCTAGTTTAAGTCAAGCCGTTAACTATCTGATCCGGATTTCAGTTAGAGAAATGTTTGTTAGCAAATCTACACAGTGCACACCCTTTTAAAAGTAACAATGGCATCTACAGAGTAGCTCTGTGACAGTTGACTCATGGTAAGTAAACAAGTTTTTTTCCCCCTTTCAAACAGAGGAGGAATTTGCTTTGTCATTACAGACTGGCATATCTGATCAGCACTCATTGTTTAAAGAAAAAATCCATGTTCAAAGGATTTAACTCAATAGTTAAAGATCTCACTGCCAAAAATGGTAATAACTTACTTTGGATAAATAAGGAAATATTTATATTATTTTTAAAAACCAATCAACCCTTTCCTATACAGACTCCAATTAGAGGAACAGGAGCAGCCTGTACAACAGCCAAATAAATGACAATTTTTTTTGTTCAATGCACAGCGCTTGGCACAATTGTGTCTGGGTTCGTGGGGAACCACCACTAATAAATAATAAGAGAGACTTCCAGTTTACATGATATTGAATTCTGGCATTGACTTCACTGAGGCTAAGATTTCATGCAATGCAAGTTTTTCTGGAAAAGGGATTTTTCTCTTCTACAGCCTAATAGGCTTTGGGATTTTTGTTCCCCTTGGAGAGAGCGGCACGAGAGGAAGGCTCAGAGGCGGCTTTTGGGGTAGACGAAGCAGGCACATGCCTAGGGCCCCAAGCTGTAAGGGGCCCCCTTGCCTGCCCCAAAAGCTGTGTCTGCCTCAGTTGGCAGCAGGCAGAGGAGCTGGCCCCTGTGTCTGGGGTTGATTGTGGGGAGCTGGGGCCGGCAGTGAGCTGGGGCTGCGGGGGAGGGGCAGGGCCAGGAATGGCGGCGGGGAGCTGGAGCTGGCGACAGGGGCCTATATGGTGCCCCACAGTCCTATAGGGGGCCCCGCAATGTGCCTTCGCCTAGGGCCCCCCATAGCCAAAGGCCACCTCTGGGAAGGCTTTGGGGAGTAGGGCTGACTAGGGCCCAAATTCTTGCCCTATTCTGCAGGCTGTTGTGCACTGCCGAACCACTGCACAGATTTCAGCCCTTGATGGACCAGCTTGGATAAGGACTAGGCCTAAATCTGTAGTATGTCTAGTTTAACTAAACACAAATCAAGGGGCAATTGGGAGTGGGGGAAGGGAGTCTATCTCCAAATATTGAACAGTGTAGGCATCAAGAGTGGAGGGGAAAAAAAATAGATGTATGGAGACACAAAGCCAGTAACAGGATAAAGATGGGGAAAGGGAAGTTTTGGCCACTCAAAAAAAAAAAAAATTTACAATGAAATCTATTGGACTGGAGATGAGTCTCCTAAAGGAGAGAGTAGAAAACTTGTTGGTTGGCACTTTAAAAGCTCACGGGACAATACACCAGGAAATTATACTATGGATCACACTCTCACATCGGCCAAGGGATGGAACAGAAAGTCTAACAGGCCTTCCTTCCCCCTTCTCTGATTTCTACAAAGGGGGCAGGATGCGATTTCCTTCTATGATGAGAAGAGTAGATTTGTGGATGCGGGAAGAGCCGTTGACGTGATATACCTTGACTTTAGCAAGGCTTTTGATACGGTTTCCCACAGCATTCTCGTCGGCACGTTAAGGAAGTATGGGTTGGATGAGTGGACCGTAAGGTGGATCGAAAACTGGCTAAATCAACGGGCTCAGCGGGTGGGAATCAATGGCTCGATGTCTGGTTGGCAACCGGTAACGAGTGGAGTGCTCCAGGGGTTGATCCTGGGGCCGGTTCTATTCAACATCTTCATTAATGATCTTGATGATGGAATAGACTGTGTGCTTAGTAAGTTTGCAGATGACACCAAGTTGGGGGGAAATGGTAGATACTCTGGAGGGCAGGGACAGGATCCAGGGAGACTTGGACAAATTGGAACACTGGGCTGAAAGAAACCTCATGAGGTTCAACAAAGACAAGTGCAAAGTCCTGCACTTAGGACGGAAAAATCCCATGCACTGCTACAGGCTGGGGACCGATCAGCTAAGTAGCAGCACTGTAGAAAAGGACCTGGGGGTTATGGTGGACGGGAAGATGAATATGAGCCAACAGTGCGCCCTTGTTGCGAAAAAGGCCAATGGCATATTAGGCTGCATGAGTAGGAGTATTGCCAGCAGATCGAGGGATGTGATAATTCCCCTCTATTACTCAGAGCCTCTTGATTTATTTAAGAAAAAAACCAAGCCATACATTTACATCACATATCTGCACACTTTAAGGGAAGCCCAAGGGCAAGTGCCTTCAACCAACCTGAAAAGGAATCATATTCCTTACGCCTTTGTGATTAGACTTCCTGCATTTCAGAAAGTGGTGCTTCTTAAGTTTTAAATGGGGGGAAAAAAAACAAAAACAAAAACAGATTTATGACAATGAGTGGTTGAGCTAATTCAGTAGGAACAACTTCATTCTTAGCAAGAACTGCAGATTTTAAGCTCTAGATGTAAGAGCCATCAGCAAAGGGATAGAAATTGGAAATGTCATTAGTTTGACAACTCCATTATCCTGCATCAGGATACACAGAGGCTAAAAAATTCCATAATGGAACTAACAAATGGTTCAAAGTACTACACAGCAAAGAATGGAGTAGGGAGGTCATGCCCAACCCAGCTCAGTTCTCAATATATGAACTGAAATCCTCTCAATTCCTTGATGTGAACCTCATTTCATTCTCAGCTGTCAAAGCTAGGTATGTGCCTTAAGGAGGCATGCAGCAGCTCTGAAGTAAAATGATAACTGACAGCAGTGATTGATTTCTTGTGTTCCATGTAACATCTTTATGTGCCTCATTTATCCCTTATCACCTCACTGCTCATCACCCATTTCCACATTTCTTAACTACATTTTGCTATTGTTTACCCCCCACTTCTTTTTCCTGTTTGCTCTCCTTTTATTCTAGCTCTCTATTTATGTATATAAATTTAATGTTTATCTGCCAGGTAAAATAAAGTCTTAACAGAAATTAACTTTGATATGGCAAGATTGTTTAATTTAGCCAGTTACATTAGCCTATCAGCCCTCTCCTAGGTTGGGCAGTCTGGTAACTAGCTGTAATCTTCGCCCACCCCACAATTTTTTGATAAGTTTAAAGGTTGAATTGAGCAAAGAAAAGTGGGTTCTAAATTTCCCAGTTTCAGTCTGGATGGAAGGAGAGAGTGTAGGAGTGCTATTCTCATGAGAATGGCCTAGACTAGTAAACCTGTCAGGTTCAGATAAATAATAGTAATTAAACATCACTTACATCATAGGAAACAACAAGAAATTAAGCTCTATGGCATAGTTTTGTTTGCTCATCTTTGCAGGAAAACTGCAGAATAGCCTAAAAGTGTTTCTAATCATTATGTCTACTTAGAAAGGAGAGAAAGCTACTGAAAAACATGTATCTGAAATATAATAAAATATTTAAAACAACAAGGAGGAAGCCACCATTGTACTATTGGAAAGTAGAGGTCATGAAATAAAATAAAGACAGACAAATCTAATTCTAGCAAGCACCAAAAACAGTTTAGAAGTTGTTTTAAGAATTTTTAGGCAAATTTAACAGCTGCTTAACTGCATTGTTAATAAACCTTTTAAAATAAAACACACAATTAATTTTCAATTTTTAAATGAAAGGGAGAAAAGTTCTCCCAGTTACAAAAGTTTTATGAAGCTGAGGTGAAAGGAAAACTGCTACCATCCTATTTTCTGATCCAGTAATACAAGACTGGTCTGCCCAAGGTAATTCAGTCGCTTTGTATGGTGTGAGGCGTAACTGATTTCTAGCAAGTACGTTGCTGGACAGTGGATTGCATTCTAAATTAGGATAAATGGGCCTGGCTTTACTGAAGTCAATAAAGATGTTCCGTCCATGAGCTAAGTTACAATGTTTGGTTGAGAGTGTGCTGTATTTGTACATGCCACAGGGTGTACGCATTCTATCCGCTAACCCCATCAGAATTGAACTGAAAACGGATTGCCAAGTCAGTTTTCAAAGGATGAATTTTCTATGCCCCAATTCTATTTCATAAACCAATCTCTGTCTGGGAAGCAACATCACTAAGAGGTCAGCTGTCATAATCAGATAGCATAGTTCAATGGTTTTCAACCTTCTGAAGATTGCAACACACTTGGGTGGCATATTGCAACCCTCCAGGACACATCAGTGGTTTTCAAACCTTTTTCCTCAGGACCCAGTTGAGAATAATTAATTTATACCTATGACCCAACAATTACATCTTTGAGCAATGCATTGCAGTCTTTCAGTGGCTGCAGCAGGGAGCGCTACGACCCAGTATCTGAGTGTCTGTAACCCAGTACTGGGTCCCAACCACTGCAATAACTTGTTGGGAGACTGGATGTAAGTAGATTCAAAAAGACTGAATCTAGGGGAGTTACAACATCTAGCTTAATCCACCTGATGTAACTTTTGAATTTGTCCCCTTGTCTCTTTCAATTCCCCACCGGACTTACCTTGCGATCTCAGTTGTTTGCAAGGAATATTTGAAGAATTTTATAATATAGCTTATATTCCATTTCAGCTGAAAATACCATGTTAGGCACTCCAGAGGCAAACAAAGGAGAATCCAGAGGGGGGAAAAAAAACTTCACGAAGGGAAAAGTTAGTATCACAGTGAAATTGTGCCACAAGACTTAGTTTTGGTTATTTTAATTTATTTGCAGCAACGATATTAACCAATGGATTGGGCAGTGAAACTAACGGAGTCGCTATAATCAATCAGGGTACTGTGACAGTTGCTAAATTATTCCAGACCATCACCAAATCTACATCTAAACAGTCTCAGATAAATATTTGGTTTTCCAAGTGTCGCACATCCACCAGAATGGATGACAGGGGGCCTACAACAATTAAATACTGGGATGGAAGCCAACAGAAGCAAATGCAATAGAATTAGCAATGCAGGTCTTACAGATTTGTTTCTTAGAACAGGAAGGTGATAGGCTAGCTTGCCAAATTCCACATCTAAATTTAAGCCACTGGGATGGATGATCCCAATGAACCTGTTGAGTTTACATTCAGAGTCAGTTCTTATCTCTGCAAAGCAAAGAAAACACTGGAAGATTTTAGGAGGTGCTGAAATACTGAAATTTTATTACAAAAATATATTTGCAAACATACAAAATTTTGAATGAAAAATGCTAATTCTTAAACATTTATGCAATAACTTAATATTTGCAAACATACATATATGGTATAAGAATTTTCATACTATACCATAGCATAATGTTAGTGATGCAGTATCTACATCTAGTGACTTAAAAAAAAGAAAACTGTTTGCATACCATATGTTTCCAGAAATCATTACTAAAAATCCCAATGTCTTGAGCATCATCACACTGCAAGAACATGCAAGTTAACAATAACTGGTACAGCCAAAAGTGGTAAAACCCAGAAAGTTAAAAATGCATACTGTACATTTAAAAAACCCCACCATGTGCCGATACACAGAATAGATAAAAATAAATAGACCATCAGGAAAAGATATTGCAATTTTTTCCAATTTAAAGTGGAAAGAAGATATTGCATTTTAACATTTTCACAACCATGTCAGACGAAACTGAGGTGAAATATATTGCACACATTCCTCCTGAAATGATAAGCTGTAAGCAAGAAGCAATTCAAATAACTGGGAAAAAGGTGGCTGATTTCTCACACACTTTTAAAGATAAACATTCCAAAGTAAACCCTTTCTTTTGAATGTTTCTCAGTAATTACATACTTGACTAGATAGGGCATTATAGGTTCAATGAATGTACCAAAATGAAGAAAAAAATAGGCAAAATGAAACATGCCCAGCAGCAAATGTTCCAACATGGTGAATATCAGCACTTGGCAAGCCAAATATTTGTTGTTAGAAACTAAAATTAATCACTTTTGTAGTTTCACACTTTGCCCCAATTCTTTTGCAAATGTTTTCGACTTTGACAAGATATGCTGCTTCCAAATTAAAAGCTTTTCAACACTTTTCATACAACTTAGCAATTTTAATGTAAAAGCAACAAAACTGAGAAACAATCTTAATTTTGTGACTAAAATAAAGCTGTAAATCTTAAAACCATCTTGGATTAGAAAGCTATCATTTTTTGAAATGACTTAATATTGACCATTGAAAACACATGAATAAATTCAGAATAAATTCATTTTGGGAATATAGTCTACATTAATCATTTTCACTCTCATAACTAATGGATACAATCGTATTAAGTAGTACTTTTCCCAAAATAAAAAGTCACTTTAAATGATCATGTTAAGTAGCTGTGATGACCCATGGTAACTAGCTATTCATTAGTTATCGGTACATGCAGCCGACATGAATCAAGCAATGAAACAAACGTGACAATTTTAGAATTTGAAAATTCAAAATAATCCAAGTAAACAGATAAAACAATGTCCACATTATAAAATATCTCCCATTTTATGCTGTAGCAGAGCTATTGTTTTACAATGCAATTCTTCATTACAGAAGTTTATTTATTAAATTCTGTCATATTACAAAAAGCATTACCATGGCACTCTGCATGTGTTTACAGTTTAATAGTGTAGTATATTACAGGAAATGATTCTCCCAGTGTGCAAATGTTATACATACAGCAGGTGGAGTAAATGTGAGTAGGAATTCAATGTGAACAGAAATCAGTTGTAATTATTAGAAAGCCTGCTTAGTCATTCTAATTTAAATTCATTTCACAAATTGGGAAGATGACACTTTTCCAGGCTAATATAACACAAAAATTAAGAGACCTTGGATCTACCAATCTCTTTTTGAGGTTCCTGGACAGTTATAACACAAGCACATTAAACAAAAATGTAACATTTTGGGTTTTAGATGGTAATCAAGCCCTCCTAAAGTTGTTGCTATTTAAAAACAACATTCCCTTTATCAACTGTTCATGACTTACAGATTTAAAATGACCGTACAATCTGTATGAGGGAAATCCTGAGCGTCCCTTCATTTCTATAAATCTTTGGATATGGCCTTTTAAGGATGTGAGTGTATTTAACTGAAAGTTAGCAATTACAAACATTTCGGTTATCACCTCAATATCTCCCTATTTCCTTTCTATACTTGGCAACTCCTCCTTCTACCTACCGTCCTTTCCAAGCAAACAGAAATGCCCATAAAAGTCAAGAAAGTACTGCTTGAGTCTTTGCTGAAGCCAGAGAAAGACAGACATTCATTTAAGGGTCTTGGTTATTATCCACCAGGCCTATATCCAAGAGTGCAGCTCTCTAGTTTGGCATTTTTCCTGTTCTTTCTCCTGCAAAAAGGTCCTCCCAAGTTTGATTTGAATAAGGTGTATATGTTTAGATAAACTAAGCTTTGTGCTTGGGCAGTCTATTATAATTCTTGTATATATGAGTAGGAAGGTCACATTCCTCAGTACAAGGTCTAGAAAGTCTGCTGAATTCAGATGCTACCATTATTGCTAATATAGCTCTTGGTAAATATGCATAATCATTAGCATGCTTCCCTGGATTCTGCACATCGACTTCAAAACACTAAATATTATTAACTGAAAACACTGAGTTCAAAGGCTGAAAAAGCTCTTCAGAAGGCAGATTTTGCTAAACAAAAAAAAACTTTTCTCTTAAAAAACAAAAGTTCAAACTAAAACAGATAGTAGACATGAAAAACGCAAACATTCTGTTAGAATTAAGAAACACATATTTGTGATTGAGTCACAATTAAAGCTTAGCTGATCATTTACAATGAAATGACCCTGCATCCTTGACTACGTCAACATTATTACAACTAACCCCTAGGATATTCTATTTTATAGAGCCAACAAAACTGGTTCCTTCTTCATTGTAATAGTGCTTGGAAAAAGTAAGCAAAGCATCCTAACTGGTTAAATTTACTACAAATTATTCTTCACCAAATATACCAAGACCTTTTTATTCAAAAACCATACTTTAAAATTACTATTGCTGGAATCAACTGAGATCTACTTTAAAGCATTACTGACTACCTTTGCATGCCATATAGAAATAAATAAAAGTCACAAATAGACAAATAGCAGCATAATAAAATATCATTAGAGAGATTGTTTTCTGACTTCAAATAAGGAGACATGGAGAAGTCTGGTTCTTACACTGGTAAAAGCAGAAATGGGAGACCATTATAAGCAGCATTCGCTTTTCTGTTAGACACAACTCTGTACCACACAATTTGAAAAAAATGTAGAGAGGCAAGGGACCAGTCTGCAATTATTCCCAATCTGCATAGTTTTCAACACTACCATACCAACACTGGTGAAGAACAAAACTTAATTCTGGCATTGTCTCATCCTTACCTGAAAAGAAACAACTTATTTCAAATATCATATGTAGTCCCAGGGGACAGGAAAATAATAGCCTTAGAGTCGCGTTGTCCCCCAGATCTAATTTTAAAAATTTCCAGAATCAGGCTGTTAAAGAGCATATGAGTGCCCTATCCTAGGACTGTGCATACTTTGGGTTTTATCTTCTTAGAGAAACCGAGCATACTCCTTTGGAGACGTTTGTTGCCAAAGATCCAAAACCAAAAATTAAATGAAGTTACAATATAAGGCTGTGCATTGGGTAGCGGCTATTTGTTGGTCACAAAGGGCAAAAGTATTTTTAACCCCCACTCAAACATCCATCTCCAAACCTGACTGCAGTATCTTTTACTGCATGCCCACATTCCAACCAACCAACTAGCTTCTTTTAATACATGACCCCCCCAACTTTAACACAATGCTTAAACCAAGAGGTGGATTTTACAACTTTGTTCTGATCCGTCCAGTGTCCTGTACACTTGATAGTTTAAAACCAGCATTGTACCCCTTAACTCTTCAGAACTGAAGATAGCTAGAAATAAAAGTCAGAAAACATTTGCACATTTACTTAATGCTAACGAAAGCTCATATGCAACTAAACATTTTTTTTTCATAGAAACAAAGGTTTGCTGGTGATTATCACAGTGAAACCTAGATCACTTCTGAGAAAGTTTCTTTTAGAAGTATTTTTAAGGAATAGTTTTCCCAACAGGTTCAAAATTCAAAGACACTGAAAACTAAATATTCTTTTAAAAAAATATTACAGCTTTATAGATGAGGCATAATTGTTTCAGAAGCAGACATACTGTCAGTTGAACTGAATTAACTTCAATTATAGTTTGATGTCTGTATTCTTGGTCAGGACTTGCAAGTAGACTTCATGAACAGTACTGAGAAAACTGGAATCATTCTGCAGGAGGGGAAAAGAGCACATGCAGAATATTAAGTAAAAACATACACTTAAGGGTTGAGTTTTCCTAGTTAACTGTGTATAACTTAAAACCCCATCATGGGGCTTGTGTTTCTTCAGAGGGGAAACAGAGAGAGGACTGGCTTAACTAAGGCGTTCTTGCAAAAGCACCACAGAGATTGGAAGAGCGGGAGGCTGGTGGCCAGGGTTGTAAGACCCATGATTACACATTTCAAGCACCCTAACAGCCAGCATAAGCAGCACTGAGTGGCAACAGCCACCGTTCCAGCCCATGCAATGTACTTATAGTGGCAAGTGGGAAGAGAAGATGCACTACAGTCCTGGCCTGGGGCTGGAAGGTTTGACTTCCACTGCCCTCCAGAACACCTTCTCACTTCAACCATATCAAGCCCCATTAGCTGGGATTTCACTCTTTGTGCATTCCCGGACAGCACTGACTCCCAAATCATATGGAAATACTTTGTGCAATTACTTACATAGCAAAGACCAGGGCTTTTTTTGTGTTTGTTTGTTTTTTGGGGGTGGGTGGGTGGGGAGCACAGTGTGTTCCCTGGTCTAAAGTCCTAGATTAATATACTATATGCAGTATTTAAAGCTATTTTAGTGTTCTTGGATTCCAACCATTCAAATGAGACATAATGGTAAAGCCTATAACAGATACCCAAGCAACCGGCATGAAAATGAGTATTCTTCTCCATCAGCATTATTTGTACTTCAGACCTTTGTATCCTACTGCAGTTACCACTTAGAGTAACCCCCCACTGCTCGGGATGCTAATTTTGATTAGCATTCGGGTTCCTGCCTAAAAATGACGTATACAAACCGTCCATTAAGAGTAGTGCCCTCTTTGGAACTGGAACAGCACAAATACTGTCCTCAAGTTTACAGGCAGAAATCAGTGCAATCTGCCTTTGACAAATATTAAAAAAAAAAAAGAAAGTGACCGTTTGCAGGCTTTTCCCCATTTTTAAAATGGGAAAGCAAGTTGTTTTTTCTTTTTTTTCCCCCCCCCTGCTGTCACGGGTCTGGCACAGAAAAGAAAAAAAAAAAAAATACCAAAAAACCCAGAAGAGGTTATGCCGAAGAACAAAAACAAGCCACCAACCTAATGGTATGACCTACTATGTGCCCCTTCCAGCCCTAACGAGTCTATTACTAGGAGCTATGTTTCCGTAGTCTTATTTTTAGAGCTGCACTTTGTGTTCAAGAACTAACAATAGCAGTGTGGAAGGGTAAGAGAGCCCTGATGTGACGCTGGTGGTAATCTTCACAGAAAGAGCCTAAATGACGCCCTTACAATATGGATTCACGGAGGTCATGTCTCCATTACATTGGTAGAACTACGTCACTCAGGGATGTGAAAAAGCCACAGCCAAGTGACAGTTGTACCAAGCTAGCCCCGGGTCTAGACAGTGCTATGTTGGCCAGAGGACTTCTCCTGTTAACTTAGCTATGGCCTCTCGTGGAGGTGGATTAACTACACGACAGATGAAACTCTCCCGTCAGTGTAGTAGCATCTTCACTGAAGCACTACAGTGGCACACCTGCATCAATGCATCTGTGCTGCTACAGCGTTCTAAGTGTAGACCTGCCCTGAGGAGCTCTGCAGTAGATGTTGCAGAACAGAATGGCGGCAGAGTATTAATTGACACTTACTCACTAAAACCTTCTAATTCATTAAATCAGAAGGCTTGCAGTTTCCATTTCAAGGCGAGTTCACCCTCGCCACAAAAGGAACAAAGAAAACCGATCTGTAACTGGAATATTTTGTTAAATAAAAATATAATAGTCAAGTTATTTCCAGGTTGAGCTATTACTGAAATATATTTTGATTTTATATACGTATTTTTAACATCTTGTGGACAAAGTCCTCTACCAAATCACCCCTTTCAGGACAAAAACCCACAGAAAGGCAGGCAGATTTGACAACTCTTCACTTTATCCACAAATTCTGCAGGTACTGTGAAATTTGCAAGAGGCTAGAGCAATCTATACAGAGGTCTTTGCACAGGCCCCTGAGGTCCTTTCTGCTCAGTGCAGATCCACTGGAGCTCAGCTGCCAAAGGCTTCCTTTAAGTGAGAGCTAAGCAAAAGGAAGGGCTCCAGAGGAATGTTAATACAGCCTGAAGCTACATTAACTTTTCTGCAGTTTTTCAGAGATGTATGTGGATGGAGAAGGAAGAGGCCCAATGCATGTCCCTCACGGCCTTACCCTCGGTGTTCCCCACCTCACCACTTATCCTGGATCCCACAGAGGAAAAAAAATTGTGCCATCCTGGGAAGGAAGACAGTTGAGTCAAGAGACCACAGCCGCACATGGAACTTCTGTGGAATCATAAGGCTCCTAAGAGTGCTGAGCTCTTGTGACGTCTACTGAATCCAATGGGAGTTACAGGAGTACAGAGTTTCATTACTTGCCTCTGTATTCAGAAAAACCCAAAGAGGTTTAATCTGATACTGACGGTACCTTTATTAGATGTATTAATGTTTCCTGGAGCTGAGACCTACTGAGAACAGTAGGAGGTATTGTCTGAATTTCTGTTGCTCCTAGTGTTAGAGGAGAAGAGGGGCTGGCTTTATTCTCTATTTCAGTGGATTTTGGAGCTGACTGCTGGAAAACACTTGGAGATAAGAGAATTGAAGGAGTCACTGTAGTTGTGGTTGTAACAAACTGTGGAGGTGCAACCTGCAAAAGAAAGGAAAATAATTAAGCACTTAGGTTCTATGGAATAAAAACCTGGATGCATTAGCTATTATTTGTCAATATAACATATAATGTATGTTGTGTAAATAGAAATTTAGAGTGCGATTATCTCAAACTCCGAACAGACAAATCCCTATTTGTCAAGACAAACACTTTTCTCTGTAGATTATGGAAGAGCCTTTACTGGCTTCGTAAGTAAGGCTATGCTACATTTTTTTCATTTAAAACTATGACTGGAATGAGAAAAGTCCGAAGTTTTCTTTTTACTCATTGTGTGGATTTAATTTCTGATAAGGTCAAATAAATCCATTAATTATATTAAGAATTTGGAGAATTTAAAATGGCCCCATTGGAAATCTCACTGCTGGTGGGTTTAACTGTACTATGGATCTTTTGATCTCACACTTTTCTTTTTTAGACAACACCTGGCACTTTAGGTAGCTGTAGAGCTGAAAATAAGCTTACATGTAGGCAAATTTTAAAAAAATAAAAACGTCTAATAGAAATAGAGCCATATATGACATGATTTCAAAGACAACAGACAGTATGGAGAAAATAGATTAATGAACTAGCGCAAGGCATAAGGGACCCTAGGGAATTTAGCAGCTCTTCAGGTACCTCCCCAGTTTATTAAAGAGAATGTGATGTGAGACCGTAACAAATGAAGTCTAAATATACCACATCTACTGCTTCCCCTCTATCCACAAGGCTCATTACCACATCATAGAAAGCGATCAAGTTGGTATGACATGATTTGTTTTTGACAAATCCATGCTGACTAGCCCTAAGCACCTTGCTCACTTCCAGATGTTTGCAAATCAACTTCTTAATTATCTGTTCCATTATTTTCCCCAGTATAGAGGTCAAACTGATTGGTCCAAAATTCCCTGGATTGCTCTTATTTCCCTTTTTGTAGATGGGCACTATATTTGCCCTTTTCTAGTCCTCTGGGACTGCAACCATCTTCCATGATTTTTCAAAGATAATAGTTAGTGGCTCAGATATCTCTTGAGTCAGCTCCTTGAGTACTCTAGGGTGCATATCATCAGTCCCCAGTGACTTGAAGATGTCTAACTTGTCCAAGTAATTTTTTAACTTCTTTCCCTATTTTAGCTTCTGACCCTATCTCATTTCTATTGGCCTCCTCTACATCAGGCATCCAATCTCCACCAGCCTTCTCAGTGAAGATCGAAACAAAGAAACAAAAATTATTTAGTTCCTCTGTCATTTCCACATTTTCATTTATTGCTTTACCCTCTTTGTTGAAAAACAACAGAGTCCTGTGGCACTTTTAAAGACTAACAGATTTGCCACAGGACTTTGTTGTTTTTCTACAATAGACTAACACGCCCCCCCCTTTGGAATTCCTCTTTGTTGAGTAAGAGTCCTACACTGTCCTTGGTTTTCCTCTTGTTTCTGATGTATTTGAAGAATGTCTCTTTGTTACCCTTCATGCCTTCAGCTAATTTGATCTGTAATTGTGCCTTGGCCTTTCAGATTTCTCCTCTGAATAATTGTGTTATTTGTTTATAGTCCTCCTTTGTAATTTGACCTGTTTTCCACTTTTTGTAGGACTCTCTCTTTATTTTTAAATTATTGAAGGTCTCCTGGTTAAGCCAAGGTGGTCTCTTACCATACTTCTTATCCTTCCTACACAGTGGAATGGTTAGCTCTTGTGCTCTTAATAACGTCTCTTTGAAAAACTGCCAACTGTCTTTAGCTGTTTTTCTTCTTATACATTCTTCCCATGGTATCCTTCCCATCAACTCCCTAAGTGTGCTAAAGTCTGCCTTCCTAAAATCCATTGTTTTTGTTTTGGTATTCTCTCTCCTTACATTTCTAAGAATCATGAATTCTATGATTTCATGATCACTTCCACCTAATTTACCTTCCCCTTTCAAGCTCTCGACCACTTCCTCTCCGTTTGTCAAAACCAAAATCGAGAATAGCCTCTCCCCTGGTAGCTTTCTCCACTTTTTGAAATAAAAAATTGTCTTCAATTCATTCCAAGAATTTGCCGTGTTATTTTCCCAACAGATGTCTGGGTAATTAAAGTCCCCCATCACCACCAAATCCTGTGCCTTGGATGTTTTTGTTAAATGCTGAAAAAAGCCTCAACGACCTCTTCTTCCTGGTTAAGTTGTCTATAGTAAATCCCTACCATGAGATCACCCATGTTTTTTACTTTTACCCAGAGACTTTCAACCTGTCTTCTATTTCCACCCCAACCTCAGTCCAAGTATATATATTTTTGATGAACAAGGCAACTCCACCTCCATTTCTTCCCTTCCTGTCCTTTCTAAGCAAGCTGTACTCTGCTATATTAATATTTCAGTCATGCATATTATCCCACCAAGTCTCTGTGATACCAACTATGTCATAGTTGTGTTTCATACAGGATTAAACTTTTTCAGCCAACTGTTCAAACTGTTCTATTCCCCTAAGCCTGGAATATGGAAGCCCTGGATTTACTATCCATAGTCTTCAACCTCCAACCCAGCACAACATTATATTGAACCAAAATGCCCAATAATAATTTGGAACAGTGACATTCATTTTAATCTGATCCTACTCTTTAAGTATAGCTCATCAGTCTCTTTCCATTAATTTGCTTTCCGTTTTTGAAAGCATACACCAACAATTTTGCATTTTTTTGTATATTAACTTCTACAAATAACTCACTACAACAATACCTTTTCTAGATGTTTAAGACCCCCCCCAAAATGTCAGAAGGCTAGATCTGTGTGAGGAGGTATGGAAAGCTCACTCTCTGGTGATTAATCTGAAGACTTCTTGTCAAATGGTTTATATTGAATATACTGATCTATGTGCTTCTTTTGCTCCTGGTTGACCAACATATTTGGGATTCATTTTGAAAACATCAACAGTTTCACCAAAGGACGAAAGCAGAAATAAAGTAGCCATTAATACAAGATAAATAAATGACCCAAATAAACTTTAAACACAGAAACCAAACAAACAGCTTCCCTTGGAAATTCAAAATCTTCCACAAAACGAACAAGGCGGAGAACTATCCACCCTAACAAAAAAGGGTTAAACCCTGCCAAATAGATTTTAAATTCAACATAATAGGGAAAAGACCACAGTAAGATTTCATTTGAAAATAATGACAGCACATTTAAACCAGCAGATTTAGTGAGTAGTGGCACAACACGAAGAGACTAAATTGTTTTGGAGTTCAAAAGTGATACATTTGTTACCATGGACACATTGCTTAACTGATCATTGACTACTGGCCAATTTACAGACTGCACTGAACTGTGAACAAAGCCATTTTGTTGCCCTCCCAGTCAGAGATAAACACGCTACCAAAGCAGCTTTTATGTAATGCAAGAGGATTTAGAATAGCATGATTTAGTAATAGTGTTTAAAAGCATCACGATTCATGTCTGTAAAGCCACTAATCAGTTTCGATGCTGCTGGTCACCAACAAGGAGTACACTTTGTGTATTTCATTTAGACAAATAATTAAAATAAAAATCATTGAGGTCAAGGATGTTTTGAAAAGGTATGATCTTGCTCTTTGGCTACTGCTAATTATTTTCTGACTGGACTCTCAAAGTTCATTTTGGTATTAAATTGACCTGCATGTTCAAAGGTTGTTATTAGACCTGGATGTTCAAAGGTTATTCTTTTGTGGTTCTAACTATCTGAAAATGGAATCTATAAAAATGGAAAAGGGTGATCCCAATGATTACTAAGTGTGTTCACAACTAGTTTATGCTAGAGCATAATGCTTTTTGGTATCCTGTCCTTCCTCTCTATTTGTCTTGTCTACTTGTTATATCTGTCTTGCCTTTTAGATTGTAGGCGGAGATCATCATTTACCATGTCTGCATGGTGCCTAGTGTTCTGAATAGACTGAGGGCCCTCGGTGTTACCTCAACATTAAGTAAGAATCATTATGGAAATATGGAGCTCTCAGCTTAACTGCTCCTTCATTACAACCATCTACAGATGAAAATGTTTTTAAAAACTGCTACTGCTTCAAAATGAATCTGGAATTGGAGAATGAAGAAACCTTCCTTTTAGCTCTTGCATCACCACCAGCAATCTGCTCTTCCTGTTCATATGGCAGGAGGCAGAAGAGACTAGTTACCACACAGCTAACATTCAGGGAAGCAATCTCATAGTAAAGAGAAACCATTTTTAGCATACAGTCTCCTTCCTAACCATAAACACTGTTCAGAGGTGGAAACATAACTAATCAGCATATTAATGACTACCATCTTATACTCACGACTTCAATATACAAAAAATTATTTGCCATAAAAATAGAGAACTGACATGAAAAATACTTAATTTGCTGGAGGAAAGTTTACATGCTTACTTGGCTGACTTTTGGTAAAGCCTTGCGTTGTGGAAATACTTCTGGCTCCTTGTTTTGCTGTATGGTCTACAATTAAAAAGAAAGAACAATATACATATTACTGTCAGCATCTGAATTTCCTATAATGTTATCTTCTGTTTTTCTTCCACTAAATAATATATTTTCTTTATTTAAAATATATTTCTATATTTTATTACAAGTCAAATGCCTACAATAAGATGGACTTGGTTTCCAATTTTATGAAGATTTTTATATTTATATATTTCACAAACAGAGCAAAATTATAGATCAAAACATATCATAATCAAAGGCAAATTGAAAAAACAAGATTCGAGTTTACATTAGAAGACTGAAGAATCAGCAACCCTTCAAAATCATTGCTGAAGAATTCCAAGGACAGGGACTACAGAAATTAACTTTTAAGAAAAAAAAAAATCTTGGAATACAAATTTTAAGGTACACTGGAAAATAACTGAGCTCAATGAAATGAAATGCTCCATAGATTTTAGTAGACAGGACCATGAAGTTCACAGAAAAAGTCTATCCATTTTGCTAAAAGCTCATATAGAATCCCCGACATGTAATTGGAGTTTGAGAATATTCTATCTACTAGGATTTCAGAAAGAGATTTTTAAATCAATTACATGCCGCACATAGCAAACATTTTTGGAAAATTTCTAAAGAGAGTCACAATATTCCAAGCCACATGTATGTAATGAAGATAAGCACAAAAATTACTGCAACAAATGCTTTGGCTTTTTTGGGAGGGGGAAAAAAAGCTTTCAAACAGTCCTAGCTAGCGTAGTCTGCCAATGTTTTCAGAATCAAGACAAAGTGATCTCTGAAAACCAGAACTACATTAGCATTAGGAGAGACAAAACTTCGTTTATCTGAATTACAAAAGATCAAAACAAAGAACCGCCCCCCTTGTATAAATAACTGTTTGGCTGCACCTGTATTAAGAATCAATTATATGACATAACAGTTGGAAGATCCCTTCAACTAGTTTGTGGGAGAACACATTTAAATACTGCCCAGAGCACACAAGTGTTTAAATCTATGGAGTATCTTTTCCAACAGGAACATGTTGATAAATGGTGGGGAGGGGTATATGGAGAGGGAAAGACGCATGCATTCAAGAGACGCATTGAATCTGCACCCAGAGAGGGCAATTTCCAAGGATAACAAGCTAATGACACTCAGCAAATCCAGTCACGGGCAGTTCCAAATTAGTCCAGCCATTTTTGCTAACTGCTCGAAGTGTGCCAGGACACACAGCATCAAAAGCTGTAACAAGGTTTAGCAGCAGTTGGAAGACAGACAGACTACGGCTCAGAGCTTTGCAGTGGTCAAATCATTAAACATCGGATGGAGGATGGTAGTATCAGTGCTGAACCAGGCTCAAACAAAACGCAGTCATAACTTTTCATAAACAGGTGATCTCTAGCAAGATGATACTACTGTACAGCAGCCATAACATACTCAAAACAATCTGATTAAAAACAAAAGGAGATTAGACAATTAGAAACTGGATTGTTAGAAAGACTGAACAATAAAAAGCAAGGCTTTTTAAAAAACAGGAATGGCAATATTCTCTGAAGGAGGGAGAAAAATCAAAACTTAAAATTACAGGATTTCTAAACCCATGCTAGAACAAGCACGAGATGGAAGGGCACTCCTTAAGGAGACAAAAAAGTAAAGACAGAGGGGAAAAGGTCATCATCTGCTGGTCTCAAGCCACCTCTATATTAGTGCTGGAACTGGATGAATTCTCTAGGTGAAAATAGCCACTTCAGCCTCAGTCAATCAGCAAGAAAACCAAAGTATGCTGACAGCCCTGACGAAGAGGCCAGCAATCGTTAGGTACTGGGATGGGAAGAGAATGATCATTCTCTCTTGTTAGTTTATTAAAAAAAAAAAAAGAGTGTTTTAACCTTCTAACCCTATCACTGGCTGATGGTGAAGTCTGAAGGATCTTGGAATTATCAGTAAAACAACCAGAATCCTACTACATTATCAGCCTAAATATGAACATTAGCTAGTCCAGTAGTGGTTACCAAATTTACAAATATTGCTGATCCAAGACAAAATGCAGCAGGTGATTGTAAATGCACTGAGAAAATGGATAAATGATAGCCAAAAGGTGTAAGACAGAAGAAGTAATCAAGCAAACGTGCTTAAACTACGTCTGATTCATAGATTCCAAGACCAGAAGGGCTTGATAATTGTGATCATCTAATCCGACTTCCTGAACACAGGCCAAAGCACTTTCCCCAAATAGTTCCTAAAGCATAGCTTTTAGAAAACTGTACAGTCTTGATTTAAAGATAGATAGTGAAGGCAAATCCACCATGATCCTTGTTTCAAAGGTTTACTATCCTCAGTGCTAAAATGTATGCCTTATTTCCAGTCTAAATTTGTCTGGCTTCAACTTCCAAGCCATTGGATCATGTTTTTCTCTGCTAAAATGAAAAGGCCATTATTAAGGAGTTGGTCCCCTACAGCAGTGGTTCCCAACCTTTTCTCTGCCATGGCACACCTTGATACCTTTAATTATTTGGAGGCACACCATCCTATAGTCTCTAAATGAACTCATGACTATTCATGAGCCAATCCAGTACTTTTTCCAAAAAAGTTCTGTGGCATACCTGCTCAGGCCCGATGGCACACTGGTTGGGAAACGCTGCCCTACAGGCTGTAGTCAAGTCACCCCCTAAGCTCTTTGTTAAGCAAGATAGACTAAAAATTTTTTTAAAAGCACAAGGATCGGTTCTTGGCCCTCCAGGACCCAATAGGAACATACCGTTTTTACAATCACATCTTGATGAAGTGCATCAGCACAATGAAACAAATAGGACATAACTGTTCTGTAAACACATCTGCTTAATCTACATAAATGCTAAATATACAAGACTAAAATTTGGGATGACTACCTACATCCAAGAGAAAATCCATCTATTTAGAAGGAAGATCAGCTATATTTTGTTCAGATTAATTAACATTACCATAAAAGTAGCTAATAGCAAGCAATAGCACTCACAGGTATTAAAAAATGCTGAGTTTGGAGAAAATTAAAAATCCCTAAACCAAATCACAGCTTCACATAACAGCACGGTAGTTCCAAGCTGCATCTCAAAATCTTTTGTGCTTACATTTCTACTGGAGGTATTGGCCTCCATACATGGAAAGTCTCACTACTCTTAATTGGGTCTCAGAAAAAAGTTTTGAAAATAAGAGTAAGATGAAACATCGACTTCAAAATGGTCTAGGTATAGATCACAAATTATTGCCCATTCAACTTGACAACCAATTGTCTTTTCAAGGTATTACCATGGACTCCCAAACAAGGAACGGCAAAGCACTTCCAAGGAATGACAATGGGCAAAACTGATGACAGGATAATATTAATTCTGTATCTTCAAAAAACTCTCACTGGAACTACTTGTTATCCTGCAGCACTACAACAGAATGATCTAGGAAAGAAATGTGCAATGACACACCTTTATTTCCCTTATCAGTAATATACACCATCAGCATTCAGTAGCATTTTTGCAACATAGACAATGGTGGAGTCTTTGCAGTATACTCATTCACAGTGATAAGAGCCTGATTAACTGCTTTTCTACAAACAGCTCCTTCATTTATGATAGCTGAAAATTACACACACAGAATAGCACCTAGTGGGAGAGTTTAACCTTCAAATGTTCTCTGTCTGTGAATTCTCACCTACACATAGTCGAAACCCAGTGTAACTTCTTGGCCATTTAGCAAGCCACTAATATATCCACATATCATACTAAAAAGCACAATGGAGAATTAAGAATCTCCATCATTACTAAATAAAATTCTGCAGAAGAAATACTTTCAAATTCAGCTGGGAATTCTATAAGTGATAAAAACAAACCTTAAAATTCAAATATCCGAGAAGTGCATGACAAGTCAAGTTAGAAATCCTGTTGGTATGACAGAGAGTTACAGCAACATTGCTCTGAGAAAGCTACCACCTAAGCCAGCTAGAAAAATTTCAATTAGAAACCAGTATTTTTATGAGAAAATAGCAAGTGCTCATCCAAAAGTATTTTAACAAATCATTTAATACTTACAGTAAAACCCTGTAGAGCTAAAAGCTAATTTCTAAGGAAGTGCAAATTTAAAGGACAAAGCATTTACTGCCTTGAAATATTTTTAAAGCAATACAAAACCATATACAAATCTATAGACTACCTGAAGGGATGTGATTATTTTGCTACTCAGGGATGCTGGCTTGATGTGGGATTCTTTGAAGCTTTCTGGTGTTGCAAGTTGGCTAAATGCAGACAAAATGCTAGGTGCCATGGTAGTTTTACTAAGAGACTGTTGCATTTGATCCTGTTGTGGGGTCAACCTGAGTTTCTGAAGAAGATCAACATTTGGAAGGGGTGCATTTGAAGTATTTCCTGTATTAGTAGTTGCCAAAGGTGCTATGAACTGGCTCTGGCCAGCAATTAGATTTTGTGGTACATGATTCAGATCAGATGGCGGCTGATTCATAAGTGGGGACATCTGCTTAACAGCTTGCTGCATAACTTGTATCATATTACAGTTTGGGTTACGGTTGGGAAGGGTCTGAGCAGAGGGAGCTTCTGTTGTTGAGGAAGCATTAAGAACAGGGCTTAACTGAACTGTATAGTTTGCACCATTCTTTATATCAGGTTGCAAAACTGAAGCCGGAGTCATATGCATGGGTGAGATACACTCCTGCTGATTCAAGGTACTGGCGTTGGTTCTGACACTTGGACTCTCTGGTCTCCCCAACGGTTGGTGTGTCACTGTTGACTGCTCAAGTGAAAAAGGCAAGAGTAAGTTGTGCTCTCTGCCTGAGGTGTCGGCTTGCAACTTCTCCATTCTGTCTGGATTGGGATATGGAACTGCCTGTTGCTCCTTTGGCAAGGACGTTCCAAATAATTCTTCCACAGTCAGATGTTTGTGTGTTGACTGGAATGGCTGGGGAAAAAAAAAAAAAAAGAGAGAGAGAGAGAAAGAGAGAAAAACTGGTGAAAAAATAAACACATCCATTGTTCCCCCTATCCCCCAGCAGCTGTCAAAGCATTTAGAACAAAAAGGTTGGGAAGACTACTTTCTGAAACTAAATTTGAATAGTAAATCAAGGTGGGTGAGGTAACATCTTTTATTGGACCAACTTCTATTGGTGAACGAGACAAGCTTTCGAGCTTACCCAGAAAACAATTTATAATGTGTGCACAGATATCAATGCTTGCCATCTCACCCACATGGAACATACAGCCTGACCTGATGCTATGTCATACACTCCCCTGCATTTAATTTCCTCCCACTCTGTAACTTTCCTATCTTCAAAGCATCTGACGAAGTGGGATTTTCTCCCACGAAAGCTCATGCGATAAATAAATCTGTTAGTCTTTAAAAGTGCCACAGGACTCTGTTGTCTTTCCACATGGAACATACTAACTGTAAGTTAATTACCAAAACCATTATATGGATCCAGGTTGTAAGTATTTTTGTACTCTCACTGAGCTATTTAACTCAGTGACTACCTTAGGCTATACACCACAGCATAAACTCAACAAAAAGACAATTACTCTACAGATTTATTCAAAATCTCGTAGATACTGCATTCTTAGAATTGCTTGCCAAACAGGCAACAAATGGAACATAAAATCAGTGCATGTCAATATGGTTCACAGGTAGTCTTTTTGGGTACAAGTTATACCACATTCAATTAGTGTAATGACACCAAGTTTCACCACATGATCTTGAAACATTTTAAGTAGATGGTAGTGTAAAAAACAATGCAGTTTCAGGAGTCTATTACCCATACATGGAAAGAAAAAACAAACACTGGAATTCCATTGGGTGCAGGAGTATGCTTGAGGCAAAAATGTTATCGTGGGCTCACAACTGTGCTTTAGTGTCACAGCTTCCAGTTAAGCGTTTATTACTGATTCATAAAATGTGCCTGACCCTATTTTTCAGAATACTGACAAAGTTTTCCAAGTTTTATACCTCAAGATCTATGTTCACACATCACCACATGTAGCAACAAAAATGACTAATGACTTCAAGGTTTCTGCACTAATTAACCAACCTTTTCTGGTAAGCAAAAAGAACGTGAATTGCCTAAACATGCAAACTGTATCTGTTCTAAAGGAAATTTTTATGTGTTCATTTCATAAGGTTTCCTACAGCGTTTTATTTATTTTTAAACAAAACAAGACAACTACACAAACAAAAAAAAACAAACACTCATCACCATTAGCATTACATATTATTTTGAACAGTTAATTAGGATTTTGAACAGTTAATTGGGCAATGCACTTTGGAAAAACAACACACTGCATCTGTTCAGGTGAGTTTTACAATATAAGTTTCAGACTGCAAAAAGTGAAGGTCATCAATAAATAAATTAAAAGATGGGAGAGGGAGCTAGGGGAGCAGAAGGGTTACAATAGTAAGATTAAGAAGTTAGTAAGGCATATACACATCCTAAAGGTTATGTTAAATTAGACTTTTAATTTAAAAAACTCTTCTCATAGGCAACACATATGTTGTGACAGGTGAACTTCAGGAATTTCGAAGTAAAGCCTGATTTAAAAAAAATAAAAATCTATTTAGATACCTCTGAGTTATAACCTGAGTGTTATTAACTTCAGTTTTTTCTATATATTTTAAAAAGAATGTTCACTGAAGAATAAAATATTTAGACGCTAATGAAGTATATTGTAATAAATTAATGTGACAAGCACCTTCTTGTTTAAAGCAAAGAACTCTGGAACAGAAAGCTTAGGCCCACCTAGATTATGCTGCATGACTGGCTTGTCATAATACTTCTTACTGTCATAAGGCATTCTCTATATTTAAAATTTTGCTTTGCTACTTTTAAATATGATCATGCTTAATACAGTACATGTTGTTTTATATTGGCATAAAAGTTAGAGCATGGTTAATTACCATTTATAGTATAATTTGTTTTCATTTTCCAGTGCAACACACAAAAAATAGCATCCTCTCTACTGATATTATTTTCCATTTGGCAAAATGTTTTAAACTTTGTGTGCTTCTAATAGAAAATGTCTGCCTTTTCATTACTTTAAAAGTGACTGCAGAACTAAGTATTCTTTACAGTGGAGAAGAAGTAGCAGAGACATTAGCAAGGCATTTGAAGTGAGGAAGATTATAGGAAAAAAATCAAAACATACGTTTGCACACTGTTCTATAAAAGGTAAACAAAAAGGAACACAACATTAAAGTGCAGATTAGTTAGAACAAAGAAAAGAATGGGTTTGGTAGTGTCTTTAAAATTTGTCTCCAAAACAGGGCAGAGTTTACAGTGCATTTTGAAGTTAGATGAAACCTGCCTCTCTGTTTTAATACACTCAAATAAAAATGATCAAAGGATCAAACTACCACTTGTCACTTGGCCCAAGTGCATCATTTAGGGGAAAAAATACTACAGTTGTCTAAATCAACAGAAAGACTAATTAAAAAAGGCTCATCTGGCTAACTGAGGAAACACGTAAGGCATTCACACTGCCCCTAGACCGTGCCATGCCAGCAGTACCCACAAATTCAAACCTAGGACTGTTAGCCAGAGCAAACCTAATGACCTCATGTCTTTCACCGTGAAGTGGCACCCCAGTTCCAAACCACATAGGGCAGTGGTTTTCAAAGCTAGGATCAGGACCCAGTTCTGGGTCGCAGAACCATAGGCATAGGTGCCCATAGGCACTGGGTTGCGGCGCCTCCTGCCGCTGCTGCCAAAAGACTGGAATGCATCGCTCAAAGATGTAATTGTTGGGTCGCGGGCATAAATGATTTTTTTTCAACTGGGTCCCAAGAAAAAAGGTTTGAAAACCATTGACATAGGATGTTAGAAATCCACATCAACATCTTGAAGTACATCCGCTACCTACCATCTTCTGGGCGCAATAATTACCATTGTCACCCGAGCAGACAGCTGTCTTCTGCACCACATGATGTAGTTTGCAGATGGTCTTCAAAAAGACAGGTTCAGATACAGTTTGTGGCAATAATCCAATATGGAGGTCACAAAGGCATGGACTTTTTCCCATTTTTCACGTGCACAGTTGTTTCTCCAGATGCAAATGAAGGGCACTTGTAGCCAGTAATGCTACTTGAAACTTCATGAACCAGAAATTCAGGAAATCAACCTCTGAACTGCAAACTTTCTCAACAGTAATAGAAGGATGCGGTTACCCCTGTTAAATCCTCTGGATGCTTACCTCAACAAACCAGTTTATTTTCAGACTTTATCTGGACTGAGACTCAATCACTTCTTACTTATCCAGTTTATAGTTTTGACTAGGCTTTAGGAAATCAGCCATGAAAGTTAAATGGAAAGGTGACAGAGGTGCTTGTAATCACTATAATCATAACGCTCCAGATCAAAATAATCCCCACCAGCAACTTCTAAAAAATGTCATTGGTTGTATGCAAGAGCTACAGAAACAGTCCCTGGAGCCTCCCAACAATTGAGCACCTCAATGGAGTCTTACTCTTGTCCATACAATCCAAGTTGCTGGTCAGTGCATTCGATCCTCACCCCCGTACTTCATATTATCTGCAAAATGTTCTATGAAAATTTATACATCTAATTTCGGATGATGAAAATTTTGTTCAGCTGCTGTGGCGCATGCACACGCACAAAAATGTTCAAGTTAGTATTGCCACAAACTGTATCTGAACCTTTAAACGGATTTCTTCTTGTTTTTTCTTATTATGGATTAATCCCATGAAGAGAGTTTTTAATATATCATATGTGAAAGTTTGAAGTGAAAGAGATGGAAGAATTTGTTTAAGTTAGGGGTCGGCAACCTTTGCCTGCCCCAGTGCCAGGGCAGGGCTAGCAGGGAAAAACAGCCTGTCCCCTGCTGGCTCCTTTCCCCAGCTGGGGAGCAGGTCTAGCAAGGGACAGGAGCTGAGGCACCAGTGCGTGGCTCTTCCAGCCCCAAGCCCTGCTTGAGGCGGGGCTGGCAGGGGGAGCAGCCATGGCACCACAGGCTAGGACCCTGCGTGCTACTAAAAACAGGCATGTGTGCTAGCTTTGGCACAAGTGCCAGGGGTTGTTGACCCCTGATTTAAGTGTTGGAATCTTGGCTCAATTTCTTAAGGCAAGTTTTTAAAAACTTTCTATTTCCAACCAAATAAGATTATTTTTAGAAACTTTTTCAAAATCCTTCATCTACACACTAGGAGGAAGCGCATTCATCTACATGCAGTTGTTACCAGTGCTTCCATGACGAAGAGAATGGTCGAACAGCACTGTCACAATCAGGGGTCAAACACCGCAAGGAGAGAACAGGTGTTCTGAACCACAGAGAATCAGCGACTGAATCAGCCAACTGTATGCAACGTTGCTATCTATAAAAATATGTCTAGTAAGGTCTTTTATGAAAGTCTGTAATGTTCTAAACCTAATCATCATGAGACACGCATACGGATTGTCGTTATGAATTTATGTACTCGTGCATATGAAAAAAGCTGCTCATAATCTGAGGTGCATCTTCACTTCCATTTTTCAGCAGATTGGTGGGTATCAGACAGCAAGGGGCTGCCTCCCTGATCTTACATGACTACGGCCACAGCAACATTTAAAACAGCTGCATCAGTGCAGCTTCACTAATACAGCACTTTAATGAAGACACTCTGCACGCTCCTATTGGTGATAACTTCGTTTTTCATACCCCTGAGTGAAACAGTTATATCGATACAAGTCTGTAGTGTAGACTAGACCTAGCTCCATGCACCTAGCATTGACAATGACCCTTTAGATTTTACGGTAGTCACAGCCTTAGTGTCTTCCAGGTGTAACTTACATTGCTCAGGGGTGTGAAATAATCACCTTCCTGAGCGACGTAAGTTACACCGACATGAGCACCAATGTGGACAGCACTATACTGCTGGAAAAGCTTCGCCACTGCCGCTCTCAAAGCTGGTTTTATGATGCCAATGGGAGAGCTCTCGCCCGTTGGCAGAGCATCTTCACCAGACACGCTGCAGCACTTGACGTGTAGACAAGCCCTGAGACATCCCCACCCTGAATAACCAGGAGTCCCCATGCCAGGAGACAGAGACAGAGAGGAAAAAACCCTTTCAAAAAGGAGGCATGAAAGTGAGGCCTTCATCTAGAAACTGAGGGACAGACATTTGGTTAAACCAATCCTGCCACCGCATTTATTAGGCGGTGAGACCTCTTCACAGTAGCATGCTCAGCGCATCTCCTGAAGCCGCTTTAGATAGCTCAACTGCCATATATGATAGGTGGGTGGGAAGGCAGATTTAATAAAATGCAGAAGGCTAAAACTGGCATTACAGAGAGCATGAAAGAGACCCTTGAAAGGGACCAGACCCTGCAATTGCACAGAGCTGAACTCCTGTGGGCCAAGATCTGCAGAGATAAATCCAAACTGAATAGGATTCCAGTTGAGCTTTTTAGAGGGCTTAAAATAAAAATAAAATAAAATAGAATCAATGAATCTAAAAGCTTTGTTTTGACAGAGTTATTTTAGAAGTTATCTAGTTCTGTTGATTTGCTGGTATGGGAACACTCTACATAAACTGATTTCATTGCTGAGATACAGAGCTTTGGAGGAACTATGAAGTACTAGAGGGCAGGTAGATTTTTTTTTTTTAAAACCACCTGTCAGAAGCATTTTTGTTGTGGATTAACAAATTTTATATAGATAAATTACACACACTTTGGGGTTTTATTTTTTGGGTGTATACGTTTTGGGTTTTTTTTTTTTTTTTGGCAGGAGTATAGTATGAACTTGGTAAATAGCTATTTTGAACACAGTTCTTAAGATTTGATTATCTCATCCTTTAAAGTATGAAAATACGGCCCTCCTGATTTTTTCATTTAATTGAAACTGATTTTACTATCTGGAGATGGAGCTTGTTCCTTACTTTCCCTCCATTTGTGCAGATGCTTCTCTAAATTAAAGGGGGAAAAAAAATCAAGCTTGTTCTACTGTTGGTTACATCTGTACCTCTATTTAGCTATTTTTAGTCATTTCCACAACTGAGGCTCGTACTGGTTGTAATCTTTTATGTAATAACTAGACTAAAGGTTTCCAAAGCCCTCTAATATAGCTATATCTTTCAATAGTTTAATTTAAATGG
>ML685770.1:4125837-4200037 GCA_007922175.1 Pelusios castaneus
GTATAACATTGATGTATTGTGTGGCATCTAATTACAGCATTAGAAGTGTTTTTAACTGAATCTTCTCTAAAGGAGGAAGCCATATGACTTCATTATGGGTGAATGCCTAGGGAAACAGTTATTTTTCTTCCAACAATATCTATGCTCCAAAAATGTCTAGTGATGCTACTTACCAACCAGAAAGGAAACCTGTCTGAATCATGGGAAAATTCTATTACAGAGAAACTGCAGATTAGCATTGCATTCAAATTAGGATATTTTCCTAAACCTTCCCGTCATTGTTGACAGTTTAAAACTATTGGTAGAAGCAACAGCTGATCACTCAGATAGGCAAATCTCTCAGAAGCTGCTAGTTTTTAAGCATATCTTCTGATCTCATTCAGACACAGGTCAGTTCCTTGGCTTGTGTGTGTAAATTGTCATACCTCCACATACTTCAAGGGAGCTGTGATAATTTATTCCAGTTCACGATCTACCCCTGTATCTCTAGTAGTGCTATTACCGATTAAAATAAAACAGTAGTAAGAATGGTGGGGAGTTTTCAGAAAAAGTTTCTGAACATAGCAAAGGTGTTAAATTCTCAAAAGCATCTAAGTTACTTAGGAGTCTAGAGTCCCACTGACTTTTAGTGAGACTGAGGTTCCTAAATGTCTACATCTCTCCTGAACATGGGACTGAAGCTCCTAAATCACTTAGATGTCTTTGCAAATTGTACCCACAGCCAAAATGACAAACATGTCACACAAGGAAGGACATAGCATACACCAGGAAGAAGTGAGAAAGGATACAGGAGATAGATATCTTATAGTCATTTGATTTAGCAACACATACATCCTGGAAGTTCTTTTCTTTTTTGAAACTGAAGTGTAAACAAATTTATAAACAATGCTGCAGAAATACTGGACAAAATCTCACTTGAGTAGAACATGCTGTATTTACATTACTTATGCTAAAATATTAGTGAAAGATTATTAGTTTTCTTAGGTTTGGATTGAACATACCTGGCCTTGCATTTGTAATGTTGAAGACGTTTGTTCTGAAGTCTCCATATTTTCTGTCTTTGTGGGATTTGCATTTTGCTGCATTCCAGAACTTGATATAATGTTCAAGTCATTGATCTGATTCTAAAAGAGGGAACATTTACATGAACACATCCATTTTCTATCCTTATCCGAGCAGCACAACTGCTGTAATTCAGTGTGCACTTGCTTTACCACTCATGTGTACAGAATGTAGACCATGTTGATTTTTGTAAGACATTATGGAGTTCGTAAGTTTTAAATATAATGAGACAGTGAAATTCACCATATTTAATCTACCAAGAGTGCTCACTAAGCTTTTGTTGTTCTCTTACTGGGAAACTTATAGAACTTTTTTTTCCATTTTCCCCCCACTTAACAGTAATATGTTCAATTTATAAAAATGCACCAGTCATGTCAGTTATAGACACTAGCTGTAAACAATAAAATTTGCTACATTTTATTACTGCAAGAATTCAGATGACACACAAATTACACTTCATTATCAAAAGATTTGTACATGTCCACTGACTAGAGAAAAGGACCAATTATCTATGCAATGGACTTTCTCCACTGAAGTTACTTAATTGTGCAAGTATATGAATGGAGGAACAAATGACAACACTTGCAAAATACAAGGCAAGATGAGCAGAGAAGATCGAATGAGACTGCAGGTTAGATAAATCTCTCAACTGTAATACAATAAAGTATTAAGTCATCTTCATGGTTCGAGTGACTTTTCACTTTATTATTGTTTATGATGCATTTATATAAGAAGCTGAAATTGATGTAACTTATTTAAACAACTTCAACCTGTATAGCACCTTTTTAAAAAATATTGCTGAACACTGGCATCATAAAGTGAAATTGGCACAACATATGGGAATAGTTCTTGTTACTTAACTGCAATAGCTGCAAAGCCAGCAAATAGCATTTTACAATTCATTTGGGTGGGGGGGGGCAGGGAGGGGTTGGATCTGAAAGGGCTATGAGGCTGTGATTTTTGTTTTTAATTTCTCAGTGACTGAGCAATGGATTTAGGAACAAAACAGAGTATATGCTTAGATTTCAGGGGATTTCTGCTGGATTCTTATCAACTTCTAACATTTAAGTTGAAACATACATTAGGCCTGAAGTCGTTGATGGTATTGTGGTTTACAAATGAAACTTAGAAGTGTGGTTTGGTTTGGTTTTTTTGCTTTCACCAAAGGATTGGCTACAATACGCTTCATTACCTTCCTGAAATATGGGGAGTGGAAGAAGGGAGAACCCAACCAACAAAAATTATCCACTCACTCGATAAAAAAACAACAAAAAACTCAGAATTCATTCATTTTTACATATGGACTTGATGCAGAGCGTACTTGGAGGATTAAACTGATTTAGAATCCTAGATTAAATCACTCAGGCCTTTACAAATCTCCTTTTTGCTCTCTCTGTCCCCTTCTCATGCTGACTCTCTGCCAATATCATGTGGGCTGCACACAAGGATTACTGTATGATCCATCTGGAATGTACTAGGCAGATAAGTACTTCCTGCTCTTAAATACTGCAATACAAATTCATGTGCAATTATCAACTTCAGTGTCCCAGAATAATTTTTAAAGAAATAACATAGTAAGTTCTCCCAAGGAACACTCCTCTTAACAGCAAATATGTTTATTTAAATTACACCAGATCAGTGTGGACAAAAGAATAAAGCTTCTACCGTAAAATTAAATCATGGCAAACATGTCAGTCCCACAAGAGGTTTCCTTTTAAAACTAATGTGGTCATTCTTTTATTCATCCCACATTTTGAACTAGCATTGCTTAGTTTTGCTTATCTGGGGAAGTTTTACATAAACAGAATCATAAGAATGAGAAGTCTTGGGATTGCCCTTGGCTCTGATTCACTTTATTGCTTGACAAAAATAACAGAAACCAATGAAACTAACATTAAAGTAACTATTCTAAAAGATTTTTTAAATGATAGTCATCACTAATATCAGAGAATGTCACCCAGCAAATTAAATTAAACTAACATCCGTTGAGTGTTTAAATCAGTTGTATGTTTATAGAATAATTTATCTAAAATTGCAAACATGAAAAATTTTCAAAAGCAAATTTGATTATAAGATGGGCATAGAACTGTAAAAGAAGAGGCTGGTTTAATACATACAGCATCAAACATCACGTCAACCCCTATATTACTCTGAAATGCTTTGTTTGTTTTAAAATATAACTGACGGCTTTTTAAAAAAAAAAATGGCAGAAAGTCATTTCAGGCTGGCAGAAAGTCATTTCAGGCTGTACATTGTGCCTAAATCACAGTTTGGGGGTAGGTGAAGGCCCTTGGTCTTTTGCCTTATGATTCAACACTCCTGGAAGCACTTAAATTCAGAACTACAATGCACATCCTATCATGATTCATGTCTCAATCAATCCATCTCCTCCAGAGAATTTTAGTAAGGAGAAAACAATGCAGATTGAAATACAATGAGGAATGTCTACAAACAGAACTGCTTGAGAATTTTTAACTTTTTTGGATACACATTTATGACAATATTTAATACAAAAGTCCTCTTTGTACTCATTTTTCCTGGACTGCTCATGATATATTTTTGTTACTATAGAATATGAATACTGTCAAAGAGACAAAGCAGTGGATTAATGCTGTATTGTGTATTAATCACATTATCTTAACTGCAGAAAGGACAACAAAATCAGAACATTACAACTTAAAATTTTATTTCCTAATGTCCTGTTTCAAAATGATATGTGAAATACTAGATCTTAAAAAGATTACTGTACTCCTCTAGTGGAAACCAAAAATCTACAATTAAATAAAAGTTTTACTTAAGCATCTCACTTTCAAACTGCTATTGTAAGAAAAAAGAAACCTATTTGCTCCAGGAAGTGAATGCAATTAACTTGAACCGTTAAAGAATTACTGAAAAAGTCTGTTAGTCTTTGAAAGTGCCACAGGACTCTGTTTTTCTACAATAGACTAACACGGCTACCCCTCTGGAACTTGAAAAAGTCTGATACAGGTTAAAATGTTCGGGTATAAAACTGCCTGATTATGCTCTGATCCAACTGTCATTTAAGTCAAAAGCAAAGTTCTATTTGACTTCAATGAGATCGACATTATGGCCTTAATCAAAAAAAGTAGCTGGACTAATTCAGGGGTCAGCAACCTTTGCCAACCCCCCCTCTTTGCCCCCCCCAAACTTCAGCAGGTGCCAGGGGGAAGGGCTAACAGGGAAAAGGAGCCTGTCCCCTGCTGGCCCCGCTCACCAAGAGACGGGAATCGTGTGTGCGCAGGGGCTTCTTTTTCCTGCTGGCTCCAACCACCCACCCACCCACCCAGGAAATGGGGCTAGCTGGGGACAGGAGCCAAGGAACGCGCACGTGGCTCTTGCTGTCCCAAGCCCCACTGGAGGCAGGGCCAGCAGGGGGGAGCAGCCGTGGCACCGCAGGGCCGTGAGCCCAGCATGCCGCTGTAAATAAGCGTGCGTGCCAGCTTTGGCATGCATGCCAGGAGTTGCCAACCTCTGGACTAGTTTCATATTACTAATAGAGATAACACTCTAATGTATACCAAAGAAAAGAAGTTTCCTTACTCTTTCATATTCATCTTTGGCTTTGTTAAGCATTTCCAGGATATCTATGGCCTTGTTTTCACTGCAACCATTAGTTCTGCTGGGACTATTTCTGTCATGTGAAACCTGCTGAGATCTTTGAGCTTCTTGTTGTACCACTCTACAAAAGGGAAAAGAAATTTTATTTCAAAGAAAATGTTATTTGGAATGAATCTGTGATATGTAACAGCAATAAAACAGATAGATTACTGTTTATACACACAGGCATTTGTTATCAAATCTGTACAGTTCCTCTGACAGTTTGACTATTATATGATTACGATCCAACCCGGACTGCACTGATCTGTGCCCCACAAAATCTGCCTGCAATATAAACTGTCTCTGCGTAACTGTCACATTTAGATGTTTTTACTATAAAATAAATATGCAGATACCTAAACATGGATTCTGCGAAGAACACACATTACATTGCAAACTGAGTAGAACAGTTCCGGGTGTCTAACTGCACCCTAGACACGCCCTTGAAGATCTGGCCTGTTGGGAAAAACATACACTTGGAAAGGCAGCTGGCTGTGAGTGGATAGCCTCATTATAAAGACTCTTTAGTGCCTGATATCTAAGAGCAGTCTGCCACCAAATTTCCACCTAGGCTTTGGAAAGAAGACCGAGCTCCTACTTTCCTTCAGCTTCCTTGCAGTTCTCCCACTCACTGCCTCTTGCAGCTACAGAAAACCTCTCCTCTCGTGACTCCAGCTGGCCTCTTGCTCATCACTTCTCTGCTAGCCTGGCAAAATGTCTGCAAACTGCAGTATGTGTAGGGGACTGAGCGGCATGATGTGCAACCATGAAATGTGACTCCACAAAAATGTTATTTTATTACACAAACATTATTAGAGAGACAAAGTGGGTGAGGTAATACCTTCTACTGGACCAACTTTTGTTAGGAGGTTGGGGGGGAGCAAAGAGAGAGACACGCAGAGAGCTCTGTATAAGCTCAAAAGCTTGTCTCTCTCATTAAACAGATGTTGGTCCAATAAAACATATTACCTCACTCACCTTGTCTCTCTAACATCCTGGGGCTAATATAGCTACAACATGACTATATTCAACAATATTAACATAATACTGTAAAATCTTCATATCAATTTTCAGCAGCAACTACTTCAGTGCATGACACTGACTAGACTTAATGGCTGTGAGCCCTCAGTGCTTCCCAGCCAGTCATTAATCCCCAGTAAACCTACACCAATCATTTTTTTTTTTTTTTGCTTAAACACAGGAAAAACAAAGTGTTACGGGTCAGATATAAAAACAAGTGAGCTGATGAAGTTAATTAAAAAAAAAAAAGATACAGCATTGGTCTATTGTTCATTAGGTGATTTATTTTGAGAGAGAGATGTGAAAACTGTCTTGGCCTGAACAGCCCTTTTAGGAGGATTATAGGATATATGCAACAAAGGAAAGTTATAGGAAAACTGTTCGGTCAGTAACAGTTTTCTCATGATTAGAGCAGGCATACTCAAATAGTCAATAGTGATTTTGCTGTGTTATTGCAGATAACTAGGGCATTTCATTGACTAGCCAACTCTTTTAAAGAGCTACTGCTGTTCTCAAGCTAAAACCTGGATTTATTTTTTTATCATTTAAAAGGTTGTATAACTTGTATCAGGCTGTGAAAGACTGCTGCATCAAGAGTCTTTACTGCATGCAGGAATGGAAACAAATGTGATGTCAAACACTGGGCTAAGGCATTATTGACTATCAGGAGGAAAAGCAGGCCTATTAGAAGAAAGATTCTTCTGCTCCTCTCTTGCTAATGAAGAGCAATTAGAAGAGAAATCTAGTCTACAGCTTTAAAAAAACATTAATAAAAAGGATCTTTTCCATCTCATACATTTTCAATGCCCAAGATTCACTGGAGCTATATATAGGTAATGTGATCTTTATTGGGAAGGTTGAATTCAAGTAACACAATAGTTTAAGTCTGCAACCAGTATCATAAAGCAGCCCTGTACGGGCTTAAGAAATCCATGGCTGCAGTAGCCTTTTACTGCCAAGTCCCCTGTAAGGGAGTGCAGGTACAAGAATAGACAGTGTATGGCTAATGCATTTCTATGACTGGAAGAGAGTAATTGTGGCATACATTTCCATTTCCTTAATAGTTCAAAAGACAGATCTGTGCAAGTACATTACTTCAGAGGATAAATAAATTGTAAAACACAACACCTGTAATCCCCCTTCCTAAAATAACTTTTTTGAAAGTCTGCATTAATCAAGTATTTCAACAAGAACAAGCAATGTAAACAGGACAGAGCTGAGGAGCTGGCATGCCAGTTCAGAAATCTCATGCTGAATAACTAATGGCTGATGGGAAAGCCAAAAGGTGCCATCATAACAATCACAGAAAATGTCAATCATTCAACCATTCAGTTTCTTGGGGTCATAAGGAGTTCCGGGATAAATAAACTCTTTCTGCTGATTTTATAGAATGATCGTAAGTATGATATTTATGTATACCTTTTTAACTCTTTTTAAAAATAAAGCTTGAAAATTCTACAGGTTTTCCCCTGGAAGTTTTAGTGGTTAAGCTCAGTTGTTTTGCTGGATGTCAGAGGAGTAAAGTTAGACATCATAGATGACTGCACCGCTCAAGGAAATAGACAGGACATAGCTTCTTTCCCAGCTTGTTACCCAAGGCAGCTTTATACCCATTTAATTGCACAGGTACACAAACACTGCCAATTTAATTGGTGGATTGCCTTACATTTCATTTGTATTAGTTGTATTGCATTTAACTTCTCCCCATCTGCAAACACACATTCACTAAAAGGCATAGTATATATGGATGCCAACCTGCAGTTACATATATTTTGCTCTGCCAGTTATTTTCCAAGTGTTACAACATTTGCTGGTTCAGATGATACAGTTAATACTATAAAACAGTTTCTATGGCAATGGCCATGTGGCAGCATGTTTAGTTCAGAACCCTATATGGAGATACAGGTTTATTCAGAGGACTTCTCTGGCAACAGAGGCAGAGTGGTGGGTTTCAATAGCTCCAACTCTGGAGGAAAAGGAGAGGAGATGAAAGGGGAGCTAACAAAAGAGAGCAACAAGCCTTGAAAGGAAAAGCCATAACAACAGGTAAGTTAATAAAAGGAGACATGAGGTTGAATCTTGGACAGTAACTCTGCACAGGAGCGCTTTGTTGAAGACAAAGAGAAGACTCCGATCATGTGATCTCATATTGGCCGCTATTGCTGGTTGGGAGTTTTCAGAACAAATGGGCATTTTCTGACAGAAAAACATTAATCAAAAGCTAAATATTTTGTAGAAGCATTTTGATTTCAATTATTTTTCATTTTTGAAAGACACAACATGAAACATTTTGATAATATGAAGTGTTCAGTTGTGAAATTTTTGGAACATTCAAAACAAATGTATTGAAGCACGTAGTTTAGAAACATCTTTATAATTATAAAAAATAAAACTGTTTAATTGGAACATAACATTTTGATAATTTCAAAACAATTTTGGGGAATGAATTTCACTTCACAAGAAATTTCTATGTTTTTGTTCTATTCAAGAACATACGGAATTTCCCATTAATGGAAATTTCCTACCCAGCTCTACTTTCATCTTTCTGAACAAAAGTTTCCTTAGGTCAGTTACTTCCCATGCTTAGTTTTAGCCCAAACCAAATTAGTTTTCCCCGGATTCTGAGACAGTTTTGGTCAATCATTGCTGGGTTTTCTTAGGAAGAGCCATTTCTTCCATGTTAAACTGAAAATACACACTGGCCCTGGCTAAAAAACAGAGACAAAAATAAACGCATCCAGCATTAGTTGTAAATGCTGCCCATACACAATCCTTAAGAACAACAAATACATATAGGGTTGGGGAATATATTTGAAATAAAAATTTAGCTGAAAACGGGCATCTTCTGAGCATTGTCAATGGCTATGTTTACACTTAGAAATTTAGGTCCACTTTATTAAGTCGACTTTACTAGGTCAACTTTTAGTCGACCTTATTAAGTCGACTTAGAGAGCCCACACAAGTCTCTTAAGTCGACTTAAAGCTGGCCTTACTAAATTGACGTAGAGTCTCTACACTAGACTCTATAAGTCGACTAGTTAGGTCCAGGGGGAGGGCTTGTCCTGGGGAGAGCCAGCAAGCCCGGGAGCAGTCCGGGGGAGAAGGGAGCATGGAGCTGCCTTCTGGCCCGCACTGCTCGGCTCCCTTCTGGCCAGGACTGCTCCCGGGATTGCTGGCTCTCCCCAGGACAAATTAACTTGGCATATTTAAACTAAAAATAAAGGCATACCAAAGAGAAAGTTCTTGCAGCAGCATTAAGGTACCTATGTTGCACAAGCTACATATATTAGAAGCACACTTAAAAATAAACTAAATCCCTCTCTGGGGTCACCTCACCACATATTGCCCTGTCTACAACTCATTTTTAACATCTACTGATTTTAAAAACTATGATAACATGTTTACATAGTCATCCTAATACGGATGGGTCCTTCGAGTTTCTACCTCCATCACCAGCTATTTGTGAGCAGAAAAGATGCAGGCCACTTGGTGTCTGGGTTGGGAAGAAAGCATAACTGCAGAACTTCACAAGGTCACTAGAGAAGTGAAAATACTGGTTCAGTTCAACCACCACCACAAGCAAACAAACATTTTCATAGTTACCCACAAAGGTAATATTTTCCACTTTCACAACAGTGGACAGCTACAACTCCTTAATTTTCTTTAATATTCCAGGTTTTTGAAGGCTCTAAATATATCAGACATGCATACCAAATGAAATGTGTATTTTTATACCTACCCTATCATTTCTAAAAAAAAGTTATCCAAAAATCCTAAATGTATTTTCCTCAACATACATATACATTAAAACAACAACAAAGACTCATGTAAACAGTTGTAAAAACACAAACTTTGAAGGTCATCTAAAGCTATAAGTCTTTTGTGGTTGTTTATTTTAATAGTTACAGACAATCAGAAAAGATCCTTTAGAAAAAATGCAGGTGGAAAAAATATTTTTGGATTAAATAAATTCCATTCTTCAAGAATTTTCAGTATTTTTGTAATTTTCCAAAGAATGCAAAGACTTGGATCTTAAAAAGTTGGTGTGTGACAGGTCCATTAACTTAAAAGTGGGATCTTTGCCCAATCAGTTTATTGACTAAAGCACGCAGGCAGGACAGGGAGTGCTAAAGCTCAAAGACAGCCAGCAGACAGCCAGAGAAAGCAATTTAGAGGGGGCAGGCAGAAGGAGAGCATCAGGTTGAAAGTGCTTCTCCCGCCCGCCTTCCTAAGACGCTAACCAGGATTTTAATATAAGTGTGTATTACGAAGACACCCCCTCACTCTCCATTTCAAAATGAAGAGGGGAAGGACAGTAGTTTCCCCCTCTTTTTGGGTCTTTAAGAAATGAAGATAGACATTTGAATAAAATATTGGACAAATACCCCAAAATCTCACCAATAATATCCTTTTCCTATTCCCACTGCCTTCAATAAGCTTTTGATCAGGGCTTTACTTTTATTCTAACTGAAGTTTGAGTTGTGATTTTACACAGCTCCGAAAACACCCAACAAAAACACAAGAACTCATTGCAGACTTTATTAAATGAAAAAACAAAATTCATATTATGAGGTTCATTGCACAAACCATTTGTTCTTTAATTATATAAAGGGACATTTACTATCCAAAATGAAAAAAAGTCTGCTATTCTGTAAATAAAGATCAGTTATTGAGACACCAATCAATAGAGTCCTGCAAATTCATGGATATTTGTTTTATATCCGCAGATGTGGATATTCATGGATCATTTTTGGTGGATTGGATGCAAATACAAATTCTGCAGAGCTCTACCAATCAACTCAGCAATAGGCATCACAATCTCTCGAATCTCTCCTTCAAAACAGACACCAACTTTTATTAATAGTTTAATCAACTTACTCGCGTTTTCAACCTAATGGATCATTCATTTTTGACCAAACCAATACAAATATGATAAAAAAAATTTATAGATGCGAAAAAGTGTCTTTAAAAAAAGACAAGAAACAAGAAAAAGAACAGTTGACAGTCAGACAATTCTATTTTGCTATTTCACCCTGGACAATGTTGACATCTGGCTTTTTAGAGGAACCAATTTTGTTACTTTGGTTTATGCAACTGCTTACCACCACTTTCTTAAACTACAGGCAAACTGCATCAGATTAATAGTTACCAGTGTCACTGTACCAGTTTAACACTAGTCTAGTTTGCAATATTGTGCAGCAGTTTTCACATTTACTCTAGATAGAATGCAAAACCGTATTACTGAATTAATTGTAGAACAAGATGAGATAGCCAGCTTTATATAGGTCTTCCTACTCATCTTCCAGCAAGTTCCTGGACTCAAACAAAGAAGCCCTCTTAACAGTTCATAATTCCACTCATTATCAGCTGCGAGTTTCTCCCGTCACCAATGATTACACCCATTTCCCCATACCCCTTGGCTTCTAGATAGGGAATACTTTTTTTAAAAAAAACCCGCCAAACCAAACAAACTATAGAACTAAAATGCAACACAGGAATCCTCATGTTTTTGGTCTACTAATAAAAGCATTCATCACTCAAGCTGTTAATCATTTCGATTTATTTGTTGGACTCTTATTTGTGTGGATATTTTACCAACTAGACAATTCTGATTTTTTTTTTTGGCCAGGGATGTGTAAGAAATGTAAGCAATCCAGAACACATGTGTGCATGCTTTTTGCCCATGGACATGGGGAAGATTGGCTTGATTTTGTCTTTTTCTAAGCTCAAGTATTTCCAAGAACTTAACATTTTTAAAAGCTTCTGAAACAGCCTAAGGTTTACTATCAATTCAAATGTGAATTAAAGATTGAGTTTTTATAAAAAGTAAAATATAAACATTTTTGTTTTTAAGAAGTTAAATATAAAAAGCATGTGTCACAGTAAAAATTGAGAAAACATTAGGTGACACTGGCAGACAGAATTTGGGGGTATGTGGAGGAGGAGAACAGTGCTTACCTGGCCATGAGGTTTGCTATTCGATGACAGTCGTTCTTGTCATAAAACCAGATACTGTAAATAGACACTTGAAAACATAAAAAGAAAATAGACAAAACAGTCAAAAATCATTTGGTAATAAAACAGCTAAGAGCAGCAGTCCTCTGACATTACAATACATCTCCACTTATCTATCCTCTGTGTGAATGAGTGCCATTTAGCAGATAATTAGGAATACTAATGAGTGTAGAAGAGGCATGAAACACAACAAGATGAGTTAGGTTAGGGAATTACATTTCATTGTGCTCCTTAAGATGTACAAAAAATTAAAATAAAACATTCATTTACAAGTACTATAAATCTTCCAAATGTTACAGCTTAATTACCATAAAAGCATCAAGAACACCTTGCACTTGTATAGCTCCAAGTCCGATAATATTTGTAGATAAACTATGAACTATTTCAATTTGTTGCTTTAGAGGTCAGTAATACCTCAACTCACACAGAAAACTGCTTTATGGAGACGTCAACTCCAGTACAGCAATTCAGCTTTACTCTTTTTTGGCACCTTCACTCAACCAGAACACTCTCCACTGGAAACCTAACTGCGTGCAAGGGAGGGAGGGAGCCCTGAAATTCCAAATCATACCAGTCTTACATTTACTGATCTACTTAATGCTAGGTACGTGGTAGACTCTACTTTTAACTTTTAGTAAGTATAGATGAGCTGAGGTCATGAAGGCCCTGATCCAGCAAGGCATTAAGTGCATGCCTAGCCTGCAGGTTCTAAATCTCACTGAGTTGAAAGATACTCCATTTCACTTGGTGCAATTTTCAAAAATAGTATTTCATTTCACCCTGAATGGGAGAGTCAAAGAACCCCCATGTCCTTGGAAAGATTTTTTTTTTTTTTAGGGGACGGTTCAAAGCATCTGCCAAGTGTGTGAACTACAGTAACACTTAGCTAAAGAGCACTGCCACGGAATTATAGTTAAACAAAAAATGTCAGTTCCCAGGACCATCATGACATTCAAGAACACAAACACTGAGACGCTCTTCCAGGCAGTTTGCAATCTTTTTAATTATTTTGTCCACTTGTTTCAGTATTCCATTAAAATCTTTCAGGATTAGAAATATTTCTGTATTCTACTGAAGTAAATGTTTCTTTGTAAGATAGCCTTGCTGAGTTTTTAAATATTGTAATCTGCAAAAGGAACACACTTAATGGAGATTTGGTTTATTAGAAGGACTGCATTTGGCTTTTCTAGTTCTATTTAATGTATTTGTTTATCAGATAGGCATAGCCAACAAATGGAATGCAAAGGGGTAGTGAATAACAGATTCCTGGGTTGGCAGATTTTTTTATTGGGCTCGTCGATAACATTTATCATTAGCATTAATTAGAAGCAATGCCATATTGGAAGCAACAAAAACGTTTCCATGTATTTATTGTATGCCACAGAATGCATGCTATCCTCTAGCATTTCCACATTATAAAGAGGCCCTTGAGCTCACTACCTATGAGTAAAAGATTACACAGACCAGAACTGGTAATGCCAAATTCTTCACTTCATCAAAACACAACAAAATACATTGTTCATATGTCCATCTCCGTTAAATCCTGTTACATGCTACAAGCTTCTGAAGTCACTTAATAAAAATAAAAACTTTTAAAAAAAAAGTCCCCTGCCTTTCTACTTAAAATTTGTACGACATCCGATTGAGGCACTATTTGGTTAAACTACCCTTCAAGTTCAAAGAGAAAAAAATCTTAAACTAAAATTTGTATTAAAATAGGCTAAATCAATTTCATTTTCATGGCTCAAGGGGGAACCAGAAAACTTAATTTACCAATCAGGTCTTACTAACCCTCTATTAAGGCTGGTTTACACAGCCCTGCAATTCAGACTATGAGAACACGAATAGCAGTGGTCACCAAAATGCGGTACTATAATTCTCTCAGGTGGATGCTGCTGGCACGAACTAAAAGGTTCCCAGTTTGTGTCAAACCACCAAGCTAGATTGAATGTGAGTGCGTCAGATCAGTGGTTTCTCACATTACACAGACATATACACAAAGACTGTTTAAGATAAACTGAAACAGGTCTAAGTTTTGGACTCTATTAAAAAGCACACAAGAGGTCCAAAACTTAGAATTTGCAGCATGGAGAAAAGGCAACAATATTTTCCAATCATAAAATCAAGATGACTGAACTGAAAAATGCACTAGTGCCAGAAACTGAGCTAGTGAAAAGGGTCTTTGTATTTCACACATGCAAAAATTAAAAACACTTTAATAGAAATATTATGAAAAAATCTTACAATTGAGAGAAAATTAAAACAAAAACAAAAACTATCTGAGATGCCACCCTTATTTTATGAAGCTTGATTTCATGTAAGCTATTTCTCCCTAAGCAAGAACACCTTCTATAGTATAATTCAGCATTATAAAAAGACCATCTTTTCCACTCCATTATCAGAAAAACTGCCAAAAGGAAAAAAATTCTTCAAAAGCATGTTTGCAGAAGAAATAAGATAAGGAACCTATAATGATAGCTTAATGGGGGAAATGATAACAGTCACAGTCAATTCGGCCACGAAGAGACCAGCACAAGATCAGAAATGCATCCCAAATCAGCTCCGTCTACCAACACACAAAGTTTCACTCTGTGCTGCTGGCAAGGAGTCCTAGGGAGCTACTGTGAAAGCCTGTCAGTGTCAGATTACCAAACTGTTTACAAGTTTTACTAACAAGATACCTATTCTGTACAGATGTGAGACTGAAAGACTATTGAGTTCATTCTCTCTTTTTAACAACACAACAGTCAGATGTTTAATGCATAACTATTAAATAAAATTTCATTTTTGAACACGTTTCTAATTATATGTTTGTGTTTGATACATGAACTACTGCATTTTATTGCTGCACATTAAGACATTGCATAATAGGCCTTTTGCAAGATGTAGCAAAATTACTAAGTGTTTACTAATTCCTTTTAAATTGATGTCCTTTCTCCTGGTTATATTAAAATCCTCCTAAATGTGCCTTTCTGTTACAGCACTGATTACAACCAGGCTTGCTGAACACACAATTATTTGCTTGTGATTAGCTAGATTTATTGTAAATATCATGCACCTCTTTAAAAACTCTGAGTGAGAGATTAAGTAGTTTCACTATTCAATGGTACCTGTGTCATCTGCTGATGCACCAAGAGTACAGTCAGTTGAAGTCCTATTGTAACAAGAAAATCTTTGCTTTTGTTTTCACTCAGAATGGACCCAATTGCTGAATTCATTTAAATGACGCTGAACCTAAAGTAGTAAAATTATGGCTTAATGAATTATGGCATTACTCCAGTTTTTCCATTGATGTCACTCAACAGAACAAACAACAAGAGTCCTGTGGGACCTTAAAGGCTAACAAATTTCTTCAGGCATAAGCTTTCATGGGTTCCAACCCTTCGTCAGATGCATCTGATGAAGTCGGTTGGAGCCCACAAAAGCTTATGCCTGAAGAAATTTGTTAGCCTTTAAGGTCCCACAGGACTCTTGTTGTTTTTGCTGTACACAGACTAACATAGCTACCCTCTGAAACTCAACAGAATGCTTTCCCTTTTTTTCTTTTCAATTTCCTGAATACTGAGCAATGTATTTACTAGTAAGAAAGAAACGCTGTCACTGTTTAACACCATCAGCCAACTTTGCCCACATATCTGCACAAGAGACACCATCACAGGACATAATCAAGCCAGATATTCCACAAAGGGCTCATTCACCTGCGTGTCCACCAATGTGATTTATGCCATCATGTGCCGGAAATGCCCCTCTGCCTTATATATTGGACAAACAGGACAGTCTCTACGCAAAAGAATAAATGGACACACATCTGACATCAGAAATCACAACATTAAAAAACCAATAGGGGAACACTTCAATCCCCCTGCTCACTCCATTGATGACTTGTTAATAGCTGTGCTCAAACAAATGAATAACAAATCAAAGCTTCAAAGAGGAACTGCAGAACTGGAATTTATATGTAAATTTGATTCTGTTTCCTCAGGGTTAAACAGGGACTATGGACTTTTCTCTTATTACAACAGGTGATTTGACCTCACCTTCCTCTATATGCTGTTCCCCAGTGTTTGAATCTTAACAACCACTCTGATTTGCTGTTACAGCCTGACCTGATCCTATGATTTACACTTCCCTGCATTTATTCTCCTCCCATTCTGTAAACTCCCCATCTTCAAAGTGTCTGACGAAATGGGATTTTGTCCAATGAAAGCTCATGTGATAAATAAATTTGTTAGTCTTTAAAAGTGCCACAGGGCTCCTTGTTTGTTTTACCATCAGCCAGTATCTTTGCTCGTTTGTATTTTGCATATTCACTCTGTCTTTAACATAAACAATGTCATTCTTGGCTGCATCATAACTGATTTCTGGTTTGTCAGATGAGATTTGGTTACCTTTAATATATTTCTGACGTTAGTAATTTTCGCTGAGCATTTATTCTAAGTGGTACTTTTGTTCCCCTGGCCATTTTGTTACATTCTTTGTGAATCATTAATATATTACTTAGCTAAATATGTTTAAAAGGAGGAAAAAATTAAAGTTGCTGTGAAACTCATAACCTTTATCCAGCCAAGGAAGTGCCACACTAGTTACTATCATTCCAGGATGAACTATTTAAGAAATATATTTGTATCATATTCCATTATTTTTAATCAGGAAAAATGGCAGAACAATGTCACATAAAAGACGACCCAACATCAGCTGTCGGAAAATATTCTGTGTGTCACATGAAAACAAAGAGAGATACTATCTCAGTAAAGTGTGGAACCTCAGAACATATCACTCAAGGACAATGAAGGAAACAGGCACTTTTCTTCTTGGTCATTGGTTACGAAACAACTCCAAGCAATTAAACTAAACCATAACGAAATTTAATCGGTCATTCCAGAGGGGAAAAAAAATGAATTAACCTAAGCAGAAAAGACATTCTTTAACTAGTATTCTGGATTTATTAGTAGAATATGCTAAACCCTTTATCTCATTCAGCCACAACGATTACTACTTTGCAACAATGACCTAGAATAGGCAAGTTGCTGCTGTTATAACACCATTTCAAGGATCATACTATTCAATATTCTTAGCGCCCTCAACTTAAACCCTATCAAATACCCTTCTTTCTCTCCTCAAAAAACAAAAATCAAACCACCCCCACACACTGTCTTTTACCTCTTTTCCTCTACAGAAGTAGCACCAGGTTCCTTCCTTATCTTGGGCCAGAAGGTTGAGCTAATGCAGTTACTACAGACCCATTCTCCTTCAGCAATCATGGAGACATGTCACACTGGCAACATTGCTGTCAGTGATAGCAGGAGAGTGTCTTAGAGACAAGACACAGAGCATTAAAAGCAGTTACAGAACTATTTATTTACAAATCTTTTGAAATGAAACAACTAATTTGGCTTTTAGTGTTCTGGATACAGAATGTAATTTTTAGGTTTTAACTAGTTACGAAATTACAAGCAAAGACAACAGCAGCTTGCAGTTCAGACTTCCTTTTGAATATCAGTGCCAACCTCCTCAAGGATCTATCTTCGCTGTTGTATTAGCGTTACTACCTGTGAAGGGAACGGACAAGCAGACAATAAAGCAAGGAAAAGGAGCACCATATCATATTTCTTCTTTTCTTAATGTTAAAAGTTTGTTTTGCATCTATCTCCTCAGAACCATGGAAATTAAGTCTCCTGACCTATCGAGTGAACTAGGTTTGATTAAAAAATCTCTACATCAAGAAAGAGACCTCCGATACAAAGGAAAAATTATAAATGAAGCAGAATTAGAAGCATACTTCTTGCAAACTTTTAGGGGTAAGTTTATTACTGTTTTCAATATTCACCTCATTTTCTTTTACTGGAAAGAAAACCAAACTTGCTCAGGATATTACTGCAGAGCAATCATAACCTGGCACATATTTTAAATGAAGTTACTGATTTGATTTCAACTACATAATGAACATTTCAAATTAGAAATGTGTAGTGTTGTTACTGTATGTACTTCCAGCAATACAAATGAAGGGACAAGAGATCACAGGGTGTGGAATTCTGAGACAAGCTCATTTTGCATGATTTTAACCAAGGCTCTGGGACAACAGCAAACACATTTTGAAGTTTGTTTTGGATGCTGTCAGTGGGATTTGAATGCTTCTTGAGGGAAAAAAAATTGTAAACTTTTCAACAGTATGGACTTTAAGTCACCTTATGTCTGAAAAGATTAAGGAAAATTGACAAGTGATTACAATGCATACAGCCACTCTGTATTAAACAACATCAGGAGTGGGGAAATGTAAACGGTTGTCACATATTATATATTTCACGACCCATATATATATTCAGCCCCATATGCACATAGACTGTTCTATGAGATATATAATATGATCACCAGCTGAGACCAAAGGAAAAAATATTTTCCTAGGAAGAAAAACAAAAATCACAAGATAAATTCAAAATGTGTCTGACTGGAAGAAATCAGGTAACTCCACTTCTCATACTTGGGATCACTCATGCTTTCTCCACTGAATTGACTATTTACAAAGATGGAACATTTCTTGCCATTAGCCAGTCTCGTAACTCCAATTCTACCAAGATATCACCTTAATTGGTATAATGTCAAATAAGAATGTATGTTAACATAAATTGTTATTTTTGCAGCAGACAGATCTGATACATTATGGATAAAAGGTGAGAATTTCAAAGCAGTATTATATACAATTTTTTAAATTGACAGTGACTTGCCTCACTAATAATTACAGAGATTTTGGTATTATTCTGGAATGCAAACTAACAATTTCTCAAGCCTACTGATGTTTTAAGAAAACAAATATATTTGAAATAGGAAACTTTTCCTGGTTTATATTCTTCTTTTAGGGAGAAACAACAAAGCCTACTAAAACAAATAAATGAGCACATTAAAGACTAAATTCACCGAGAGGGAAAAAATAAAATGGAAAATTAAAACAACAGAAGTTAGTTATGGGAGAAACATATTAAGTTACTTAGTCTATCCTCATGACAATGCATGAAGAAGACTATAACTGTTAAATTATTGAATTTGTATGTACCAAATAAAAATGTTTCAGACACATGCAGAGTACTAAAACAAAACAAACCTACTGAAGTAACCGACCCCTCTACTCAATTTTAATGACAAAACTAAATGACTTAATAGAAACAATATTAGTCTAATACAAAAAACATTAAAGGCTATTTGTGCCATCAGATGAATACTGCAATATATCTGAGGAGTTGTTTTTTTATTGTTCAGGAGCTACAAACAGCTCTAATGCACAATAATCTAATCACAGCAATGCTGCCGTAGGAAAAATCCTAACACACAGGGGCTTCATGAAACGCACGGACCCCACGCACAAAGCCTGGCAAGCGAATCATTCCTACCACACCCATTCCTCCAGCCACGCAAGTTACCTGTCAAAAGCAGCCAGCCTAAGAATAATCATCTCAGTGTTATTTTGTGGCTGACGTGAGACCAATCTAGTTCACAGTGGATAGATATTCATAACACTCAAGGAGGAGTTCCCATGCTGGCAGTCTCAGCAGAAGTGCCACAGATTGAAGTGGAATATATAATAGACTAACCTCTCATCCCCACTGATCTGTTCAAGTCAAGCATAATGGCAGGGCATGGTGAAGAACTCTGCAATGCTATTGCATTCATTCACAGTTTCTGCTTTGTTTTAAAAGTGTTAGTGATATGGCACTTTCCATCAACATTTAACTTGGCAAAATAATTGTCTTTGACCATCTTTTATTCCTTGGTTCTATCTCCAGAAAAGCACAAACCTTAGCTCACCACAGGACCACCATTCTTAAGATAAGAGAAACAGATATACTCCTTTCAGGTTCAGAAATGCGGAGCAGCTTTGGTGTCAATAACATGGCCTGAAGTTTTAGGAGCTGTTGAGAAATGTGAGGCATTTTCAGCCCAACAGTTCAGGAAGCAGAATAATCAGTACAAGATTTCCCTCATTACACAGAATACAAAGTTATTAACTTAGATTACAACTGTCATTTTCATAAATGATCCTATTTCCTTACCTATTTGGACATGTACCTTTCTTTAAAAGCGCTCACAGTAGGAAACACTTATCAAGTTCAATGAAAAAACTAACTAAAGCAAAGGGAGTATATAATTAGGCCACTTCAGAATTTAAAGAGTGAGTCCCTGAAAAGATAGCAGTATTAAATTATTTCTAGTGATCACGCTTGGTTGACTTTGCCAAAACAAAACAAAACAAAAAAACCCCCGCACAAATGTTTAAAAATCCCCTCTTTTGGAACTGTTCTCCCCTTCATATTAGTAAAATTAACAAAAGACTGATTTTCCATAAAGTAGTCCATGGAGGCGAGAGTGGGGGAGAAAAATTTGCATATATAGAAAGGACAGTATTTTTCCCTACCCATTCTCCAAAGCACAGTAATCCTCAAACTTCTCTCCTAAATGCAGTAAACACATTAAGAATGGGCTCCAAAAACTTTCTGCTGTTAATTAAGTGCACTGTGGGTAGAGCACCTGAAATGGAAATACATTGATGCTGAGGCAAGAAGGAAGAGGAATACACCCTAAGGCAGGCACACATCACTGCAACAAACCCTGTTGCCAACTCTGCCCACATATCTGCACAAACGATACCATCACAGAACCTAATCAAAATCAGCTAATCCATCAAGGGCTTATTCACCTGCTCACCCACCAACATGATATATGCCAGTATGTGTCAACAATGCCTCTCTGCTTTATACACTGGACAATCAGGACAGTCTCTGTGCAAAAGAATAAATGGACATAGATCTGACATCAGAAATAACATTCAAAAATCAATAGGGGAACATTTCAATCTGCCTGCTCACTCCATGGAATATATGTCAATTGCTGTCCTTAAGCAAGTTAATTACAAATCAAAGTTTCAAAGAGAAACTACAGAGTTAGAATTCATATGCAAATTTACCTTTGACTTAAACAGAGATTTGAACTGGCTTTTTCATTATAATAAGTGACTTTCCCCCATCGCTACCACCCCACCTTCTAATATGTTGTTCCACACTGTTAGAATCTAAACAATTGCTTTGATTTTCTGAAATAGTCTAACCTGATTTTATGACTTACATTTCCCTGCATTTATTTTCCTCCTATTCTGTAAATTCTCCATCTTCAAGCATCTGATGAAGTGGGATTTTCTCCCACAAAAGCTCATGCATTAAATAAATTTATTAGACTTTAAAAGTGCCACTAGACTCCCTGTTTGTTTTGCTAAACTAGACTAACACAGATATCCCTGTGGAACACTCTCTTTTGTGTCCCAGCCCCCTAACCAAAAGTTACTGCTTACCTACCCATGCAGTGAATTTATACAAGCTCAAAGATTGTTCCAGGAAGTGCTGCCACTGACCATTTTTAATCTCAAAGACACTGCCGAGAGAGGAGCCCAAATTTGATACTCGAGATTGTGTGAGCTACATTTACCTCTCTCACAGGAGAGGAGAAGCCAGACATTTTAGGAAATGTACATATGTGAGGAAAAAGTGAGGAAGCAAGTCCAAAACTCAAAAATTGAGATGGGGAGAGAGAAGGGAAGGAGGAGGAAAAGAAACTAGAATCATCTGTAACTTTAAGCGAAGATGTAGCTTTCTACACTCTAGAACAGTGGTTTTCAAACTTTTTCCCTCAGGACCCAGCTCCAGACCCCTCAGCCATGCGGTGGCCCCTCCGCTGAAAAAAAGGGGCTGCCGCCTGAAAATTCAATGGCAATCGTAGCTACTGGGGGGAAGGGAGGGAGAGGTCCCCAGGCACCAGGCCAAAAGAGGCATAGAGTGTTTCTTTCTTGGGCATCAATGGGGACCACCGCCCCAGCCACCTTGGAAAGGAGCTACTCTGGGGGGCTTCTTTGGGCTGGGGCGGGGGTCCTCAGACACACTGTGGAAAGAAGACACCCGGAGTGGCCCCTCTCCCTGCAGCCGCTTTTCTAGGCTGGCCTGTGGACCGGTCCCCACGCATGTCTCGGAGAGAAGCCCTTCTACATGGGAACTGGGCAGCAGCAGCAGAAATTAGAAAGGACCTCGGTCACCACTACTGAGCACACCAAGACTGCCAGTGTCCTTTTAAATTTCTGCCACTGCCCAGAGCAAGGCTGGGGAAGAAGAGAGAAGCCCCAGCTCGAGGCTCAAGTCTGGGGGAGAAGCCCCTGCCCCAAAGCAGTGCCGGCAATGCCAGTGGGGCTCCAGGCAGCCACCCCCACCCCAGAGAACCTTTAGCTAGGCGCAGAGAGCCCAGAGAGCAATGCTAGCCAACCGAGGAGTGCGGACAACCACCCCCATCCCGGAGCAACTCTGGCCAGCCACCCCTAGCCCAGAGCAGCCCCTGCCAGGCAGGGAGCCTGGAGCAGCACTGGAGAATCAGCCAGGGAGAAGTACTGGCTGACTGAGGAGTGCAGGGCAGCTGCTGCTGCCCTGGAGCAGCGCTGGCCAGGGAGCATGGACAATGCTGGCTTGGTGGGGAGCCTGGAACAGTGCTGGCTGAGGAGCGCAGGGCAGCAGCCAGCTGGCTGGGGAGCTCAGGATAGTGCTAGCTGGGCGGGGAGTGTGGGGCAGAAGCCCCTGCCCTGGAGCAGTGCCGGCACCGGTGCCGTGACCCAGTACTGGGTTGCGACCCGAACTTTGACAACCACTGCTCTAGAATTTAGATTTAGAAAGGATGGAGAAAGTGAACTCTGTTGGACTCTCAGAGAGACAATCAAGTGACCCAGCTGCCTGTCTGTTGCACAAAGGAAAACAACGAAATGCTGCATTATGAAACTTCACCTAATAATTTTGCATATCGCTACATAGACTCAAGTTCAATGCTTTCCTTGCATGGTCAAACGATAAATACATTTGTGTTGAGAGGGATTGAGAGAGCAAGTGAAAAAGAAGTCATCTCTAACCATTATCCTTTAAAATGGTAATTGAAAATAATTTAAGAGTTCTTTTTGGTTATCAGTCCAGTAAACTCAAATGCAATTAATTCCATAAACATAAGTTTTTCCACATCTCTTTTCTTCTCATGTGTCAGTCTCTCAGCTTCCCTTGGATTTTGTGTCTTCCCTTCCTCTTATTCCTCCCTGTCCCAAAGATCACAAAAGCCATTTCAAAGACATGTTCTCAGATCACCTTTATACTCCCACGAAGGACTCACAACACTTGGACTAGGAAACCTGGATATGGCTCTCTCCTGAACACTCTAATACTGCTATTATCAGCTTAAGTTGGTTGCTAGAGAACAATATCAGGCATATCCTTTTCTTGACTTCTCACACATACATAATGTATCTTCTGCAACCACTTGTTTACCTCAAACAACTCATCCTCTGCAACTTCCACTAGCTCTTAGTACTAGTGTTCTTCTCTCCTTGTTTTCAATGAAGCAAGATGCTACCCCCAAGCCTGACAGCAGACCATAGCAGCAAATGGACCTTCTTGTTCTCATCAAGCAATCTAACCCTGTCTCCCAGCCCCACACCCTAGCAGGTAACTCCTCCTCACAATTTCCCCTCTCGCAGTCTTCCATTCCTTTCCCAGATCCAACTCCTCACAGCAATATTGATTGTTCCCCATAGTTCCCTAACAAACAGATTCCTTTCCCTGCTTCCTTCCCCCACCCGCCGAAGATACACAGCTTATCATGAACTCTTCCTCCAACACTTAAAGAAGGGAGATTCCCCAGTGGCTATGTGAAAGATAGAGCCTTCTCATGCTGAGCTGACTCTACCTAGGCTCACTCAGGCACAGGCAATAAAGCAGCTGTTCTGCTCCCTACTTGCTCCCAGAGGCTTTCCCCAATAGGGAAGTAGGACAGATAAGGCACTGGCCCACCTTGACTGAGTCTATGAGGTACATCCAGAGAGCTTCTCTCCCCAAAATGTGAGGGGACAGTTAATGGGTGGTGGCCAGCAGTGATGCTGCTGAGCTGCTGATGCTGGAAAGACAGCAGCTGCTTACCACATGTTCCCAAGCTCACAGAGCAGGCTGCACAGAACACTGAGTACTAAGTGTGACAGTTCCCCCACCCCATATTTCAGACAGCAGCAGACTGATTTCAAGCAAAAGGATGGAAAACTGTAACATTGTGAGGTTATTTTGGTGTCTAATGATCCCCCTTTTGTGACAATACACATATCCACTCAATAAAAAACTCAAAGATACTAAATCCTTCTTCCCTTATATTTTCAGGGCTTAATAACCTTTATTATGAGCTCATTGGAGTAGTCAGGATTTATACTGTGCATCTATTGTGAATATCACAATGGGGCCCCTGAAGCTTGACTGATGACTCTAGACACTACTGCAATACAAATATTAAATACTAAGATGCAAAGAGGAAATTTCAAGCCAGGCCTCTAAGTCCTATACTAAAATGTTAGATTCCTAGAAGCCAGACCACAGCAAGTATGGGCATAGACTGCATGAACACGAGTCTACTGTTTCTAACGTAAGAAACAACTCTTTCCCCACAGGTGAGTAATTTTCCCCACCCAAACAAACTCATTTCCATGAAGCAGCTAACTATATTCTAACCTTCCACTTGCAAAATAAGACATGGAAAAATTAAAATCATAAGCTATCATCATAAAAAAGTCTAATTTTTAAGTTTAAAGTTACACTTAAGAGATCACTGGGTTCAGCTGAATTATTCTATTGTTTCCCTAGAAATTAAATATTAGGATCTAAAAGTGGTCAATGGTTTCCATATATATTTTTTTCTAAACAGACTGAGGAGAAAAATGTAATTCTATTTTACATGTAACATGCCACCATCTATGTGATTTCTTTTCTAAAAGTAAAAGGTAGACTTATGACCCAACATGATGAATATCCAATTATGTATAGTGTCCTACATCAGTGAAAACTGTTAAAATACATGGCAATGTGCAGCTTCACACAACTGAATTAAATCAAGTAGCTTAAACAAGGAAACAGCCACAGACATTTCATTAGAATCTGCAATTTTACATTAGTCTTGAAACAGAACACTAGACCACAGAACCTGAGAGTGGTCTAGATCAGAAGACAGAGTTTACCTTCTATATAAAAGATTTTTAGAACAGTAATACTCACAACTAGCATTTCTGTACAGAAGAAAGGGTTCATGCAGTTGAAATTCCAAGTTTTTATTTACTGGCTCAACCAGGTTGTGCATATTCAGTCGATTCACAATCGTAAAACCATGGTAGGGAGAAGCTGACCTGTTGTTTCATTGAGAATAGAGTAAGCTGTTAAAATGCGTATCCAGTTTTTACTAAGAAAAAATATTATCTTGTATATGCTTGCAAACGCCAAAACAAAGCATGGATTAAGAGTATAATTTGTAACACCATATGTGCTTAGTTAAAACAGCCACCTTCACAATATATCCATCTATCTATATTTATGACAAACTGTTATGCAGTTCAACCAAGCATTATTAATGCTCTGTTCCTTCCCTTCACATGAAATTTTCCTGAGATATACATTTACTGGTTTCTGTATTTAAAAACATACTGAGTTTATACAGAGGTATATAACAATGTTTACATGTAAATATCCCCAAAGCATATTTATCATGCAATATAAAACCAAACCTATTCACATAAGAAAACATTTTATAAGTTCAAATGAATTTTTACAGCATAACAAATAGTAAAAGATGAGTTAAAAAACAATGCATAAAACTGATGCTTCTGGTATGCAAAACAGTAAGAGTCAAAGCAATGATAGATTACTAGAAGAAAAGACAATGAAATTAAAAAACCAACAATTAAAAGTGACTGAAGGAGTTGTTTAATTTTAAAATGAACTTTTGCTCTAAAAAATGGCATTGTTTTACAAATAACTTATAATTACCCTGTTGAACTTGGCACCTGAAGATATTACTGAGGCCAAGAGGTTTAATGAGGATTCAAAAAAAGGATTTGACTAGTCTCATGGGTTAAACTATTATTGCACTGCTACAGTTTCCTAAAATCTTCTAGAGACACTTTTGGTGGCTTATGAGATTTTTTCAGCTTGAAAAGAATGTTTATATTTACTTGAAAAAGTTCAGTTGGCAACATTTACCTCTAACTTAAATAGACATAACTCCATTAGTATCTAAAATATTAAGAGTTGAGCATGATTTAAAACAGTAGGTAATACACTCAGGGAGGATTCAAAACCATCTCAACTTGCCTCATAAGGGGATAGTTTTTTCTTATAAATTAGTTTTCCCTTAGACATGAAAACAGTTCCTAAAAATGAACATATATAAAAATTGCTATGAAAAGCATACAAATATTTAGTTTCTAAATAGTCTATTTGATTACTTTTTCCTAAAGCTAGTCTCTAACACTTAAAGATCAAGACAAAACTATTTTAAATTTGTTTCCTCTTAAATTTTTAGAATTTTATATGTCCTTATACTCATCTATGCTTTAACACTTACTGTGTGAACCACATTGCAGCAAGCTAACTGTTTTCTGCTCATGCTTTGGGTCAGTCACAGAGGAAAAACACACAACAAAAAAATCTGCTATGTTATAATCAGATGTGATTAGCTATATAGATTATTTCAGCCTCAGGGCTACATTCGTTAATGGCCCAAAAATGCAAGTTACAAAGATCCTCTTGAAAAGCGCTGAACATACTTATTCCCAAATTTATCCATGTGCTTAAGTTTATTACTACAAACAGGTCCCATTGAAATCAATAGGGCTATTCACGGTAGTGAAATTAAGCATTTACCGGTAAGTGTTTATAGGAATAGAGCTGACTGGGAACAGAACCTCATAGTGGCAGGATCAAAAGAACAACTAGTAATACTAATTGGGCAGCTGCCTGATTCAGGATGAGTGGATTAATTCTCCACTTCATATTTCTTACATATAATGGAGCAGTACTTCATTTTTAAATTCATGATCTGCCTTTGGGTTAATCGGAAGTTTTGGTGATATTTACATGCTGTTTCTCATTAAAGAAATATTGGGCATTTCTCTCAAAATCATCTATTAGGCAAATCAAAAATCCCAAAGCTGCACACAAAGAGACTGCTATAAAATATATAATTAATAATTTATGGAATATGGAAGGTGGCTCATCACTTGGCTCATGTAAAGCACCCAGGAATTTATTAGGGAATTATATCTTATTACCAAAATAACCTAATTAAGACTTCTACATTTATATAATTCTCCCTCTCTTTGTTTTTATAAATGTATTTATTTTTACAAAGGTTTCACTGAAAAGTGGTGTATGCTTTTTGAAGAATTACATGACTATATGCTAAATTTGTTTTTAAAAACAGACAGTTGGAGGTGAATTTCTCATTAAACATCAGAATTAGTTGTAAAGGCTAATGTGACTGAAAGTCTAAATTTATCAGTTGCATACTATACTAAAGGGATTTTTAAATAACTTACCTTCTGTACACAAATAAGGTACCTTCTATGTCAGTCTTCTCCTACAACAGACAGCAATTATATTTATTTCAGTGATATGCTTACTCAGACAATTATGTAGCATTCTAACTAAAGAGTTATATTTTTAGTAGCTTCTCACAAAGAGGTTTGACATCTCAAGCCTCTGATTTAATTTCTCATATATTTAGTGAACTGCTAATCTTTTAAGGCAAATATGCAATAATATATGTCACCTTGTTGATAAAAAAAAATTATTTTAGAGAAATGATAAGTTTCTCAGTACTCCTTTTCCTGGCCACTCTCTCTAGTAAAGTCAAAATTAAATATTTTCCTTATAACCACCTCATATTCATGTATACTAGTACACTGTACTTCGCAAATTAAAAAAAATGTTGTACCTTGCAATGACAAATTACAATGGGATTTTTTTGGATCTTAGCTATAAATTGAACACAGCCTGTTCCATCTATAGCAGTGGTTCCCAACCTGTGGCCCAGGGGACAAAAGTGGCCCGCGGCTTGCCTCCTGCTGGCTACAGAATAGAGCCACTGCCTAAGGACCCAGGAAGAGAATGTTTCTGCAGGACTAAAAGACCAGTGCAGGCTCCTTGCTGCAGCCAAAGGGATAGGAGATCAGTGCTTCCCTCCACCTAGCTGTTGCAGGGAACACAGCAATGCGCTCCAAATAGGGTCCATAGGTGCTAGAGTCCTTACTGGAGCCAGAGGGAGGGGAGCACTGATCTTCCACCTCCGCCAGCTGCAGAAGGGAGCCACTGCCTTTAGACCCAGCTGGAGTACACAGGGCTACAGGATGTGTGCAGTTTTCCTGCTGCAGCCAAGGAATGGGAGATCAGTGAGCGAGGAGGCATCTGCTTTTCAGAGAGGGCCTCCAAGTGGAGGCTGGTGGACCTTCAGGGCTGTAAAAACGGTATCTGTGGCCCTTGAGCCAAAAAGAAAAAAAAAATAAAAATCTGGGAACCACTGATCTATAGCTTGAATTAAAATTTCATGCTATGCACAGTGCCTCTATTTCATACATGAAAACTTAAGTTTAAAAAAAAAAGTGCCTTTATGATGGCTTTATAGTGTCAGGCCTCTGCAAACAACTGAGTTCAACTGGACTAGTTTTGGCAGGATGGGGGTCTCAGAGGCCACCGAATTATAACCGTATAACAGGAAGCCTCTGTATCTTTGACAAGAACTTTTCTTACATTATTCCAAACCTCTTCACACTCATACTAATTTCTTTTTTAAGAAATTTGATGTATATTGATAGTTTTTATGTTCAAAAGTGTAGAGAAAGAAAGCCATTACTGAAATTAAACAGAAATTGTATTTAAGCAGATCAGTCGATATCAACATTTCTCTAATCCCATACTTTCTGAATCTCAGAATAACCAGTAGGTGGAAATTAACAACTAGGAAGGTGTGTAGACAAACAGGCACATAAATATAAACACCTACAAACAAAAAAGTGGGCATAGAGGGTGTTAGACGAGTCGACCATACCTGCTAGGATTATAACAACATGCATTCAAGCCCTGTCACAAGGAAAGACTGTTCTTTCCTATCAGACATTTCATTTCACCGGCTGCAGCGTCTCCTCTTACTGAAATTGTCTCCCACCCACGCTAAGAACAGTCAGAGCTTCTTTGGGGAGGGAAGATCTGAAACTTCTAAGAAAGTCCCACAGTCCCCGTCCCACACAAACCACCGCAGTGGCCCCGCAACAGCCCTAACCCCTGTAGCTGCCACTCTCGACCCCTGGGGAGGCGGGAGGCTCTCGGGTTGCCGCTCCGCACTGGGGGTTGAGGGGAGTTTCGGTTTCCTCGCAGGAAAGGGGAGGGCGGGTCAGCCTGGCTGCATCTGCTCGCCAGGGACGGAGAACGAGCGTGCCGGTGTCTTCTCCCCAGGAGTGGGTGGGGGGCCCGCGCCCAGCTTTCCACCCGGGGCGGGGGGTGTCTGTATCTCCTTTCGCGGCTGGGGGGGAAGCTATAACTCCCGGGGGGGCGGGGATGCCCACGTCTCCCTCCGCGGCTGGGGCGTCTCTAGCTCTCCCGGCAGGGGCAGGAAGGCGGCCCCGCCCCCACTCACCCACTCGTTGGCCTTGGGGCTGAAGCTGTAGAGCGCGACCTGGCCGGTGACGTCGGCGATGCTGGTGATGTAGGGATCGTGCTGCTTTAAGGCCGCCAGGCTCATCTCCTGCCCCGCTTTACTCAGCGACGCCATCTTGGATCCCGGGAGGAAGCCGCGGCCCGCCGGGGAGGAAGGAGCGAGCGCGGGGACACGTGTGCAGCCTTCCCTGCTCCCCCCGGGCGCTGCAGCCCCAGCGCCGTCCGTTCCGCCCTGCGGCCGCTGCGCTTGGTTCCGCCTGCTGGTGCTGAGCACAGGGCTGCGGCTGCCCGGGAAGCGGGGAGGGAACCTCTCTCCCTCCCGCTCCCAACAGGGACCTGTGCCAGGGGACCCCAGCCCCCCGACAGGCCCTGCCCCGAGTCTGGAGTGCCGAGGGACTCTCCGCAGGCGCCCCGGGGGCTCAGGCCTCCCAAGCAAGGAGCTTCCCCGAGCTGGGCATCCGAAGAGTTTTTCCTGCCCTAGAAAGGGAGGTGTTACTAGTTGCCTGGCGCTGTGCGCTTAGCACGACACTGCAGCCCACCTGGACGGAGCCTGTGGGTGGCTTTTGGCTGAACAGGACTGATCCCTGTCTGCAAAGTCATGCTTAGCTAGAGGGGCTTACTCTTCTCTGGAAGATAGGCCAGGAGGGACTGACACCTGCAACTCTGCAAGAACCAGCCCACTCCCACCATGGATCTCTCCTAGGAGCTCTGCGGGACCTTTTTTCTCTTCCCCACCATCTGGGGCTCTGTGTTCCACCACTCCTGGACCAGCAGATTCCAGTCATTGGCTTGAATCCCTGTGTACTCTTCACCCCAGTAGACATGTGTCCCTGGAGGCCTGAGGGACCTCCAGTGGATGGAAATGGCTCGATGGGGGCCATCAGAATTGGCTACCTCTGGATGAGAGGATGCAAAAGGAGAGAGTCCTCAGAATGTGATGGGGGCCACCAAAGAAGATATCCTAGTATAACAGAAACTGGAACCATAGGTCTCACAATATGATGGGGGGGCACCAAAGAAGATAATATAACAGAAAGTGGAATGGTAGCAAAATGTAATAAGGCTCAATTAGTGATGCTACAACTCCCCCACTTCCACTTCCACACACTACTAGCAGAATCGTTGATCCTTAAGTCCTGTGAGAATCACCATCCAGAACAAGGCACTGTGGGATTCAAAAGTAAATGGCTCCATGGAGTTTTATTTCAGATTTCCTGTGTGTTAGTTCCAGCTCCACCTAAAGTCTCCCACACAGCTAATAGGCATGCAGGAACTATACAGTACTCTTCTTGCTCACCAGGAGGGCTTTCCTGCTCAGTAATGATGTCCAGTCAATATGAAGCTGCTGGAGTGAAAGAGGAGGAAGAAGAAGCAGGTGGCTACCTCAAGGTCTTGTTGGTAATGACTTGAGGGACAAAATAAGGGAATGGGCACTTAAAGGGTGAGATGGGTCAGAGGTAAACAGAATGAAATTCAATAAAGACAAGTGAAAAGTACTCCACTTAGGAAAGAACAATCCATTGCACACATACAAAATGGGCAATGACTGCCTAGGAAAGTGTACTGCAGAAAAGGAACTGGGTGTCATAGTGGACCACATGCTAAATATGAGTCAAAAGTGTAACACTGTTGCAAAAAAAGCAAACACCATTCCAGTGATTTATTAACAGGAGTGTTGTAAGTAAGACACGAGAAGTAATTCTGCTCTACTCTGCCCCGATTAGGCCTCAACTGGAGTATTGTGTCCAGTTCTGGGCACCTCATTTCAGGAAAGATGTGGACAAATTGGTGACAGCCAAGAGAAGAACACGAATGATGGTCTGGAACACTTGATTTATGAGGGAAGGTTGAAAGAGCTGGGTTTATTTAGTCTGGAAAAGAGGAGACTGAGAGGGGACATGATAACAGTTTTCAAGTACCTAAAAGCTTGTCGTGAGAAGGAGGGAGAAAAATTGTTCTCCTTAACTGCCAATGATAGGACAAGAAGCAATGGGCTTAAATTACAGTAAGGGAGGTTTAGGTTGGACAATAGGAAAAAATTCCTAACTGTCAGGATGATTAACCACTGGAATAAGTTGCCCAAGACAATTGTGGAATCTCCATCATTGGAAGTTTTAAAGAGAAGGTTAGAGAAGCACTTGTCAGGGATGGTTCAAGAGGGTACCTGGTCCTTGCCATGAGTGCAGGGGCTGGACTTGGTGACTTCTCATGGTCCCTTCCAGTTTCTATGATTCTATGATATAACCCGTAAAGTTTTGTCTTCGTTTGGTTCCGCAGTAGTAGTAAACTAGCAAACACTATTTCATGAGAGCCATTGATATAATTTGTGATGCAGGTGTGCAAAGCTAGGATTAAATTCTGCTTTTCTGCATTCTCGCATGAGTCCTGTTAATGGCCAGGCTGTACTGATACATGAGGTGGAGGAACCTTTTCATCCCTTGCATACCTCTGCCACGCATGAGTAATTTTTCTTATGAGACACTTGCATTGCTCAAAAAGGGCAGGGAGGAGTCCAGGGCTTGCTGAGTGAGCTAACTGCACCAGAAGAACAGACTCCCCCATCCTACAGGAGGAGCCTTTCAAATATGAGAAGGTGCAGTCTGCATACTCCCCTGTGGGTCCAGAAGCTCAAAATAGGATAGTACCTCTCTTTGGCACAATACAACCTCAAGTGATCCTTGTGGTGGTATCACTCCACATTCTCCTTTACTCAGGCTTCTGTTTATCTGCTGCAATCTAGCCCCAAATGGGTAAACTTTGATGAGGGCTTCCAAGGGCAGGAAGTGAGGTAAAATGCTGTATATTGTGAGTTAAAGTGGTTGACTACTATTCAGTCATATATTAAATGGGTGAAAAACAGCTTCCAAAAGGAGAAAGCAAAAAAATTATTTGAAATTATTTTGAATACAAAGGGAGTCTAGAATTTTAGAGACTAAAGGAAATATGGTAAAAAAATCCTTTTGACGTTTGGATCTCCGTGATGCTTCTAATGGCTGCACCAAATAGGCTGTCCCTCATCTTCATCTCAGGCACAGACAAGCCTACCCCAAAGCAAACATAGCTTTCAAACTAATGTAATGAGAATATCTTGATAAAGGGCAGCTTTCTGCGATGCCAGATCTTCTTTACTGCATCTTGAAAGTGAAACATGAAGAGCACTGATAACAGAATCAAGTGGGAGCTTTGTTTAATAGATTGTTTTCCTCCTTCATCTTCTAACTCCAGTTCCACATTTTAGTTGGTTTGTTCTCCTTGCCCTTTTCCACTCCTGGTGCCTCGTGTGATATTTTATGTCATAAATGAATGAACAGTGTGAGCTACCATCTGCTTTCTCAGCCCTGAAGTACATAGAAATATACAGTATGTGCTTAGCCTCAAACTTAGACCTCTTTATAAATGTTGCATCCTGGTAGGATTGTTCAGTATGCTATTGTATACTGTGAATGTCTTTGTTCTCCTTGAGTTATGCAACAGTTAGTGATGGGATTATGTTTACTATCATTCTGTACTTTCAATACTTGAACTGACATGGACAGCAGTGGAGTGATCTTCACAATAACCTTTTGATGTTTGCTTTTTCAGTAAGATGTTTTCTATTTGTTGTGCGTCAACAGATTATGAGTACTTTATGTTCTGTATTTCAACTACTCAATCAAGGTTTTAGAGGACCGAAAAATACTAAGTTATATTCTACTACATACTGCAAAATTAAAACAAACTAAGTGGTAGTGATTGTCCTTTGTCTCTATCAATGGCTTGCCACTATTGGGACAAGCTGTCTCCATTGATGGTCAGCTCCCTTGATTGCAGCTCCATTTATTGGATCTTCCTTCCTGCTCCTCCTAATATTGTTATCTTTTGCAGAGCAGATGAAGATGAAAATTGCCGTCAAGGTTCTGATAACTCTTTTTCTGACCTTATGTATAAAAAACTTTCTTCAGTTTGCAATCATCTTTAATTTCTTCCCTGGCTGAACGAGTATCACCAGAAAACAGTTCACTGCTTTGATTGGGATGCTGGAAGTGTTCATTGAACATATCCAGTATGTGTATCTCGTATTGTTTCCAATAGCCCATCAGCGGCGGTATGTGAGATATGAAAAGTCTCATTGGGAGAAGACTGTAGTCTAGTAGCCACAGAGGCAAATTTGATGACATTCATGAAGATAGTGTTCTTTGCTTCTGGATGGTAAAACTATGGCCACAGGTACTGTCTCAGATTTTGGGCAGTTAACACACTACCTTTCTAGAGGTTGCCTAGTGTGTTTCCCTTGAACCATACCAGTGGTTTTGAAACGTGGACTACTTGTTTACTATATCATTTTCAGTTTAATTAATTTTAATTTCAGCACTATGGGGGCTGATTCAGTGAAGACAACTATGCATAGACGTATGCAGCAGGCATTTGGTAGCTCTGTTCTGAGCTAGTTGCCCTGATTATGACTTTTGTGATTTATGCCTTGTTGTAGATGTTTTATTTTACTTTCACTTTCATGAGCCAGACTGCTAATGCTTTAACCTGTTCCTTTGGTAATAGTTGTCCATTTCTCCCATTATTTTAAAATGGTTACAACAAAGTGAGAATGACAGATTTTGCTAGTTTTCCACTTCTAATTTTTTTTTAAATGGTAATTTCAGCAAATAATTTTGTTTAGCATTTTTAAATTGCTTTTTTAAACAAATATTTCAATCATATTCTTTACAGTACTGTGAGTTGTACACTTTTTGATCTTTTAGCTTGAGCAATATTGATTATCTGACTCTTCCTACTCTTTGCTATTCAAGTTTCGAAGGGGTAGCTGTGTTAGTCCAGTTCAGCAAAACAAACAAGGAGTCCTGGGGCACTTTTAAAGACTAACACAAAGTGGGATTTTCTCCTACGAAAGCTCATGTGATGAATAAATTTGTTAGTCTTTAAAAGCACCCCTAGACTCCTTGTTTGTTTTGCTATTCAAGTATTCTTCATGTACTTAATTAAAGTGAAATGATTTTTTCTTGAAGTCCCAGGAATCACAAGTCTCTTGTAGGCCCTGAATCTGCATCATGTTCAGCATTGGCAGATTCTCAACCCACAGAGAGTTTATTGCAGATTCAGGATTATAGATGCTTATTTTTGGTTGCCATAAATATTTTTCCACCTTTACATGAAGGTTTTCCTAAGTCTTTACCAGCTACAGTGGTTGCAAGCAACAACATTTTCTATTATTTTATTGATGTTTTACAGAGCAGAGTTGGTGGACTTCCTTCTTCTTTATGTACTATTATAGAGTGAAGAATTCATCTTTTTTAATGTTTATGCCTAGATAAATAATTTTATATAACTCAGAACAATATTTGTTCAAACTTCTGTTTCAGCCTAGCTGGAAGGCTTGAGTTAATTCACTTTTGGGCCTCACATGATGAGAAAGTGAGAGCAACATAATGTGATTTGGTGTGCTATCTGTTTTTCCTATGCAGCTGGTAAAATCTTGTAGAAACTGATGTGAAACAGGAAGCATTAAAAACAACTGTGAATTATTGAAACCATGTAATTTAATAAAGTACAAGTATAATGATATAAAGAACATTTATTCCCTTGCAGTTTGGGATTTAAGTATTATCAACAGTTATGGCCCTCCTAACAGATGCTAACTAACCATTATCTAAAGAAAAGCAATAAATTACATTTATAATTCAATAAAATAAAATAACCAATTTCACTTGTGCAGTAAAGCTGTTCCCCCAACAGTGGTGAAAGAGGTTGAAATAGGTCACAGGCAGCCCTCCTTACGTTGCTCAAGAACATTAGAAGGATTAATAATTTATAGATTATCTCCTAGAAACAATGATATGCTGCAGACAGGTAATCCAATCTCCTATATCCTTCTAACCTGCTATGCCATTTCATTTGAGGATTGTGCAAGGGTGGCAACTTTTCTAGGAAGAAGCAGTTTAAAACATGTTAATTGCTGGAATTTGCATTAAAAATATGACAACTCTTATCTGAGGTAGGTAAGCGGTGAAATCAGACAGGTAACTGTAAATTTTCCATTGGTGGCACCTAGATTTGATTCAGAAATTGTAACCTTTTCACTGTTAGGTGTAACTGTCAATGAAAACAATATGTGGTAAAGGCAGCATTTTATCATGAATGCAAATCATAACTAAAAAGATAATTATTTCTATTTTTTATTTTCTGTACATTTTGCCTAAACATTTAGAGATATATCAGTCTTTCTGATAAATTTATCACAGTTTATTTTTGGATATCATTTTTTCAATGATGGCAGATGCTAAAAGTACAACAGAAACAGGCGTGGAGCATTGTTTTCTGTTGCTATTACATATTTAACTTAAGAAATATATGGATACTCATATGTGTCTTTGCCTAGGTTTTAACTTATTTTGCACAATATCTAAATATAAATATGGATGATGTGGATATAGATATCTGTATAAGAATCTCACTAATTTGACTGTTGAGAGGGGTACTTATTGCAAATCCATAGGTGCTGGAACCAAAAGTGTGGCTTCCCTTGACTTGAAGTGGGGGTTTATAGTTTGGAACAATGCTTTCAGCACCCCACTATAAAATCTGTTCCAACATCCCTCCACGTTTTTTTTTTTTGCAAATTGACAAATGAATAAATAAAATGCAAAAGCAAGGACGCAGTATGACAGATTTAGGGTATGTTTTTTAAATTTTATAACGAAACTATAAAAACAGAGATCGCTCATTACAGCCTGTGCTATTAGACCTGTTGTTGACAGACAGGGAGAGACTGCCAATTTTCTTTTGTGGATTATAAATGTTGCAAATTAGCAAATTGAGAATTAGCCAGATTGTACTGTGTATAGGAATGTGAAAATATGCCACAAATTATGTAATGCAGCAAACAGTTTAAATAACAAATGACCATTTTGAGGTAATTACTTTGGTAGAAGCTAATAGTGGAATAATTTCAGGCTTCAAATTTTATCAAAGATTTTATTATGCAGATATGTTGAATTTTTAGTGCATTATTGTTGTCTTACATTAATACTTTCTCACAAAGATCCTTTTGTATTACTTAATGATTCCTTAACTATTTGTAATCTCCGTTGATATGTCTGTAGCCCTTTGGAATTTCAGCTCATCCCTTAAGTTTCAGAATTTGGGTTTGCATGCTTCTAAATTAAACTGAGAAGCAGCAATTGCTAAGAAGTAAGTGAGACACACTAGTGGTAATAAATTTATCCAAGAGCACTGTAGCATGTGGCATTTCTTGCATTCCAGAGGTGCTTGCCTTAAAAAATAAGCTAATAAAGGTTGAATATTTCAAGAAGAAATATGTAGTTTTTAGTAGTTTATCTTGGTATAGCACAGTACCTGCATATAGGATGCCCCTCCATTATGAGATTAAATAACGTCTAGAACTTTTCAGATGTGCGTAGTATGGATAGGAAGGAATCTAATGTAGAGAGGTATGATGACTCTTTGGTAGCTTTTTGTATTATTCAGAAACATCTACCGTAGGAGGTACAGAAATGGGAGTCAGGAAATCTGGGTTCTCTTCCAAGCACTGCCATTTTGTGTGTTACTGAATAAGTCACTTCATCTCTCTGTGCTTCAGTTTCCCCATGTGTAAAATGAAGATAATGAAACCTGTCATTGTAAAGTCAATTGAAACTTTATGAGAAAAGCATTAAAAGGTCAAGGTATTATTATTAAGTCTGACCAGAGAATTGACATCTCAAGATTTGGGATCTTTCCCCTTTGCCAGGGATAGTATTGGTGGCAAACCGAATGAACGGCTGGTGAATTGAACACTATGCTGGTCTAACAACAAATTTTTGCTCATAGAGTAGATGCACCAATTGCAGGTGCGTCTGTAGTCCTTGGGCAGCAACTGTGCCCAAGAACCAGCTCTTTTGTAGTTCTGGAAGGGTAGATTCCATATGCCATTGACTCAAAACATCCCCAACTCTTTGTGCCAGTCTGTTTACTTGGGTGTGGCACAAAAGGCTAGGGTTTGGGCTACTAACTAAGGCTATGTCTACACTACAAAAAGTTAGGTTGACTTAATAAGGTCGACTTTAAGTTGACTTAAAATCGACCTTATTAAGTCGACTTAACAAACTGCTGTCTGTGGACATGGACTAAGTCCACTTTGTTAAGTCGACCTAACTGCTCTTAGGTCAATTTAACAAAGTGGACTTCAACGTCCACACTGGACTTAGGATGACCTAAAGAAGGGTTAGGTCAACCTAAGCAGGCTTAAGTCGACCTAATAGGTGGTTCTTATTAAGTTGACTTAAGCATTCATTAAGTTGACTTAAGGAATTTCTTAAGTTGACTTAATGAAAGCCTAGTATGGATGCGGCTTAATTTAAGTCGACTTAAGCTTCCTTAAGTCGACATAATTTGCCAGTGTAGACATAGCCTAAAAGAGTAGATGTATCCAGACACCAAAGACAGGGCTAATTCACCCTGTAACAAACAAGGAGTCTGGTAAAACAAACAAGGAGTCCTGTGGCACTTATAAAGACTAACACATTTTTTTATCGCATGAGCTTTTGTGGGAGAAGATCCCACTTCGTCAGATGCTTTGGGATTTTCTCCCATGAAGACTCATGCAAAAAATAAGTTTGTTAGTCTTTATAAGTGCCACAGGACTCCTTGTTTGTTTTGCTGAACTAGACTAACACAGCCACACCTTTGGAAGGAGTCTGGTGGCACTTATAAAAACTAATTTAGTTATTTCATGAGTTTTTGTGGGAGAAAATCCCACTTCGTCAGATGCTTGAAGTGGGATTTTCTCCTGTGAAAGCTCATGCGATAAATAAATTGCCACCAGACTCCTTGTTTGTTTTGCTGAATTAGACTAACATGGCTACCCCTTTGGAACTTTTAACCCTGGGTGTAACTGTCATTGGCTATGTCCACACTGGCAAGTTAGTTCAAATTAAGGAGGCTTAATTCGAACTAACTAAAGCCATGGCTACACTAGGCTTTAGTTAGTTCGAATTAAGGGCTTCCTTAATTCTAACTAATAAGTTCGAATAGGACTTCAGAAGTAAGGCTTTAATTTGAACTAACTAGTTCGAATTAGCTAATGTGGCCATGTTAATTGGAACTAATTTCTTAGTTCTAACTAACTGGCCATTGAAATGAATGGGGATCGCTAATTCGAACTAAGCAAGTGCCATGAATGGCACTTGCTTAGTTCGAACTAACTTTTCCTAGTTCGAATTAAGCTAACTAAAATTAGTTCGAATTAGTTAGTTCAAACTAACTAATTCGAACTAATTTTAGCAAGTGTAGACATAGCCATTGGAGTCTTCTCCTGGATTTATTTTTTCCTCACAGTATCTAAAGTCATATCCACACAGGATACAGGGTCCTCTTATTAGGATAAAATCTGCCTCTAATAGTAGCACCAAAGACCACAATGTGCACCCCCCCAACCTCCCCAGTTGCCTAGTTTGGCTGTGGGAAGTAAGCCAGAAGGAAGGAAGACTTAAGGAGAGGAGGCATCGCACAGGGAAAGAGTAATCTTTGCACTCTGCCCTTAAAAGAAGAACTGTCATGACATTCGAGAGTAGGTATGTCAGGTGAGATCCTTATCCCTGCTGAGGCCCCTTTATACCAAGTACAACGGCACAAAAGGACCTAAAAGTCCTGATTCCGTACAGGGGAGGATTCCTTTGTGTAGGCACTGCAGAAGACAGCTGTATAGATGTCTTGTGAGTATCTTCTTGCAAGTTCTGGTCTAGGGGTATACTTGGGGCAGGGTGGGAGAGGTATTTTTTTGCGGTGGAGGAGAGAGTCATAGCACAGTGCTGTGGGAATTCCAGGCAGGATTGTAGCACATGGGACAGTCATGGAGGCTGCTATAATTTAAACAGGGCTGTCTTTATGCTGAGATCCTCTGCAGCCCCACAGTGGCCCAGGACTGGAAGATGTGCAAGGACGGCTTAAAGCCACCAAAGCTCTCCTCCTGCAGGCTAAGTTCTGTGCTATGCCTCTTAAATGCTCAGCACAGAATCTCACCTCTTGTTTTTTGCGAGGTTTTTGTCTGCAGCTTGTCTTTGTCTGTATTCCTCTCAGAATTGGGTGTCTTTTCAGCCAATGTTCTTTCTTCAAAGTAAGGACAACTGAGTGAGGGAGTTCCTTCAACCTGTCAGAACTATTCCTCAATGGGGACCTAAGCCAAAGCCTATTTCTGTAACAGCCGTCTGTGCTGGGACCTTTACTATCTTGTCCTCGAGAATTAACAGCCATGTAAATAAGTTGTCAGAATGGGAGTGGATAGATTTTTCTGATTTTTTAAAAAAATCCCTTTCACATACTTAAAATAATACATGTGTAAAACAAAATGTCAGTTAACCAGTAAATTATTTAAAGACTTTTTTTATAGACGAGTAACTGTGAAAATCAACTTTATTTAAAAAATGAAAACTTGGTAAATGATTCCTCCACATTTTGGGTGGTCTGATTTGTTTGGTGTGTTTTGACAAGAAAAGAAAACCAGCCAATATGTTGAGCTTTATAACAATCTACCATATGTACACAGAACTTTTGCCAAGCAATTTTTCATACTGAAGTGATTTTTAGCATGTGCACTGAAATGATGTACCCAAAGAACTTGTACATTGTGTCAGGTCAATGGTTGGTGAGCTAATAAGAATTTTCTAACAGACTGCAGTAATCAGAAACACTGCCTGAGTTCTCACTTTACACAAGAGGCTGTAAGGGGTCTTTCAAAGCCCTCATAGTCAATAGGAATAATAAAACTCATTTTCAAAATTTGTACACATAGTGAAACATATTTAATTACATGATAAGCTCTGAGAGATATTTCTGAAGCACTTATATTTAATATATATTTTGAGATCTGCAGTATAAATAATATACATATGGAAAAATAGCCTAAGGCCGGAATCTTGGCTGTATCTCCCTCTCTGGCCTCGTGCCTTTCAGAGCTGGACAGCTCAGCTGAGCTCCAAAGCCACAGAGGGCTAAGCTCAGTGATTACACAGCTACAGAACGCCTCCCCTGTCCAACCATGAAATAAAAGGCTGACAACAGTTGGGCATGGAGGCTGGTGATGGGTAGCCCTGATCATGAACTTTGCTTTCCTTATTTCTTCTGTTTGTGTGTGCTTGGAGGTGGGAGGAGGTTTCTGTTTGACTGATGGTCAGGCAGATAAAGGAAACCTTCAAGGGCCTGGTTACCGCTGGTTCAAAAGAGCTGTCAGCCAGGAGAGAAAATCAATTCCCATAATGTTGAAGGACACGCACACTTCACATCCAAAAGAATTATCTGTCTTATTTTTGCAATAGAGGTACATAGCCCTTTCCCCTTGTACTGCAGTTCAGGAGAAACTAGAATCTTAATCTATGGAGTGCTGCAAGAATGAGAGAAGAAAGGCACTTCTCTGCATGAACTTCTCTTTTGTCTCATAATGGGTCTTTACTGAATATGCAAGGAACAGCTCCAGATCTCCTGTGTGCTGCCATCCTCATGGCTGGTTGTCTTACTGCAGACTACCATAGCACAAGAGGCTGCTATACTGCTTGTCATCATGTGCACAGAGCACAGAATGTGACCTTAATTGTGTCATTGCAATCTATGTTGTGATGTCAGATGCCTGTTTACATATTCCCTTTCATCGACTGTTAAAATAAGGAAGCTTATCATCTTCCATTCAAACCACAAATTATAGTAGTTTGACTTTGCAGGGTGTACGATCTGGATTGTAATATTACACACTTATCTTGGTGCAGAGTGGAGAATTAAGGGTGAAATTTCACCTTTACTATTTTCTTCTTGTTATTTGTGGGCATTACATTAAGGATTTAAATTATTAAGACCTAGATCCTGGTCCTCACTGAGGCCTGTTCCATTCTGGTACTGCAAAGGGGCCTTAAATCTACACTGAATAGGCAGGTGAGGATTTCTATGGATTCTGCTAGAATCCTAAACTGGGGTAGAGCCAGCACAGCTGATTCTATATCATCCCCTTCTAGTTCTGATAGCAAAGGCATTCTGGCTAGAACATTTTGTATTCTGGCAATCTCCAGTTGGCATAACTGCGGGACCACTAAAAAGTGGCACAATTCAGAGTAATCCTAAATTGCCCTGTGGATTTGGAGACCGAAGGCAATATAAAGCTATGTATTTTCCCCATTTTCTCAGCTACATTCAACAATACTCAGAATCACCTGAGGATGAGGGCCAATATCTAGGACTCACAGTTTTGTAGGCGATTCCTGCTTGAAGTTCCCATTTAAATCACAGGGGCTGTCACATGTAGAATTGTTGAAAACATTTTGCTGTTTATGGATTTTCCATATAATCATGACCCCCTCAAAGTCAATGGTCAACTGAGAGAGTATAATGTTGTAGTTCCTTGAACAGGCAAGGCTATAGGCACAGACTTCAAAGCAATTGGTAGAAAGGGTGTCTCCCCATACAATCTGTTTTTGGTAGAGAAAAATCTATTTTTGGCTTTTTGACCAATGCATCCTCCTTTACCCCGATTTTTTCAGTTTTCAGCAATGGTAACATGGTTTAAAACCAAATTGTTTCAGTCTTCCTTGCCAAAAAATGGAAAATAAAGTTTTTGATATTTTGATGAAAACCTGAAATATTTCAAAAAATTTTTTTGATAAAAAATATCATTGACATTTTTCACCAGGGGAAAAAAAGGTCATATCCTGACCAACTTTAATTCTTACCCAGTGCCCTCACTCCTAACTTTTTAATAACATGATTATACCCACTGGTTAAATAAGATTGAAACAGGAGAGGGAGCTCTCAGTGCACCAGCTATGTATGCAAAAGACTGCTACTGTCCAAAGCTCTGTCAAGGAGGGGGAGCTGCATGTGTACCCCTTTCTTTCCATTTCCTTAAGCCTTTAATAGGAACCCTGCCTCTACAAGAGAAACTGGGTAATTGAATTTTAGGGAACTGCTGAACGGATGAAGACAGTGTAGTTTTCATAGTGCTGTGGAGGAGACAAAGAGTCTGTTTTAATGTAGAAAGAGGCCTCATGTGACTTCACGCCTGCCATGTTCATACATTTTTAGTTGGCTTCCCTGTTATAAATAGCCTTTTATTTTATGGACTCGCTTAATCAAAAATTCCAGCTGTAATGGGTGCTGGCCAAGTAGTGCTGTGTAAACTTCTGAGACTTAATACTCTAGGGGCTACAGTGTGATTCACGAGCCCCCATGTTCATGGCATCACAGCCAGCTAGAGTTGCAAGGTCGGGGGTGGGGGTAAACACTGCTGGAGAATGTTTAAGTTAAATAAAAAGACCACAAAAAACTGTTATAATTTCCTTTTTAGAAAACTATGAAAATATTTGTTAATATCACATATTGTAAATTTATTATTTTTAGAATGACCCTTCAATTTGGAGGCCTGGTCTACTTAACAGTGTCAGTTTAATGGCTCTCCGGCAGTATGCCAGCTGCTGAGATGTTTGAAGGGCAATGTCATTTACATTTTATTTTAAATGATCAAAGGCATATTGCCTAAAATCCAGTGCAAATGAAGACCATTTATTATAATATAGGTTTTACCATTTAAGTTAAAGGTGCACATATAGTTGGTGATCTAACAACATCAATTATTTCATTACAGGTTTAATGGTGTAGGAAAAAACAAAACATTTTCCTGCCCTGCCACAGAAGGGCCTGTTGAAGCAGAGCAGACAGGATTAGAGACACTCATTTACCTATTCTCCACTCCTTATTATCTCTCCACAACCCAAACCAAATGCACAGAGCAGGGAGATAAAGGTTTCTGTAGTCTGTTTCTTAGAGTTATGTGAAATATTCGTAGCAAATGATTTATTTGATGAATGTATCCCCCTTTCAGTTCAGAATTTTCTGCAAACAAATGTAGATTTTTGATAATTTGATTAATTCATAAGCAAATGATTTGCTCAAATATGTTTCAGCCTGTGGGTTATTTATGAACTATTCATCATGAAAATTACTTCAGATATTTGCTAGTTGTAATTCAGTTTTTGTGCTGTGTGATTGGTCATCTAAATCATAAAGTATTGTTTCTTGAATGGCTCCCAAGAGAAAATATTTTTCAAGAGGAATGCACATATTTCTGTAGCAAAAGTGTTGCAAATATACATTTGCAGAAGCATTAAGCCACCTTCTCTTTCTGGAAACCTGTTTATGAATAAAAATTCTACCATTGTTCTTGGAAAATGAGTAGAAGGGGTCATGAATACTGTGACTGTTTTCAAATTCTTTATTTCCTTCTCTCTCTACCACACATTTCCAGTGTGAGTTTTTAATGAAAAATTTTACCAGAGTATAATTATTAAAAATAATATCTTATTTATAATGGTACTCTGGACAAAAAAGAAAAATGGACCATCAACACTGAGCTAGAAAGTTTAAATAAGTAGTGTGATAATAGATGTTATAAACACCAGCCAATTTTAAAATGTAAAAGTCAGCCAGATTACTTGAGTCTTTGGGCTTCTGCAGAAGGATAAAAAGATTTAATACATTTCTTACCTTTCTTTTCATTTTGTTCTTCATGGGATTTGCTTTGCATTTTCACTCACAACTTTGGTAGTACAAATAAATATAGGCATAATTTCTATCATTTAATGAAAAGATTTTTCAAAGGCACAAATGGGAGTCAGGCACCTAACTGTCATAGAAAGTCAGTGGGAACAGGGCACCTAACTCCCATTTGTGTCTTTGAAAATCTCCCCCCAAATAACTTACTGTATTACACCTTTCTATGCTTCCTGTGCATCGCTTCATATAAATGAGCCAATATTCTTCTTATGTAGCTATGGAAGTCACTTTTTATTTATTGCTGAAAGTTTGATGGCACATTCCCTTAGCCATAGGCCCCTAAGTTCAGGATGCAAAGCTGTTTGGACATTCCTAGCTAATAACCCTTACCCTCTACACTCATAGAATACATAGTCTTTTGGCTGCTTATACTCATGCCCATATGTTAGGATGGCATTCTCCCCACATGGAGGCAGAAACTTTTCGTCAGGGACTAGGTTCCGAGCGGTGATAGAATGTATATTTTAGAGTCAGACATTCCAAATGCAAAATGTGTGGATGCCTAGTAAATTTCCAGCATACAATATATGTATCTATCACTGAAAGACACAGACCTGTTAACCAGCTCATATAATTTAATTTTCCAGAAAGAAAAATGCTGAACAGATTCAAATTCTAACTAGTTCATATACTCCTAAAATATTTGGGTATGATGTAACAACAAAATCATGTTTGGGGGAGTGACAGTAATGAAAAAGTGACCCAAAAGTAAGAGAATCCAAAAGGCCTGATTGCAAACTTGCTATTCACACTGATGAGCACCTATTCACCTAAGCAGACCCACTGACTTGAGGGGGACTACTTATATGAGTAACTGCCTCCCAATGTGGGTAAAGAGTTCACAGTCTAGTCCATGCTGATAAGCTTCAAAAGGGTAGCGAGCTCATTCTTCCCCATAACAGTGCACAGGGCCTTTATTTTGTTGTCCTCTTCTGTAAAATAGGTATAATATATATCTACCTTTGGAAAGTTCTTAAATACATTGTTTTTTACCTAAAGATCTCATTTATTACATTTCTATCTGTTGGGTAGTAGGAAGTTACTGTGTGGGAGGCTTACATTTCAGAGGCCTTAATCCTTTGGGTGGATGGAAATTAGGCACATATTGGAAGGGATGCATTTGTTGCCTGGGAGGAGATTATTAAGAATACCTATCTATTTTTGCAGAGTTATACATTTAATGCAAGATGTCAAAGCACTTTCCAAAAGTGGGTATGCTTTTTGTTTTTAGTCTTCATTTTACGGATGTCCAAACCGAGGCACATGACTGATGAGTTGTCCGAGGTGCAGAGAAATTGCTGCATGTCTTGGAGGAGATCCTCTATTCTGCTCTCTCAAAATGATTAACCTCAGACTACCAAGAAATGCATATGCTAGTAAAACTCAGCTCCAATCTATGTAGAAACAAGGGAGAGTATGGGCACATATTGTGGAAATGCATGATAATTCTTTCACTGCGGCTACCTTGCCACATCTCCTGTGCTCCTGTTTTCCATTAACATTCCATTGGTTTCAATAAAATGTTAAGATGTACATGGAGCACTAAGCAGCCATCAAGTGGCAAATACTAGCTTTCTGGAGCATATACTAAGATACTTACAAGAGAGTGAATTAAGTGTGCATGCTGCACTGACTATTCTGAGCAAGGGGGACTTAATTCTGTTGTGAGATACACTCAGGCAGCCCTATAGACTTCAGTGTTACAGAGCACAATTTGGTATGGATTATCTTCTAAAATGGAATCAACACTTCATATTGTCAGCTTAACAGCTGATCACATCAGATGCTGATGCTATTCACCTTCTTTCCTCACACTGTCAGTCTGGTTTAGTAAAGTATAGAACATTTTATAAACAGAAAAGCTAGTAAGGCATATGTTAGGGCAGAATTTTGAAACTTGCCTGCTGTGTATCTGATTTGCTGAAACCGCTTTAGAGACTAAAAAGCCCATTTCTCTTCTCTCCTTTCTCCCTTGATAGATAAAGCTGTTAATTTAAAAAGAGAGATTAAGTGGAATAGACGAATAATTGTTCTGCCTCACGAGGTTACCAAGGAATGCCTGTCTGCACAAGCTCCCTGTGCTTTCATTCCTTAAACAAATTTGTTCTTTATACATTGTTACATTTCTATTTAATATTTTAAAAGAGGAAAACTAGCGGTTGCAGCATTTGGGCCGGATCCTGCATTCCTTGAGCACCCAAATCACCCATTACATTATCATCATTGGAGTTTTCACTGCACCAAATATATTCAGCCTTTATAAGCACTGCATGTGGTATCATTTCTCTTGTTGGGCATTTAAGTAGGTATTCCTGACAATAAGGGATAGGTTTAATAAGCCAGTGGTTTCTTGGCTTTTAATTCAATGTTAATAATCAGTATGACTGTTGGAATTTACCAAGTGGGGGGAAAAAAAACTTTTTTATGGCTTTCCAGCAGTGCTTGAGAGTGGAGAATGAACATCTTCCAACCTAATCCCAACTCATCCCCTTCTACCTCTGGACCATCCCATCATTAGTCATGCACTGCTGATCCCATGGAGGACTGAATGTAGTCTTGGAAAATGGGGAAGGGTTCTGTGGAAGCAGCTGACTCCTGCTTTTAGGAGGGAGGGAAGAGATCTATATGTGGAGGATTCTCTGAGCACATGGACCCAAAGAGCACTGTCTGGCCTCTAAATAAAGGAACAACTAAATAGTATATAGCACATTATTCTATATAACCTTACTGTAGTCCTGCTCCTGCAGCCTTTGTTCAGGGAAAACTATTGAATCAACAGAATTTTTGTCAGAATAGGAACTGAAGGACAAGCCCCTCTATCTCAGTATTGGATAATTTCACTAATGCCTGCAAGACCCTTTATAAATGACTGATCATTGCAAATTAGCAAGGAAAATTAAACATGATAAAATCAAAAGTCCCTTGGTTCTATAATTATAGTTTAATTTGATTATTTGTTAGTACTTCTCTGAATAGCAGTAAATATGCTGTAGTGTTACTGCAAAATTAATGACATTTTAGAAATACACAGGCTCAGAATCAGCAAAACATCAGTTAGTAAAGTTTCACTATATGTTCTTAATTATTATTATTTACATGTGTTTAGCACTTCATCTTTTGTGGCTGAGTACATAACTTAGGCATATTGTTGGGGGAAGTGTTTAAGTGAAGGTGGCGGTGTTTGGACTTTCACTGTTTGTTTGCTATAACATTGTTCAATAGCAAAGCAGTAAAGAGTGCAGGAGAAGAATTTCTTCACAACATAGGCGGCTAACTCATTCCAAACAAAAACAGATAGATAAATGAAACAAACACTATGTACTGCCTTTCTGCTGTAGAAGGGCGAGCATTTTTGTTGTCAGGAGGAAGGCGTGTTGCCTTGGACTTTGTCTTAGGGACTGCGAGTGTGTCTGCTTTCGGCAGCAGACATACAAATGATCTCATTGTTTCGTGGATTTTTTGTTGCTTAAAGGATGTCAGGTCTTTCTGGGTTTCTTTTATGTGGCATTCAGAGATGGCTTAATGTAGGTATATCAAAGCCAAGGTGGAAAATGTTACCTAGTTCTTATTTTCTTTCATTTTCAAACATCTCTTTCCTGAAACAAACTATTGTGGCGGTTTATTTTGTTCTGTAGTTTGTAATTACAAACAGTCAAATACAATTAAACACAGAATTAAAATAAATTACTTTATGAAATAGAAAGATGTCAGTGTCTCAGTTGAATTCCCTACCCACAGTTATTCAAAGCTCTTTATCATGGTTCTCAGTTAGATAGATAGATAGAATGTAGTAGTAGCTGCCTGAATATCTAGCTAGCTATCTAAAGGTACAACTAATGCTGCCAGCTTTTGTTTCTGCAGAATTAGCCTATTTCATCTAGGTTTATTTATGTTAACTTGATAGACACTTTGAGGCATTTCAACAGAATATATCAAGCTCATTATTTTCGCAGGAGAAATTTCCATGATTTCCTTATATTTGAGGTCACATAAGACTTGTCTCTCACTAACTCTTTTCTGTGTCTGATGTTTTAGAAAGCACATTTATAACTTGTGTGATAAAGATTAATCAAAGCTGTCATTATTCATTGCATTCAGATCTGACTTTGCCTTTCTCTTTCTCATTAGTCATTAATAATGGCATTCTGCCGATGTATCTTTTCACTCTTACTTTAGGATGCACATATGCTGTGCATGTATGATACAGACAGGCCAAAGGCAAGTAGTTTTTTCTACACTGAACTGATGTTGGTACCTCTGAGTAGTTTCAATGTTCGGAGTCTTCCTACACCTATCTCTACTGAATTGAATTCTTTGGGCCAAATCCTCCATCTGGCCAAGCTGTGCTTGGTGTAAAACCAAAATGTGGCAGCATCAAAAGTAGTTTTATACTCCAATCCTAGACTGGCCTGAAGGGGGTGTTGTTTTTTCCTTGTCTCTCAGGGAGCAGTTCTGGCAACTGGGGATTACTAAAGCCTAGGGATGAACCAGTCTTGTTCCTTTCCCAACCCCTCCACTCCCCTGTCCTGCAAGCTAATGAGAGAGTGGCATATGAGCTGATACAATGGCTCCACACCTCCTGAGGAACCCTTATCAGGCAAGTCTCATGGCTTCATACTATCAAGGCTGAGCCAGGGATCCAGTCCCATATCTTAAGTTCAGCATGTTTCTTCCTTATATTAGAATTTCTCTGTCATGGACTTCTGTCTCATGCAGCATTGTTCCTCCTGTTACTTCCTACACATTACCTTTTATTTATTTTTCCTCTTAATTACCAGCTATTATATCACTCCTACAGTTAAACACTGAACCCCAGATGAAGAACTTTGTTGAGGCTGCTTAATATAAGTTGCTGTATCAGGAAAAAAAAATGCAATATTGTGAAAAGTTTCTCATCCCATTCATCTGTTTGGGGCATCAGCTTCTCTCTCATCTTAAGTCAGATTCTTTAATTTCCTTCTGTTAGCACTGCCATGGTGAGCAGTAATTGGCAGTTGACACAATCCCATATTCTCGGTGAAATTCACCCCATCTCGTCTCTTGGTACACAGTCTGCCTAAATAGACTCTAGGTAGGTGTAGCCAGGGCCGTCCCTGGGGGAGGGAGGGGTGAACGGGGAGATTGCCCCGGGCCCCGCAGTTACATGGGCCCCGCACTATCCTGCTCCCAGCGGAGCAGTGCGGGGCCCGTGCACACCACAGCGCCTGCACCCAGCCACGCTTCCTCCTATTCCCCGCTGCCTTTGGCAGCAAGCTGAAGGCAGCGTGGCAGGGTAGGCCAGGAGCGCTATGCCCGGCCCCTGGGCCAGCCCTCCCCACCCCTAGGGCGGAGCAGGCAAGCCCAGGGGTGGAGCATGTGGAGGGCTGGCCTGCCCCACACGGCCACATGCAGTCAGCTCCCTGTCTCTGGTCTCAGCTTCCCGGCCTGGGTCCGGGGCCAGAGCCGGCTTCCCAGGCCAGCGGCCCCTGCCTCCTGGCCCGAGGCTGGGGCCAGAGCCGGCTCCTCCGGTGGCCTTGGCCTCCGGGGCCGTCTCCCTGGGGGGCAGAGCAAGCCGGTGGGCCCACTACGCTCCTCTGCAGTGTGTGGGGGGTGGGGCCCACCTAGGCCAATTGGCCCAGGGCCCTGCTCCCCACAAGGGACGACCCTGGGTGTAACTGTCTTACCTTTTGAAGTCAGGGCACCCTCTCCTGGTGGGACAGACAGCTGTAGGTTTGAGCTCCAGTGCTGCGGGTGGGGGCAGAGCAGTCAATTGTTTGTGGCCTTCTGCTCTATGGCTGAGGGCTCTGGCAATCTGGGTGGGGCAGAAACAAACAATCTATATCAGTGGTTCTCAACCTTTTGCGGGTCGTGACACACTAGCTCATCTCCCCGGCTCTCCGCGAAACACTTGCCACTGTGTGGTGACACAGTGATGTGTCCCAACACAGTGGTTGAGAACCACTGGTCTATATAGCCCTCAGCCTCCTGGCATGGGCAGACAACAGTTTGGACTCTGGCCTTTGGGGTGGGGCAAAACCAATAAACAGTCTGTAGGTCTCAGTCTCCTGGCTGGAGCAAACAACAGCTTAATAGTCTCAAATGCAGGCGTCTTGGCCTAGGGTCAGCATGCAGCCAGCCCAGGTGGGGATTGTCAGCAAAGTGTAGAGGGAGCCAGGCCCACCCTCTTCTACTGCATCCCATCTCAGGACCCTTGCACTGCTGAGTGATCCCACCTCTGGGTCAGTGGGGAAACCCAAGATTGCTGCTTTGAGCACTGGAAGCACAACTGAACTAACTTCTGGTTTCCCTAGGCGACTTCCTACCACTTTCTACAGGTGGTCCTACATTGCTGCTGGGGACTTCCCTTCCTCTGGCTTCTCCCTAGACCCTTCTGTCACCCACGGTCGGGGTTTGCCTTCTCTCAGAACAGGCAGTCACAGGTTCTGCAGGGCGATTGGCTCCTTCTGAGAGACATCTGCCTCCTTCCCCTGTCCAGCTCCAGCTGAGCTGCTGGGCTCTCCTTTTAGACTTCCTGTCCCACCTCTGCATTTCCTGTGAGGTGAGCGGGATGAATTTGGCTGCACCCACCAGAGGTGTTAATCCCTTTACTACTGGAGGGAGGCCATTTTACCTCACTATATAGTGAACTAACAGAGGACTAGGGGTCCAAATCTACTCTGTCAACATGTGAACAGGCTGTGTAGCTGCTTCACATTCCCGCCTCATTCCTCCATGGTCATGACTCTAGCCTAGAGGATGGAAAAGCTGTTTTTATCCTCAAGACACCCTATGTGGGGTGTAGCAGTGTCCAGCACCAGACAGGCACCTCCTGGTCGTGACTCTAGGGAATGTTGCTCAAGTGGTCCCCCTGCTGGCAGTCCATGCTCTGCTTCTCTACACACCGGACTCTGGATCTGACTCCTCCTTGGGGTCTTAGCCCTCTGGCCAAGCCTGTAGTCCCCCCCTTCCAGGGTACAATTAGGTCCCACCAGCCCACTTTGCGTCAGTGGCCAGACCTAGTCCTCTGACCACTTCCCTGCAGTCGTAGTCCAGCTCACCCTGATTCAGCCCACTACTAATATGTTCAATGGGCCAGTGAGCCTGTCCCACTCCTGGTACCTGTGCCAACCTGGCACACTGGGGGGAGCAGGGAGGGACCTGGGCCCACCCTCTACTCTAGGCCCTGGCCCAGGGACCCTAGACTCCTCCTGTGAGACTTCACCTCCCATCAGTCTCTTCACAACACTAGGCATCAACTCTCTGGGCCACTTCCCCACAGTCCCAGTCACATGCAACCTCTCACCGCCTGGAGTCCAGCCGCTGTCCCTCCAGGCCTCCTCATCTGGACCGCTGCTCCAGCCACAGCTACATCTGGCCTACCACTCCAGACTCCCAGGCACTGTTCCTCCAGGCCTCCTTTCCCCTGGACTGCTGCTCCGGAGCCTCTGCCCTTCTGGCAGCTTTCCTGGTCTGGTCAGCTCACAGTGCAGCCACTGTGAGCTCTCCAGGGTGCTGGCTTCCTCAGCCAGCCAGCCAGCAGGAGAACCTTCTCCCTTGGTTGCCCAGGCCAGACTGACTAAGCTGCCCCTGCATCTCCCTCTTATATTGGGCTGATCGCCCCTGATTGGCTCAGCAACCCTCCCATCTGATTGGCTGCTGCAGCCAGGCCCCCTTTTAATTCTTTCGGGGCCGTAGTGGTGCCGCCACACTGCTACCTGGGGTTTCTGGCTATGTTTATACTTGTAAAGTTAAGTCGACTCTGTTGTTGACTTAACAAGGTCGACTTTAAGTAGACTTAAAGTCGAGCTTGTTAAATCGACTTAACAGAGTGGCTACACTTTAAGTTGACCTTGTTAAGTCGACTTAACAGTAGACATAGCCATCCACAATGGCTTTAAGTTGACTTAAGAAGTCAACTTAAGGCTTAAATCGACCTCCAGAGGTGGTGTTATTAAGTCGACTTAAGCTGTTATTAAGTCAACTTAAGGAAGTGCTTAAGTCGACTTAATAAAAGCCCAGTGTGGATGTGACTTTGTGTGGATCAACTTAAGCGTTCTTAAGTCGACCTAAATTGCCAGTGTAGATGCACCCTCTCAGCCACCAGAACCTTGTAAGTGCAGATTCAGTGGCCGCTCTCCCAGTCTACCCCCAATACTCTGTTTTGCACTGCCCTTTTCAGCTCATCTCCTGGGCTTGTGTGGAAGTTCCCCTGTATATTTGCTCCAGTCTCACCCTGTGCAGGGGTATCCAGAAGATATCCACAACATGGAAGACCTTGCATAGACCCTGTACTAATACATTCATTTCACTTTCTTTGTACACCCAGAATTCTCAGTGTAAAGGGTGTTTTGGCTACTCAAATAATACCAAAGGAGGCCTGATAATTAGTACAGAATGCATTTATGTGTGTGTATGAGAGATGGAGTTATGTGTTTGGGTTAAAAGTAGGTATTAGTGTTAATCATGTTTAGTGAAGAAAATGTGTACAAGAAAATCAGTATTTGTTTAATTGCATTTCAGTTGTGACGTGATTCCCTTTTCTGTAGATTAAAACATCATTTTATAAACATGTTCTGTGCCGTAACTTTTTAACACCTTTATTGTATACAGTTCTGTTAAATTGTTCCAGAGGCATTAATCTATTAGCAGCTATTTCTAATTTTTCTTCCTGCCTCTTTGAGTATCAGACACCTACAAAGGATGTATTACTCATCCAGAGACAGTTTTAGACAGAAATTGTGGAATCTTATCAACTTTAAAAAACATTAAAATTAGCAGCGGTCAAAAAATTTTGTACTTAACATTTTTGGTTGGGAAAATCTGTTTTGTTAAAATCTTGGGCTACGTCTACACTAGGAAAAGTTAGGTCTCCTTTGTTAAGTCGACTTAACAAAGTGGTTTCCCGTAACTGGGACTTAGTAAATTGACCTAACTTCCCTTAGGTCGACCTAAGAAAGTGGACTTATGCGTCCATACTGGCCTTCGGTCGACCTAAGGAAGGATTAGGTTGACCTACTCAGGGTTAGTTCGAATACCCTGCGGTTCTTATTAAATCGACCTAAGCTTTCATTAGGTCGACTTAAGGGTTTTCTTAAGTTGACCTAATGAAAGCCTAGTGTGGACAGGGCTTAAGTTAGGTCGACGCACGCCTCCTTAAGTTGACCTAACTTGCCAGTGTTAGACATAGCCTAAATGTTCTGGAAGAAATTGTCAATTTCACTGACATTTTTGACAAATTTTGAAACAATTTCAAATGGAGAATTTCATTTCAACACTCATTTTGTTTAAACTTTATTATTGTGTTTTGTTCTAACTTCCTTATTTCATTTAGACAACTGTATTATTTTTTCTTATAAAGTTTGGTGTCTACCCTACACAAGGCTTAACCAGGTGAAATAGGTCATTTATCCTTCTAGGCTGCTCTTGAGGACAGCCAGGGTCTCATAAAGGCTGATGAAGCTCAGTGCAGGGAAGGCTGGTATAGGCATATAAAGAGAAGAAGTTGGTGGTAGGAGAGAGTCTGCAGGGATGAACTCTGCAGTCATTTCCTAAAGAGGAGGGGAGTTCGTTAGGTACAAGAAGGAGTCCTACATGGAAAGTAACCCAGGGGATCCTTCCTTGGTCTACAGACTCTGGCAAGAAGCCAAGAGGAGTGAAGTAGCCACCAGAAGTGCAGGAAGGTCCGTGTTAAGTCCAGAGATGGGTGAGAAGGTAGAGAGAGGTAGGAAAGAGCCCCAGGAAACAGCAGCAGGCTTGGAGCCTAAGCAGACCATATTGCTTGGCATAGAGTCCCTGAGCTAGAACCTGGAGTAGTGGGTGAGCCCAAGCTCCCCTGGCAGTCATTGAGAAAGTGGCACAGTGTCAGGAGTGACTGCATAAGACTGAAGGTAGACAGTCTGGCTTGTGGTACTTTGATACCCCTGAAGGGGAGGACTATAGTGACCAGGCTAAAGGGCTGAGACATGAAAAGGGAGCACCCTGGGTCCAGAGAGAGAGAGAGAGACCATGGGGTGAGTAAATGAAGGAGGCGGTGCCAGACTGGGCAAGAGCTAATCCCCAGATGTAGCCACAAGGAGGCACCTCACTGGTGAGTCAGTCCCCATTACATTTTGACATTATTGAAACAAAGCATTTTATGGTTGTTTTGTTGCTTCCAAATGGAAACATATGAGAATTTTGAATTTTGCAAAATATTTTGAGATTCTGACTTTTCATCCTGATTTCCATGAGAACCATATTTTGAATTTCCTGCAGGATGAATTTGAATTTTCTGACCTGCTTTAATTAATTCTTTTCCCCCCTACAGTGCTTTAATGCAGGGCTAGTAACATTCTCCAGGCTGAGCATTGTATTCCCATTTACTTCCTTGAATCAGAGCTGCCAGATAACTACAAACTGTATAATACACATAAAAACTTCTTGAGTGCATCACTGTTCAAAACCAAAGGAAAAAATCAGCCAAAATAAAAAACCAAATGAACCTTCAGAAGTAGCAATGACTTCTCCAGAAGATGAGTGACTTTTCCTTGATTTTACAAAAGTCAAAAACAAGGACTACATCTTGAAGCATTTAAGCCGTGCTGCTTTCATGGTCTTCAATGAATTGCTTCAGGACAACATTTTGAATTTACAATGAGAGTTATTCTTTCTAAAGTCAGTGGGAGTAGGATCAGGTTCTCAGATTCCCTTATGAAAACCCTTCAGTAACACTATTATAAGTTTTAGGCTTTAGTTTTTAACTATTACAGTAGAATACAATAGTACTTTTGCATGTCTCATTGTGTTAGCAGCTGTACATTTCAGGAGTTTATAATTCACACCTCAATATACATGCGCCTCCATTCCTCTCTCTACATACACATACACATACACATATGCACTTTTAAAAACTATCGCTATGCCCTTTTCATGTTTGTAGAAGTATGCAAAACAGCTGACTGGGCACATGGACACTGTATGAGTACACTTATTCATTGCACCTAAGTGATGCATCTGGTCCCTAGAGAGAGGATGAGCCAATTCAGAGGATGTTACACAATTGGAATAATTTTTTGGCATTCAGCAACACAGAGAAGAAAATTGCTCTTCTTTCTGTTGATTTAAGATTGAGCACAATGGCTAACTGGAACTTGAAGTAACACCAGTTTACTCATAGGTAGGTAAGGAGAATATTTTACTACCTATTACCATCCTCCCACTGCCAACTGAATGAATAAACATGACTACTCACCTGAACACTGACCTGAAAGCTTTAAGATAAGTAAAGACTTTCTTCTGTATTATCCTGTCTGTTCTTTCTGAGAAGAATTTACCCTTGTACTGATGGCCAACATGAGGCCCATGTACTCCAGTTTAAGACTTCTTTTGAGGTGTAACTTGTGGTTTAAGTGGAGGAGGTTTTACCCTAATAAGGTTGACAGGATTGTGATCTATATAATTTTCAACTTAATTTCTCCATCATAATTAATATGTAAAAGAGGCATCAAGTGTTATGCAGGGTTTTATTTTTTTTACAGAATGGAATATTTTAAATCCTTGAAATAGTTCACTAAAGATAACACAAATATTTTGCATGTATAGTTCTTTTTATCCACATATCTCAAAGTGCTTTATAAAGACAACCATTCTTATCATTCTTATTATCATCTTTTTATTTAGACTTCTAGCATTTGTATACAAGCACTTTTAAAATTTGTCAATATTTAGCTCTCTGCTGTGATATAATTCAGTGGTTCCCAACCTTTTCAGTAACACGGCATACTTCAATGAGACAAACAGTTCCATGGCGCACACACTTCTTGAGCTGAATCGATTGCTCATAAATGTCACATTTTTACTTACATTTACTATGGTTACGATCTTACTAGAGAAGTTTGCAACACAGTGCATACAACAAACTAAAGAAGGATCAAATGCATTAATCTTTCAAATCCACTGGAAAAAAATACACATCATCTCAATTTTGCCCTCTGAGCACATGTATTTAGAATGTTTATATTTTAGAATTGAAAAACTGATACCTCACTTTTAATTTGATTAATTTTCATGAGTTTTATGAGTTGTAATTTTTGTTGGATAGAATATTGTTTAAGATAAAACAATGCCTGTTTTACATTGATTTTCATTACTTTTCTACAAAGTTTCACGGCACACTTGGACAGTTTTCATGGCGCACTGGTTGAAAACCACTAATATAATTGAGTAGGACTCTTTTATCTGTCGGTTTCTCTTCATTTCCTGCCTGAACTTTATTACCTTCTCTCCTCTCTTCTGTACTAGGATACAGAGTTTCTCCTGAATAAATACCCCACCTTCAGGGATATTTCTATCTGAACAGTGTGTTTCTCTGCACTTGTTAGCTTTCTTCCAATCCTTACTTTAAAAACTCTTTTATGACCTTTTTAATATAACATGCCAGCAATCTGATTCCATTTAGGTTTTGGTGCAGCCCGTCCCCTCTATATAGGGTCCTCCTTTCTCAAAAGGTTCCCTAGTTCTGAATAAATTCCTCTTTGGAACACCACTGTCACACCCAATCCTTGAGACCCTGCAGATCTGTCTAACTGGCTCTGTGCGTGGAACTGGAAGCATTTCAGAATGTTAGCATGCAGGTCCTAGACATTAGCCTTGGTATACACCACAGAGAGATTGTGTTGGCAGTCGAAGGGAGATACGCAAGTTACTTAAAATAACTTGCGTATCTCCCTTCAACTGCCTAACGCCTCCTTACCATTGTGTCTTCAGTGCAGTGAGTCGACGGGAAATGCCCTCTCATTGATTCAGCACTATACTACTTGTCGGGGTGGTCTTCAGGGATCAACTTCACGATTGACTGAGCAGATCTTCGCAGACCCGCTCAGTCAATCAGAAAGATAGAGCTGACGGCGGTGAGACAAACTCTTAATCTCTTACCTAGCAGCCTAAATTTGGCCTTCAGGACCTCTCCTCTCCATTTCCTTATGCCACTGATACCTACATGTACTGCTACCACCGGCTCCTCCCCAGCCCTGCACATATCTAGATGTCATAGGAGGTCCATAGCTTCACACTGAGCAGGCAATTCACCATGCAGTTCTTCTGATCATCACAAACCCAGATATCAATATTTCTAATAATTGAATCTCCCATTACTATTACCAGTCTCTTCTCAGTAACTGGGTTTCCCTTCCCCAGAAAAACAGAGTCCTGTGGCACTTTTAAAGACTAACAGATTTATTTATCGTATGAGCTTTCGTGGGAGAAAATCCACATCTGACAAAGTGAGATTTTCTCCCAGGAAAGCTCATGCGATAAATAAATCTGTTAGTCTTTAAAAGTGCCACAGGACTCTGTTTGATTTTCTGCAATAGACTAACACGGCTACCCTTTCCCCAGAAAGATATCATCCGCCTGAAAGTAACCATGAAATCTGGTAGGAGGATCCCAATTATGGGATTATTTCCCTCCATTCCAGCTTGATGTTCTCCTTCCCTTAGACTTTCATTCTCCTCAGCAGCATGGATGCTGTCTGACTGGGAGTGGAACTGCTCAACTAATTCCCTGAAAGTCTCATCTAAGTACCTCTCTGTCTCTCTTAGCGCTCCCATTTCAGCCGTTGAGGACCATGAGTTGCTTGTACCAGATGGACACATACCTACTCACAAGGCGGGTAATCGTATCTTCTGGATTCAGTGCAGAACTGAATAAACTGGATAGCCCCCACTCTGCTGCCAAACTTCTGCCTGCATTATTTTTCCTATTGCGGGCAGGGGGGTTTGTTTGCTTGTTTGTCCTTAGTTAGTTTGGTTTTTTGGGGGGTGGGGATTGGGCAGTTCATTAGTCTGAGATTAGAATACGTTTGTTAGGTATATCTGGCTCTTGTGCGCTCTCTCTAATCTGTCTCTGAGAACTCCCCTTGTGCTGATCCTGTTCACTAGCTCCTCTAGTCACTTAGGAGCTGGCTTTATAAATCCCCTGTTCTTCTCAAGTTAGCCCCAGCCCTTGTCAATGGATCTTAAAGGCTATGTCTACACTTACTAAAATTAGTTCGAATTACTTAATTCGAACTAACTAATTCAAACTAATTTTAGTTAGTTCGAATTAACTTAATTTGAACTAGAAAAATTAGTTCGAACTAAGCAAGTGCCATTCATGGCACTTGCTTAGTTCGAATTAGCAATTTACATTGATTTCAATGGGCCGGTTAGTTCGAACTAACATGGCCATATGGGTTAATTCGAACTAGTTAGTTCGAATTAACCCTTAGTTCGAATAGGCTATTTTAATTTATTAGTTTGAATTAAGGAAGCCCTTAATTCAGACTAATTAAAGCCTTGTATAGCCATGGCTTTAGTTAGTTCGAATTAAGCTTCCTTAATTCGAACTAACTTGCCAGTGTAGACATAGCCAAAGAGTTTAGAGATCAAAGTCTAGAGCCTTGTTAGGAAGCTCTCAGCCTCATCTACCAGGCTGCTAGGCTCAGCTCAACCCCCTATAAACTTCAATCAAGCAGGCACAGAGCAAGCAACAACAAACAAACTAACAGACAAAAAACTCATCCCAAGGATTTACATAGCCACTCCTCTTTCACCTGGAGAACTTTGCAAAGTTCCCCTGTTTGCTGCTCCCATTTGCTGTCTTTATGCTCCATTGTTTTCTATCAGCTGGGCCATACTTATTTCATATGGGGTGTATCATTTTAGTTCTTAAAAGCTGTTAAAGATGTTTTTATAAAGTAAATTGGGCACTCAGACTAGTTTAAAAATATTAACCAATGGTCCTTGTTGCTAAATGAGAAGGGTTTTGATTTTCAGTCCTGCTTTTGCAGTCAGCAGACTGGAAATTTGTGGCACACAGGTCTCAACTCTGAAGAGAAAGAAGAAGGAAGATACCTTAAATTACTGAATAGCAATCTCTTTAGCCAGTGGCACTGAGAGTGGTGTGTGTGTGTGGCCAGCCTTCTCTGTCCCACAGCTTACTGACTTCCACTCTACTGTTACTTAATTCACTACATTCATATTGTGCATTCTTTTGGCCAGCTACATTAATTTTACAGCATTATATTGCTTTTGATTTCCATGTGGTTACTCCTGATGTGTACCAGCGTAGGTAAGAGGAGAGTTGGGCTCTTTTAACGTAAACCATACACAAAGAAAATTTCATGTTATATTTTGTGAGACTCCTCTTTGCTCTTGACATGTGATGGTATCACTAGGTGCCATCCTTGGAGTCTGTGCTTTTCCTTTTTCACCCTCTTCTTATTATGTCTGTCTGTGCTTGGAGTTTTATGTGCTGCTGCCAAATTGTAGCCTCGAGTGACAGCAGAGAAATGAGCATTATAATGAAAGTGCTGACAAACCCTCGGCTCTAATGATGTGAATGGTGCTGCTCTCATTTTAGTCTGCAGCATTCTTCACTTTAAATCTTTAATGCTATTTTCTGCCTTTATCCCACGTTGAGCAGGAAGATCACTCAGGTGGTTTATGGCTTAAAACGTACGCAGTTAAGCAAATTGTGCTGTGGTGTGGAAGGGCTGCTCCCTGGGGGCCACCTGCTCCCTTCCTCTTCAGCAGTGTGGAGATGTTCAAAGGACACACAGAGGAGAAAGGCTGCTCACAAGATATTCCATACCCCATTGCAGACCTGCCATTCTGCTTGGCCTCTGTGACCACTGTGATGGCACCCTGTTCCATGTGATTCAGGAAAGGAAGGCCTCTGATACAGGAGAAAGAGGACATGTGTCAGCATAATGAAAAGAGGGAGGGATTGAGGCGTTAACTGGGAGAAAGTTTAGCTCACTATAAAGAAACAGCAATTGGTGTACGAATTAACTTGGAGGGCTAAGCTCTTTAGAGCAAAGTCTGTATTTTCCTCTGTGTGTGTGGATAGTGCCAAGTGCATCCTTGGTACTACCATAATGCAAATATTAAATAATAGCGGGGCTGGATCCAGACAGAAATATCCACCCAGCCTATTTTCACTGTGCTTGCCTGACAGCTCAGTATGTTTGCCTGATAGCGTAGTAAGAAAAGGTTTTATTCTGCTCCCATGGAGTTTTTTATTGGCCTCAGAGGGAGCAGGATCAGATCCTAAAGCAGAAATTTTGGGTCAGATCGTCAGCTTTTTAAAAACTTCATAACTCCAAGGATTTTACTTGAGCCTTGCCAGTTTATACCAGCTGAGGATTTGTGGCTTCTGGCCTATAGGAAAGTATCTGAAAAATTCTCTCTGATCCTGGGCTGATAACTTATTAACATTCAGATCCCATATATATACCATTCGTATAGTATGAAGGAGAAACTTGTTCATAGATATATAAAAAAGAGAGAGAATAAAACAAGACTAAGATCAGTGAAGTCATGGGTTAAATTCATATTTGATTTTTGACTCAGATACCCATATGTGGATACCTTATAAATACAGGTGTAAGTGTGTAAGGTGTAAGTGTGCCTTATAACTACAGGAGTAAGGTGTAAGTTGTACAATACTATTGAAGTCACTTTCACCGTCTGAATTTGGCCCATTTTTTTATCAAAAGTCATGGGCAACTTTCAGTGGCAAACTTTGATTCAGTTTAGAATCTGTTGTGCTTATCTGTGTGTTTATCTGTTACTAATAAGTCATGTGCTTCTTTTATTCTTTATTACTTAAGGTCATTTGCATACGATCATTGGCATAAAACCAAGATGCTTGTTTCTTATGAGTTCGGCTGCTCCTGTCTGAAATCGTCAGACTCCACAGTTGCATCACTGTAGGTTGCTAAGGAAACAATGTTGATGTCACAGAGGACAGATTGTTTCATACAACAGAGCAGCCCTCTCCCTTGCTCACTTTAGTTTTCCTCTTCCGTTTGAACATATAGCAGAAGCATATACAGTTCTCAGCATTTCCTCTGATGTGTGTTTGGGTAGTGTGCTGTAAGTGCGCCGTGGCACAATGGTGTGCCGCTGAGAGTGCGGCTGCCATGTTTTGATTCAGTAGACATGGTGCAAATTCTTTAGCTCCTCATCTCTACTAGAGTTCTTTTTGATCTTTTAAGAGTTTCCTATATGAAGAAGGAAAGAGCAGCTAGACAGCAGGGCTGTCCACCAAATTCAGTAGAACAAATGGTTTTGTGAACTGTCAACAAATACCAACATTATGTTATTCTTCGAGTGGTATTCTTCTGGGGGATAGCATCTACTGACACTGTTGAGAACAGCAGCAGCGGAGGTGGCAGCATGCTCCTCTAAGACAGGTTTATTTAATGAAGTTAAAAGAATCTGGAAAGTTTCTGAGAGTGGGAACTACAAAAGTGACTGTAACCAGCTTTCTCTTTTTTTCATTATGATTGACATTTCTGAGATCAAGCTTTGTTTCAGATTTCTGAGAACAGGCAGGGGGCTTAGTCAATAACATTTCAATGGTATATGCACAAGAAAACTTATGAAAAAACCAAAGTGACTCATTTGGTAGATAGCTTTAATTTGATTCTGTATTGTAGGACAATAGGTCATGGTTACTGTACATGAATAGAAGTCAGGACTCTTGATTATCATTCTCAGCTCTGTCACTGTCTTGGTGTGCAACCTTGGATAAATCATTTTGCCTGTCTGTGCCTCAGCAGTGGGAATAATACACCCTGACTTTATAATGGGACTAATACACCCTAACTCCCAGGGATGTTGTGAAACTTAATTAATTGATTTTTGTAATACCCTTGGAAATCTTTAAGGGAAAGGCATGTGTAAATCTGAAGTATTGTCCCTTGAGATAGTTTGATGCGCCGTATAGCAATAGTAATTAAATAAATGTACAATCCAAATGTATGGTTTCTCTGCTTTCCAGTGCTATTTGTATGGAACACAGAACCCATAAAGGGAACATAACAGAAAAGCTCATGATATAACATTTCCAAGACAGATAGGCCTAGGGTTAGAAGTCTCTCTGGTCATACATGCAGTCATAGTAACTACAACCACAAATAATATGGGTTGTGGTTTTTTTTCCATATAAAATTGTGAATAGGTAATAATAAAAATTTGTGTGTATATATATAGTTTTGCCAAGGATTCTGGGGAGAAAAACAACTTTTACAAAAAGTGCCATCAGATATTTATATAATATTACAAATATCAACAATCTTGTAAAAAACTATTATTTCTATACCTTTTATAGGTTTTTTCCTACTAAGAACTCTGACTCAAACACTGTGTGTATATGCATGCATGTGCACACATATGCATATTAATATTACAGTTAATAATGTAATAATAATTAATTAATATGCATATTAATATGCATATGTGTGCACATGCATGCATACAGACAGTGTTTGGGTCAGAGTTCTTTTAGTAGAAAAACGCATAAAAAGTATAGAAATAATAGGGGTTTTTTTTTTTACAGGATTGTTGATATTTATAATGTGTTATAAATATCCCATGGCAGGTTTTGTAAAAGTTGTTTTTCCTCCCTAGAATCTTTGGCAAAACTGTCCCTTGCACACTTTTTCACATTAGACTGCATCCTTGGTTGCCTTCCTTCATCCCAGTGGTAGGTGAGATTCAGTGGTACTGTGTTTTTACAGTTGGAAATTGCTTTGGGATCCTTTGGGATGATAGGTACTACTACTACTATTATTATTATTGGTCAGGATTCTGTCTTTGGTCCTCTTTGACAGACTGGACAGTGTAGTGGAGCAATTTTGCAGTTGGAGCTTCCAGGAGGAATTTTGGCGGAGTCAGTTAGAGCTACTCCTAGGAGCTTACCAGGCACAAATGCCAGGGTGCTAGGTCTGCCAGTGCTGGAGAGTATGTTCCCTGGTCTGTGCCCTCTGCCAGGGCAAAGGGGGACAGAGATGTGGCCCTGTTCTCAGCTGATCCCCTCCAAACTCATTTTTCTGACTGTCTACAGGGGTGCTAAAAGGAAACAGGCACTCTGTTCCCCAAAGGGACCCTCGCAAGGCGAGTATTGCCAGCAGATCGAGGGATGTGATAATTCCCCTCTATTCGACAATGGTCAGGCCGCATCTGGAGTACTGTGTCCAGTTTTGGGCTCCCCACTACAGAAAGGATGTGGACAAATTAGAAAGAGTCTAGTGGAGGGCAACAAAAAATAATTAGGTGGCTGGGGCACATGACTTACGAGGAGAGACTGAAGGAACTAGGCTTATTTAGTCTACAGAAGAGAAGACTGAGGGGAGATTTGATAGCAACCTTCAACTACTTGAAGGGGTGCTCCAAAGAGGAGGGAGCTAGGCTGTTCTCAGTAGTAACAGAGGACAGAACAAGGAGCAATGGTTTCAAATTACAGCTGGGGAGGTTGAGGTTGGATATTAGGAAAAACTTTCTCACTAGGAGGGTGGTGAAGCATTGGAATGGGTTACCTAGGGAGATCGTAGAATCTCCATCTTTAGAGATTTTTTAAGGCCTGGTTAGACAAAACCCTGGCTGGGGTGATTTAGGGGGAGTGGTCCTGCTTTTTAGCAGGGGGTTGGACTAGATGACCTCATGTGGTCCCTTCCATCCCTATTATTCTATGATTCTAAGGCACTAGGCAGGGGTGCAAATTAGGATGCAATAGTTAGCTGAGTCCCCTCCTCATCTTGTGCAGTCACTCACTAGCTCAGTGGTTCTCAACCATTGTGTCAGGACACCAAACCGTGTCGTGAAGAGCTGGGAGGCGTGTCACAGAAAATTGGCAGCTCAGCTTGGAGCCAGCATGACGCTCCTGCCGCCTGCCGCTCTCTGCTGCCCTCAACAGCAAAGGGACTTAGGGGCTGCAACCCAGAGATCCTGGGCTGAAGGGGAGCACCACCTGCCCCACAAAAATAAACCCAGCCCCATTGAGCCAGACCACCAGGGCACCAGTCTGCACTGGCTTGACTCTGTCCCCACCCAGTTCCCGGAGTGCCGCAGCCTCCCAAGCGCCACCGCTACCGGAAGATTGTAGTGTGTCACGCAGGGGTTATCGTCTGTTTTTTCTGTCGCGACAGAAAAATGGTTGAGAACCACTGCACTAGCTGGCCAGAGTCTGGATCCATTGCTTATTAATTTATTAAATAAGACTGGCAAAATATTTCCAAAATAGTTTGGCTTGTCTTCCTTCTTATCAATTGAAAGTCGGTGGTATGTGATCTGCAGGAATCTACATTCGGTTATAAGGATTATTTCTGTCTGTATTTCCCTGTGGAAAACTCATGTCTATCTCTCTAGGAGAGGAGTGTGTGTAGATGTCTGTCAAATTAAATTGTCTTCCAGATTTGCCCTTCATTTACATGTGGTAAGAGGCTAAAAATTGTCAAGGATATTTGGTGCTAGTCACGCACACAAGCACATGGCCTTATGCAGAGAGATGTATACTTTAAATTTTGAATACTAAGAAGAAAAGGTTGTATTTCACTGTTTATCCTCTAGACACTGTACTCTTACTTTCCTTTTGATACTGAAGAGAAAAAAGATTATTAATGCACTGGCTGATTCCAATTGTTAAAAATTTCTTCACTAAAAAAGAAAAAAAAATAATTAGGTGCCATCATTGAGTCAAATTACATCACTGATTTAGTGTATATATTCCCAATGACTAAGCATCTCATTTTTATACTGATTATGAATTCTTGTCAGGAAAAATTGGTCACAGTTCAGATGTTTTCTAACAAGACAACAGAGGCATCATTAGTGTTTTTTCCCCTCTAAACTGAACATAAGCTCATATGTAAAAGGAAAAATATACCAGGCTCTGTCTTCCTACCTCCCCCATGCTCTATAGATCCTACTCCATTGCTGTTGTACTGTAATTCGCTTGTGGCTCAATCATTTATAAATTAACACTCATTCATTGTCACTAGCACAGCTAATAAACATTAGAGAGGGAAAGCTCTGTTAGGTCACCCATTTCATCCCCCTGCCAATGCAAGATTTTCCCCTAATAACTCTGGCAAACATGTTCCTTTCCACTTATATGAGAAGAAGCCTGTGGAACTTGTTGAGGGCACAGAAGGGCGCAAGGAAGATGGTTTTTCAGAGTTATGGGGGCTGGGAGAAGCCAGTGGCAGTATGTTCCCTGAGGGATCTAGATGCTTTGGGGGCAAAAGGACCATGCTTCCCATGGAGATATCTGCTTTCATTGTATGGCTGCAGGTTCCTTTCCCTGAAGAGTCTGTAGCCTAAAGTTCTGCCTTCTCTGTAAACCCCTGAAATCCCTTCCAAAGAGTCATTCCAAGAATGGGCCTTTTGCCTTCCTCTCACAGATTTTAGTGCAGGAAGACAGAATATGGACCTCTCTTCTACAGTGCATCATGAACTGAAATAGTAAGTACTCTTCTCATCTTCCCAAAGTAGTTCTGTAGTAAATCCCATTTTTAGAATCCTTCTCCATGACCTGCGGAGTCTCATATCAACCCATTTGCTTAGGTTTTAGCCCGAAAGCCACTCTTGCCTTTATACAAAAGAGCATGTGGCCTCATGGCAGATGGCATATTTGCAGAACCAATCCTGGAAGATTCAGTCAGTGAAATTTATGTAGTTTGATAGTGCTCAGCCCCAGCCAAGATATGGCTTGTAGAGCCAAACCTTATTTATCGATTATGTATGCTGAACTATAATCTCTCCTCCCCTTTTGATACGTAGAAGGCTGTTTAATAAATGATTAGTTATCGTTGATTGTTCTTACTATACTTAGGTCCTCAGCTGGCATATAGGGTCGGTTTCTGGAATACTATGTGGCAGTTCACACAAATAGCAAGTAAAGGCCTAAGCCTGAGTCATTTCCCCAACACTTTTCTTTAGCACAGATACTTCATACTCCATGTGTGCGTGGGTCTAGACACTTATCCCATCACTGTTCGGGTTCCAAAGCCATTTTTCTACCCTCAGCTATGAAGATACGTGTTTGTAAGGCTATTAGTGCTACAAATCCAGCCAAGCGATGTGTACCCAGTAACATGCAGGGATGTCATTTCTGTCCCTGTTTCTCTATGGAACTTCTTTTTACTAGTCTGCACTCATGGGATGGCCATAAGAACCTATTCTATATATGGCCTGTGACAAAAAATATTATCCCACTTCCCTATCTCTTGTGTTAGGGTACTTGTGAGTGTCTTCGTTTTAGACTGATGTGTTAGTTATGGTCATACCATTGCTAGAGTGAAAGTCAATTAGTTTCCTATAATTGGAAATAGGTTATAAACAACCCAGCTTCCTCTTGATCGTGATCGACTGCTATGTAATGTTTATCAGGCAGTTAAGAAAGCAAGCTGAAATCCATTGTGTGAAACACTATGAGATATTTGTATGAGGCATACTAGCATCCCATGCATGTTACCTAGGAAAGGCTTACAGAGATGGAAAGATGAGAATATTAGTTCAGCTCCAAACTGGGAATTCTACTTTAATGCAGGCTGGGCCAGATTCTTAGTGCCTACTGGGATTGTTAAAACATTGTTGTCTAATTCCGCTCAGAACAAGTTTAACTGACTCCATACTAAAGATACTGGTGGCTTCAAGCTCCCCACTTTGATACTTTCATTGAAGTAGAACCAATGTCAGCAACAATGGCAATTTTTTTGTACATGTAGGTCAATATAACCCTGTTACAGACAAAGATTTAGGGTGTAGCCCCAAATACTTTAGTGATCTCCATAAATCCATTGAAGGCTTCTCATTATGGCCTGATGCAATGTCTACAGCAGTGAATGAAAAGATTCTCACTAACTTCCGCTGCTTGTTGGATGAGTTTTTATGTTGTCTATGCACTGCTACTGTTGGTCACTCCTTGTGATGAATGATAGTTGCAAGATAGTTTCATGGCAATAGCTATGTGCAAGCTGCTCCTACTCTTCGATGTGCTATTTGGTGAGCAATTTCATTTTTTACACAGTTTGGAATAGTAGGCGCCACAGTGATTAAAGAGAAACTAAGGGAGATAGGGAGGAAAGAAGAAGAGAGAAAGAATACAATATGGAGAGGTTCCCAGATTCTTGCATTGGTGACAAGGAGTCCCTTGTGTCTCTTAATGGCAGACACTAGTCTGCTGAGACTTGGATCACTACCAAAAATTACACAGTAACCCAAATTCTTTCCTCCTTTATTCTTTTTAGTATATGTGTTTTGAGATGCACATCAATGCACCCCTGGGTTATGATCTGTGTAATTTTTCTGTCCCCTTTGGAAGGTAACTGTGTGATTTGATGCCAAAAGTGCCCATCAGGGTGCCTTTATGATGCTCATAGTATGTTCTACATAACTACCATGGTGCCATATTTCCTGGAGCATCATGTACCTGTGTGAAGCAGGTTACATGGTTCAGGGGGGAGGTGAAAAATGGAGTTGTTTGCCAGCAGCATGTAAACAGTCAAAGCTGCAAGCAAGCACATGGAGGAGAGAACAAAGACAACGCAAAGTGAGATCCCTGGCTCAGACAGGACAAAGAGATCACCTCTGCCCAGGAAAGGGAGGGGAGCTGAGAGTGGTTTGGAAATAAAGGAAGACACTTTGAGCTGCTCCAGGCTTTTTGCCAGAGACACTCCATCTTGAAACATCTACAGGAAGAATTGAACCCTGTCTAAAAATAGCAGAGAATGACTTCAGACCATCACAGCTGGACCTGTGTGTGAGATGAGCATAATTGTAACAGTGTTAACATGATTGTATGCGTCCTATATATTTTATTTGATTGTGGCTACTTCTAATGGCTTTATTAAAGGATTGTGCATTGATTTGCTATATAGTGACTTAAAATCATACTCTGATCAATAAACTAGTATTGTTTTATCGAAAGCTGTGGATATGAGTGATATGAGTTTCAAGGATATGAGTGAGGGAGGCTGGGCATGATCCATTTCAATGTTAAATGGATGGACATGAGTATATGGTGATTGGAGAAGGATCCCAATCCCTGTAAGACAGAAGTTCCCATTGTGGTATCTGGGTGCTGGAGGTGCTTGCTTAGGGACTGTTGCCTGAGCGGCCAGAGGGCGCACACTCACTGCCTGGGACTGATTACACGCAGGAGGCTGGTGTTGGCTGACTCAGGAGTGAGTGATCGCCTGGCAAAGTGGGCTAAGTCGGGGTTCAGGAGTGGAGGTCGGGAGGGTCACAGTGGCACACTGGACCAGATTCAGGGAGCAGCCTGTCACAATATGCCTACACCGTAATTCGAGGTGTGATTGCAGCAAAACATGCCCATGCTAGTTTCACCTGTGCTAGCATGGCTAAAAATAGCAGCAGCACAAGCTTCAGCATGGGCTAGCAACATGAGCACACACCCATGGTCCCCCAGCGCGCTTGTACAGCCTGCACGGAGGCCTGTGCCGCTGTGCATATACTGCTATTTTTTGCCAGGCTGTTTTTCCCTTGGAGGAGCTGGCACAGGTACGTCTACCACTGCTGCAGTCACACCTTGGCTTACAGTTTAGGCATAATCTCAAAACCAATGGGTGTCAGTGTGTACAAGCAAAGGAAGAACTGGGCTCAGTGTGAGAGGTGCCAAGAGAGGGAGGGAACAAACCGGCCCACAAGCAGCATCAATTTTAATAATACTGTAGGAAACTAAATTTGACATAAGATTTCCCCAACATCCCCAGAAAACTAGCTAATAATCAATGAGGAGTCTCAGTTCTTTACAATGTTGAATTGGTCCACGGCTTTAAGTTGTTCCAATTAACGAGAAACAATTGATTGTATGTTCAGATTAACAAGTTTGTTTTGTACAGGACTCATATGACTTAATGCAATGAAAAATATAACCCCAATATTCCAGGTATCAAAAGAAAAAATCCAATAATAATACTTTACCCTTTACTTTACTTTTTTTCATTTGCTGTTACAGCCTGACCTGATCCTATGTCATACACTTCCCTGCATTTAATTTCCTCCCATTCTGTAAGGTCCCCATCTTCAAAATGTCTGACGAAGTGGGATTTTGTGATAAATAAAATGGTTAGTCTTTAAAAGTGCCACAGGAATCCTTATTTGTAATACTTTACTCTGGCATCCAATTCTGCAACCCTTATCCACAGGATTAGTTTTACTGACTTAAACTGGACTGTTTTCATGTGTCGGAACTCCAAAATGTGAGTAAAGGTTACAGAATAAAGATCTTAGGTAACCAAATGCATAATAGCGAATTTAAAAAAGTATATATAGTAGAACGTCAGAGATATGAACACAAGAGTTATGAACCACACACTTCATTTGGAACTGGAAGCACACAATCAGGCAGCAGCAGACCAAAACAAAAAACCCCTACTGAAAAATAAAGGGAAAGCAGCACTTTTCTTCTGCATAGTAATATTTCAAAGTTGTAATAAGTCAATGTAAACTTTTGAAAGAGCAAGAACATGTTGTTATGAATATTTCAGAGTTACAAACAATCTCCATTCTAAAGGTGTTTGTAACTCTGAAGATCTACTGTATTGTATGTCTATCTGCCTGTCTGCCTAATACATTTTCTGAGGCTCTGTCACCTTAGTATGTAAGCATCAAACAACATTTATGAAGAAATCATGGAAAGTCAAAAGAGTTGTTCTCTCCTTTTTCGAGGTTCCATTGCTCTGTGTAAAGCTTTTTTTAAAAAATGAAAGTCTCAATCTAAAAGTTGCCTGAAGGAAAATGTCTTCTCCTTTCCTCACAAATGTAAAATCCCTGCAACACTACATTACACTGCTCTGAAACGCAGAACAAGTCATACTTAGACTTGGACATGAGACAGGTTTAAGTTCTGCGGTTTTGTGAACCTTTGGGGTTAGACGTGAGAGCATTATACCATTGCAAAGAAACATATAGACTCTTTTTCTAGTAACTTCATGGTAACTTCTAAGGTACTCAATCTTAAAATCTTACAATGATTATGTATAGTAAAACTGTTTCAGGTCATATTTACACTTGAGTCAAATTTATCAGTCATTTCCCTAAAATATTTTTTCTAAAATAGTTTTTCAGAAATATATGGCATGTAAATAATAGATATTGGGGTAGTATAAAACTTTTATTAACATTAATTTTAAATAATATGCATAACTAATTTATATCTTCAGCATTTGTGAGTAATGTGCCTATCCTGCACAAATTGTAATGGAATTTTTATACTACATCATACATACCTTCCCCGCTCTTTCTTGCAATATTTCTTTAACCGATGAGCATGCTAGTGTCTCAAGACCCAGTTCAGAAATCCATCCATATTCTGCAAAATACTTAAGCATCTGTTTAATTTTAGGCATATGCTAAGTGCCATTGACTTCAATAAGACTAAAGAATGTGTTTAATTATTGTGCTGAATAGAGATAAACTTAAGCACATGCTTAAATCTGAAAGCTGAGATTTTACGACTATTTTTTAGGAGGAACTCTAGTTTGCTGACACGGAACCAGATGTCACACTCATTTGTTACAAAAACACTGAGTTCATCATCTGAAGTCAATAAAAATTTTGCGTAAAAACCTAGGATAGAATGTTGTCTAAACATTGTGCCGTCCAGTAGATGAATGCAACAAAAACGTTGCTTCTTTTTACCAGATCTAAAGTTGTTGAAAACTGAAAACATTAGTCAAATTGCTTAAGGTATTAATGTCAAGCAGGCTTGTCAAGGAAGGTTTTTGAGTTTATCCACAACTTCTACTCTAGTTACTTAAGCTGGTTTATAATAAAATGACCCTGATCTCCTTGCTTGACTGCATGACATTTACTGGGGTTATTTCTCCTCTGGACTGCAAGAGCACAGATGAGAGCAATTCATGCTAAGACTAATAAAAGAACTTTATTTTAGCAGATCTATAAAGTCACACTGCCCATTCCCACCCACTAATAAGTTTTAGCATGTGAAATATCCTGGCAACTCTTTCCTGCTTTCAATTATGACCTTACAGATCTGGGGTAAAATACAAACAATCACATTGTGTTCTGCCAAGATCTTAAAAGGATGATCCTCACTAAGGGGCAATGTTTTGTCTTTCTTTCACGGGAGTTCTGCATGTAAATATAGCAAGTACAAATTCATTTATTTTAAGGCCAGCAAGGACCACTGTGATCTTCTAATCTGACCTCCAAAATAACACAGCCCATAGCATTTCCATGAATTAATTTCTGCTTCACATACAATAACTGTGGTTAAACTAGTGTATATCTATTAGGAAAACATCCAATATTGATTTAAAGACTTTGAGTGGTGAAGAATCTCCCACAACTCTTGGCAAATTGTTTCAGTGGTTAATTACCCTCACTGTTAAAAAATTGCACATTATATCTATTAACAATTTATGTAGCTTCAACTTGCATTGGATCTTTGCATAACTTTGTGTGCTACATTAAAGAGCCCTTTATTAATCTAATTGCTATTCTCAATGTAGGTTAGACATTGATCTAGTCACCCTTAACTTTTTGTTTGACAATAGATAATATATTTCTTCAATCTTTCCCTGCAGAGCATGCTTTCTAATCCCTTGATCATGTTTCTGGTTCTTCTCTGAACCCTCTCCAACTTTTCAATATCCTTCTTGAAGTGTGGACATTTGACTTAGCTAGAGAAGCCATCATATTGGTGCCAAATACAGCTATAGTATGACCATTTTCCTTGATACTCCCATTTATGCATCCAAGGATTACATTAGCCTTTTATGTCACAGTGTCACCCTGGTAATCTATACTTAGCTGATAAGCCACTGTGATACTCAGGTCTTTTCTGGAGCCACTGCTTCCCAAAATAGAGCTCCCCCATCCTGTGAGTATTGGTTGCATTCTTTGTTCCAAGATGAATGTCTACATTTGGCTTTATTTAAATGAATATTGTTTGTTTACGCCCTGTTTACCAAGCAATTCAGATTGCTCTTTAACAGTGACCTATCCTCTTATTTATCACTCCCCCAATCTTTCTATATTTTATGCATATTTTATGTTTTCTTCTGAGTCATTGATAAAAATATTAAATCATGTAGGGCCAAGTTATTTGATCCTGGTGGGATTCCACTAGAAACACACATGTTCATTGATGATTCGCTGTTTAAAATTACATTAAAATATCTAGTTAGATTAATAAGATCCATTTTTCCATAAACCCCTGTTGATTGTCTCAAATTATATTATCCTCCTTTAATTCTTAATTAATCAAGACCCATGTTAACTAATCCATTATTTTGCCAGGAATTCATGCAAGGCTGACAGGTCTGTAACTACTTGGCTCATCCTGTTCCTACTTTTTAATATTAGCACATCAGCTTCCTTTCAGGTCTCTGAAACATTGTTTCCATACCTACTAATAATCAACAGTCATGGTCCAGAGAGCTCCTTTTCAGCTTTTTAAAAATTCTTGGATGCACGTTATCTTGACATTCTGATTAAAAAATATCTAACTTTATTAATTGTTGTCTTACATCCTTTTTAGTTACTGTCAAAATGGAAAGTGTTTCATCAGTCACCACCATCATCATCATGAGATATGAATATATAATCTCGCTTTTCCCCAAATGTAAAGACTTTTGCCTTCTTTGCATTATTTTTGACAATTCTACCATTTCCATCCACCAGTACCATTGTTAGAGTTCCTTTTGTTCTTAATATACTTTAAACATTCCTTTTTAGTATGCGTAACTCTCCTGACTATAGATTTCTCCCTGTGTCCTCTTCTTTGCCTTGCTAATTTCCTGTAATACCTAACTTCTAATTAATATTCATTGCTATCAACTTCCCCTTTCCCTGGTTTATTACGTTTTTTATAATTATTGTTTATAGCTGCTTTCACTTTCCTTTTAAAACAGGCTATTTGTTAAAACTGGCATAGCCTTTGTTTTCACTGTGGAATTGTAGCTTTTTGAGTGTCTGGTAAAATGTTCTTTAACAATTCCCAATTATCATTTACATTTTTCTGTTTAGATTCTCTCTTTCAGTTGATTTGACAATTGTTTTCAGCTTTTTAAAATTGCGCTTTTAAAGTACCAAACATATCTATTATTGGTTTAGACTTTTTTTTGTTTACAGATGAGTAATGTAATCAAGTCATGATTACCTGAATCTACACAACCACTAATTTATAGTTCTGTGATCAGTTCCTCTTTTTCTATCAAGACAGGGGCGTTGGCAGCTCCTGCTTTCTGGCTGGGCTTGTGCCCCTTACTCTGCAGGGTGGGCCTGGCCAGTCCTGCTTCCAGTCACATGACAAGAAGCTTCCTGCCGACGCTTCAGCAGCCAATCTCGCCCATCTGCAAGTGGCTGCTCCTCCGCCCAGAGCACTGCTCTTCGCGGCCACCTGCTGCCAGAGGCTGCAGTGGGTGGGTGGGCCTGCTGGCCAACTGGGTGGGCACTGCCCACCCATAGCTACGCCCCTGTATCAAGAAGAGGTCTAATATATAATATTGGTTACAACACTTTTTGAGTTAAGAAATTAGCATCCACCATTTTTAGAAATTCTGAGGACATTTTAATACTGGCAGTATGAGACGTCCAGCATATGTCACTTAGGGTGCATCTACGCTTACAAATAAGTCGACTTAAGGAAGCGTATGTTGACTTAAACTACTCCGCGTCCACACTGGGCTTTCCTTAAGTCGACTTAAGCATTTCCTTAAGTCGACTTAAGGAAAAGTTAAGTCGACTTAATAACACCTTGATTTAGGTCGACTTAACGCTTAAGTTGACCTTATTAGGTCGACTTAAAATAGTGTGGATGGGGATTAGTGCCTAAATCGACCTTTTAAAACCAACTTAAAGTGTTAAGTCGATTTAATAAGGTTGAAAATGGGCTATGTCTACACTTGAAAAGTCAAACTTTTGTTAAGTTGACTTAATAAGGTCGACTTTAAGTCGACTTAAAGTCGACCTTATTAATTCGACCTTATTAAGTCGACTTAACTTTTCAAGTGTAGACATAGCCTTAGAGTGAAGTCCACTATGATTATATAGATTTCAGGTAATTTCTAAATCATGAAACATTGCTTTTTTTTAGAAAACCTTAGACATTCAGGGCAAATTAGAGCAAGGAAATTACTGTTGGAGATATAAAGGAGTTACTTGTGCAGCCACTCTGCATGGAGATCTCTTCTTGACATCAGTGGGTGTTCTGCATGTGGAATGGCTACAAGATCAGGTTACTGGGAATATAACTACTTCAGTATTAATAATAATTCATTTGGAGGTCAAGTTATGTTAAGGTAAAATAGATACAGGCCAATGGCAAAGCCAATATATCTTAATAGTCTCACTAGACCAGTGGTTCTCAGCCACATTGTTGGGACATATTACTGTATCACCACACAGTGGCTATGTCTACACTGGGAAATTAAGGTCAACTTAAAAAAGTCGACTGTAATAAGTCGACTTTAAGTCGACCTTATTAAGTCGACTTAGAGAGTCCACACTGGACTCCTAAGTCGACTTAAAGGGGGCCTTACTAAGTAGACTTAGAGAGTCTATTCTGGACTCTCTAAGTCGACTTGTTCGGTCCAGGGAGAGCCAGCCCCG